>OU744319.1:24731114-25931114 GCA_916610145.1 Eristalis arbustorum
CCCATCGAGACTGGAAGTGGTCCGGTCTTGTCTTGGAAGTGTTCCGTGAGAAAAATTGCAAAAGACGGCGAATTTTGCGAGCGAAAAGGGCAAACAGGTAGTGCTGCTGACTGTGAGAACTCGAAGACAAGGCTGAGGTGTTTTTATGGACGGATTTATGTCGCATTGTCTGCAGATGCGATGCGATGTGAAAATAAACACGTAATTGGAGTTTTTGCTCTTTAATTGACATCGTTTGGAAAGAGATGAGCTGCTGATGATGGATGGGCAAGAGAGATCATAGTTGGCCTTGGAGGGAGCAAAGTGGCGAGCCCTTCGTAGCCTCATTAAGATAAGAAAGTAACTAGATCTCGATTGTTTTGTCAAGATGGCAGCGGTCACCAGTAATTACCCCAACGTCGCATCCAGCATTGTCCGCGGAATGAGGGCTACACCTTTGGTGTGCATCATCCGTGCGCGTGAGACTTCACTGGGTCCAACAGATAGACGTGTCTTTGCAACCAACCCGGCAAACAATTACGATGCTTTTGCAATAATTTTGTTTCAGTCACTCTCTAGGGGAACAACCTATTCTCATACGACACCAAAATGATATCCAAGCAAAATCAGCCTGAAACATAAAGAGCACACACTTGCATACAATCCAAGTGTTTTTTAAAGGTTCCATTTGACGGATCCCACTCGTTGATTGGAGCCGTTGTCGAGTCTATAAGGGCACTCGTACATGTACAAACGAAAGGTCACAGTTAATCATCAACAAACGTCTGTCGATCTCACTCCGTGTCCGCGTCGGCGAACCAGCAACTTTGAGCTCCTCCCGGCAGCTTGAACTTCCTTTCTGTCGCTTGTGGCATTTCCTACATTGACATCAGTTTGGACACTTCGTTGACTGCTAGGTTCTCGGATTGAAAATCACTGCCGTAATCCGGAATTCTCTTGAAGCATTCTGCGTAATGCGTGCGACTGAACACTTCATTCCACTCTCTTGTTGGGAAAGGGACCAGAGAGGTATTTTGAAGTTAAGAAATGGAGAAGAATAGAGCATAGTCTGCCCGTATGACAAAGTAGCAAACTGCCTTGGTGCCAAGCATGGGGAAACTACTTCTTTTTTGTATGGTGCTTCCCAGACTAATCTGGGTCTCAAACAACAAGCCTCAGTCAGTCTTCAATTTCGCACGCCAAGTTGGTTACGGTCCTTCTCAACTTGGCTCAGCCACCTTAAAGACGGCCGAACAGAGGTGCTGCGTTGCTCCATAGGTTCGGATTCAAAGACTCTTAGAGCCGGAGCTTGGATGGTCCATGCGCTCTATACGGCCCAGCCGCCTTAGGCGTTGGATCTGGTTAAGCTTACGTTTGCTGTTGAATCTCCTCCTCCAGACCCCGTCAACGCAGACAATAATCCAAAAATACAACTTTTAGTGGGTACTAAACAGTTCTAAAATTACAATTTTGTGTGAACGCCTGAAACAGTATATCGACAAGCACTTTAGGATATGTGAACAACAATTTTGTGTGTTTTTCTAGGACAAGCAGAACAGGGCGAAACCTGATTTGGGATTACTTATGAACATCTTATCCCGAGCACTGCTGGTGTGCTGGTTCAAGGAGACTGATTTTGGCATCATACTGGTTCCTTGATCAGAAACTATAGTCTGTTTTCACTGACATTGGGCATAAACTTGCACAGGTGTCAGCCTGATCTCTTGAGGTCAGCCTGGTTGGTCCCTAAGTAAGAGTGTCGTGGTGGCTGTGGTATGTCTGCACGTCTTGGAGTTCATTTTGTCCATGATATTTGGCACTGGAGATGGAGATGATCTAGTTGGGCGCATGCACCTGCTAATCTGCAAGATATGGTCGGAGGAAAGCATGCCCGATGAGTGGAATCTCAGCGTCGCTTGTCCGGTTCAATTACTCTTGCCAATCGCTGCTTCTTTGGGATCAAGAGGCAATTGAGTAACAGAGCCATGTCTAGAAACACCAAGTTGACCGTATGTATGAAACTCTGATCATCCCAGTCCTGCTCTATGGCGCAGAGACATGGAAGCTATTGAAAGCGGATGAAGAAGCTCTTGGTTGTTTTGAGAGAAAAGTTCTGCGTACGATCTTTGGTCCTGTTTGCGTTGATGGCGTTTGGAGAAGTAGGTTCAGCCACGAACTGTACGGGCTGTACAGCATACACCTAGTTAAGCGTCTTCGGCTCCAACATTTGAGGTGGCTAGGTCATGTAGAGTGGATGGGCACCTCAGCTCCTGTCCGAAGAGTCTTCAATACCGTGCCATTGGGACAGCGCAACAGAGGACGTCCTCGCACGAGATGTAGCACACAAGTGGAAAAGAACCTCAACCAACTTGGTGTGCGCAGCTGGAGGCAGCAGGTGAAAGATGGAGATGCATGTTGGTCGAGGCCCAGGGCCAACCCGGACTGTGGCGCCAATCAAAGAAGAAGAAGACGTGAAAAGTCTTGATCCTAGTCTATGCGGAGTTGTAAATGAAACACCCATCTGATATGGCAGAGGCTTAAAGGGTCTCGCCACCCTCCCAAGGTGGGAATTGCGTCTGGTCCTACTAAAGGCGTCTGGTCCAACGTCGAAAAATAATCCAAAGACTAATAGTCTTCGTGAAATACGCATTATGGCAAGAGCTAACGTTGAACACTTACTCTCCTATGCATTAACATCCTAGGATGGAACGCCCTTAATGTTTACTCCAAGTTCACCGAAGAGACTGCACATTCAACAACAGTGGATTGAAGAGTCAAAACGACAACTGAGCAAGGGACAACCACTGAATACTGCCAAAGATCGTACGAAAAGGTTTGATTTGAAAAGTCCATGAGCTTCTTTACCCACTCACGATATTGGTCATACCTCTGCGTCATAGAGCATCACTAGGATGTTTAGTGTCTTGGACAAATGTAAGAGAAAAATGGCTCTTGTGAGAACTGTAAGAAAGCAATCGCATCTTGACACAAAAAGATAAATCAAGTATTGGCAAGAGTTCTTCTACCTTTGATCTCGGTACTGATGTTGTTTGCACTGTTTACTGCACGTGCCATCTAGTCGTAGTCAATGATCTGGTGTGATATTCAAGACGTCGATGTTCTGAGACCTTTTATGAAGTTAGCATGCATGCATCACACCATTTTATGACATTTTTCTGTGAGCTTTACTCGTAAATCGTTGAGAGGTGGCAATCGTTAGCTTATTGCAGTAGGCGGGCGACTCGTAAGAGGCCACTTTCTTCTGATGCATCTGCAAACACCTCATTTCCCACTTACTGGACGACAATTCATTTCAAATTGTCATTCAAATGATCCACCAGTTGATGACACAAGGGAACTATCACCGATCTCTTTCAATCTGTCCGAATTGACTTCTTTGAAAGCTCACCGATATTTCAAAATTGGGTTTGCCTCCAGTCGTATCGTGTGTCGTGATTCCTATTTTTTATAACACACTCCCTATCACTTTCGTACAATCGATCAACAATTTCCATCAGAGACACGCGATATCCGAGCGCGGTTTTGAGGTCAAATTCGTTAATTCCATCGCCTACCCGCGATTACATCGCACCTAGCCCCATTCGGTTTTGTAACAAATCGCCCAGATCGCGACAGTCCGATGCAAGTCCATCTGCGGCGGCAGGGTTGGGCCAGGTCTTATGACTCACATCCCATTCCGTGCCACATTCTCAAGGTTCCGTGGCGGTTGCATAACAACACACTGCCTTGTCAATCGCCTCAACTTGTCCGAACGGCGAATCAAAACGATGCAGTTATGATAATGGGACTCTTTTCCGGGTCGCTTGGGTGTTTCATTGACTGCGCGATGCATAAATTAGCTCGATTTGTCACGCACAAAGGGCCCGAGGTGCATTCCCTTCAGCTACTGATTAGGGTTCGTTTACCTTTCGTGCGTCGCTGTCGGTTGTTAGGAAGACGCCACTCGTCAGGTAGACGAGTGCCCACATCCTTCAGTCGAACCGAGAGCACGTGTCGTTTCGGGCCGGGCTCGCATGCGGGCCTCAGTTCATGGAACCCTATTCACGCTCGGAACAGCGGGAGTTCCAACACCATTCATCTGTCAAAACACTCGGCGCTCATTTTGAAGGACTGATGATCGACGGACGAGTATGTGGGACACTCGCCCATTATTGGAAAGCATGTGTGGCTGCTGCGGTAATTAACTTAGTTCAGCCACCAGAGACGCGACCTCACACGGTGCGTGCCCTTTGCAAGGTTTCGCCTCAACAGTCACCCGTTTTACTAGCGCTCACGTCAACTTTACACCCGTTGACATCTGATACCGCGACTTGAACGCGAAGCGCACTGACAAAGTCATAAGCGGCCGAATGACTTCCAAAAATGGCCTGTGCGCCGCCGCGTTATGCGAGCAGAGGTGGGGCGGTGTAATTACATGATCTGAGAAAACCAGTTGACCTTGAGCCGGGCTCCAGATACGAATACAATCGGACACAAGCACAAATCGTGTGAATACAGCATTCGCTCGAGGTAGCCGATGGAGAAGGGGCAGCGCAAGCGTTTTAAGGTTTCCCTGAATGAGATACGACGTCGGAGTCGTTAATGCGGAATGGTAACAGATAACTTCGAGCGAATCTAAGTTAACGCAGCCAGCAGTTCGACAGCAGCGGCGCGATACACGCCACGACTGTGGAATGAACTCAATTAAGTCGAGTGCGTGTGCACGGGCTTGTGGTTACTTTCCCGAATTCGTAATTGAATTTCGAGGCATGCACGCATGCGCGTGGATCGGTTTCGGCGAATTGAGTGTTTTTGTTCTACTCTTTGACTTCGATGGGGTTTTGGGGACAGAATGGCTAAGGGTTTGGGACGTTCGGACAGGCTTGCACTAGATAATGTCTGCATTTAGTGCATCTGATACGTAATTGGAGCATGCCATCATGTGGTGCACACGCGTTAGGCATTTCTTTGAGTCGTGGCTGAGGAGGCGTTTTTCGGACGAGTCATGTAGGATGGGCTGACTGGAGAGAAAATGGAGAAATTATGGGTTATTGATTGTGATTGTGACTTCCGGTTGTCACTTTATTTGAATCAATTTCTCGAACACGGTCGTTGTTGTGGCAGAGATGTAAGACTAAAACCTAGTCGGCAACGCGCTGATTATTGCAAAGAGTTATCAAATCGGAAGAGACGGCGTGACGTGGAGCACACAAATTGTTTGTGCTGAGTGATACTGCACAAGGAATAAAAAGTCAACTGTTTCCTCGATCGACTCAAATGCCAACAGAAACTACCCTCTTGAGCAAAAGACAGAAGGGTCAAAGATCGGGTGAATCAGGGGAGACATGCCCTCGTCTCAGAAAGTCAAGGAAATTGCTTCTCTTTGATTGGTAGAGCATTCTGTTAATGTTATCAGGAAAAGGGTCGTCATTGTTTTCAAAGCAATGCGGGCTATTGACCGTACCAGCTCAAAAATCACATTCAAATTTGACTCCTTATGGACCCGTTGGCACCTTGTGAACCTTATATTCTTTGTTGACGCAGTAGGTTGTTTTAACACTGGAGCACTTACTTACTGGTTCATTGTACTAACAGGCAGCAATCTTCATTTACTGAAATTGCAGGGTCTCCGGAGAACAACCAGCAGGCGCTTCAGCGGTGACTAGACTGCATCATCAGCTCTAAACGCATCAGCAACACCCTACTCCACCTGATTCGAGCAAAGGCGGGACACTGCCCGAGGAACTGCCCTACAGTACCGTCTTTTCCCTAGGTGTCGCGGTGTTTCATCGATTATGCTAGTAAATCGAACACATTTTGGTCCAGTGCAAAGGTGTTGAAGAAGCTATGGGGCAAGTGCTTAGTTTGTGTACATCCTGGAGAGTCATACCAACTCTAATTATGCTCTCGAGAGGTGTGACGATCTACAAAAGCCCCAATCAAGCACGCTGGCAGTCCCAAAGTGGGTTCGGGTCCTAAGAGTAGTTAATTGTCATCTTTGCAAGTCAGTCTATTTTGGTTGTTGATGTACTAGCTTTGTCCCTTTTTTCTTTGAAGTCTACGTCTGCTTTCGTCTTTTTTCTTCAGCTTCTGCGGCAGCACAAAATTAGGGCTATGGGTAGATCTCATGATATCCACTTTGTTCAGTTTCTTTTTTTCTTATAACTGAAGTCAAATCAATTGCCCTCGGTCGACACTTCTTTTACTCGAATTTTGACCATCAAATACTGAATAGTCGACTGGAAAGGATGACTATGTGAGCCGTAAAACGATCGCAACATGTGATTCGTTCTCACGACTGTAGCAATAAAGTTTTATCACTTGCACGTGTTGCTGTTGCTCGCAACGGTTTGTCTTAACTGTCTGAAAAGTAAAAAAAGAGATAAATCACTTTGGCCACCATGAACTGTAAGAATCGAAGCGATCCCTATTGGAAACCTGGTTGGGTGGTCTATGAAGAAATAAAACGGGGTGGGTTGTTAAATCACCTCCAATGAACTAGAAGTCAGTAGATACCGAGCTTTCAATTGCCTGGATGAGAATGCTTTCCACTTTTTACTGTGCAAGCTTGGGTCATTTGTAGCCTTGAAGCAATATGGTGCCTACTGTGCTATAATCTCCGTCGTTCTGGAAAGAATCCTTGCCAAATTCCCACTTTTCTTAAGTAAGGGGGCTTATAAAGAGTATGACGTCTTCCGGACAAGATTACACCCGCATTTGCCTTAAATTTTACTTACTTACTTAAGGCGAGACTGCTTATTGGATACACACGCCAAAAGACTACTGATTTCATTAGAAACTGCCGAGATGTAGGAAAAGCGCACTTGCCTCGAATAGGAAAGCCACACTGCGCTCCTACTGCTTTGACAACTTAAGCGATATTTTTAAAACACCAGTTGTGCAGAGCTGTACTGGACTACACTGACAAATGTGATTGTCATAGAAATCGCGAAGCCCCAGGCCCTTCGTGTCAAACCAAGTGGCAGTAAAACGAGCTTATTTTGTTGACATAAGTGCACCCATGCCACTCATAACCACCTCCACCATGTTCCATCCCCGTCTCTAACCAAAGAGTGCATATCCATCTCCTCACCTCAAGGCTACCTCTCAGAAAACATTGAAAACCTCCAGCTATTCTGCAACAGGTCACGGTACGGATCGGGGTGGTCCTGGCTCTCAATTAACAAGCGTCTCCAAACAGCTCGGTCTTTAGGAAGCTGCCTGCAGTTTCGCACGCATACTTGGTTGAGGTCCCTTTCCACTTGCATGCGCCATCTGTTTCTAGGCAACCCTCTACTGCGCGGTCCTTCTAAGGAGGATTCGAAGAAATGCCAGGCATTGCCCACCAGGTTTATTTTTCGGGAAATACTTTTGCAGCCAGCTAAGTTAGTAGCTTCAGTGTCAAGCATGTAGCTTCAGACAGCGGCATGCTACAATTGCGCGGCTTAGCTCGTCGAACGGGGTGGTTCTTGTTCAGAAACTCGTAAGCCAACCACTTGCAAACAAAAATACCAAAGCGCCTTAAAAGCCAGACAGTCTCAGACAAAGACTTGCAACTCCTCCGAGCTTGTGTGCCAAGTTGAAAGACACTGTCCTTATGAAGGTTGAGTATTGTTGTCTACACGCCCTCTGAGCCCCCAACTGAGCAAAGAAAGACTTTCGCCACATTTGAGCTTGAATTCAGTCTTCTTTCATTAGAAACAGGCAAAATGTTGCATTGGCTTTCAGTGAAAACAGGGGACAGAGCGTGCACGTACGTTTTTACCTCGAACCCGGATGGAAGAGGTTTCTTTATTCTACTTCGACATTGTCCACGACACATTGCGACAGCAAGGCAAGGACTCGAAATGCAGGACACTCGGCTTGTAAATCGAGTGAGGTCTTTCGAAAGAAATCTCGTGTAGTGACCAAGCATAGCAAAACATCAACCATTTGATGCCACCTCGTTCCATCCCCCGTCTCTGACCAAAGGGTGCACATCCATCTCCACACCTCAAGGCTAACTCTCAGAAAACATTGAAAACCTCCAGCAACTCAGCTTTCTATTCATTGCATCAGTTCACTCGAACCCACTTATTCGCTCGTGAAGCATCGGCTTAGCCAACGGAATGAGTGCACTGACCTCCGCCGCGACCGACTTCCAATTAAAACCGCACTCGACACCATTGTCATTTTGTTCCCAACATCTTCGGGCCCGTCGGCCACTAGAAGTGGTCTTAATTGCCTCCCGAACCGCCGGTTGTGCTCTTCTCCCATTTAATTATCCTTAATGAATGGCTTCTGTTTCAGCCAGCGATTGCCGCGACATCATTACGAAGGAGCCAAGACCGGGAGAAAATCACCTCCTTACCGGAAGAAATTAAACCCGAACCTGTGCGCAGCCTTTCTATCAATTAGATGGAAATGCAGCAACGGCAGCGCGGCACAAGGCAAAGCATCACCCTAACCACCGGTGGCGGCGGCGGCGGCGTGCCGGTTCGAAGTGAATGGCTCGAAGCTAGAATTCCTGAAAAACTGGAACCGAAAGCAAAGTGAGCAGCGCCCAAAAAAAATCATGCACGCAGTCGCAACCGCTCTGCACACAGACACACGTTTGCATCACCTTGAGGGCACGTTCAATTCACTTTCAATTGGTCGGTCGTTCGGTTGGATTGGGAACGGGTCCGAAGCTGGCTGGATAATTGCGTGCTTTCATGAGCTATCGCGCATCGATTTATCATTTGCTAATCTAACTGCGAATCGGAGAGGCCCCCTGCTCCCCTTTGGAAATTAGGGTCCGCAAAATTCGACTCGACTGGCTTTCACCCGCCGAGAGGCGATCAATTGATCCGCGGTCAAGATGGCATTTCGGTGTCAAACGACCAACTCGCTTGCGACTTACTTATGCAACGAGCCGCTCTCCAGAGGCGATGTGTCAGCGATCGATTCCTGTCGGCTTCCGTGGCGTATGTCATTCAAAAGTCGTGCTACTTACCGGGCGGCGGTAGGTACGCGTCTATCGTTTGCATCAGCGGCGGTGTGGATGATAAATTGAAATCTTTGAAACCTCGCATGGGCTAGGCAGGCACTAAGGCACTGTGGCTGGGGGCCTCGTTGCTCATTAATCAACTGGCACACATTCGGGCATACAGGCGCGCAGATGCGAATGGGTCGGATCCCCAGGGAGGCGGTGAAGACTGGTAATTTCCGATCCAGAGTGAAGAACAAGAAAAGGGGGTCATGACAATTTGGTGGTTTCTTTGTTTTCTTTTTTCTTCTTTTTTTGTGATCATCTCGTGATTTGTTTGCGTGATTTCCATTTTGGGCGTAGCTGATTGGCCTTTAGTCGCGCATTCGCTGCGGAACATGAACTCCCCGACGACGACCCCTTCGATTGTGGATCGCAGAGCATTCCCAGCATCCCGCTGGCTCCAGAGACTGTGCCTGATTCCAGAGCAATGACGCGGCGAAATAACCCACAAATGTGCCGACTCCCCCGCCAAGGCCGCGCCGTTTATCGAACGTCCCGCCGCGATGTGTGCATCGAAACTATTTCATAGGCAAAGTGGAAAACGACAAGCCAAAAAGATAAACAAACAAATAGTGGCACAGGGTCCCGTACACATCACATTCATGTCACATGGCACACCGTCGACGACGAACGTAACAGCGCCGCGCACATGCGAGCGCATTAATTATAAAACCAGCTCACCACACACACGTCGCGATCGTCGAACAATGGGTGCTCGTCACCTAAGTACTCCATTGACCTCGTGCAGCGCTCCAGAAAAATGCTCATCACGCACTCGGTTACGTTTGTGTCATCGCATGGGAGACCGAGAAAAAACCAAATCGCTGGGAAAACTCCGAAACAGATGCCAGAGCCTGGCTTGCACGGTGCACGCCTGCAGTGCCATCCGGTGAATTGAAACATATCCACGTACCGAGGCGGCGTTTGACACTAATTGCGTTTGCGAAACGGCCTTGTCGGCCATGCCCCACCGGACCAACAGCGGCACCGCTGATCGCGGCTGATTAATCGCCTGCTAATAAACCATATTGTTCGGCCGCCTCGCCGTAGGTGCTGGCCAGTATCGCAGGTTGGCGGGTGCATCTGCCACCGCTGGACGGCGGATTGATAGCCTCCGACTGGGACTCCACCTTGTTTTTCTGTTTATCTCGCCGAACAATTGTAGCACTCAATTAGATTGAATGATTGATGGGAAATGGCAGTCGTTTGCCGTTCGTATCCATTACTCGGCCGTTTTTTCGCATTTTTGCATTCAGACCGGCTTCCTAACAAATGGCAGCACAACAGCAGCCCCAGTGGCCTATTAAATGCGCGTGAGGTCATCCCGTCTGTGAGTGAGTGGCTCTGTAACGAAACGAATGCGGGAGACTCGCTCATTTGCATAAACCGACTGAGTTTAGAGTTGGTGATGCAATCGAAGTGTAACTCAGAAACTTCCGCTTTAGTTGAGCTTTTCTCTTTTTTTTGCGAAAAAGTTTTCAGTTTCACAGTGCGCCCGAGAGAGGCTTGTTGAGAGTGACTTGCGTTTTGTTGTTTTACATAAAATATTTTAATTCGCCAGCGGATTACGTTTTATGGTGCATCCAGTGAAAGTTTCGCTTGAGGTAAGAATATGGTTGCATAACGGTTATGTGGGAATGCTGTGTTTTTTTTCTCTGTTTCTTCTGTGCCTCGAGGCCATTGGGTAGAATGTAAATTTTGCCGGCTGACCGAGTTCACAGAGCCTGAGTTCTGATTGACACAGATTCGAGAACCAATAATTCGTGTTGGGACGCGGACAGAATGGATCGGAGCTTCCGGGTGGGTTGGAGTGTCTGGCATTTGCATTTTAGATTGATTTTCGTTTCTGCAGTGAAAGCAATAAAAAATTGTCATTAGCAAGTTGCTGACACAGATTGGCTGGGGAGAGACTGTGATCCATCACATGTAAGCTTTGACTGCCGACTGAAGGGGGTCACTTTCTTGACGAATATTCATTAGCCCACTTTTGCTTGACTTAATTTAAAGAATCCCACCTGGGGACTACTTTACGCCGGAGCAGTCGTTGTCCCAAGTTTCGTGCAGGATTTGAATACGGCAGCGTGTCACTGTTTGATGCTGGAGTCAGCGGCCTTGTCAAGGTGTATCAGTCAATGATGCTCCCTGTTGTCATCCGAATCATTGCCTGGGTATATACGTACTTCACCACGTAGCTCGTTGTTAGATGTCGATGGGAAGTTCTGCTTAGTAAGCAGATTAAGATCGTTGAGGCAGTGTTGTCCGGGAATGGCTCGTTGGAACGGTCGCTGAGTCTAGAGCCGCAGTCTAGAAGCTGTTTATTGAAGAGTGTCATCATGTACTGCTGCAAGGGGATGATTCATCATAGAGCTTCTTTTTGCTGTCGTGTTCGCTGTCGAAGGTGAGACCTTTGCAGTAGATTCTCCATTCTGGTCTTAGAGATGGTATGCCACATTGGACCGCTAAAATCAGCTGCATTAGCTGCTATTTGTCCTCTGGTTTAATCCATTTTGCTTACTCTTCAAGGGATAGGTGCGATGGAAGAATTTTTGTTTGCCGTCTTAATGGTCCGTTTCGAATGGTTGTTGAACTTCCACCTTTCCGTGAAGTTGACGCTGAGATAATTGGCCTGTTTGTCAGTTGATATTTCCGTACCGTTTGAGACCACTATCTTTATGCTCCGACATCGATTTCCCCGTATTTATGTTAATACCTCATTTTTTATGTAGTCCTGTCTTCGCCGTCTCCTTCATTGGCGAATATTGGTGACTTCGAGCTGGCATAAGACAGGAGCCATCTGTAAATAGGCAACAGTTCACTTGGTTGGAGACGTTGATCTACCGTGAAGGTGTAGAAGAGCATCGGTCGCAGCATCGACCCTTGCGGAACTCCGCCTTGGTGCTCCGCTGCAAGTTCTTTGGCTGCATTCCACTTTTACGTTGAATCTTCTGGAATGCAGACAACTGTAGACTATTCTGATGATCCATCTCCATCCCTGTATCGCCATGTATCCAAATCGAAACCCTTTTCCAAGTCCAGGCGGCAGGCAACGGTGACTTCGTTTTTGTTCAGGGCAGCTACAAGAGTGTAAGGATGACTGTGATATCTTCAGAGTAGATATGCTAGGTCGTCCATCGTTCAGTCCCTTCGATGTTTCCTGCACAAGATATTGGCTGTTCACTTGAAGGGGTGGTCGCTGCGAATTTGTTGGTGCGTTGCGTCGATTCACATGATAAGGTGTCTGCGGTCAAATTCTGACAGACAAACAATGTGCCCGGCTTTAGCCACAACCACTCGTGTTGCATAAGTGGAGGGGAATCTTATAACTTACTTTCATGACTGCAGTTAAGATGGAAGTCGAACGTTCACCAAAAATCCAAAGCATTGGTGTCACTGTTACCGAAAAAGTGTCCCAGTGAACGGATTTCTTCCTCTCCGGACTACGTCGAATCCTCAGGAGTTTGTGGGTCTGTCGTCTCCTCTGTTCACTGTGCAACAGGCATGACTGGTTGTGTACTTCAATCTCAGTCCCTTGTCTAGAAGTTGCAATGACGAGGAAGGATTTAAATCCTGCTCTGCCTTTACCTACTTATTCACTTTTCAGGCCCACATGAATGATCTAAGCTAATACTGTCCACCATTGTTGTTGGTCCCGTGGGGGCTACTTTCAGTTAGTGTTCGTTTGTGGCTTATAATGGAGATTCTTCCTCTTCTTCTCGAAATTCGAGTCTCAGATTTAAAAAAAAAGCTGTGCTGAAACATTGGGTTTCATGCGCTCAATGTGGTCTAGTCTGTGTCGCAGACGATGGATTTTTGTCTCCAGGAATAAAATCACATCCTTGTACAGCTCGTAGTCTTCGCAGTTAAGTCTCCTCGCATGTACTTGGTCTCTTTCTTGTTAATCTGCACTGGTGCCATAAAGGCTTCGCGGTCCAATGTGTGAACTCAGACAACTATGTGACTTCATGGACTTCATGCGGTTACCGGTATGTGTTCATAGTGAATTGCTAGAAATTCTCCTGAGTTCAGAGCTTACTTTCACAAGTCAGAAGTACGTTTAGCAGAGGGTCATCCGATTTAGCATCAATGTATGTTCTGCTTCATTTATTTTATTTATCGTAGATTCTGTGTCTTAAAAAACGCTTTAAAACTCTCTTAGCCTCAAGAACATGTCAAGGAGGTCACTGAAGATACTTATTCTCGTACCCGCGTCGGGTGTAGGTTGCGTTTACTGCTACCAGCCATCGGTTCCACTCCGGGAATCGCATAGAAATGTTGTTCGATTTCTCTTAAGACATAGGACCAAATGCAGCAGTCTTGTGTGTCCATTCCACCAAAACGAGTTCCGTTGCTACAGACATTTTTTCGATGATAAAGTGAATCTTCCACTAGCCTGTGGTTTCAGTTCTCCTGTTCTCTTGCTTCAGTTTGTAAGATCTTAAGCCCAAGTTAGCGTAGATTTGCCCACCTAGTCGAATGAAACATTTCCCGCTGCAGTAAATGGCAACAAATAACAAACAGGGTCTTCATAAACATTGGCAACATTGAAACATCTGCTGTCCGTCAGCAATACATCACCCCCTTAATAAGTCGAATCACAAGTGCGACAATGTCTCAGCGACATCTTCGAATGATTGACGACCGCAGTTAAATACGACGCACCAGTCATGCAGTCGCCTAGAAATAAGATAATCACTTCTGTGGTCAGATCTTTTTCTCAGTTGTCGTAAAATTCTTCCACTTTTTCACATAAAACTGAACGTTGCGTCATTTCACTCATAAATCAAGTGTTGTAAAAATTCATAGACTGGTCATGCTTGCTATTGTCAAGTAGTCATAATTCATTTGCACCTTCAGACGTAAAGTAAAAATTGTTGTTTGCGAGGACATTCAGTGCGTCTTCTCACGGAAGTCGTCATCAAGAAGTGGAAACATTGTTACTTCTTCTTTTTGTTGGTTTTATTTACCTCTGAAAAAGGCTTTTATGACACGACCAACAACTCATTGGAGCCATAAACGTATTTCTCAAGGCCATTAGCACTCACGAACAGCGAGTCCATTTCCGAATGTTGGAAGCTCAAACGTGTTAAGAGACGACTGAAGACCAAATTAGTTGGACGCCGAATCGTGTAAAACTGATGATGATGATGAGGTGTAGAGATTTTTGCACGACTTTATCGCGCTAAATGACATCCATAAGAACTTGCATAATACCTTAAAGCGAGATGTACTAATTAGACTACAAATTATTAAATAATGTTTTGTCGGACACAAATTGAGTCAGATAATAATAATAACATGGATGGCGCTACAGGCCGTAGATGACCAGGGCCTAGCTTCTCAGCAACCACACTTGTGTTTTGCGTGCTACTGTTCTCTCACGAGTGGAGGGGACCTACAGTTTCATGCCGACTCCGAACGGGCAAGTTTGAGAAGCTTTTTCTGTACAGGAAATACTCTTTGAGCATTATCAGTGACTCGAAAGAGGTGGGGCCGTGTAAATTGATTTTGTCGTACAGAGCAGGATCGAACCTACGACGTCGAGATTGGGGACGACGCACATACCTACAACGCCACGGGACCCCACAGTTGAGTCAGATACCGCCGTCAAAAGTGAATGTGAACTCCTTAAAGGAGAGGAAATCATTTGTCTTTTTGTCAGGCTACGGCATAAGCTGCCTCCGTTCGTTTTACAGTGCCGGGAGTACGAATGCCAGTTGTATTTGTTCCGACCACAGTTGTCTGTATACCTCGGGCGGTAAAAAGCTCTCACGTCAATGCAAGAGATTCTATCATCATTTTTTTTCCAAGGATTCTTGAAAAACGAATAGATTTGCACATTAGGAGCACAGTCGCGACAAATGAAATGGCACCATCGCATCATGCCAACAACAAATTAAGCACATCTCCGGATACAACGCTTCACTCGATTCTATGGCATTATAGAAAAATCCGTCGAGCATAAGGAACTGATCCTTACTATCTTTGTTCACATCGAGGGAGCATTGCAGATTATGCAATTCTCTCACCTCACCACTCAACAGCTTCGGGATCGAACTGTGGATGGTGGCTTTTATTCACCAGCTTCTGAACAACAGAGCAATCCGCTACAAACTTGACGATGCCTTGATCCACAGCTGTAGGGGCAACGCCACAAGGTGAAAGCTTGACATACACTACTTAATCTTCCGCCAATATATCACTAATTCGGATCTCTCAAATCAACCAAATCTCTGAACGCTGTCACAATTCAACTTCCAGACGTCGCTTAATTGCGGCGTGCCTAGAGATCTAGGCTAACTAACAAGTATTTTTTTGCCAAGTATTAACACATCTTTCTGAAGTGTGTTCCGGGCCACAGTGGAATCCCAGAGAAGTCCGAAGCTGATGAAAGTTAATGCCGTCCATGATGCTCTACCGGCACTGGATGCCTCATTACAGAACAATCATGGTCTGCTCAGAACCGAATTGGCGTCAAAAACGTGAACTGAGATAGGTATACACGCCTCAGGTTAAGCATTGCCCACAACGACTTCTGCGGAAGTTGCAAATAAGAAGTGTATGAGCAGAAGACCAACTATCTGCAATGCCCTTTCTTTTTGCAGGAGTCATCGACTTGACAGAGCTGAAGAATGTCATCATCAGTCAGTCTTTGCGGACTAGGATCACCTTGATCCTTATGGTACCAAATCGGGCCAAGTCTGGCCTGAGAGAGAATGCTAACTACCAACTACTGTAGTCAGCCAGTCGAACCTAAGCTTGCGTCCGATAAGTTGGGCTTTAAGCAGGCGATTCGGTCTACGTTCTCTTTTTGAACCAGGGAGTGTGGTTTCGATGAGTCTGATAGCCAGAACAATAAAACCTAATATTAAACCGACGCTCTACCACGAGATTAACAACAAATGTTCCCTGTCGCGATCCAGAGATGACTGCATGTGCACCTCTCTGAATAACCCGATTGTTGCCGACTCTCTCTTATAGTCAAGAGGGTAGCTCATAATGATATTTGAGTCGATTGAGGAAAGCTATAATTTGTATTCTTCGCTCAACACGAGAAGGAACCATTTGCCTTAAAACCTGGAATTGGAACTATAGTCACGTCTTTGCTAGGCATTCGAGCAGAGCAAACAAATTCCAACTCCTCTTCGTCTTAGCAGTTCGCTTTTCGGTGGCGGGCCACTTTCGACACAGTGCTCGGTAAAGACTTCCATTTGCTAGCGACCTACTTTGCGACTAAGACTGATCACTGAACCTACTACAGAGAGCTTGCTGTTGATCCAATTCCTCGACAAACAACCGATTCCTGGGTTTATTCAAAGGTTCGTCTTTCAGTTTGTTCTTTAAGCAGAATAATGTGCAACAGACTGACTGACTTGGAAGACTGTCTGCTTCGGTCTTTCTGGGGGTGTCAATATGCTGCGGTGCCCGAATGTCTCACTGAGGCGCTCGATGTGGCTGCACCCATGAGACCCTTATCTAGGACTAGTCCAAGGCAATGGAACGAGTACCATGCTCCACTACTTCATTCACGATGGCCCGATGGCGAGAAGCTATGGTCACACTAACTTGGTCATTACCTCGCCTCAGATGCATGTTCGTCCACGTCGCACCAACCAAACCAAGATCCACAACAAACAAAGGAACATAAATTCGCTTAAATTCCACCCATCGACGTGTTCTCTAATCTTCATGCGATTCCCCAGAAGTCCACTCGTTACACTGCTGTCAAGAATTCTCTCTATTCTCTTTCAAATAGTCCCTTTCCTGCAGCGGTGTCTCTTCAAATCTCGACTCCACCATCGAAAGCAGCACGGTAGCCTTCTATCCAAGCGTGTACATGTGTAGAACCACCGTCGCGTCCCGTGCGCACAACTGCCCAACAACAGCGAAACGTGACCTCATAAGAAGAGTCACGTCTTATTCAAATTGTTCTCCCGATCACCGAAAGAGACAACCGCAAGCACCACGAAAGACAGTGTGCTCCTAATCCGACCAAAATAAGATCAGATACGACGTGGCCATACGGTGCACAAGAGCCCAGGCCACAATTGGACGCCAATTTGCATGGACCGCCGCTGCTGGAGCCCACTCGACTCGGAGTCTCCCTCCCCCCCTCCGCAGAACAAATAACAATGTCTGGCGCACAAGATTTGCGATACCCAACGCCAAACTCCACTTCTATTTGGGGTCAACCGTGGAGACTCTATGGCCATTCGGTCCCAGCAGCGCCGGATTGCAATTCGCGTCGCACAGCCGAAACAAATGTGGAACAGCATTGACGGCGCACAGTAGAATATGGCCAACTTCCGTGTTCCTGGAGAGAAATCGGTTGACTTTGTAATTTACCAGCGCGCGGCCGTGTCAGGACGGAGACATTTCTATCTGCGCTGCCATCAGAACGACGACGACGACGACGACACTATTTGCATGCTGCATGGCGGTCAAAATCGTGCCATGTCGTGAAGGTTTCCAGGCACAACCCCTAGTCCGCGGCGCATT
Organism: Eristalis arbustorum; assembly: GCA_916610145.1. NCBI lineage: Eukaryota > Metazoa > Arthropoda > Insecta > Diptera > Syrphidae > Eristalis > Eristalis arbustorum. The sequence goes on from OU744319.1 coordinate 24,748,600, forward strand.
CACGATCACATGTCGGGAAATCTGAGAGAGAGAGAGAAAAAAGGACTCATCGTCAAGCCATTGTCCGCGCTGACAATGGCGGTACGGATCACATTCCCGTTGCCATTCATCCGGCCGAACACGACACGTTCAATGGCAAGTAACATGTTCTGAGCGTGACCCTATCGTCCGGGACGGAGTGCGGGGCAGCACCTTGTTTCGCGCCACTTGTTTACCCGAACACTCTGCGCTGCTGAGATCTTCTCACCTATCGATGGGGGCTGGGGTGCTGACCGGAGGAGGAGAAAGAAGTGGTAATGAACATAACGGTGCACAAGTACACGTACAGAATGTAATCGAGCTACGAGATCAATAATTTGGGTGCCATTCACACCTAGAGCATGTGGTTCCCGAGGGTATTCCCTCTCCCGGTCTCTCGCTCTGTTGCCCCTCGCAGAGATGAATCGAATTTCGTGGATGGCGTGGGTTTTGTCGAGCGATGCTCCTGCTGTTCGACAATTGTCGGCGTTAATTGGAAAAGAATGGAAGTGGCAGAATCGAGAAAAAGAATTGGACTGCTGATTGAACGTTGATTGAACTCCATTAAACGAGTTCTGAGGCGGCTGTGTGGATGATTTGAATGAAATGCCTTGTTGTGACTGGTTTTCGGACAACAAGCCGCTACCACTGACTCCTCAATGATCCTCAATCAAGGCGCCTTTGTTGTGAGATGGGAATGCACGGGAAATGAGAGTGACTGCTATCCTACGGCCGGGATCAGTGAGTGCGTGGATTTTGACTGAGAACTGGCGGAGAATGACGGGGCATGAAGCTGGAGTTGAACGGAATGTGGGACAGGACACTTGAGCGGCGGTGTGACTGTGGAGCTGGGGAGCTTATGGGCTGGCGGGGGGAGCGTGGCTGGCGGCAAATGTGAAAGAAGTTTGGTCGATAAGAAGAACACCGTTAAAGAGGGTGCTTGAAGTGGTGACAGATGACATTTCTTGCTTTTGACAGAAGTTGAATTTTGCTATAAAACGAGAACCAAAGGGTACACATGACGCTGCTCAATCTTAAAATCCGCATTCTTTATAAAACACGAGACATCACACGGATGCGAGGCCAACTGTCATTTTGAATGACAGCTGATTCACAACTCGTTTTCAGACATCTGACCGAATCAACAATTCCATCGTTTTTGCATACACCGCCGCTTAAATTGTCAAAATGTCAAAAGCACCTCTGACAGATGTCACAAACATTAGACATGTTAGAATATGTCGCCTGAATGCAGGAAATGAATTTAAATTTACGAATGTTTATTCACGCACAGAAAAATGTCAATGAAATGAAATTTGACAGACACACTGACTGCCACGGAAAGATGTGACAGAGATTGAAGAGCAAAATTATTGAAGGTTCGAACGGTGACAGAGATGCCGGACATGTGAGAACTTCACTTCATGTCACACGCAACTTCATTTTCTGTCAGGAAGACCGATTTAAATTGACAGCTCATTGGTTAGTTAAAAGTTGGACTTATTTGCGTGATTGATGCAACCTCTTGAAGCATTGTGCTGGGAGCAATAACTGTTCGAGGAGAAGTGTGTAGTGGTTGGAGTCAACTACGATTTTTGGCAGCATTAATAACAGTAATTGCTTCCTTCGTCCGGACTGTGAGAATTAATGGTAAGACGACCGTCGCGACGGTTCCACGATCGGCAAACGAGCTTCATTAATACCTATGCAAAGGGATGCGTGTCGCCAAAAAGGAAGCTTTGGCCGAGTCAAGTCTTCATATATATATATAGGCCAGGGCCTAGCTTCTCAGCAACCACTAGTGTTCTGCGTGCTATTGTTCTCTCACGAGTGGAAGGGACCTACAGTTTTAGGCCGAATCCGAACGGCCAGGTTTGAGAAGCTTTTTCTAGACAGACGTACTCCTTGAGCATTGTCAGTGACTCGAAAGAGGTGGGGCCGTGAAAATTATTTCTGTCGCTCAGAGCTGGAATCGAACCTACGACGTCGAGGTTGGGGTCGACGCACGTACCCACAACGCCACGGCCCACCACAACCCCACGGGCCACCACCAAGTCTTCATAGTGATCCCAAATATACCAGAATGCTATCTTCGTTGATACCCACTAGCTGGGTGGTCTCGCCAAAAAGGACGCTTTTTACCCAGTTAAGTCAAAATTACCGTGAAACTCGCACTTAACTTCAAAGCCAAAATGCGAACTTCATTTATGCCCAACAGCTGAGAGGCGTGTCGCCAAAAGCATGCTTTGACCGAGTCACATCAAAATTACCGTCAAATGCACTCTCTACGTCACAGTGATGCCAAATCTGGTTAAAGAGGACTTCGATTCTTGACGCAAGCCGTTTGTACAGGAATTTTCGGAAGCAAATCACTCAAGCAAAAAAAGCTGAATATAAGGAAATCATGGACGCTTCGTCTTAGCAAGTGGTGAAAAATAACTTTTCTCCAAACCATTACAGTTAATCCGCACATGGACTTCATTCTTCTTTTTATAGCGCTACTGTCCGGGATGAACCTGGCCATCAGCCAACAAGCCTCTCGAGCTGGCACGATCCTTAGAAAGCTGCCTCCAATTTCGCACACCAATTTGGCTGAAGTTCGCCTCCACCTGGATGCACCATCGGCTTCGTGATCGTTCTCTGTTGCGTTGTCCCACTGGTTCGGAGTCGAAGACTCTTCGGGCTGGAGCAGTGTTGTTCATGCGCTCAACATGGCTTAGCCATCTTAGACGTTGAATCCGGAGATGGCTGGCTAGACTCATGTCGCTGTACAGCCTGTACAATTCATGGTTGAATCTTCTTCTCCAGAAACCTTCAACGCATGACCAAAGATTGAACGCAGAACTTTTCTCTCGAAGAGACCAAGCGTGTTTTCATGCGCTCTTGAGATAGTCCAGGCTTCCGCGCCATAGACCAGGACAGGTATGATCAGGGTACATGGACATCATTAGTGCTTCCAAATCCCCATCCTTACCACTGTCACTTCAATTGAATGTTCATCCACAAGAGCAACAAAATTTCAGACAGAAATGCGCTACATTCTCTCGCTCCACTCGCAACTAACATCTCAGCCCACAGACAGAAAGTCTAACGGTAAGATAACCGCCTTTAAACTTTAGTCATCTAATATTTACGACATTTTAACAAAATCTGATTAAGTACTTCTTGAACTGACCGTCCCACATTGACACTTGCATTGTGCCAGTGGATCCCTATCCATCTCGACTGTACACTTCATCTGTACACCAGAACGTCGGTAACTGCACCTTCAGGCTCCCCCACGCAAATTATGCGCTCGCATCTGTGCGGTTCGCCAAACGCCAGGTACACCGTACGTACTCTTCAGAACGACATTCACGGCGTATGTGCTTGTCCGTACCTTGGCACGGGTAATGTAGCGAATTTGCATTTCAAGTTTGACGACGAGACTGAAAACGCCTCTGCTTTTGTGTGAATTTTTTTATGATCATGTTCCTCGCCTTCGGGCCAAGTTTAATTAATGGCGAGGCACATAACGTGTGACTCAGTCCAAAAAAGGAAAAAAAAAAACAGTTTGAAATGGATTATTCTCTTGACCCGCGGTGGACTCGCAATCGATCAGTTTTTTTTTCCTCGACAAGAAACGAAAAACCGTTGCGGATCTAACGCCCCCCTTCGGTGGTGTTTCTCAATTTGTTTGCAATTTCTTAAGCAGCTTACTGAAAATACCGCTGTTTACGACGGAGCGACGCGGCGGCAACGCACTGAGGATCTGCCGCCGTCAGGTTGTTGTCTACATTTTCTGACGGCTGGGCATGCCCTCGCATTGTTATCGTCCACATCACCGTTGCCGTCATGCAATTAGGCTGAATTCACTGGAATCGAGTGGGCATCACCGGAAAATCGCTAAGTTTACAGTCAAATTCCTTTTCGGAATCTTGTGAAATATTCGTTGTGTGTCTCGTTTTTGACAGAGTGGGTTAAGCTTGACCGCGGATCACGTCTACGGACCGCTTGGTGGATCAATCACTCACGCACACACATCAGCTTACCGTTAAATCTTGTGCTCGCGTATTATGGAATTGCAAAGTTATTGCTTTTTTAAGGCTTGATTACAGTTTTGGTTGCCTCTTGTTTGTCTTCTTCTTTTCACCCGTCAGTCACTAATGTTGTGCTTGTTTTCTTGTCTCTTTGCAGAAAAATGACGTCACCTCGCTTTATATACACAGCACTGCAGATTTTCGTAAGTATCCCCGTATTTATCATCAATTTGTGACTTATTGGATTTTTTGATCGATTTTGTTGAAGAAATAAGTGCCAAGTGCAGGTGACTACGGATGATTATGTCACCGGTTACCGCTAGGAGGTTGATGCTGTCACTTTGTTGGCTGAACAGAGGGAAAGAGAGTGGCAGTCTGTCTGTGGGACGACGAGACGAGCAAAATAATTAACACCAAACAACATGGCATCGTGGGTAGTGGTGTCTGCCCACGTTGACATTTTTGCGGGAGCTGTTCGACTACCGAACATGTTCAGACTGATCTTCTGCTGAAGCAAGGAGGGATTAATTCGATCTATATGATCTAGCGAAGTGGTTTATCAATTGTTTCCAACGATGTCACAGTCAGAGACCGGAAAATTGTTTATCCTTCTGTCTCTGATCAGTAGTTGGGACTCAAGAATGTGTATGAGCATCAGATGATATTTTGTAACCGATAATGAACATGATTGTGTCCACCAACATGAAGTGGCAAAAATTCGGCGAATGTTCGCTTCCAAGTCATTTTTGAACACGATTCTCCACATAACCATTTAGAGACAACTTAAGGTAGAAAGGTGGGTGATGTCATGCCAGTTCATTGTACTGCCCACCCTGACCTAGTGCGTTTGATGCAGTAGTGATGAGTGAGGAACCAACTGGACTGATGAAAATCTCGCTAAAATCACTCCAGTCGTTGAAAATGTGATCCTCCCAGTAATTTATGTAAACCTGAGCTCGGGTGAAGCAGAGGTGTTATTTTTTCGTATATGTCTTCTTCGTCAAAAGATCTTCTGTAGAAGTTGTTTACAATGACATCTAATCTTCTGGCTTGGTCTTCCATCTGACTCAAGTGCTGTCTAATAAAGTAAACCAGCCGACTTATTTATAATCTGTTCACAGAAGACAATTTAAATGTGAACGTGCCCTGTGGCGCTGTTGACGCTTGACTTCTTCTTTGTGTGGCGCTACAGTCCGGGTCGGATCTGGGCCTCAACCAACAAGCCTCACCAACTACCGCGATCTCTGTCTAGCTGTCTCCAGTTTCACACACCAACTTGGTTGAGGTTCTGCTCCCCTTGGGTGCGCCACCTTAAACGCCGGCGTCCTCTGTTGCGCTGCCCCATAGGTTCGGATTCGAAGATTATTCGGGCCGGAGCTGTGGTTTCCATTCGCTGTACATGACCTAGCCACTATAGGCGTTGGATCCGTAGACGCCTAACAAGGCACATGTCGTAGTACAGCCCGTGCAGTTCGTGGTTGAATCTTCTTCTTCAGAACCCGTCAACACAAATAGGACCAAAGATCGCACGTAGATCTATTCTCTTAAAGAGACTAATGACTTCTTCATCCGCTTTCGAAATTGTCCATGCCTCCACCAGTGGCTTGACTACCTAAGGATATTGCTGCCTATTGCGACGCTCTTTGAAAGTCGTATTGTACGTCCTTTCTTGGGAGCAGCACTCAGTTCGATTCCTATTTTAGACGCTTGAATCAATGCCATTTACCGCCACATTGAAAGCTCTGCCAATCACCCCGATGCCATGCTAGCAGCCTATGGGCCGAGAAATACTCCATCCACTGCATGGAACATGTTATCTCACCATTCTCTGTTCGGTGTATTCAAATGAATGTTTGAAGTCCACACTGCCTTAAGAATAAAGACACCAGAATCGGATAGCTATACCGACCGCCCAGCAGAGAGACGAATTCTCAACCACTAACCATTCACATTCGACTGATAGCCGGACAAACAGATTCTGGACGCACCTATGCAAATCTTCAAAAATTAATTCAAGATGGACGTAAGGAGTGGAAAGTCCTAACTCTCTCCTCTTTACTTTGCAGCTCTTGTCGGACAGAGATTATGCCGCTTAAATGCCTCTGCGGTACAACATGTTATCCCATGGTCTTTTCGGACGGCGAGACTACGATTGAGTTCCTGACAGGTGGCTGACAATTATTAGATTCTCCTACATCTCATGTGTTTGGAGGGACATTGTGAGGACTCACCAGATGTGGTGCGAATTATTCACTATAATCAATAAGGACAAAAAATAGCAAGCGATTAAAAAGCACTCGTGCAACAAGCTTGGCAAAGACTTTACTCCACGCCCACCTAGTCTACTTACACTAAGCATGGTTGAGAGCTGATTTTAGGGATAGGAGACATCGTGAACTACGACGCGGTTTTGCAACGTTTGACAGTTCTTTTCAATCAGTCACGATCACCTAACTTAACATGATCACAAGTCAGTTATTACAAATGTCATTATTAGAAGGAGTCTTGAAGAGATTCCAAATATGATCAAATTACAGCATAATGTAGAATTTTACGTGTTGAAGCAATAATCTGCTTCCTTTGTCCTTGCGTACACCTCTTCAAAGGAATACACCTGTCTTAATAATTTCTGGAGCCTCAAAGCAGCTCATCATTCCACGAATCTGCCATTTCTCTCCAGGACAGCGACGCCTTATTGCCTCGCAACCAGATCACCTCTCCATCAAATCAATCTAAGTGTGCCAACATTAACCCACGACTTCGCGGAAACCGACTCATCTCCACCTTCAGTCTCAGCTCGTAAGATCCGAAATCGAGTTCATTACTTTCACTGCCCCTAAATCTCAATTGGTCAACGCCCCTCCCCAACTTAACCCATATCTCTAAATGTACTTCCTAGAACGAAAACAATGAAAAAAAAAGTAAATGAAGTTAATTCGTAAAGTGAAATGTATCTATTCCCCTTAATGATTGCACCCGATAAATTCTCCTCTCTCGCGTTTTCCTTTTCTCCAATTTCCAATTGATTAGCCCCCAGACCAGGGCCCAGAGTGAAAGTCTAAGGCTACCTGCCGCCCGGTGGCCCATTCCACCGGAAATGTTAATTCTCGCTTAAAACACACAAGAAGATCCCCACGGGACCGCCAATCAGTTTGGTGGGCTAAATTAAAAGAAAACGACTCGGCCTCAGCCGCAAATCAAGCCACTCGGCCGCTTGTTGAGGCGGTAATTGCTTTTCAACCTCAAACAGAACAATGGTCAAGTGCGGTAGAAGCTGGATTAAGGTCAGCGTTTTGTGTGTTCTGGCAAAAGGCGGTTCTTTGATTTTCTCCAATTGATGTCGATCAGATTTGCGCAGAGGTCGTGGACTCACGGGAATTCCTGCGAGAGCCTTGAAAGATGGCACTCCTTTCCTTCAATCCACTCTGGATTCCTGTTCGGTCCTTGGCTTCGTGTGGTGTAATAAAACTTCCGAGGCCCGGCTGGCTGTCACAGCATCTGCCCGGTTCTATTTGCACCCTCCACGTGGGGACGGAGAGATTGAGAATTAATGTTCGCACTTATTCACATCGACTGGACGCATTTCCAGCGAGGAGTTCTGCGCAGCGGGTGGCCTTAAGTGAGTCGTTAGACGCGGAGACAGATCGCTTAGAGATGATCCGAAAGCGGAGGGAGCTGCGGTGTTTCGTGAGATTTTTATGACGACGCTCTGCGTGTGTCTGCCGATGGAGACTTGGGCAATCAGCATAATCTGCTCGTTAGAAGCGAAGGAAGAAGAGTGCGTTGATTGATGCAGTGCATCTGGAAGTCACTGCAGCTGGTTGGTGGTGGCACTGTGGAAGTGGTCATATGCAGCTTCTGATAAGAATTGCGAGTAGTTTTCCATGGGATTCGCTATAAATACTTTAGACTGGAAATGCGGACAGGCGAATTTGGACTTAATGTGACACTTAGACAGGTTGACAATAAAAGGAACTAGGACCTGGACCGATACCCAAGGCCTGCTACAGGATTTAGATTCAAGTTCACAACAGCTTTTATGACTCACCTAAGATTAAGTTGCTTGATCATGTTGACATTGATGAGTGCTGCGATGTACCTATTCCCTTTAAGAGCAGTCCAACGACTTGCTCTCTGGCAGGTGGTGCGGTGTGCATTGGTTGCTCTCGTATTATCTGCAGTTGCTTTTTCGATAGAATCCTTAGACATTGTTTTAAAACTGCAAACCTTCAACCTTCGTTGCAATATTTCGAAGGAAAAAGTCGATTCTACCTCAGATTGTTTAGGTTTACTCAACCAAAAATTGGACGTTTGACAAGTCCTTCGGCAAATATGGCCCTGTCGTGAATACCATTTGCTGAAAACAGCCACGAAATCGCCTAAAATAAGGTTAGATTATTGGGCTGCCTGCTAGCACACTTAGCAGCCAGAACATTTAATCCATTATTGGTTCATTCTGACGTGGCATGTCCAACTACTACCACTGATCGACAACTTTAGCAGTAGTGCCATTAATTTGTTCCCAACGGCAAATGGTGGCTGTACGAAAAACAGATAAAAGCATATTAACTTAGCTTTCATTGTGATTTGAAGCGAGGCAAGAGCAGGAACTCAACCAATTACATCATTCAGTAGTCAAGCCTTAAATCTCTATGGCTTAAATTACTTGCTCCGTTTGTAGAGTATGTGACCTTTCGGTGCGCAAAGACAATTTTTCATAGAGTACGCATTCGTGTAACAGATTTAATCTTCTACAAGCCTGGCAAGCACATTTGACTCCACCACGCCACATGTCTCGAATCATGCAAAACAGAAAATCATTAACAGACAGACAACACAACATAAAAAAAAATATATAGTCCTTGCGTTTGATGATAACACCTGAGATGTTAGAGTCGATGCCAGAGGACCGAGTGGCTTGCAGATTTCTCAAGCATGGTTTGTACCAGCAAGGCCTTTAGTGGATCGGGAGGGCACTGATGACGGATGAGATGTGACAGTCGTCGTTCAATCTTTTATCCGCTTATCGATGACTGCCTGACACTGGGCAGTGAACTCTCTTAAAGTGGTCGCAACCACCGATCGATTGACAGGCTTGAGCCTAATAAAGACAGGAAAAACCCGACCCGTATGTTCTTCGGAGTGATTACATGACACTGCCAGTTCGAAACTGTGCTCCGGAAATGGTACCAGGAATCCAGCTATATCTGCCAGAGTTGCGCCGACGAAGAAGAAACCGAGACGATGTGCTTTGCAACCGTCCATCTCTCCAGAATCGGCGTCTAGCTTCGAATGGCCATTCTTCACAGAGACTGCGGACGAAGCCAATGCAGATATATCGGATCTTGGCGTTGTGGGCATGTGCGTCGACGCCAACCTCGACGTCGTAGGTTCGATTACTGCTCTGTGCGGCAGTAATAATTTTCACGACCTCACCTCTTTCGTGTCACTGATAATGTTCAAAGAAAAAGCTTCGGCATAAAAATGTAGGTCCCTTCTACTCGCGAAAGAACACAGCACGCACAACACGAGTGGTTGCTGAGAAGCTAGGCCCTGGCCCTATACGGGCTGTAGCACCACCCATATTATCATTGTGTACTCCACACATGAAGAAGTTCACAATGGGCTCCGTAGCCTCCGAGTGGAAGTGATGTTCCACTAACACACTTTATACTCACCTAACCTAACCTACATAGTTCGAAGCAGACAGGTGGAGAAGGACTTCAATCAACTTGGGTTGTGTAGCTTATTGATGCTGGCAGCCTGTGTCACTGTAACTACCTAGTCAGGACACGTCACCGACATCTAGGCGGATACTATCATGCCGCCAGTTCATCAGGTTTCCTGCGTGAACTTTAAAAGCGGGAAATCACAATAGGCCGCAGCAATCAGGCGATACTTTTACACCCCTTCCAATATTCTAAAATCTAAAACAAATCCAAGTTCACCGTTCCCCTGGAGTCTTTTTCTTCTTTGTGGGACGCACAGTTCACGCATCTTCTGCCAACTGGCAAGTGTCTTCACTTACCTCTATCTCTGACTACCTGCCTCCAGATGTGCATATCATGTTGGTTGGTATGCTTCTCCTTCGCGTTCTTTGGTGCGTTGTCCTACAGACTTGAAGTCGAGCTGTTCCAGTTGTTACACTTAAGTGAGGCGGCTTGCGTTCATTGACAACGTAAAGTGTATCCTAAGCACTTAAGTCTTAGACACTTGCCTCATCTAGCCACTTCAGCACGATCTGGTCAAGTAGTAGCTTCGCATTTCAAATGGATGCTGTCAAACTAGAACACCGCTTAAATCTTACTTGAACATCAGCATAATTAAAGAAAATGTCGTCGACTTCATCTACCGCGTCTTTTTAGCTCAAAAGCAATCGACCTCATTAAACAGTAGTAACTTGAACGATGACAAACGACGTCTTTGGTTCTGTCTGAAGACGCTTGGTTGCTTTCGACGCGTTTAAGTTCAGACTCTTACCAGACCCTCTGTAAGTTTCCTCTGGAATTCGTTCATCTAATCGATGACCAAATGCCATGTGATCGATGTCCGACTTAAATCTCATCTCCCGGAAATGAATCTATAATCTATGCGATGATGCGTTTGCATACACAACGTTTTACGAGCCGAACTTGTTGGATCACTCTCTCTCGCATGAAATTTCTCATATTTCATTCGAGTTTGACGATCTTGCAGTCAATTTAATTCGAATAAATTTAACGAGCTGACAGGTGTCTTCGAAGTCACCAAGTGGTGAGTCATTACATGCATTCTGGAAGACTGTGTCACTTCGAGCATTTGGCGTTCAGAGACACACTGATGTTGCTCACAACTGATCCTATTCTATTTTAACCCAACCTAAGCAAGCCACAACGGGCTTCACAAAATGTTGTCCACTTCTTGTAGGTTTCCTTTAGTGAAGCAAATCTTTGCAAGAATCAATTTCTTCGGATTAGTCAGCTCCGGGTTCCTTCCTTTAAGACGCCTTCCTTCCAGTCGTCTCTTGCTCGTACCCCCAATCACAACCAGAGCCTGCTGCCTATTCCCAAGGAGTTCGTAGAACGCTCGACCTTCCTAATAGATGCACGCCAGCTTAAGCCAACCACACCTTCAAACGTAATCCCAGACGCACGGAGAGAGAGTTTCTTGAACTCATTGGGTTTACATAAATGCCTCTATCTACGCCTTAACTGATGAAAGTCACAAGAAACATTTAATCTCCGCCTTATGTCATTCCAGCCAGCCACGTTGGATCAGTGGCAAGATCTTCACACACTGACACACTAACTTCATTTCAATTCGCATCCATTTCAGTCGGCTGCCAAGGCAGGCAGGCAAACAATGAAATTATCCAAAACGACGGCGTCGACGCGACGCACTGAATGACAAATTTGGCCGCGCCAACCGGAAAGCGTTCAGTAGCTGACTCACGCCGTCACGCAGTCACGCTGGCCAATATTTCTGCTTCTTCTTTATCAACTGTTTACCATTGCAAATTCGATAGGTCACATAACCAAAAAATTAAAATACATAAATCTCGGATGGATTTTCACCGATCGACGGTCTACGTGACTTTCTTCCGCGTTTTGACGCGCAACACAAGCACGGGCCACCGGCACAATCACAACCATATGCAAAATAGTGTCACATCTCTCGTCTAACACTGGCTTTGTTTCGTTTCGTTTCAGACAATCGCAACACTCAGTACGCACGGTGCGCAGATACCAACGGCCTCAAGTAAGTATGCAGAAACGTAGCGAATCCCCCCATAATCGTCCTCGTAAAGCACACGAATGGAGAGTGGAGCATGACAGTTTTTAGGACACGACAAATCGGGCCTGATGCCATTGTGAATGCAACACGCTCGGGCACAAGCTGATGTGGATGTCGATCAAAGTGAAGAAAGTCGCTCTGACGGGGGATGGCAGTCGGGCTTATTGACGACATCCGCGAGCGAATGCGTAGGCAGCGACGTCGCCGGCGGCGTTACACGGGGAAGTTGTTTGATGACACGATTTTGTAATCGATTAGAGGATGAATATGTTCGGCCATAACGTGATTCGGTTTAATGGCGACTTTAATGGATGGCGGTTTTAGTTCATGTCGCGGAAGGTGATGGCATAAGAAGCTTCGCGTTGCACTTTATGCTTGCTTGACTGAGACTCTCGAACAACCGCTGTCGTGAAATGAGCTAATCTTTCGTTAATTGGGTTGAAGACGTGAACAGGGTGGGAGCCTTTAATGCGATGAACGAGGGAATTTTAGCTCTGAAGTGGGATATACTAGTTGCCTATTCAAATTGTCATTAAGGAAGTTTGAGGAAGTCATCTTCAAGTGAGTCTTCAACCACATCACGTAACAAGCAGGTGATATATTCTGTTTGAGATGGCGAAGCAGATCGTGGCACCATCTACAAAAGTTGAGCGCAGCTGATCTACTGAATGACGAGCAGTTGAGTGACGGGTAACCTTATAATGAGCGACACTTTGCATCAAAAATGCAAAATTAAAATATGCAAACAAGGCGAAAAATGCAGCAGCTCAGCGCTGAACTGAAATGTTAAAATTGAATGCGGAACGTTTTCGGTCCATGGTCATTCACAGCTCATTACTGAAAACTAAATGCCATGGCAGCACTATGTACTGTCTCATCGGCATAAACACAAGATTTTATGTGGCCTCTTAAATACAGTCTGAACATGTCAAATCACACAAACTAGGGAGCTACTTACTCATCTCATTCGCTCACCGAGCTCATTTCTCGATTGGTCCATCGATTCGCGTTTTTTTTCCGGAATCTAGCGCTATCTTGTTGAACAAAATGTTGAGCAGGTCCCGTTCATGCAATCTAAGTCAAAGAATTTCGACATCATTGAACGGGAGCCTTTTACTGTCTCATACTTATATTTGCAAAAATAACTGGGCCGGGCATTTTCAGCATTCTGTAGCCCACTGGATCGCTTGCACAAGCCTTCAATTTCAGATCCACGGGACTTTTCGACTGATATACATTTTTTTGTTATTGTACTGGCCGACGGTTGACCGAAACTATTTTTGTTGTTCTAAACACGGCATATTTGTGTGTGGTCTCTGTGGAATGAGTGCAAGTCCCTCTTTAAGGACCTTTTTTTTGCAGTAACACTGATCAACTCTCATATTTCTGGATCCATGATAAAAGCTGTCAATGGTCCGGTGTGGACATGAACCCCTTAATCTCCTTGATGAATAATCTTAACACCACTCTTAACCCATAAATATCCCACCAACCAGAGTATTTTATCAGGGAGCCATTTCCATTTTGAGTATCCTTATTATGCATGTTAGAGTGCCAACTTGATTGTGTCAAAGTTGGATGCCATTAGATCTGCGAGTGTTTCTAGAGTCAATCGAAGGAGTGCAAACCTACAAACCCGAAGTCAGAACGTTGAAGTGAGCATGGGCCGCAGAACTGATTTTTCTTTTTATCTTCTTCTTCTTTGTGTGGCGCTACAGTCCGGGGTGGACCTGGGCGTCAACCAACATGCCTCTCCAACTAGCGCGATCCCTGGCTAGCTGTCTCCAGTTTCGCACACCAAGTTGGTTGAGGTCCTTCTCCACTTGGGTGCGCCACCTTAAACGCGGGCGTCCTCTGTTGCGTTGCCCGACAGGTTCGTATTCGAACTTCTTTTTATACTCAACCGATTATACCTTTGGTTTCAATACAACATCACATCACACAATAAGCACAGATTGATGTTCTGTCGAGTAGCTTTCAAAAGGAATTGAAGTACTCGTTTTATCACATTTCTCCAGTGGTGTACAACATCTCAGTTTCCTTTAATTGGCTATCTCTTCGTGGGAATGCATACATATATGCAACCAGCTTATAGTGCGTCCCCTCGAACTCGCTTTATATTAGTGACTAACGGCAGCCAGACGACCTAGAAGGTTTCCTGGCTAGTGCCTGGGGGTTCATAAGTTCCTTCCAATATCATCTCCAGAATGTCCTATGAATCGACATTAGCACCAATTTTTGACCCACCAGCTCCATAAATACGGGTTGCATTACATCATCATCGCGACAATAGCAATTGAATGCCAGTTACAATTTTTGAGATAGAAAAGCTTTAAGAATGCGTTTAGCCTGTATTAGGTCAACGGTTCATCATCCAAACGTCAATCCAAACTGCAAGGAGGAAACAAGTTTCTAGGATGCAACATGGGCTTTCAATGGATGTAAGCTGCAATGTGCTGTAGTCACAGAAATTATTCCTAAAAATAAAAGAAACTAAATATCACAAGTGTCCCACCCGACTTTGACTTCTCGAATCGTTTTAGCAACTGCTACAGTTTAGCGTTTTATAGACACACTTTTCGAACAGTCCTCGGACCCTTATCAGTCATCTTTTGCTCAGAAGTTCTTGTCTGATATGAGAATTGAATATCTATTGGTGAAGTAATTAAGTTTAATATGGGTGCTACGTGTCCCCAAGGAATGTTGATCACTGTGAAGTGTCGTACGGCTGCGTTAGGTGCCGCTGTCCACCCATATATTAAGGGCGACTCAAATGTAGGACTATATCAAGCGCATTTGATAAAGTTGAACGTACCAGCATCAGTGACACAGCACACCATTCGAAGAACCGAAAAATCGCAGGCGTAAGAGCTTCTGTTAGATAAACTAGGCTGGGCTGGTAAGAGCTTCAGTTGAAAAGGAATCCAGACCCAACGTCAACAGTGAGCAGGAAACTGCCAAGCAACATTGTGTCGAGTTTCACTGAGGTCCTGTCCTTCAACTTAAAACACCAAATTATATCAATTTTTCCACATTTAATCACGACTTTTCAAAACAAAAACTCTCTGTACTCAAATAATATTCTACATGTTTTCAATTCACATTCAATTGCGCCTCAACGACCACACCTCGTTTTCTAGAAGTGGCACTAAAATGTCCTGTGTATCAGCAGTTCCACGATCCGTTCAATGGAAACCCTTTTCGCCCATGAACACAAACCTAGGGAGTACAACGCTCATAGGGGCCCTTGATAAATGGCTTCCTCTCTGACACCCATTTTGTATTCTCAAATCGATCGCCACTGAGACATTCCCGGCCAATTTATTACACATCGAAAACCACAAATCTTCCATCCAACTCCAGACCGGGTGATCCAGCTATCTGCCGATCGATTGTGCAATCCTTCCCACTAAACCTTACCCTCTCTTCGTCCACATCGCCTACGTCACTTATACTAGTGGCCTCCTCTAGCGCACCAGCCCCCACAGATCGCCTTGCACTTCAATCATGTGCCGTGGACCTTCCACCATGAACTTCATCTTCGCCAGAAACTTCACAGCGCACCGTTATGTCTCGAGAATCCAGGTCACTGACAGAAATTTCCCACATGCACACACATGTCGCATGATAATTGCACGCCAACTCCGGCCATTGTGATGTTATCTGCTCGCCAGCCGCCTAAGCCGTCGAATTCTCCCAAGACGGTGCAGCCTCGACGCAACAAGCTTCTGCACTTTGCGCACGGGTTCCCGCACAGCCACCAGAATATGCATGCAATCAGTGCAGAGTGCAGACAAAACAAATTCTTCTTGCGGTGGCAGTGCTTCCGCTCCAAGCATCATCCAATCATTTACCAAAATTGAACCCCCGAGAGCTGTGCTCAGCGAGATGTCCAAGTACGGCCGAGAACCCCGAGAACCACGAGAACTGGTTTGCGACAAGCGATAAATCAATTCCGGCGGATAACAAGCTCCAAGATGCAGATCTCCGATCGGAAAATGCACACCAGCCAATCGCACTGGCAGTGACATTGAGGAGCCCCGCTCCACACGGAGCACAAAGAATTCGCCTCCTAAGGAGATCAGCTTCAGTTCTTTCAGTTCTTTCAGCATCGTTCGCCGTTCCGCAGAGTTCCTTGAACCCCAGTCCAGTCCGAGAGAACTCCTCTCGCTTGTGGTCGTGGCTTGGCGTTACCAGTTGTTGCCATTATTACCGCGTCTCTTTGTGCACACGTCCACATTCTGCACGGACAGAGTAAGAAGAAGGTTCACAGCGACCTTAGCTCCCTGCTGCCTGTTGCCTGGTGGCTGCTGGATGCTTGGCGCAGCGACGGAGCCCAACACGAGACCATTACCCGAGAAGCCCCCCATAATACGGTTGTGTACCTTGCAGATGCAACCATGTCATCTTGGGCGCTGAAAGAAAAGAGGCGCATCTTGGGCGCATTCGCTTCCTCCTCTCCGGCTGGCTGACTGCGGGCACTGCACTCCCCCGGTGCTGGCCTCGCAGTGGGCAAGGTGCATTGAACCCTTGAGCCGTGTGCACGGTGTAGGGCCGTAAAGTATGGAATGCCCGCATGAAGTATGTGACTTCGCGTGTGCATGTGCCGAGGTGTGGGTCTTATCGCAAGCGGAATTCATCTAAAGGTCGCCGAGATTATCTGCGCCTCGTCGGTTATGTGTTGGCGAAAAGACGCTGTGTGGGCCGCGACAATGGCTGTTGGAATGCCTTTTGCTTCATATTTGCCTGCGAATGCGAGTGCTCAGTGCAAACTGACGCGAGGTTTGTTTGCGAGCGGCGATGGTGGTCCCGGCGGAGATGTGCATGCAGATTTAGGAACTTGATTGCAGAGGCAGAACTGCACATCTGGGAGAGAGTTTTTGAAGTGTTCAGGTTGATGTGGTTGGACGCTGAGTCGGAAGAGTGTGCAGCGGCAACTCTGGAGAAAATCAATTAAAACTCGTGTTTCTTTGACTTGCTTGCCAGCCACGTGCGATTTACAACATCTGCCCGATTTCTGGGTCAAAAGAGAGCAGTTCATGTGAGCGGCTTTGAAAGATACGCCTCGCAGTTTTGATCTGCGAGACAGAATTTCACGGGTCAGTGGGGAAAATCGTGTATTTTAGGTCAGCCAGAACTTTTAATACGACGCCCTGCCATTTCGTTTAACATTAATTCTAAGCCCTTGAGATTACAAGGAGTTTCAACTGACGAAAATTGCTTATAAGCTAGGAGAGGACCTATGATTCCAAGGACCTGCGTTAATAGCCCAAATTTCGATCGATACCAGAGACCTAGTGCATATAATCTAGGTCTTATGGGCTTGTGTAAAGCTTGTAAACCAGGCAAGCCCGCTTCCATGGCATAGGAGTCGCAATGAGCTATGAGCTCAGCAATTTAGCCAGCTTACGCTGACGTTGTTAAAATCACTCGAAATGTGTCTGGCGTCTCATGTTCTATTCGTAGAGGACCACGTCATACGACATTGCTTAGATCTAATGGCCTCTCAGAAGATTTGTGAAAACAGCGAATTTCAAGCAGCCGGTGGGCATGGTCGGGAAGGAAGCATTGTCAAATCATCTGCAGAATTTGGGAAGACAAAAGCCCGACAACTGAAATCGCTCCACCCAGCAAAAGGGTGATCCTTGCAAGAAAAATAGACGTACATCCTTCAATCAACGTCACCTAAAAGATCCTATCCAACGTACTGCTTGAACGCCAAAGGCCATTTAGCACCGCACTAATGGGTGATGTGTGGACTCCTTGACATCTTCTGGGCATTACACGTTTGAATGGGTACGAATGTCAGCTTGCGTCTTATTTACTTATCAGCCCCACGACTCATAGAGAGTCCGAGCCTGAGGTATCGCTGCCTTCCATCGACGATGCTTTCAGTTATTAAGACCAAGCTGTCGTGCGTCCGCGATGAGTTGGTCTTTATAACCGGAAGTTTGATCTTCCTCTCCTTCTCGAACCAGGAGGCTTAGATTCGGAGACCGTCTTTGCTGGAGCGTTGATGTTCTTCTCCTCGATGTGGCCAAACCAGTGTAGTCGACGGATGCTTGCCTTTCGGACATCATCCACACCCTGATACAACTCGAAGAGTTCGCAGTCGTGTCTTCTCTTCCATTCGCCTTCCTCGCAGACGGGACCATATATCCAACGTAGAATTTTTCTTTCGAAGGAGTCAGGAATCAGCTTTATACGACGACAAGGGTCATGATCGTTGTTCACTAGCATACCAGTCTCATGAACTTTGCGTGGAACAATCAACAGCGTGCGTTTCGTCCAAAACTTCTTTTCAAAGAAACGCGCAGTCTACATAGCAGTCACTTTGCTAAACACGCTCACAGCGTTGAGCAGGTGTGTTACTGACTTTCTGTCAAGATCTCGATCGGAACACAGCTGGAGTGTCAAAATGGCCCACCCTGTTGAATGCCTGGCTGGTGGCTAGACTTCAGTCTCCCCCTCCATATGTCTTCAACACAAACAGAAGCAAACATCAAAAATTTTTCCTGTAGAGGACATCGATTTCTTTATAAGCATTCGGAGTTATCCGTATCCCTGCGTTACACAGAAGAACTGGAGTGACCATGAAATCAGAGGGGAAAGCTCATGAGTACGTCAAAGTTATAGCTGCCCATTGTGATGCTCTGTCGAAAACGTAGTCGTTCGTTGTGTCCTTGTCCTCTCGTGAGAACAGGTACGTGGACAATCACCAGACTCTTCGTCACTTACGTTAAAACGTCAAACCTGTCAATCACATCAATCTGTGAGTTTGTGCCTTTCTCTAGTGTACCCCTGTGAGTTCAGTTTGAAAGTGCATGGAAAGACTCCGAGTTTCACTTACATCGCGAAGTTCAACTCGTCTCATTCCTCAGCACCCCATTTTCCCACAAAAAAAACAAACAAATATAACATAATTCCCTTGTGAAACTTTATTTAACGCTACACATACTGCATGATCTTCTCGACGATGTCGGTCCGTCGCACACAATCATTTTGATCGATATCCTGCAAATACGTCGTGTCTAGACCGTTCTTGTTGAGAATCTGAAACGATTTGCTCATAATGTCCGACTTCGGTTCAGTGCCACGCGTCATGATCTCAATCATTTCTACGAAACAGAAAAAGTTAATCAAATTGAACTCAGACTCAGCAGACTCACAGAGATGAAGATCTAATGCACTTACTCATGTGATAGTGTGTGTTAATTTGGATGCACGAGTAGTAGACGGCGTAGGTCGTGTAGTCCGTGTCGATGACCATGAAGCGATTCCTAGCCGCAGCTGAAGAGTGTACGGGAGTGAATAAAGCTAGGAAAATGCTAGAATGAATGAATTGTCCTCACCAGCAGCATCGTTGAAGTCCAAATATAGTCGCCCCTTGTTGTAATCGGAAATTGTGCCCTTTTGATCGATGAAACTCTTTGAGCTGCAAAATGGGAGTGCCATTTGGGAGAGGTTTTGGGAGGAAAGCTTTACTTACAAATTGTTGAATCGGGACTTAAGAACCGTCACGTTGCCATCAGCCTGTCGTTCGTAAATGTGTTTGCCACATCGGCTGCCTTTGTCCACGTCTGATGGGTATTTCTTGTATTCATACCATGTTCCAAGGAACTGAAAGGAAAGGATGTTTTTTAGGAGGGATTATAAATTTTGGTTTGTAGAGAGTGAGGAAGATGTACAACGAGACCAGATAAGAGGGAGAAAAATAAATTTACGGGACACTGAATGAAATGCCGAACTTTAGTGGATATTTTGACTGCTAATATTGTTGACAGCTGCTATAACACTTACAAAACTCTCATTGCTGTCTAAACAGCCTTCATAATGATAAGACAAAGAATTTAATTCAGAATTCGTGGTTATTCAGAGTTTGTCGTTCGATTTTGACCAACTTTTGAGTTCCATTTTTTGACAGTTGGGTATGAAATTACTAATTTTTAAGCGCTCGTGCTTATTCCAATTCATTATTGCGTAATGAAAATGCTGTTCTCTGATGCTGGCAATAATTTTTCTAGGTGGTAATGTCCTGAGTTGGCAGCACTGTTCGCTGTGGCAGCCGATTTGACGAATGGGCGCTCATTTTATGAAAGCAGGTTTTGGCAGTAATCAACTACAGATATGCAACTTCCCAACAAAATGATATACTCCCAGATCCCAAAGCATGAGTACGCGCACTTATTATCTAATAGTATAAAATATCTATCTAATTATCCAAGTCCCGGCGACTACTCAGCGGTCTACGAAGACGAGTTAGTAGGGAATATATTTGGTACCAGATACCAGCTCGGACGAAACTGCTGTTAGAGTTTCTCGATCTGGCTTCTGTTTGACGGTGAAGTTGGCGGCGTTGTGCCTGCCTTGAGTTGAACCCCAATCGGGGAGGGTTGCGAACGAATATTACAAATTTTTACAGCCTGTAGCAGTTGCTGTGTACAAAAATAAGGGAGTGGCACTAAGAACACAGAAAAAATCGACGGATGTCAATCAAAACAACCAAATGGCTGCAGTTGGATCACGATCACGTCTACCTCAGCAATTTGTGAGGCTATGAGATGTGCTGGAAATTATTATTCAAGTCGATGTGGATGTCCATTGCAATCGAGTGATGCGATCGATTGAGTGAGGGAGTAGATCAAAGAGGCTCCGTTGTCTCTTAAGACATGGTACATGGAAATGAATTCAAGGCGTTAGTCGTTCTTTTCTTGACTCTTTGTCTAAGTAACTCGTAGCATTTGACTTGAACAGCAGAGCGCATAATGACTAGGGTCGTAGATCGATTCATTTTTCATTTCGCACTTTGTTTTGTCGGCCAGTGTATACCAAGACAAGTTAGAGTCGATCTGCAACCGATCTGCTACAGCGCTTGTTAACTTATTTCTAGACTACGCCTAGAGTGCGTCACCCTTATCAAAACATTCACTCATAATTTCAAATCGCTTCCTCTGATTATTCCTTCGAAGCCCAAACGTGATCCTCTGTCAATGATAGCCTCCATTTCATAAGAACCTATTTATATCAGGAAAATTGGCACTCTCTTCAGAGTTTTGCAGTTGATATGTTCCTGTCGTGGTAACTGTATTGTCTTCCACACTAGCCCCGGCAGCCTTAGTCATCCCCAGTTCTAATTTGAGGTAGATGACGCCACATGCGTTCAATTAATTTAAGATATTCTGCGACAGGTGCATTATGTTGCTATTTAGACTGTCACTTGGTTCAATAACATTAAGTGAACCTTTCACAGGGTCTCACGGATCGCCAAATTTGGATTTCCTCTGTCAAAGGTCACAGTATCTTGCGAAATGAACCAATTAATTGACTTCCAATAGCATGTCGTTATCCTTCCTTGGAGATGAAAAATGTGTCCGATGAATTGAATGATTTGGAATCCCTGCAATAGTGTGTCGATGGTACTCTATTTTTAAGACACACGAGTAGGCTGACGTCGTTTGACTGTGAACTCAGAAACGCCACCTGTTTCCCAGCTTTAGTAGTTTTCGATTCACAAGATCCAACTTAAACTTAACGTCACCAGTGAACAAGCAGTCCAATTAATAAATTTCTCACAAAGTTCACTGCGCACACACTTACCCTCGCCATGTCGAACGTATCAATCGGCCTTATGTCAAGACACTCGCCGCCAAAGAAGACTTGACAGTTACAGAAACGGCCCCACCCTACGACAAGGACCGCCACAAATATGATGAATCTGCGAAAGAAACTTCGTGTCAATTCAAATTCCCAGAAGACCACACGCACGAACCCACATTTTAGCACTCATCACGGTATTTTTTTATGTTTTGCCCAAAATTTCACCTTCAACTGTAACTCGACCGCACTGCCACGCCGCGCTTTATACCCAAAGATGTATCTCGACGAAAGCCCCTTATCGATTGTAACCAGATGTTCGCATCTGTTGCAGAGATCTTTGTCAGCCCGCCATACAACCTTGATTCGAAATCAATTTCTTAATTAAAAGTCCGTATCTTGTATCGTTATCTTTTTTTGCAGATTCACAGTCATCGCACAAGAACGGTGGCAGTGGCGTTGAGCCGACCGTCAGGATACAATGTATGTCAGGATCGATGCTGATCACAATCAAAGACGCGCCGCCCAGCCATGAGAACGGCCTGTTCAGCGGTATGATCTACCCCAAGGGCCTGTCGAAGAACTCCACATGCCTCTCCGAGTATCGGTAAGTAGCTTGCCTTCCTCTGAACTTCTCATTTCGAATACACAATATTGCAGAGATCATCAGGGACCGCTGCGATACAAGTTGCCGCTGAGGAGCTGTAACACGATGCCCCAAGAGACGGTAAGTGCCCACGAGTGTATGCCTTTAGCTTCGACGTGAATGACATAACCGCTAGCCGCTGTGTGTGCTTAAACGATTTTCACTTGATGGTGAAATTGAGAAAGCATGACACGAATAGCACAGGGGAGCAGATCTCGAGTGTTCTCCCGAGATTGTCACAATTAACTGCCAAGACATCGAGTACATCGAGCCACAAGAGGTGTCTTCTTCGCAGCCCGTGCGCCCACACATGACTTCCAGTTTGACGATGTTGATGATGCAATCACCGGGCTAAGACTTCAAAACTATAATTAAGATATTTTCGCTCCGTACTCGTGCGTCGTGCGTCGAGAGAATGCCAACGCGGGCATGTCAAAAATGCGAAAAACGAAACAACTGAAACGCACTAATCCCCGCTCGTGAAGTGGCATATCACCACGAACACGGCTAAGCCGAGGCGACTCAGATTGATTGAGTCGCTGGCTGGGGAAGGGGCGTGCTGGCTGAAGAGCAAAGACTTACTTTCATTGTGTGGAATTATCGGCTGCGCGTTGCGCAAGAGCAATTAATTTCTGTGACAGACTCATTATCGTCTGTGGCAGACTGATGGCGGTGAAGGGAGAGCACGGATGCGACGTGGAGCTGAAGAGTTGTTGACGCTCTTGGGAGTTTATTGGAAAACATTTAGTGAGTGAAGGATGTGGAATATTCGAGGAGGGGGACTTGGAGATCACTAGAAGAAGGAAGCCGAAGACTACCTTTCTTTCAGTAAGAGAAACTTTCCAAAAAAATGACTTGAGGGTATTTTGGTGAATTGATTGCATATGGGGATATATTATGTGACGCTACTCTGAGGCTGTTCAGACGGTTTCAGAGTCTGTCAGAAATGGTTAGGACACGACAACGACGGCAGCTACGGGGGGCCACAAAACGCAGACTATCGACTAAAAAACGGTGTCCCCCTTAATTGTATAACCAATTTCGTAACAATCAGGAAACAGTCTTAAACAGTTCAAAATGTTCACAAGATAGAGCATCAAGAGACCTCCTTACGGCTTGAAGCTGTAGCTGAGCCACTGTAGGTACGCCCTCTGTGCTAGGTATGCTTATTATGCGAAGCACTCACTAGCCACAATCTGCAAAAATATATGCGAAGCAGATCAGGTGAACTTATTTATTAAGACTGCGGACAGACCAAAGGAACTCGGTGTAGCAATAGGAGCAGACACACTCAGGATATTACGTCAGACATCTTTTAATTGAGACTGGTGAGCATCCATTAATTTAAAGACGTTGGGTTGGAGCAGCACTCACACTTAGACCAACGTAAGCCCATCGAACCTACTCCGCAAACCAGGTGGCGCTTTATACAAGACTAAGATTGCGGCTGACAGCAGGTTATTGAAGCTGTCAGTCCCTAAGTGAAATATTATTCGGGAGGAGATAGTATTACAAGTGCAGGTTGGTTGGATAACTTAGGATGGCGAACTGTCGGTAGGTGGGGTGGGGCACCCTAGGGGCAGGATACAACACATAGTAGAGCGTCCTCTAATAACGCCGATAAGAGTTCTGAGATTCGATCACTTACTGATCAGGTTGCGTGATCGTTTTGGATCGAGAGTTCCTAAGGTAAGGGCACGGAGTGAAGACTCAGCCTCAGTGAAGACTCAGCCTAGACCTGTTGGCACATAGTGCTACCAATCAACACAGTATACTTAGTTGATGTCCACTGGAGGCAGTTTGTTCCATCTCCAGTGAAAGAATGCTTGAATTAGAATTTTGTATCTTTGGCTAGCGGCGAGTAGAAACACGGAAAATGCTGCAGAGTTTCTACCACCAATGTTTCTATGCAGTTCCTGAGCCTTCCTATGTGAATTAGGCCTAGTCTATGAGCATGATGGGTCCACAAGGCAGACTGATTATACTAGTAAATGGCAGTTGTATATAGTATTCGGGCCAGAAGATTTTGGATTTTAGGCATGATTTAGTGGTGTGACTTTCAATGGCCCAGTGGCCAGTCACGACGCCAATAACACTGCTGACAGTGGTTCTGCTCAGTTTTATCCGGTTGTCTGATCGGCAACCATATCGAACGGAGAGTACGTCATAATTAATCCTTAGTAAAAAATCCCCGATCGATTATTGGTTCGTACGACAAAAAAATGTTCAGGACCCACCTCTTTCGAGTTACTGACAATGCACCAAGAGTATTTCCAGCCTAGAAAAAGCTTCTCAAAGTTGGCCGTTCGGATTCGGCATAAGATTGTAGGTTCCATCCACTCGTGAAAAAACAATGGCACGCACGAGTGGTTGCAGAAAAGCTAAAGCTCTCTACGGGCTGTAACAATCACCGTGCTATCAGAGAAGTGATGTGATGAAGCATCTGAAGAGGTTTTGCAGACACGATGCGAATATCAAATCTCCACATCTTGAACTGGTGTCCTTTCAACAACGTCCCGGCTGCCACATAGAATGGATGCTCACTACTCGGTAATCTCGTCAAGAAATAGCCGAAACTTCTGGGAAGTCTTCGAGCTAAAAGTGACTTTATTCAGAAACGGTTGTGGGCGACGAGCACAAATTATGGACAACACATTATTATTTAGTGAAGACAATGCTTCTTCATTGCTATAGTTCATGGTTAATGGTTGGTTACTCCTCAAACCAGACACCTGCGGGTGCGACTTCACCCAAGCTCCACCCAGTAAGCCCCGGCAAGGAATCTGGTTGAAAAGTCAGAGAGAAGCTGACAATCTCTCATGACAACAATCAAGTCCAAGACTAGAGGAGCATGATGGAATAAGGTGATGGACGTCTAAGCACACCGCGTTTTGGTCTAGGGCATGTGGTTCTATGATGCATTACCAAGCGACCAATTCGGCATAATAATGTAATAATATGGGTGGCGCTACAGCCCGTAGAGGGCCAGAGCCGAGCTTCTCAGCAATTTGGCACAATGACACGGCACCACCGTTTTCCTGAATTAAACTGAGACCTTCGGAAGAATTGGTATATGCCTGGAATGATGTGCTGAGAAAATGTGCAGACTTTAGGTCTACGATCGAATCCCGACACGAACAACATAATTCGGTGTGTACGGCCCTTCGCTGACAAGGCTACGGTTAACAATCTTCACCGCATGGAAGCTGGATAAGACTGTAGATCCCTTAAGTCCGTGAGAGACCACACTAAGCGAGAACTCAAGTAGCTGCAGTAGGCGTAAGCAACAGCTCCACTACGAGCTGCAGGGTACTACCGGCAGCGGGAGTCTTTACTTTAAGATGCATGAGATCAGCGTATGACTAGACTCTGACGGAGACGAGCGAAGGCATCAATTTATGTCAAGATCGATGCTGTTCGTCATCAGAGGTATAGTCATCTGAAGCTATAGTCATCAGCTCCTTAATTAACTCATAACCGGGATGAAGGCAGTTCAAAGCAGATGAATCTGTCAAACTGCCTCGTGGGCAGGTGGGTGTTTTGACTTCACCACTACTGCCCTCCCCAGTGTACGACTCATGCATCAGCACTGACTGAAGCATAAATCACAAAGCACTAACAAGCGTGTTGTCATAAGCAAACAAATGCTATTCCGAACTATGACAAGGCTGCCCAGATGAGGTATTCTCTGACCTCGCGCACAGATAAATGAATCTCATCAGAACGTTCATCATCGCTGACCTCAGCTGGATATTAAATCAACAAATGACTGAGAGGTCGGCTGTCGGCTGACTCCTCTCGGGGGAAAATAATGATTGTCCGGTGAGCAGTGTTCTGGCAAGAGATTAATTCCACATGATCTCCTGCGTCGGCCAGTCATGGACGGAGATGCGCCTTGGCAAGAGGTCGCAGAGATCATGAGTCGTGGTCTTTACGCGGAGCAGTGTTTCGATTCCCATGTTCTAGACGAGTAGACTCGCCGAACATTCTCGCACAAAAGTAATCAAATCAAAACGTTCGACAATGACGACAACAGCCCCTTGTTTTTGTCGGCAAGCGAATGATTCACCTGCCACACACAACAACAGCACTGGAACATATTTCAGCGCTGGAACATATTTCAGCACTGGAACATATTTCAGCTATCTGCAATCAAATACGCGTATCTCACGTACAAAATATCGGCAGTTCTCTTCGATCTTATCAGACGACAGCTGCTGCTTCCTTAACAATCGCCGAACACCTCTGTTGAGCAATTAGCACTCGGGCAGTCACAGTCTCGTTCGACGCTGCTACTTCGGTAAGCTCGCGTTGATTAATCGATTAATGACGCCAATTAAGAACTTCCACCATGAATGGGCAGAAAAGTTGATTAAACGCCACGCGCTTTGTGTTGGTCAACAACGATAAGGACGGCTTGTTCACAAAGTCCACCGCATTTAGAAACATACGAGCATTCTATTTGAAACGCGAGTGTCAAACCTCGTCATGGGGGTGTTATTCAATCTCGTGCGTCGAAGTGGAAATATTTGATGGAAAGTTCTGGGGGTCGCCATTCTGAAGTGGGTTAGAATTGATTGTAGCTGGTGACGAGATAATACCCGCGGTATTCGATATGGACGGGATTATGTAAAGCGCACGATGGAGTGAGGTGTTCTTGACGGGGTTCTGAAAGTCAATCATTTCGGGAGGATGGAACTGAAAGGGCCGCCTTTGAAAGAATGGTCCCTTTTCTGTCGTCTTTAGGCACCCTTCTCAGAGGCTGTCCAAGTTATTGGAGGATAAAGATTGGCGTTAAACATCGAAACCTGTCTAGTTCGTGGTTCGTGATGTTTTATTTTTTTGTCATCCCGGTTCTGAGTTAATTAAGGAGGGTTTGGGGTTGCGTCGTTGAATGTGATTTGCATCGATCCTTACATAAATTGATGCCTTTGCTCATATACGCCTCAGTCGAAGAAAACGATCCGTTTCGAACCAAGTCCAATCAGCTTTCCAAAACAACAAACCACGAAAAAGGATTCATGTTGTTATTTAAGGTCTTTAATGGTCTTTGGAAAAAACACTCAATTTTGTACTTTGGTCAATTGGTTTGACAGATAGAGTCGTTTTTTCTATTAACTACTGTATTTTACTTGAAGTCTGTATGTTCGTTCTGAGTTGTAATTGGCTTATGCCATGTTTTGAGGTCAAAGCCTCTGAAGTGGAAACTCCCGTGGCACTGTTCATCCGACGTACGATATGGGTGACTCTGCAATCCGTAGTGCTGTTGGTGCTAATTGATGCGGATACTGTCGGCTTATTATTCTTCTTAATGCGCTTCAATCCCAGGTGAACCTGAGTCCCATCCGACCTTCCTCTCCAGCCAGAACGATCTCTTGGCAGCTGTCTTCAGTTTCGTCCTCCAAGCCGTCGCCTTTAACTTGTGTGCGCCACTTTGTGTCTGGACGTCCCAAGTTGTAGAGTCAGAGTCCAAGACCGGAGCTAAGTTGTTCATACGGTCTACATGGTCTAGCCCTTCTAGATGTTCGATCAGTAGAAACCTGAGAAGTTCGTGGTTGAAACATCTTCTCTAAATGCCAACAGGATCTAAGATCGCAAGCAGAACTTTTCTCAAAAAAATCTCCTTCCGCCCGTCCATGCCTCTGCGACGTAGAGCAAGATGGGAGTGATTAAGGTTTTATGCAGAGTCAACTTGGTTTTACTGGAAGTGGCTCTGTTATTCAATTGCCCCTTGAGCGCATAGAAGCAGTGGTTGACAAGAGTTCTCGCTACTGATGTTTATTGCACTGTGTCCTGCACTACCTCAAAGTTATAGCTTCTGACTAATAGGTTTTGGCCGTGCCTTCGGTATTGTACATATTTTCCTATACTATCGTTTGCCCTTGCTTACTGCTGACGCACATTAGACAATACCGACGCTGGCACTTCTTCTTTAAAAAGCTGATGAAGATCTGTTAGGGTCCATTTTTCGCAAGACTTTCTCGAAGGGATCCATGCTGGACAAGTGGAGTTTCTCTATCGTTTGCCTAAACCACAGGAAAATGTGACCAAGAACCCTTCAATGGAGATTTGTCGACAACAGCGAAAAGTCAAGGAAGCCTTTACTAAAATTGAGATGAAAGCAGCTTCAGTACATGATGACATCAATCTAAATTTTCCTGAAATAAATTCCGACTCATGTATTGAGACTTCATGCGGTTTGCTAAGAGATGGCGTAACTTCTATTATTCCATTGGAATATGCTTTGGAAAGCTACTGGCATTCTACGTCGTTTCAGTATATTCCATTCATTTAATGCGTGTGCTTGATTGGACTGCTGAACCTGGCTCATTTCGTCAGCACTGCCTTAAGACCGCCTATCATCCTCAGTTTGTGTGATTCTCAGCTTAGGCCAGACGTTATTCAAACCTAATCCAAACAGATCTAATAACTGACAGATGACTTCTACTCCTTATCTCCCAATCCAGTCACCCATTGCCTTTGCACACATTTCATTCCCCAATTTTTTCCATAGATATAGGTAAACACCGTTCGCTGTTCTCAGTCAATCCAAAAGAATGTGTGATTAATCTGATTTGATAATTCCGTATGACTGATAAGCGTCACCTGTACGAATTTGCTTCCGAAAGAACGTCAAACCAACCCAGTTGTTATTCAATCACGTGCCAAGATATGATTATATAAATTCCTATCACAGGCGGAACAGGCGCAAGATTAAGGAAACTCCTATCAGTTTCGAGTGGCTTCACTTAACAACTGACAACTGACTACAAATAAAACGCATTATCTCATTCAAATGATTCAAGCGACGACGCAGCTAATGAATGATTGGTTTTTTCGAACGCAACAAAATAAAAAGACGAAAAGGCGACAGCAAATTAATGATTCTTTGGAGATTAAGCTGAGTACGCTTGCGGATACCACACACGTCGAGAGTGCTGCCAAGAGAGTTTATCGAACTTGGCTGGAAGTGTGTGGGCTAGAGGACCTTGGTGGCAAATTTGATCAAACACGCAGTGATTAGACACGTCGATTGGGTCGGTTTTGTTCCAAGAAATGTTCAGGCGTGGGTGGCATTCCGCCAACGCGCGGGCAGTGAACTTAGAGAATGCGTGAGAAAATTAACTTATGTTTGATCATTGGTTCCGGTCAAGAGGGACACATTTGATGGCAGTTTGGGGAAGAAGATGGGTTTTTATGTGCATTTTTTTTTGGCGAAGTGAGTCAATTTAACAACCCAGCTCTGAAAAATCGGAAAGCTGGTTTCATTGTTGGTTGCGCTTAGTGCTAACTCGAATCTAAATTGACTTCACTCTCGATACAGACCAAAGACAACTGTCCAGCCCTAGCGTTACAAGACAGATGCGTTAGAAAAATTTTGCACAACGGTTTTAATTCAACATGTTTAAAATGTGCCCCACTGAGTCTAGTCAACTGAGCCGCTGGATCTCTATGCCTGACTAGACTCCTATCGCTGTACAACCGTAGTAGAAAATTCGAAGTAAAATCTTCTGCTCCAAATGTACTCAACGTACACTGAACAAAATAGCGGTCGAGAATGGGCTCTCTTACACACTTGCCCCAAGAGACCATATCATTTCTTTGAGAAACTTTTTCTAGACAGAAAGTACTCTTTGAGCATTGTCACTAACTTGAAAGAGCTGAGGCAATACACATTTTTTCGCCCAAACCAGGGATCGAACCTGCGACGTCAAGGTTCAAGTGTATTGGGGTCGACACAACGCCACGGGCAGCCACATATTTTAGTAAGTCGTTGTTCAATATTCTTGGCAAATGATTTTTAACGTCTCGCATCATGCGTGGCATCACTGTCGTTTGGAGACTGTGCAGACTGTGTTTGAATTTTGTCTACTACACATGTTGGCAATACGAACGCAAAAGCAGGCAGACAAGAAAGAAAGGGACACTATTTGCCTTGATCTTTTTCTGGTACGGGGCTCTAGACATGAACAGAAAATGTAGCAAGTTGACCAGAGCGACGCGTGTGACCACGTTTTTTAAGGACCACTTTCGACTATGTGGTCCACTTTAGAACTTCACAGCATCTTTCGACTATTTCAAAGACGAAACCAAGAGAAAAGAGAAACAATTTAATGTCAAATGACTGTTGTGTCTGAACACAACCTACGTTTTGACAGTGACAGCCCCACAGCGCCTAGAAACTCTGAATTTACTTTGAGTCAGACTTTCCTGGAACCAACTGCGACAACTTCTAAATTTTGTAGATATGCGAATGATTCTATTTTTTCTCATTCCGGTACGGGACCCTAAAAACGAACTCTTACATCATTCAATTCCATCTGACCTTCCTTTCTCGCTTAGAATACTGAATTCTCCTTTCATTCCTTCCCCTTAATCGAATTCATCGTTTTCAGATCAGTGCCCTAGACATTTTCAAAATTTTACGAACAAGAACGATTTATACATCATTCTTGTGTTCTATTTTTGTCTTGACAAACAATATGCGCAAAAAAAGCAAACCACACGGCACCCTCAAACTTCAATTAAATTCAAATTAATTTCAATTAAATAACATAACTATTTTATTTAAAATAAAATACATAACTTAACAAGTACACGCACATCCCTCCTGGTTGGTAACGCTCAGCAAGTTAAGATTCAAGCCGTTGTTGGTGATCACACGTACAGCCTTCAGGAAGGTTTCAAGCGTTGGCTTCCTGTTGCGGGTCAGGATCCAAAGGTTTTCTGCGAAAAGAAGCACAAGTGAGTGACTACGCATTGGAAGTAAGTAGGGTGTGGTCTTACGAGAGTTAGTGAATGAGGTGTTTGCCTTGCACGCGAAGACGACGCTGTAGGTTTTGTAATCAGTGTCCAGAACCCAGTAGTTGCTTCCAGTTGCAGCTGAAAAGGAGACCTCATCAGGACCCATCACGGGATATAGAAGAGATTTCAACTTACTTGGAGTGCCGGGGAATTGAACGAGAAGTTTTCCATTCTCAACAGCTTCAGCGGTTCCTTGGATGACAACTTCTCCTTGGGTCCTGCAAAAGAAAAAGAACAAACAAATCCAGTCAAGGGACGCTCTACACCCTCACAGCGCTCTGTCAAATACTCACAATGAACTGAACAATGTGTTCACGACATCGACGGTGCCATTCTCAGTCAGCTTGTAGTTGGCAGTGATGCACTTGCCGGTGATTTCGAAGAGCGCTGGAAACTTGGCGACCTCATACCACAATCCCATGTACTGCAAAAAGAAATGCTCACAGTAACCGCTTTACGGAATGTGCGTCGCTACTTACTGCAGGAACATCAAAGTTGGGAATCACGGGCACATCGGGACACGAACCGGGCAAGATGACTTGTCCACTGACCGAGTAGACGCTGAAAAGGCAGGCCACGAGGAAGCAGGATAATCTGCAAGAGAACCGCAACTTGTAAGGACACCTCCACACATCGAGGATGAGTGCTTGCTTACTTTACGCTGGAAACCATATTGTCTGAATGAACTTTCGCTTGAGTGTAGAGAACGTATACCCTTTAGGGCGCTGGGTGCCGAGTATAAGTACTCTTTTCGATTGCGCTTATCTCTTTGTTTTGCGACAAACTATTACCTGCGGGATTGATTACAGTTTTTTTTTGCCAATTGGCGATAAGAGGGGTAACGACTTGTAAGCGTGGTGACTCAGTGATCGGCCAAGTGAGTGGGTATGACCTCGTTTTGCTTTTTTTTTACATGCGCCAGGAGGTACAAGTCATGTGAGGAATATTTTGGACTATTGGCCGCCTGAAATGTTGGTGTCAAGATAAAGATCGCTCGTATTTATGATTATCTTCAAGTGAGCGGTTGGTTCAGTAGATTGCTGAGAGTGAAGAATTCGGTAGGAATGTTTTTGAGGACAGCTCTTGACCTTAATGCTCTGAGTCGTGTCTAGTGTACATTTCCAAGGGATAACATCTTTGGCAAATATCTTCCGGCTTCTGGGAATAGGTGGCGTAGAGGTCTAAGTTTTTTGATGGAACTTTCGGCGACCTTACTAAAGAATATCCGTATTTATTGCAAGGTCCGCAGTGGAACGCGATCGCGATCCTCAATGCTTCTGTTACCAGAATACTCCATTTGGGCACGCCTAGTTGTTCATTGCATGCGCTACTCTATTATACTCATTGACGTTAAATAAATCCAATTCAGATGTAGTTGGCCCCCGAATCTGTTGCCAAGCTCGCCAACACTCGCGAAATTAAATCTTCTACCAGCTGCCCGATTAAGGACCGCTCACTAAAATGCCATTTTACGAAGCCAGCAGATGAAAGCCATACCCCAGCACTCAAGGCGGATGTAGAATGGATGCTTGACCGGAGACAACACTCAATTTAGAGTTCAAATCAAACATGCTTGCACTCTAACAATCCAAAGAGGAATATTTTCAAGATCAGCCATAGTTGACTTGGGCTTATATCAGAAACTAACGAAAAGTGGTCTGTTCAATTAGGCCAACAAGTTCAAATAGTAGCTAACAAATTAATTCCGCGAACTTCTGTGAAATCCCAACATCAACTTGCTTTCACGTTCACATCAAGGAAATAAAGGATAAATAAGGAAAATTCAACGAAACTTGACGAAACCTGACTTGAAACTGATCAAAGTGGTTATTATTGTTGGAATATTTGTTTAATTCGAGTGAGCACTTAGGTATCGTGCAGTATGGTTGGTTGGGTCTTTACAAGCTCTGCCATTTAATTAGAGAGGATAAAGTCAAACGACGGCTCGGTAAACTTTGTGGCTTGTATCCCATACCTCATCTTTTAGAAGACAATAGTAAGTTAATACCTCTGAACATTTGAAAGAGAGAGATGTGTTTCAGGAGAAAGGTTTGAATTGGTTAACTAAGCGAGTGGACGGGCATAAGTTACGGCTTACTAAAGTCCCTATAGTCCTAAAATGAAAAGCAGTCTGAAGCTACGAAAAAGAACGAAAAAAATCTCATTTACCATGTTCTCTTTACCATGTTCTTCTTGCTGACATGACTATCCCTTCTTGTCTCATCTCAAGCAGGACTAGTTGCAGCTTTTGACTTTGAGTTATTTAAAACTTGTAACATGTAGAATTCTCTGCATGCCCAAGGCTCGTTCGTTCGTTCAATTTATTTTCTCATAAAGTCCATCTAGCCGTTGCCAATCCACCAATTAGTCACTCAATGACTTCACTCATTTCCTCATTGTCTCATCTCAAGTCTCATTGACCATCGGAGATTTTCCTTCGTTTCGTTTCCTGGACTGTGAATTCAGTTCGCAATCAATTTGCTTTCGTCATCCTACGAAGCCCTTCATCGGTGCTGCGAGATGAAGCATTTCGTTTCGATGAAATCCTGGGAGAAATTGCAATTAACTAGGAGTCGTTAAATGGTTTTTGCATACAATTCGAGTTGGGTGCTTAGTTGCAGTTGGTGATGCAATAAATGACAATTCATCAACTTTTAGTACTTTCCGGATTTAAGATTGAGGTGGACAAGAGCATGTCATCACCAGCTTTGATTGGCAATTTTGTGGCAACGGAGACAAATATTTTAGAAAAAAGATTTGTTTACGAAGATGTTGAACACATAAATCAGCAGAAAGGGAAAAAGGGCACGTGACGGATTTGACACAAGCACCAAATCGACAGATATGAGGACGAGCATACCATACGTTGTCACGGCCCAAATGGTTTCGTTTACTTAGAGATACACACAAATACGATGCGATCTAGTGCTCTTAAAGGTCACGTCTTAGCTGGTTTATAATAAACACAAAACCTAGCTATTGCAGCCATTACGTCACACTGCAGCATGTTTTCTGCATTTCACTTCCATTTTAAGCTGTGAAATTTAACTTTTTGACTAATATCTGAGGCATCATTAACATTGGGGTTGATGTTGAAGGTAAGCCTGGTAAACAATTGGGATCCCTACCGACATTTTTGCCGTAGCTATATTCAACAAATTGCTCTTGTTAACCACCGAAAGACCCACATCAGATCAAAAAACCACCCAGATCCACATATGAGCTCTGAGGAGAAGTGCTTTTCTATAAACTGTCTTCTTTTGTTTGCTAGGACCGGGCAATCACATGAATGTGGGTAGATTCTGTGACTTGGGTTGGTTGAGAAGCATTCCATAAACCTCTGGCACATTTCGCGATGAGGCAACTCCTATTAGAATGCGTACATTCTCTCAGCTAAAAACCAATCAATGATGCTGATTTTTCTTTCAATATTCAGACCAAGCCATGAAGCTCTGGCTCTATGCAAGGCTTCTATTCCTCTAGGTTCTTCCTTATGGAAGAATCCTATCCTCAGCTGCTATTCCTTTTTCGCGAGGCTGTTCGTGTTTCGTTTCGTTGGGTTCCAATATGGCCCGGTACGCAGGAGAGGATTGCTGAGTTCAACAATCACATCTCACAGATGATCTGTGAGATCTGCCGCTTGCCTGTCAGAAATAAATGTTGATTGATTGTCGGTTGTGGTCTCTTACCGCCAGCCAGTGCTGCCTCATATATTGCAGCCACTTCGGCTTGAATGACGCTGCAGTTGTCTCTTAGTCTTACCGCACAGTTGCTTCGGCTTTTGAACAGTCAGTGTACTGGGCGATCTTCACCTCTGCTTAACTATTTGCTCCTGTCATTACATCCGGTCCAGAAGGCACCTGGCTAGGGTCGGTGGATAAAATGTCTGTGCTGCTGTTCACCTTGTTGGAATGGCAATGTGATCGTATGGCTTTTCCCTCCAAAAACCCTGGAAATTGGTGCCATTGGAGCAGCTTTCGGTGCACTTCAGTCTTGTGTCTACGAGGTGCCCACCCTTTCTGGGGCGTCCGCATCGTAACTCCTTGCATTAAAGACTCGTTGCGGTGTCGTTGCACTTATCGGTTTTGGTTGAGTTTTCCTTGTTGCTCATTCAAGAACCTTAATTAGGGCCCAGCCTGTTGCTTTCTCTCAAGTTAGACTAAGGACCTAAAGCGTTCAGTAGTCAGTAGTCTGTGTTACGATCTAAGACATAGGTAGTTTCTCAACCTCTCTGTGCGAACCCTCTCCCGGCGCACCCCCTCCAACGTACAACTGAAGCGGAATGAGAGTGCTTACATATTTTCTGCTATATTGAAATGCCGTCGCGGACTCCTTAAACGAGTTCCGCGCAACATTGACGTTGAGAATGGCTGATCTAAAAGAAGACTTCCACGACTATGCACAAAATTGAAAAATAATCTCAAGTAACTGACAGAGCGCACTTCAAAATGAAGTACTGTGTTGATACTTTCGATTCTGACACAGGTCCGCTCTAGATTGTAGGCAGCGTATGAGGGAAACGAACGCTTTCATGTAGGCTGCTGGGTTCTCAAACTCAAACTCTGTCAGGTGGCAAGTAGTCTAGTTTGGAGCATAAATGTCAATAAACTCTAATCAGTGCTTCCCCGGAATGATGCGTTCTTTTGAAATATTGATCAGCAATGAAGTCCGAAGCAGTTGCAATGGGAATTCCCTAGTTGTCCTTAATGACAAGTGAACACAGCTACATTTCAGCTTACAAGAGTAAGTCCTCCACCAGCATGAGTGAACAGGTGTAGCCTGCAAATGGACATTCGAAACCGACTGTGATCAGTGAAGTTTACAAGACCCTCGAAACCCTAATTGCCCGCAGTAATTTATTCCAACCCATGTATCGTCACTCACATCCGCCAACCCCTAACCCTTGAAACACTAATTGCCCGACCTCGTCGCCACAACCCACAAACAAAAAATAACCATTTCCAGAATCAACACTTGCAATGCCACTTAGCCAACGTGTTAGCGTTGTCTGCCGCTTGAGTCATCGCGCCGCGCTACTTCGGAAACGTGACAAACATTTATAAATAAACCCCATTACGGCGTTCAATGTTTGCCATCGCCTGAAGGCCGAACTGCAAACTTGCGACTGACCCCCTATTCAATCAGAATGGGAAAAGCCGCCACAACATCTTCATTGAATGCCTCAGCACTGACCTTTGATCGCGTGAAAAGAAAACATCGGCAAACATGCGAGTTCACCGTGAACCTGCCGCGGCTTCCCTTCGTGATCGCAGTCAACAAGTCGCGGGAGTTCAAAAATAATTAGCCATCAATTGCCTGTGAGAGATACACTCAAGCACTTGACATTAATCAATTAAAAGTCTGTGCTTTTTTTTGCCTCAATCGCTGAAGATGCATCTGCACTGCTGCTGCTGATGCTGCACACTTGATCTCATGATATGGCGCAGAGAAGGTCTTTACCTGGGCCTGCTGCATCCCAGGTTGAGATTAAATTACCTCCACTAAGGTCGTCCTGTTCTTTGCTCAATTTTAATTCGTTCCCGCTCGGTCTCCGCGGAGAAACAAAAGGCAAAACGTATCGCAAAACTTGTTTCCTGACGTCACCGGGCAGTAATGCACACACAGGCACGATGAGTTATTTTGTTTCCAAGGAAAAGCCAGCCCCACACTGGCAATCTCCGCCGACGATTCTCCGACTGTGTGAATCTGCTGGCGTGTTGTCGATTAAGCTGAAATTGCTTCAGCATGGATGGGTCGACGGTGGTGGTCTTGGGTGGGGTTCGGTGAGGCGACGCGCTTCGAAACCAGTAACACGTACCTACTCCCGTGTGTGTATGCGGGGCATTCTCAGATTTTTGCTTTATGGTTATTTCAAGGTTTTCTTTTTGCTTTTTTGTGAATTTAAATCATCAGTCAAGCGACGACGCCACGACGATGAGGCAAATAAATCTGTTTTAGCCTTTTTCGCGTTCGCGCTCAGATAGCAGTGGATTGGTTAACAATGGCCGGCAGTTCCTTCTTTGGCAAGGATGGACGGCTGGGTATGGTAATAAACAAGAATTTGGTCGAAGTCCGAAGCCAACGGTGCCAATGGAGCCAGCGGAGACGGTCGATGGACGTAATTGGAAATTTGCTGCGCATGATGAAACGATTTCGGTCGTTTTTACAGTTCTCAAGGTGAACCACATCGACTGCGAGGGAAGGCATAAATAATTAATTTTGACGAGAGCCTAAGGGAGTAGGAGTTGATGGAAAATTTGTGAGTGAGCCACCAGAACCGTGGTGGTCATCGCCACCGAAGAGTTGGTGGGCGAACTTTAGTCGTTTGACTTAGATTTTGGTGCGTACTTAGGTGACGTGGCGGTGGGTTTTATTTTCGATGTGGGGGTGGAGTTGGAGAACATTGCGTCAGCACAAGCTACTTGGTGACCAAGAGTCAATCGAAAGGCGTTCTCGAGACGACTCGGTTCTGTTTTAACGACAAACAGTCACACTCGACACTCTCTGTACCATGTGATCATTTCACAGTCTCCTAAGACAATGTCTACTCGTCACAGACAAACATCGTAAACCCACCTCCTGTCCATCTCATTCCAATCTCATCTGCAAAGCCAAAGTACAAGTACAACCCATTAGTCAAAGACTCTTTAAAACGATGCTCCTCGAAATGAGAAGTGATTGAAGGCAGAGAGAGAGATTGCAATCAAACCACCACCGGATCTTTGTAATTTCAGTTCTAGCATGACGAGAGTAGAGTTTATGAGCTTTGCAATCAGAATCAGAGGCTTCGCATCAAGTTCGTGTCTTCAATAGAATAGCGGCCATTCGGGATTTAGGTCAGTAATTGCGTGGATCTTGTGAGGTTCGCTAATAACTTTAATCTCTAGGTTAGTTAAGTTTGATTGGGGATCTCTTTTTTCGCCGTTTTTTCTCCTCGCGTGTTTAAGCGATATACACGAACTTTGTTGCGTGGAAGTTGCGAAGGGATTTGTTACATGAGCTCTTACGTTTTCACTGGATATGAAACGGGGTTTGATAGGGTGGAGAGATGACTGATATGTAATTAACAGCAGAAAATGAAAGGATTGTGTCAGAGCATCTCAGAGGTGATCTCCATGGTAGTCTTTCACTACACTCTGCTTTCAGTTTGAATAAGCACTTTGTTTTATTAAATGAAGTGTATGATGCAATTTTATATGGAATCATCGTTCAAATGCAACCTGCGGTGTTGTCTGGGTGGCGGCCATACTAAATGTCGATGCATGGCCCTCACAATAGACGCTCCTACAGCAAAACTTGAAGAATTAAGTCTAGTGACAGCCTGACGTAAATACTTAGTGCAAGACAGGCTTCCAGGCCATCTAACCGATATCACTAGTGACGATGAGGTTTTCTTCGAGGAGGAAGCTTGTCAGGAGGACGAGAAGAACTCAGAATCAATACGTGAGGCATAGATTAGGTCATTTCGATCCCCGCGAGGAACCTATGAGTCTGTTCGACAGGTGAATTTAAACATATGTCTGAAGGAGTTCCAGGAAACCAGGGCGATATTCAGAAATACGTCTACGTCCGGAAACTGCTCGAGCTTTTCCTTCACAGTCAACCAGCGATTAAGAAGTGGACAGCGATGAAAATTATCACTGAAGTTTTTGAAAGAAATTATCGTCGGTAGATGTTCACCGAAGGCTGAAAATGCGTCACAAAAAACCAACAGAAAGCCTGAAGGAGTATCTTGACTCTCTCCTGCCTGATGGCATTGTGAGGTTTTTGATTGGAGAGCCGCTGATTGTGGCTTATTAGCATAGACCTGCGATTTCAGAAAATCTTACAAGAAGCAGTCTAACCAGTTCAAATCGCACGAGTTTCCATCTTTTGTACTTGAGATGACAACGCCCTGCAACCGCTGTTCCACAATGTTCAATGTGGTCTAAGATGTGAGGTACGTCGCGCTACACCGTCCTGTTGAAACCAGATGCTGTTGCTGTCGATATCATCCAATTCAGGTCAAAAGAAGTTGGTAATCGTCAACGTCAACTGACCAACATCCCCGTCGTCTTTCTTAAAGAGAATTTAACTAATGACGCCTCCAGCGCAAAATCCACATTTCTGAGATGCTTTCGATGTTAATGGCCAATCTATATGAGAGCATTGTCCTACATTTTCTTTGTTAGAGTACAAATTCTTTTGGATAATCGGCTATATATTGCTGCGATCTTAAAATAGACCAAGGTACATTGCTGAACAGGAAACAGTTTTTGATAGAACAACTTTATTATTTGTCTATCGTGAATTGAATGAATGACAGCCAGCTAAACAAATGTTGCTTAACTACCAGGTATACCGGTATGAAATGAGTTTTTTCTTTTTTGAAAATAAAACACTAATTATTAAAGGAAAAGTAAAAACATTTTATTCAAAGCATTGGCTATTGTTTTCTCCACATTTTGACCACCTTTCCGGCAATTTGTGAATACCACGCCAATAAAATTGTTCGACTCTTAAAGCAAACCAATCAGACACCCAATTTTTGACTTCTTTGTGGGAATCGAAGTGCTGCTCCGCCAATGCGTGTCCCGTCGATGAAAACAAATGGTAGTCGGAAGGAGCCAAGTCTGGTGAATACGGCGGGTGGGGTAGCTGCTCCCAGCTAAGGGTTTTGATTGTATCCTGAACCGGTTTTGCTTTGTGCGCAGGTGCATTGTCATGGAGTCTTCTGGCCAATTCTGTTCGTTTCTCGACTAATGCATGGTTCAAATCCATCATTTGTTGTCGGGAGCGATCAGTATTAACGGTTTCACCCGGTTTTAGGAGCTCGTGGTACACCACACCTTTCTGTGCCCACCAAACACATAGCATTGTCTTCTTGCCGAATCGATCTGGTTTTGCAGTCGATGTTGATGGTTGTCCCGGATTAGCCCATGATTTTTTCCGTATAGGACTTTTAAAAAAAATCCATTTTTCATCGCAAGTAACAATCCGATGCAAAACCGATTTTCTTACGTGTGAAGCAACATTTCACAAGTGTTTTTTCGGTTTTCCATCTGTCTTTCATTCAATTCATGTGGCACCCATTTTCCACACTTTTGGATCTTTCACATAGCTTTTAAACGGCCAGAAATTGTTTGTTGTGCAACATTTAACATTGCTGCCATATGCTTTCGACTTAAAGTGTCATCTCCATCCAATATCGTTTGCAATTCGGCGTCTTCAAACTTTGTTGGTTTTCTTCCACGTTCTTCATTTCTCACATCAAAATCATTATTTCTGAACCGTTTAAACCATCTTTTGTATGTTGCTTCTGATAGAGCATGATCACCATATGCCTCGACAAGCATTCGACTCTGCAGCACTTTTCTTCAAATGAAAACAAAAAATTAATGCTTTCCAAAAATCATCACTTTCTGGTACAAAATTCGACATTTCTAACACGATGAAAAAATATGATTTTGTCTGTTCAATGACTTGATGTATACTGAATATTTTTCACAGATGTCATAGCAAACAAACAAAAAAAATAAGGCTCGTTCATAACAAATGTTCCCTATCGAGACATTTGTATCTTGACGCTCACTTCATACCGGTATACTCCTGGTATATGACCACTATCAACAGTCTTAGTTCGGAAGTCCCTATTGGAAGCACCTTTGATACTTGGCAAAGCAAACAGCTGGACAAGGTCAGATCGTCGCCTTTAATGATGAACCAATGAATCAAACATAATGCAGCGGAAGGAAGGGTGTGATGAAGTACTTGTTCATGTGCATTCACCACCATGACATGAATTCGGTACACAGTCTGAACCCGATTTGCAGTCACTCAGAGTCTTAAATTGTTGTGTTTTGGTCGATTAATTATGTGGACATAGGAGCATTTGCCGAGCTTCGCTTAGGACCTTATAAATCTGCTTTAAATACTTGTACCATTTATACCTAAGCCCCTTTTTGTTCTTAAAATGAAATGTCATGGAGATCATAGAAGCATCTTTCTCCCAGTGTTACCTTTGTTCAATGACGGAGACTATGACAATCGACGAGATTATTAGAAGTATCCTTTTGCTTCTCTTCATCGCCACAGTTCCATTTTGATTGGGATTCGTTATCGCTCTAATTACCATCGTCCATCAATAATGTTCGACTCCAGCCATATCGGGCAAGGCATCGGAGGATGCCCGTGTCTAAGGTGGCGCACCCAAGTTCAAGACCACCTCAACCAACTTGGTGTGCGAAACTAGATACATCGAGCTAGAGAGCGGTTTCAGCCGAAGTATAACACACCACCTTCTCCTCACTGACTGTAGAATCAGGCGACAACCTTTTTAAAACATTTGCAAATAGAGCTTCCATTCCTTGGATGGAGTAACCCCTATCCATTTTTTAACCTTCAACGGAGGAAAGGATTGAATTCTATGCGACAAGCTTAGTCGATTTCAAGTTAATTTATTACTAGACTTGACCAGAGATACATCACTCTATTGATTGAACCTCATGGCGGGCTTCACCGCAGACGCCTACTTATGGAGATAAGAGTTGAATTGGTAGGAAGTCCACTACGGACACCAAGCTGGTCGTTAGGATGGGTATTGAATTCCAATGTGACACCCATGCTCATAAGGCTTGAAGCTTCAACGGATTCTATATCCCGGCACAACGGTGTCCCTGCAACGAACATCCGGTTGCCTTGTTGTTGGCCCTTGAGGAGGAGTTTAATATCTGCAAGCCCTAGAATGTAACTCGGCTACACGGTCAACACAAAATAACTCAATTGGTACATGAAGTTTATCCCGGGGAACATCTCTGGACTACTGAACAGAGTGGTCACGTGAATCCAGTCACTTGTGACTCAAACGCTGGTCCTTGTTTCTATGTAAATGCCTCCAAGTCAGTCTGGCACCAGACCATGCTGCAATTCGTCAGAAGACTGAATGGGTTCGCTGAATACATCTCCAAGTAGGTTGAACACCATCTTTTACAAAACTCGGTCTTGATGAACTGGGCGGAGAAAGTCTATGATCCAACTTAAGCATTATTCAACAACGACTCTTACAACTTGGGCTGATATTACTTGCGTGCCACGAGGGTCATTGTCTCCTCATTTACAACCAATGTCCAGCACTCTCGCCCGAGTCTGCTGAACACACAGCAGTTCACTTACCTCGGCTAACCTTCAAGATTACTCAATCGCCATTTCTTCCATCGCAGATAAGCTCTTCATCCATAACTCTGCCCAGTCGATGGAGCCAAGTTGATATCAATTTCGCTCGACGCTCCACCTGCGCATAGAACACTCAGATCCGCACAGCCACCACCCACAGCGGTGTGCTCATCATCAGAAACCGAACGCGAATGTTTTGGTGTCGATTTTCGCAATCGTCAGATGGAAGATAAATCGAGCAAAAACATCTCGATGCCAATCGCGATCGCCTCTTACTCATCCAAGCTGC
The DNA here is from genome assembly GCA_916610145.1 of Eristalis arbustorum. Taxonomy (NCBI): domain Eukaryota; kingdom Metazoa; phylum Arthropoda; class Insecta; order Diptera; family Syrphidae; genus Eristalis; species Eristalis arbustorum. The sequence continues at coordinate 24,790,895 of OU744319.1, forward strand.
AGGCCCCAACATCTCTCTGGAATTACCCAACTACGAGCGGAGCCGAGCAGCAGTGTGCGGTCGTCTTTAGAGCGGCATGTGCGTAACGCGATCCATTGACAGCAGTTGGAGCATAAATCATATCAGGTTTTCACCTCGCATTCCCTTTTCGGCTGGGGCACCGTCGACGACGGCACACATCAAGTGCCGCTGCATCTGATGCCCGCTCGCTCGGCGCTGGTGCTGGAGTGCAAAGTGCTTACACACGTAATACTTCTGATACAGCACTTCGGTATCGATCGAGTGCTGTAAGTAATTTGTACATCCGCTGAAATTCGTCTTGGAACCGTTTACATCATCACCCCGCGTGGCTGTTCATTCGTAGCTGGTGGATGAGGTGAGGTTAGGTTTGGATTGGAGCTTCGTCCGTGATGTGACAGGTTGACTGTGAGTCAATTTTCTGGGAACAATCCGAGGCAAATATTGTGAATGTCAACACTTTTAGCACTTAGGCATCTGCGACATCGTCGACGCAACTTTGCCGGATCCGAAGTGTGATGGCGACTTGTTAAGGCGGCGTCTTGGAAGATGGTGCCTCTCCCTCCACCAATCGTGCGAAATCTCCCAAGCAGTCGCTCGGAGTCTCGTCTCTCGTTGTGTGTTCTGAAATAGGACCCAATTTGTCATGCTCTCGTTGGCCGAAGCTCAAGCAGCTCGCACTTAATCAAACCGATCGTCGGCATCCATCAAGATTGTCATGGATGGTGCTTGTTTTCGGCATCTGACCGCCGCGAAAGAGGATCTCGTCCAACTAGAGAGAAAGATTCCCCACCAACCAACAAATTGAATCTTAAATTAAAACACAGCCAGGGCCCAGCTCATCTGCTGTGCAATCTTAATTACAGCAAGCCCGCCGCCTCTCCACCGCCACCGCGGCACTCGCTAATTTATAGGTTGTTGACTTTTCATTCGAAATTAGTTAGAAAAGCATTTACCACGCTTATCAAGCGATCTCGCCTCTCGTGGGGCAGCAAATTTGACCTAAAGGAATTCGCCGAAACGAAAACATCGTCGTTTTCGCGTTCCTCTTTCATCGCGCGGCGCAGCGCTTTCTTCAGATTCTTGAACCCCGCATGGGTTGGGAGCAAAAGAACCCGACGGTCATCGCTCCTTCTGCCGTCGAGAGTGGATATTAATTAAGGTTTCTCTCGCTTGACGGCTCACCGGGGCATGTACATCGCCGTCGGCCATCCTCTCGGTGTTCTCGACTCGCAACTTCTGCTTCTTGAGCACTTCACGGCGGTAATTTATCCATTAGCAGCAGAGAACTGCGAATCACTTGAACACTCGCCGCCGCGCCACACCATCGACGGACGTGTCGAACTTGACCCAAAACACAAACACGGGGGTGTTGTAACAGCCGTCCACCGTACCCATCTGACCGTAACGCACCGTTCAACAATTCAACAATCGATGTCACCGACACGCCGCGCATAGAGCCGGCCTATTAGCGGGCGTCGTTGTGCAACTGGCCCTTTTATCGAGTCGGTCACCGACAGTAAAGCCTATTCATGGGCTTGCCAGCCGCAGCCGAAAAAGGCGAGACAACGCCACTCGACACGGCCAATTGTAATCCCGCACCGAGGTGGCCGGTGGGTGGGCACAGTCGATAACCTTGACTGCGAGTCGATTCATGGTCGATGATGCGTGCGAGAATCGCCGTCCAATGTCACCCGTTGTTTGTCAGCGAGATTCCGGGGAAAAACAGAGAAAACTCAACCGAAACTGCAAACACCCATCGACTTGAAGTTGTTTTCATTTCCCTGTTCTATTGATTCGTCTCGAGGCACTGAAGAGGAGGAGCTCTCGGCAGAGTTGTGCCTCGGCTCCGTGAGGGTTCTTAAAATAGCACCCACCGCGCCGTGAGGAGCGGGATTCCTCTATTCAGAAATAATGCTAATTAATGCGCATACACAAGCGCGGCGTTCAGATGAAACTCTGTATTTGCCTGTCCAGAGTGAGGAAGAATTCTCCACCGTCAATCTCAGATGCAGCTGAGGCAGAATTACATTCATTATGAGCGGCATGCTCGGCTGACGATGAAAATGACCAGTGGCAGGTATAATCAACAGGTAGACGTCGTCGTCGTCGTCATCGGCGACGTCTCTCGAAGGTGAACACTGACACGGGTCGCGGTGTCTGACTGTGTGCTCGGCTGTGTTTGCTCTCTCGGATTCTGAAGAGTGTTCTTTGAAAAGTCAACGCAAACTGGACTGGGGGCCAGATGTGTTAAATATTCAACCTGATATTTGGAATTTTGATTGAGTCACTGATTAAACGTCGACATTCACTTGGCGTTTATAGAAAAAACGACGGCTAACGAGACTAGTTAGCGTGGAGGGAGTGCACTTTTGTGTGAGTGGTGGGGTGGAAGAACTCAGCAGTGTTTGGCCTTCTTTCGGTGATTTTCGGTGATATTACTGACAAATTACGAAAGAACGGTTGGTGAACGAGGAGGAAAGATCGATAATGCTTAGTGAGAGTCTAATCCGGCTTGGAGGGGTATGTACTCAATAGACAAGAAGACTGAGGATCGAGATGACAGTTGACAGCGAAGTTTCAAACTAACTTGATCGTTGTAAAAGAGCACTGACTTGAGAAAGAACGTTCCGATGACGTCAACTTGACAAATTGGACAAGAACAAGCTGTAATCATTCTGGTGACAGTACCTCTCGCATGTCAAATTTCAAAACCGCGAAGACGGGTTTAGCGTTAAACGTGGCTATTGCCAAGTATATGCCGACGTCTCGGTCAGAACGTCACAGCAGACAGATATAACTTTGAGGTAGTCAAAAACTTTGTCTACCTAGGCACCGCTATCGATTCACACAATGACACCAGCGCTGAAATCAAACCATGCAGCACGAGTTCTTCTTCTTTGGGCTAAGAGAGCAATTGGTAAACAAAGCCCTGTCTCGAATAACCAAGGTAACGCTTTACAAGTCCTTAATAGTCCCAGTAACTAGGAGATATAGTGACGAACTATAAGGGCTGTTCAGCGACATCGACTTAGCCAGAAGAGGGAAGATCCAACGATTGAGATGGCTAGCTCATGTAGAGCGGATGGAAACCAATGCCGATGTCCCGAGGGACGGCGCAGTAGAGGAAAACCGCGACTCAGGTGGCGCACACATGTGGAAAGGGAGTGAACCTGGGCCTCATCCAATAGGCCACTCCAGCCAACACGATCTTTGGCCACCTGCGCCCTCCAAGTCGGTTAAGTCCTTCTACATTTGTATGCACCATCTCATTCGATGACGTTCTCTGTTGCGTTGAACCAATGGCTCGGTATGGAAGACTCTTCGAGCCGGAGCTGGGATATCCATACACTGTCCATGACCTAACCACCTTAAGCATTGGATCCGAAGATGCTTTACTAGGTGCATGTCCTTGCACAGTCCACACAGTTCGTGGTTGCGTCTTCTCCTCTAGGCGGCATCAACGCCAACAGGACCAACGATCGCACGAAAAACTTTTCTCTCAAAACAACCAAGAGCTTCTTCATGCGCTTTCAATAGCGTCCATGTCTCTGTGCCATAGAACAGGACAGGAATGATCAGAGTGTTATATAAAGTCAGCTTGGTCATCACAGTCATCACAGGGTAGCTTCGGTAGATAAGTATGAATTAAAATTGAAGAGGGCAACTTTGGAATCACTGTTCTTGAAAACGAAGCGAAACTTTAAGTTCGGCTAAGTTCGTCATTGCAGCATCCTCCTTTAGAAGATCTTGCCAGACTCACATGTCGACACGGGGCACGTATTTCTAAAAGTCTGAAGATGGCATTCACGTTTTTGATCAGGCTTAGCGAGTCATATAGTAAAGCTACACGAGTCTAGTTAAATGTTTGAGGATCCAACGGTGCAAGTAAATCGCATTGACAAAGCAAGCGCAGATCTGAAGAGAAGACCTAATCCTAGCTACGCATGTCGTCATCGTGTTGCTCGATGCTGGCAGAGGCAGTCCAGACAAGTACCAGTAAAGACAGTCAGACTAATGTGACTAAAATATAATACATTCCACTTATGTAAGTCGTCCATATCAAAAAGTTGACGTGAATGCAAAGGTGGGCGATGAGATAATAAGCAGAACTAGCCCAGTCTCCTGGCGTGTTCGTGTGTGCAAAATGCAGAGTCTTGCACTATACTAGCCTCGTCTACTTACTACTTACAGGCCGGCGACCCATGATGAGTCCGAGCCTGAGCAATAGCTGGCTTCCATCGGTCCTGGCCGCGCTGCTTCCAGTCATTAAGGCCAAGCTGTCTTACATCCGCGATGACTGGGTCTCTGTGCGGGAGGTTCTGTCTTCCTCTCCTTCACGAATCAGGAGGCTAGGATTCGAAGACCCTCTTTGCTGTGCCAGTGTAGTCGACGGACTCTTGCCTACCGAACTACTTCCACTGTTGTGTCTTCTCCTCCATTCGCCTTCCTCGCAGACAGGACCATATATCCGACGTAGAATTTTTCCTTTGAAGGCACCAAGAATCAGGTGCAGTTTTGCTTAGTGTCCAGCGTTCGGCTCTATAAAGCAGGACTGGCAGAATAAGGCTTTTGTAGAGCATGACTGACAGTTGTTTTGACAAACCGAAGTAGCATCGGTTGCCAAGGGCGATCTCCACTACAACGTCATTCGTGGAGTTTAAATTTGTCCCGAGGTAGGGAAACTTCTTTACTACCTCGAAATTGTAGCTCTCGATTGTAAGGAGGCTTAATACTAGCCACGTCACCGATGAAATCTTGCATCCGTGATAGCAGCGTTTGCATAATTTTGCAGAAGTGACACGTTGTGTCATTCAAGTCATCTAGGCTGCAGGAAGAGTTTGAACGAATGGCAAGGAGTCCCATGAACTGTCTCAATAAAGAGAAGTGAATTTTGAACTGTACATTAGTTATTTCATACAGAGATGCGTCACAATCAACTACTAATTTAGACTTGAGTTGGACTAAATATAATGGCTTCCAAACTGTCTGTGAAGATATCTTACTTAGCTGCCTTCTAGGCTCTGAAGGTCTGAGTATGCTTCACCTCTATGACAGTCCTGGGCACTCTGCTTGCAGTTATCAAAGTCAAACTTTCTTGCAAGGAGATTTGCAAGAACCAGAAGCCTCGGAACCTTATTTGAAGCATTTTCGTACCCGCCCAAGATTTTACCGAGCCAGCGTCGACCGATTTTGGCATCCTGTTCCGGTTCCATCCAGCTCCCTTCTTTGTCACGGCGAGTGGCTCCCTCAACAGTACGCAGGAATTGCATCTCGGCAGCTTGTATTTGCGATCTTATTCTAGATATCCGAAAATGAAAATATCACAAGTGGACAGCATATTTCACTTAAGGCATTTAGGAATTGCATCATCATCTGGCAACACGACGCACTGGTCATGTTTGCTTGTATAAATCCGCTCCCTGTCGAAGACAGTCACTCCACGAGTTGCCTCCGAATAGGATTCCCCATCAACCACCAGTGTCCCCCGTTTGTTCGCCTCTTCATACGTAAATTATGGGCTTGATTTAATATCGGCCAATTTATGGGAAATTATTCTTGCCGTAGGTAAGCCCTACGTTAGGATAGGAAGGCAACCTTTGCAGTTTCAAATATGATACACTACTGAACAAGAAACCCACTTAAGGCCCATGGTTCGATCACAACGACAAGAGTTTACACAAAACCGCGTGTTTTGACTTACGTGTACAGAAAATCAAACTGTCAAGAAATGCTTCTCAAACTTAGCCGTTCAGAGTTAGACTTTTCTTTGGTATTCTGTAGAACTGAACGGTGAAGAGGCGTCATCTGGTGGCCACGTTGGAATAATGTGAGATACATTGCAGTCACTAGAGAAGCGCCAAGTGACGTGAAAATCTCTGTTTTCAGTTTTGTTTGGTGTGGACACCTCTCTAATCCTGTTTCAATAATCGTGTTCAAAGGTGATCACATTTGGATAGCGAGGCAGTTTTGTACAATACCACAGAAGTCCACAGCCAGTCTAGGCAACTACAGTAGGACAGTTGACACGTTCCGTATCTTAGTCATAAACCACTGCCAAGTAACAGCAAACGAATAAAATTCCCCGCCACTTCTTATCTCGACAAGATCATTGTTTCATTCAATCTTTTCGAACAACACGAAAAAACAACTTCAAACTTGTGTTTTTCTTTACGAGGCCATCAACTAAAATAAGTTAGAAGCTTTGACCCTATCCATGAAGTTTGACTCGCGGGCAACTCCACAAAAAAAAAATTCCAAAAAATCGTGGCCAAAATTTCAAATAAAAGTCATTCAATGTTCGAGGGAGCCTCGCCTCCCCTGCCAGTCAGCGCACATCGTTTAAACGCCATGTTCCGTCGACCCAAGTTTAATGGGCCGATAAACTCAAGGTTACTGGGGGTTTGCTTCGCCGCCAGGCCGAGGACCGAAAGCAATAAAACCTCACGACGAACTGGCTACCTCAGCGAACGATCAGAAAACACACTGATTCACAACTTTTATGACAAGCCGGACTGACACGAGGCGGTGCAGTGCAGTGTGCTAACTAAAATTGGGTCAGAATAAAATGTCTGAATGTTTGCTTTAATGACTCCTTCTTTTTTGTTTGTTGATCTTCTGTCAGGGTTTGATTGGAAATAAATAGACTTGTCGTGCTACTTGGTGTGATGCATCCGCTTGTCGGCTGTGTCCCATCGTGTGATGTACAATCCGCTTGACGGCAGCTTTCTCTGATAAGCTTAAGAGAGTCGTAAACTACTGCCTGTCAGGAGGGAGACCCAGCATTTCATGTGTCGCCGCGCGGTGTTTGTACTTTGAACTCGCAGCAGAACTCACCGATCGATGCCGCACATCTTGGGTACTCCTCCGCGTGTGTATGCATGGCATTTCGAATTGAAACGCGATCTTCGCACGTTTCCTGAATGACAAGCAGCGGAACGTAGTGAATGAAAAAATCCCGCTGGGATGGTCATAAAACTAGACGCACTCCGTTGCCTGGTGGTGAATGAAGAATGTTGAGGTGTGGTGAGCACCGCAATGCCGAAAATGAAGGTAAGACTGTGGATGCAATGCGTTTAAAGTGCATTTATCGGTTACAGCAGTCTGACCTGAGTTGAAGGGGGGCAGCCAACTGAAACCAATTACGCACGCCAGGTTGTGTGAGGGTCTTCTCCACTTGTGGGCGCCATGGGTTTTGTGGGCGTTATCTCAATGATGCGAAGTTGAGGAACCGCTGTTAACCCTTTTATGCCCAAGTATGTTGCGAGGAAGCAACTCTGAACAACTTCTGTTCTACGACTTTTCATGTAACCTACCTGGCTAGTGCAGGATAGTGCTGTAGTGGCTTGTCGGCGCCGGATCTCAGGTTGTGCGAAATGAAATGTAACAGATCTTTTCTCTGTGTGAGGCACAGATGAACTCGCCGACAAATAGAGTTAGTGAGTCGCAGCCAGGTCTTTTGCATGAATATCGAGGCTTAGCGTGCTGCGGCAAGTGGCCTATTGCATCTAGCCGTGGGCCCTTCGATGGAAAAGGAGCAACATTCACTCGACAACGATTGACTGCGTTTTAGCAGGTTTTGATGCCATCGACATGCCGGATTCGTCGGATCTTAGTGGCGTCGTAGTTTGTACCGTAGTTTGTAGCGGTGATAACGGCTATGTATGGTAGAAATGCTGGTGTGGCATTTTGCGAGATTTGACGACGATGCGAAATGGATCCATCATCAGATCGAAGCCGCCCACGTATTTATTACATTCGTGTTTCACTTTGCGGCACTTAACTATTCCCATCGCACTCGACAATTTGTTGAAACGCTGCTGGACTTTCATCGGTAGATGAAAATGGTTGATGCCATCTAACGTGGAATTGCGATTAGGGTTTCTACTGATTAAAGGGCAGCGACAACAGCTCCAGCTGTCCAGCGTTTTTGCACCCATTTCATACGAATGAAACTACGATGCTGTAGCACGAAGCCACATATACAATGCTGTCAACAAGGTTATTAAACTTTTGGGGAAGGTTGCAAATTTCAAATGCACTGGCGGAGAATTGTTCCAAGCGAGTGAGTGTGAAATGCGAAGAGACTTAAGCATGAAGTTAAACGAGTACTGGAAAAATATAGTATGTCCAGCTCAACATCGATTATTCAATTTATGGACGGTGAGGGATATTCTAAATAACAAATCGAAGCAAGAATTACAAAAACAGACCATATGCGCACACATAACATATAAGCAAGTGCCCAGCGAGCCATTTTGGGTACGATCTAAGAATCACCAAAAAACTTATTAAATTGTTCATGTCCTCACGGAAGAGTTCAGAAGAAGTAACCGCAGAACGGCAGATTTCTGGAATAACGCTCAAGGCATGATGCAGATCAAGAAACTCTTGAATCAACACAACCGGAAAAGGCTTGAGGCTTGTATAAAAAAATCAGCAAGAACAACAACCGCATATTAACAGAGCGCTGCAAACTGAAGGAGGACCTAGGGAAACTCCGATCTCTGCAGATTCTGCGGAGAATCCAATGAACTTCCAGAACATACCATATACTGGGATTTTGTAAAACACAAGAGGCAAGGATATCTGAATAAGCACCTATGATCAGAGGAAGATTGTAAGTCACTATAATCAGGTTGCATTCTCAGATTTCTAAATTAAACTGGGTAAGAGCGCATACTATAGTACAAATCTCTTCCATCATTCCGCAACAGAAGCCTATTACCAGTGTTTCCGAAGAAAACATTGACAGTCTCAAAAAGTGTCTTGGACCAAAAAAAGTCGCAATAAGAAATGGTTAAAACAAATATGTATGTTAGAAATTCGCTGTAGGCGTTCACGAAAAATAGTTCTGATTTTCTCACTTCTGAGTTCTGACGTCTGATTTCAAAATTACGCCCCTCGATTTAAAAAAAAAATGCAGCAACACTGCCTATAACCCTCAATGAAGGTACAAAGGATCTTAAGGTAGCGGTGCGGTATACCCTCAACAATAGTAATAATACAAATCACTTTCTACATATCTACTTATATTTTTTTCGGAGTCGCATTCGAGCGATTGACCAGAAATGCTCATGTGTGACAGTAGGTACGTTCACATTATAATACCGGGTAATACGGGATGTCCGAACGGCCAAAAATGCTTTGCGTTCACTTTGCAATACGCGGTCGACGGACTTCATTTCCGTGATGGCAATGAATAAAAAAAAGAGAGAAAGAAGAAATAAATAAAAACACGACTTAAGACTCTATCGAGAAAACGTATCCTTTTCATTCAAGGGTAAAATTTGGACTGCAGTCGGACTACTAGATTTCACATTGTCCTACCTGTCGTACGTCCGCGTGAAAATGTCGAACTTCCATACGACCGCCCTAATAACCGTCGTACGGAACACTCCGTGTATCCATCTTAAGCATTAGATTCGAAGACGCTTAGCCAGATGCATGCCGCGTTCACACTTGTACTACCATGTACAAATTGGTCTGTACTATCCAGTCGTTCGGTATGTCGTACTACCCGGTAGTATAATGTGAACGTACCTTATACCTAAATGTACAAATAGTTCGAATCGTCGTATGGCACAGTCTAAGGTGCACTCCAGGCTTTCAAATGCAATTGGATGCAAACTACTTACTTTGTGTGTCAGAAGGTAATAAAACAATTCGCAAGCAGCTTGGAATATTTTTGTTGGACCAACATTTTGTTCAAGGAGTGGGCATTTAAGGGTTAAGCTGGAGATATGGCTTGTTCCTCGTGAGCTGGCCCCACTACCACTCCTCACCTGCCCCACTCTAACCCCTCAAATTCTCCACCATCTCCTGCAAAATTCTTGCCACCGTTCCACCGAGAATAACGCCACACTTGATTGAGATGAAAGAAGGAAAACAAATAACTCTTGAGTCCCATCAAATCCGTCAACGTATCTAAAGAATACATCAGAAACGATTTACCTCAAAGCACCACAACGCCGTGCAAGCACTGCAACGAGCTAGCTGCAGACTGGCATCGAAAGAGAACACAAAACAATGGGCCAACAAAGAATGAGACCACTTCTCGGGATACCCCGCGTGCATTTCGTGATGATGATGACGATAGACTTGGAATTCATCACAGGCATACACACGCACACACGCTCGCGATTGAATCGCAAAAGTCAGTTACAATTAATCAGGTGTACCTTGATGAGAATAACGTTACAACGCCGCGCCGCATTGAGGCCTTTTGCCTCTTGTGCCGGGCCGGCCGTTAAGCGAACAAAAACACAAAAACAAAACGATCGAATAAACTTGGCGCTGAAGTTATTCCATGGGCCTGCATTGCATTGTGTACTCGTATGCCATACATTGTGCGGCAAGACCGCAAGCAAAAACCAACCGTACTTTATTTTTTCGCCTTAAATTACACATCGAATGGAGGGGAGTACGTGGCTGAATTCGATAATGCGCGCCGCACATTTTTGGTGTATCGACGGTTGGATTTATGCGCAGAGTTCTCTTGAAGGAGTGACTGATGACGATGACAGCAGGCGGACACAAAGTGCGAGGAAAACAAACAACAGACGGAAGCACCGGCACCACCAGCAGGAGGAAGTCGCAGCGTAATGAATGATTTCCTGGGTACACACTTAGTTCGTCTTCTTTTTCTCTAAATGAACAACCAACTTCAAGGTCTTAGATTTTATCGGGTTGTGTCGTTCCCTCTTGTTCGGGCATTCGTACCGAGCGTCGTCGTAAAATCAGAAAGAGTTGAGGTGCGAACTTGATTTGCTTTTAATGAGTTCTTGTTAAACAATGGTTCGCCCGAACGACAAGCACCACACCATGCGCGCACGATGCATCGACCATATCAAACGAAGAACGAGTACAAGACGAGAAAGAACAATCAGTGCGTACGCCTGACCGTTCGTTTTTGCGACTCGCCTGAGTCCGGCCGAGGGAAGATTAATTGTCCGCAGCGGCGATTTGTGTGCCTGCCGATGTGAGGTGTTATTTTATCGTTAGGCCCTCGTAGTCTCTGCTGTCATCGAGAAAATGCCCCCAAACACCTTTGCCATGTCCATGCCCATGGGCCTGACCAAGACGTGAACAAAGTACAAACGTCCGGTTGTCGGTGATGTAATTAATTTATTAGAATCGCTGCGCTGACAATTTCTAATGACTTATTCATTAGTTATTATTCAAATGATGCCGCTGCGCGATTGGGCGGGGACAACACGGCGCAGAGGGCTCGCAATCAGCGCGGGCACTCGTCGGGACTCGGTATCAATGAAAATCAATTCATTCAAACTAACAAGCCGCTCGTAAAGCAAGTTTGTTTCAGCTATTAAGCGAAATGTTGTCTTTCTTTTGCACACGTGCAGCTGGACACACCTGCGAGTCAGCACTCAGCACCCCTTGGGGTGGACAGGTGCGTTGATATGCATCTCGAGACGGAGTGAACATGAGCGTGTGGCTGGTTTTAATTTGCGTTTAGCGAGACCCTTCAGGGGGACTCTGGATATCCCCAGGGAGGGGAGTGCGAGACGCTGTTTGGGAAAAAACGAAAGGCTATTCGGTGTGTAAGTAATGAGGAAGCACGGACAAGGTTGGGAAAACCAATCGGTTGTCTGTGTAAAAAACAGACCCATGCCAACACTCAAATCAACAACCGACACTCGCTCGCTTGAATCAATCAACTGATGAACAACAAGTCATGCCACCTCAAGGCTGTCGATGTTCTCACAACGGCGCGCCGCACTCCATCCGCTCTGCCGTGATTCTTTGCAAAACAAATTGACTGAATACACAAGGTCGATTAAGTATTCACCACATTCTCATCGGCGGATGACAGCTGTCTAGTCAAATCAATGGCACTTCAACGCACCGCCTCCCACCCGCGCACTAAGTGCCTCTGGCAAAACACCTTGAGCACTTCCGCCACGCGCTGTCATCATCGCAAATTCGACTACAATCAATAACTCAATCTCTCTTTCTTCTCTTCCAGGACGACGGTGGAATTGAGTTCTTCAACACAATTGTTCTGCAGCCCCACTTGAAACTGGTCACCGATCTGGGACGTGGATACCACGTTCGTTGCCGTTACAAGAGTCGTGATGCTGCGACCAACAATAAGTGGCGCACGGGGGCTTCGATTTCGAAATATGCCGAGAATCCCCAGCCGTTGCGTAGCGATGAAGACGAACCGGAGGCACACAAACGAACCGGTGATCGTCGCGATTACGGACGATCATTGGACAAATTCAGCGATTCATCGGCACCCGGTGACGACGAGAATGCCATCAATGAACTCCCGATGCCCGGTTGCCACATGAAGATCTACAACGAGGAGAAGCACATCGCCGAGAATGTGAAGATCGGTGATCCGCTGACGATTGTGATCAATATTGACAAACAGGATGTGTACGGGTTGCATGTCACCGATTGTCTGGTACGTGACGGTCTCGGCTGGGGCGAGCAGCGTCTGGTCGGCGAGGACGGGTGAGTTGTGGTACCTGCACGCGCATGTGCTTCATCAAACTAATATCCTGTCGTGTCTGTTTGTAGATGTCCAATGGACAACGAGATAATGGGTCAGTTCAAGTATTCGGATGACAGGTTGGCGGCCAATGTCACATTCCCCGCACACAAGTTCCCATACACAGCATCTGTGTACTATCAGTGCAACGTGAGGTTATGCGCCGTCGAGGATCCCGACTGTCGGAAGGTATGTGCATTTTAATGGGTTTTTAGAGAAAAAAAAACAAATTTATTTGACAATCACACGCGCAGGCACCGGCATGCGGCGAGAATGCTAAACGACCGAAACGACAGGCCAGCGGAAAGGAGGACGAAGGCCTGCCGGCCACAATCGAAGTGTACTCAGGACTCTATGTGAATGAGAATGTCGATGTTTCGGAGAGCGATGATGACTCTGTGTTCAAGGAGAAGGTAAGCGGTGGACCCCTGGCAGGTGGTTTGAGGTGAAATTAATGCATTTTCCTTCTGTTTCCTTTCAGACCCTCGATGACGCTCTGTGCGTGTCGCAGCGCACATTTGCCATCGCCATTGCAATTGCCGGTCTCGTCCTAATGCTGGCCGTGGTCGCCGCAGTGCTCTGCATCATGGCAAGACGACGCACAAAGACCGTCTCAAATTCGGGCAGCTCCATCTACAGTGGACCCTACACGAATACAGCCTTCAGCCATAGCAGTTAGATCGCCCAACGGACACACAACAAATGACGCACATTTTGAAGCAAAAGCAAACAATTAGGTTAAACAATTCATCCTATGATACAATCAAGAATTTGAACGCATATCGGTGCATACGACGACACAGTATCCTGTCGGACGGCACGGATACCTCAAAATTATCTCAAACTAAAATAACCACCAAGATCAGCACAGAGTCCTGGATATACACATAAAGTTTAACTTTAACACTTTAGTTGATAGGTATTTTGTAAAAAAAAAAAAACAGAAAACAGAAACACACCCACAAAAAGAAAAACGCCTGTGTAACAACCCTGTGTTGTAGTCCGTAAGAGAATGTTAAACAGATAATACTGGGCAATAAGTGCATTGCCTACTAATATCGCAGAGATGAGCAGAGCGCCGGGGCACTCAGAGTGTACCTCGCGCACATCTCTGACCAAGCTGACATCTACCCCTTAAACGTCATAGAGTTAAAATTAAATTTATATATTCAAATTGGTAATCAAAATACTGATGGTGATGGATTCTCTCCCTACCCTCCCTTTCTCACTCTCACGCTCTAACGTTTCGTCTTGTCGAATGTTATTTTTTTCCACTGCCTTCTTATTTATTATCCTCTGATCTGTCACGGCTGTCACATCGGCGATGGCGTGCCCGATCACTCAGGTGATATGACAAACTAAACACTTCTCTAAACATTACTCTTAGGATACTTTTTGCCAAAGTTTATCCGTTTTATTTTATTTTTACTTAGGATACTTACTCTCTTTCAATCTTGTCATAATATTATTAACTATTTAATTCTTAGATGCATAATTATTATATTATATTATATTTTATTTTTTTTTTGTTTGTTTTTGTTTAGTACAGAACACAGAAGTGACCCTTTGAACACATCCGTCCGCTTAAGTCATTATTATCTAGTAAAACTGTAATTCTTTTCATTTTTTTTTTAGTAGCTATAGGACATTATATTAATTGAATTGTAATCAATAGGGATGCCAAGCAAACTAAGAATCGTCACATATCAAAACGAAACGAAACCGGACGCAGTCAAATTGCATATAGAATTACAGACGGGAACGAAACACGTTCTGTCGGTTTGCACTGCTTCACAAGATCATTTCGCGGGTGAACACATCCTTTTTCTATTTTACCTTCTTTGTCTTATTTTAATGCGAAATGGTCTTCTGGAGCTTTGCAAATGCTCGAGAAAAGTGAATCTATTGAGACTTGTGATTGAACTAAATAGAAAACTGTAACTGTAGAGAAAACAAAAATATATATATGTATGTGAGGTTATGTATGATGGGGTGCTTAAATAAAAAATAATCAACAATTGATTAAACAAAGAATGTTGTTTTACTTACCTTAGGTGAAGCTACAGTCCGGGTGGGACTGCACTCTGGTTTTATTGGGAAATTTCTACAAAATGTCTGCGATCGTTGGTTTGAAAAGAACGCTGCTGTTGGCTTGTGATCGCTCTACCGGTATAGAACAGATTTCTCTTGCACCAACTACTGAGTGAGTGCAAGGTTTGCAAGACTTCTTTGCAATGTCGGACGATACAAAAAGCTATCCTAAGAAAGTGTGTAAGACTATCAGCATGAGCACATAAACTCCAGCCAGTCCATTTTTTTTCTGTTGTCGAAGTTTTTAACACAACACTGGAGTACTCAGACTAAAAAACTAATCCATTCCAGGCAGCATTTACTAGCATTTGCTAAAATGTCTTAGTCTTCCAGAGAAAAAGCAGTAGATGCTTCTCTGATCAAGAAATAAATCAGATCTAACACATTTTTACCGAATAACTGCCACCTGATCCGAGCAATGGCAGATAGGTGACTTATCAAGTGCTCTGCAGCGTCGTCGTCTTCGCAGAGGGCTTCATCGCTTAGGCTTAGTACATTTAGTTCTTTTACGAAGGTCTTCGTTCCTTTTTTGTAAAGATGTAACAACAATGCCCTGATTTCTTACAAAGGTTAGCCGTAACCAGGGACGCCGGTAATTTCAGTGTTGATTCGGGTACTAAGAGTCTCTCCATTGAGCCTTGTCTGGCAAGTTCATCGGCGACCTCATTTGGCGTGGTTCTGTGGTGGCCCGAGTTTTACACAAGTCTTACTGAATTTACGAATTTTATTTGCATTCTTGAACTATTCTGAAAGTGGTTAAAGGGTTGAGCAGCAAGTACTTCGAGCATTACGCCTATTCTTCGAAATGTAGCTCGAGGCTTTTTGCATCGCTTAGGTTCTCGCTGTCGATCGTAAGTGGTCTGCACATGAGCTGTTTATTCACGTCGCTTCAGAAACACAGATAGCGGACGAGAATATTGTATAGATATAGTCACACAGAAGATACATGCATGGACGATGAAGCAAGGTTGAAGTGGCTGACTTCTGGTTGGCATCAGTCACACCTAGACTAGATTAGGCCCATTGTTGTAATTATTCCTATTCCGCAAACCTTTGGATAAAGCAAAGGTTGACTGCTATTAATGCTAGGTAGTTTCGTCAGATCGTTATATAGTAAGCGTCTAGGTAAGTTTCTACAGGAGGAGAGAGCAAATGCAGTTTCATATAAGATGCGCAATAGTTTCTTCCTCCTCTCCAAGCTAATCTCCTCGAGGAAGCCTAATCAGAAGCAATAGCACAATGCTCGATTATGTCGCAGGATGATTCTAGTTTTCTGAGGTCATTTTTACTAAATCTGATCACGCTTAGTGATCGTTTCGGGTCATTAATAGACCACAGCATTGTCTACGCAAAAGCCCATCGCTGCTATTACACTTGTAAAGGCCCTTATACAATTACCTTTGGTCTTGAGCAGGTTTACGAACACATTCTAGCATATGCATTTCTGCTCTGATAATAAGCGCTGTAGAAGAAATACCTCTTTAACCCGACGAAGATTAAGTTCATATTATACTACCGGGTAGTAATTTGTACTAGGTCGTACAAGTATGAATCCAACGAGTGAGAATTAGCGGATTAATGAATTAGTAAGTATGTCGACGAGATGATGTGGGCGAAAAAGAACCTCCTTTGGGCTGGTGCATTGCTTAAGCTTCTTGCATGTTTTCTGTTCGAATCCGACTTGAGGCTCCTGCTTAAAATCACTGCGGTTGGCAAATCGCAATCGAACTTTTCTCTCAAAGAGACCAAGGACTTCATCCGCTTTCGAGATTGTCCATGCCTCCGCGCCGTATAGCAGGACTGGGATAATCAGTGTCTTGTATAGAGTCAGCTTGGTTCTTCGAGAGAAGCTCTATTACTCAATTGCCTCTTGAGCCCGATGAAACAGTGGTTGGCAAGAGTTATCCTACACTTGATATCGGTACTGATGTTATTTGTACAGTTTACTCCGGAACCGAGGTAAGTGAAGTCCTTGACTACCTCGAAGTTATAGCTGCCCATTGTGACGCTCTGTCCAAGACGTCGATGTTGTATGTCCTCTTTTGAGGACAGCATATACTTCGCTTTGCCCTCATTCACCGCGAGACCCATTTTAGCCGCTTCCGTCTCAATGTTAGCAAAAGCCTCACTGACGGCTCGCTGAGTTCTGCCAATCACGTCAATGTCATCGGCGTATGCTAACAATTGCACGGAGTTCTGGAAGATCGTGCCTCTAGTGTTGGCGTGTGAGTATCGCACGATCTTCTCCAGGACGATGTTGAAGAAATCACATGAAAGCACGTCGCCTTGTCTAAAACCTTTTTTGACATTGAAGGTCTCGGTGAGTTCGTTACCGACCTTGATGGAGCAGCGAAAATTCTCCATCGTCATCCTGCACAGCCTGACGAGTTTGGCAGGAATGTCAAAACTAGACATGACGCTGTATAATTGAAATCGACGAACAGATGGTGAGTGTCGAGTTGCATTTCTTGGGTCTTTTCCAGGATCTGCCGTAGTGTGAAGATTTGGTCTGTTGTGAACTTTCCTGGCCTGAAGCCACACTGATATGATATGGAAGAAGACTGATCCCTCGATAGTTGGCGCTGTTGAAGGGGTCTCCTTTCTTGTGGATCCTTCTTGTTATACCTGCGATTGTAAAATCGAAACTTAGTCCAATACTAGTTTGAACAGCAAGGATCATTTAGATCGACACCAACGGTTCATCTCATTGATTGTTTGATTCGTTTTCATATTTCTTTATTATGCCCTTGTTGTTTTGTTTTTGATTAGTAGCTTTGTTATATAAAGCTTTTGGCTCACTGTTCTTCCTGATTGGTTTTGTTTAAAAGTGCACAGGTTGTGGAACAGTCAATTGTACAAATGAAGAACGGGTAGGGTTCAAGATACGTCAACCAACTTAAAATACGGTGCCACATACAACGGGCCAAGAACGACACTGACGGAAGACGAATATCGTTATTGGAGATTCCATCCAGAATCGTGCTGGCAACGGTTCCCATTTTTGTTTGTCTAAACAGATAGTCCAAACTTTTGACTCAATGGAATAAACTGTTGCTTTACAAGACGCTTATTTAGTCAGTCATCAAGATTTACATATGGATCCAAAAGTTGACCGATTGAGAGCTGATCCTTACAGCCTCCGAAAGACACAACTACGTGCTCTATCAGCTGTACAAAGACGTGAATGTAGTCAAGAAGGAAATCTCAAGCAAGTCGCGATAATGGACACTATTGCTTCGGTTAAGCGGTTCAACGATAAGATTTTTTTAGAGAGATACTTCTGAGGCAAACTAGTTTTAATTACAGGAAGCAGCGTGACCGAAACAGGCGATATAAGGACCAAAGGCAACTTTATGAGACATTCAGACACTCTATAAACAAATAGTCTAAATCTATAATCAGTGGATTTATTTACATCAAAACAAAACCTGTCGAGTTGCTGCTCTCATGAATGCAAGTAAGAAACCGCAACCACAGTACCTGTTGACAGATTAATTGAGTCAGTGGTGACCGGCAAAGTCACTCTGTGGCCATTCCCGTCACTCACTGTCACTCTCAAGTCACGCATCTTGCACATTCAGACATCTCCCACAAATTATAAGCCCCCTTTCAGTTGCATATCGCAAGTTATGCCGTCAGCACTGTCTCTCATTGTTCTCCTCAAGGGCACCATGTGCTTTTGCCATTGCATGCCAGAACCCACTAGGATCTTTCACCTCGCAGGGCCATGTCAGAGATCCACTCAAGACATAGTCACACTGGCTAACGTTGGCTCACTTCAGGAATGCCTCCAACTGGCCGAGAGCTCTAAAGGGATGGCAGCCAACTACTCCCCTCAGAGTGCCAACACCCCGAACTTATTCCAGCTCAATGAGGAATCTGGTAAGGATGTGTGATTGTTGAGCCAACTGTACAGTGTTCCATTTCTTTCAGATCCTGGTGCACAGTTCCCAAGACGTTCAAGCAGAAGACACTACCTCGAGCAGCCGGAGGAGTTCTTCAATTGCCACGTGCTGCAGTGCCCCGAGAGCTCTGTCTACACAACCTTGACTAACGACAGTCGCTTCGACTACTTCAGCTTATTTGGCAGTCCACCAGGTAGGGCCAACTGTCGGCGGTTTGTTCAAGATTCCCTCACATTCTCTTCTAGCACCCAAGGACTTTGTTTGCCTCCCAGAAGTTGGAATATTCCACGTGAACCTAACTGCGGAGAACTACGCCACTACCAGTGTGCTCTGCAGCGAGAGGATGCACGGCAGTCTTGCCCATGTGGTCTCGGAAGCGAGGACAACTGCCCTGTCGAAGATGTTGAAACGGGCTGGAGTCCGTCTGGCCTTTGTGGGTTTAGGTCGATTGACAACTGGGGCGAGCAGACTTTTTCAAACGTCGCAGGACGAGGACTTGCCTTGCTTCCTGTACAGAGCTTGGGCTCCTGGACACCCAAGGAATGGGTATGGTTTCGTTGATTTCTGGAGCAGCCTTAAGATATCCTTCAATTCACAGCGGAATGGCTACCGAGGCAAGCTGCGTGGCACTCACAACGGACGCATCTTGGGTCACTGTTGATTGCGAGCGAAGGCTTCCCTACATTTGTGAGATCTTTACGTCGGCTACAGAAGCTGAATTATTTGCAAGCACTTGCGCTAGGCACTCACAGTCATAAATAATTTTTTTTTTACAATTTTAGTTTAAAACCAGCAAATTGATCCCATAATTGCACTTCTAAAAATCCCCCTCAACCTCTTCTATTCCCCAAGAGATGTCGCCTGTCACGAACATCCACACATCCCTCGCACCTCATTGACCATATGCGCAGTTGACAAGCAGCAAATCAAACGAACGTCATTTCTTTTCACGAATCGGCCGTCACCTCGTGGTGTTTATCGTGCCATTGATTCGTCTCGATTTTCTTGAATTTCGGTGGAAAAACATTTAAAAAACATACAAAATGAGTTTGTATAACTTCAAGAAAATCATGGTGGTTCCGCCAGCAAAGGTAAATATCGAATTCCCAAACGCCTGAATTGTTTATCATCAAAAAAGCAAATCCTAACCTCCAAGCGTGTTTACGTTTGAAAGTGAAATTATTTATTTTTTCTCAAAAATGTGTTTGTTTTTGTTTTTTAGGACTTCATCGATATTATGCTGTCGAAAACACAGCGTAAGACCCCCACAGTTGTGCACAAGGCATACAAGATTTCCCGCATCCGTGCGTTCTACACGCGGAAGGTGAAGTACTCGCAACAGAACTTCCACGACCGTCTGTCGCAGATTATCCAGGATTTCCCCAAGCTCGATGATGTTCATCCGTTCTATGCGGATTTGATGAACGTGCTGTACGACAAGGATCATTACAAGCTGGCCCTGGGTCAGCTGAACATGGCTAGACATTTGATTGACAAGTGAGTAGTTTGCCCTCTCCCTCTCTCTCTCTGTCGTCACTTACACGTGCTATTCTTTTGTTTACAGCGTGGCTAAGGACTACGTCCGCCTTCTCAAGTATGGCGACTCCCTGTATCGGTGCAAGCAGCTGAAGAAGGCCGCCCTTGGTCGCATGGCCACCATCATGAAGCGTCAAGCTTCGAATCTTACATACCTCGAGCAAGTGCGTCAGCATTTGTCGCGTCTGCCCACAATCGATCCGTACAACAGGACGATCCTCATCTGCGGCTTCCCCAACGTCGGCAAGTCCAGTTTCATCAACAAGATCACACGCGCCGAAGTCGAGGTGCAGCCGTACGCCTTCACCACCAAGAGTCTCTACGTCGGCCACACAGACTACAAGTACCTGCGCTGGCAGGTGATCGACACGCCCGGAATCCTCGACCACCCGCTGGAGGAGAGGAACGTCATTGAAATGCAGGCCATCACAGCTCTGGCCCATTTGCGGTCGTGCGTCCTCTACTTCATGGACATCTCCGAGCAGTGTGGCTACTCTCTGGAGGAACAAGTGAAGCTGTTCGAAGGCATCAAGCCTCTGTTCACCAACAAGCCCCTGATCGTGGCCGTGAACAAGATCGACATCCTGACCCTGGACGAGCTGCACGAGGACAAGAAAGCCATCATTACGAAACTGCAGGAAGACAAGAACATTCCCGTGATGTTCCTGTCCACGGCCAGCGAGACGGGCGTCATGGAGGTGAAGATCGAGGCCTGCGAACGGCTGCTCTCCTTCCGCGTCGACCAAAAGATGCGCACAAAGAAAGTCGACAGCATCCTCAACCGGCTGCATGTCGCAATGCCAGCCGCTCGCGACGAGAAAGAACGTCCGCCGTGCATTCCGGAAGGAGCGCTGTCACGTCTCCAGAAGAACGCCGAAAAGGCCAAGCGCAAGCTCGAGAAGGAAATCGAAGAGGAAATGGGCGACGACTACTCCCTCGACCTCAAGAAGAACTACACAACCATCCCCGAGGAGGAGCGCTACGACGTCATTCCCGAGTTCTGGGAGGGCCACAACATCGCCGACTACATCGACCCAGACATCTTCGAGAAGCTGGAGGAGCTCGAACGCGCCGAAGGCCTCCGCGAAGAAAGTGGCATTTACAATCCGCCAGACATGTCGCTGGACGAAACACTCACAGAGATCCGCGAAATGGCGAAACAGATCCGCGGCAAGCGGTTCCTCCTGCGCGACGACAAGCGCCTGTCGAGCAGAAAGAACAAATCAGCAATTCCACGCCACAAGCAGCCCAAGATCCGCGACCGCAGTGTCACCAAACTGCGCGAGACAATGGAGAACCTCGGCGTCGACATGTCTGGCACGGAGAGTGCCAACTTCACAAAGAGCGTGGTGGACACGCGGCGAGCGCTCATCCCAGTCGGTGTGCCGGGTAAGAAGGTTCTTCTCGACAAGGAAACCTCGGCGGTGGTTCGCTCGACCGGTCTGCCGCTTAAGCGCGCTCCACCAAGGGACCACCAAGGCGTCAAGAACAAGATCATGAAGAAGAAGCTCCACGTGATGGCCAAGCACGACATCGCCAAGAAGGTCTACAGGAACGGTCTCAAGGGCGAGGCCGATCGCTTCATCGGCACCAAGATGCCCAAGCACTTGTACTCGGGCAAGCGTGGCTCCGGCAAGACAGACAGGCGTTAAGTTGGGAGGGATTTATTGTATTCTGTGCAAGAGTGGGGTGCACTCGTTTTATTTGAAATTAACTTTTATTTTACAACATGAATAAAGATCTGCAGCGTGTTACTAAAATTGTGGTGTTTTTCCTTTGGTTAGTTTGAATTGCTCAGAATGCTGAAGTAGCTGTAGGCGGCTCGCATGATCTGAAAGTCAAGGTTGCAGTTTCATGTCATGGTTGAACGGAAGACTTACGTCGATGAAGGTGGTCAGGTTCAGCGTGACAAAGAGAGCTTTCATCTCGAGGGGATACACGGTTATCATCATGACCATTCGCACCATCTTTTGAACGCTGATCGGGTAGTTGTACCAGTCGCAGGAATAAATTGCAAAACACATAGCCTCACTCTGGCGGCAGAAAGGAAAGCTGGTCAGGAGCTTCCCTTTCCGACTGAATTACTTACCTTCTCTTTGATCAGAGTGGCGTGCCAGTGATACATCCAAAGAATCGACGACATCACCGAGAGGTACATGCACATGAAGAGGAAATCCATTTTGGTGGGAGTCTGCAAGATGAACGACTGTCAATCGATTGAAGTTTGAAGGGACTGTGTTGTGTACTTACTCCAACGGCCAGTTCGTAGAAGAGGAAACAGATCAGAATCGAGAAGACTATGAAGTCCGCGAAGACCGGTATGCAAATTAGCTCTTGTAATTCTTTAACGAACCTGTGAAGGGAGACAGTAGAGAGACCGAACTGCCCTAAGTCTGGGACAGGAAACCACAGGGTTTGTAGGTAGAGCAAGAATGGGGGTGAAAGTACTAGTGTACATGGGCTGGAATGTGTGTCTCATGAGTGTCTGGATACCGGAAACCAGTCCGGGGACTATCCTGTGCATATAGGATCAGTTGTAATGTAAACGGCCGTTATTTCAAAATGTTACAATAAACTGTCGAATTCTATACAAATAAAATATCAGAATATGAAACATCGCGACATCAGTCTGGTTACGTACCCTTGCAGTTGTAGTCCTTCTAAAACAGTAAGTTAAACTGGAACGTAGTAGGTAAACATTTCGTTTTATATGTGTATTTCAAAGTGCATTGAAGTAGTGCCTAGGATTAGACCGCATCTTATATGTTGTTCTACTTGTTTTTTGCGTGCTTACATATGGAGCAAATGTGAATGTCTATTTTAATGAATTTTTTAATATATAATAATAATATGGGGGGCGCTACAGCCCATAGAGGGCCAGGGCCTAGCTTCCCAGCAACCACTCGTGTTGTGCGTGCTATTGTTCTCTCACGAGTGGAAGGGACCTACAGTTTTACGCCGAATCCGAACGGCCAAGTTTGAGAAGCTTTTTCTAGACAGGAAATACTCTTTGAGCATTGTCAGTGACTCGAAAGAGGTGGGGCCGTTATTTCTGTCGCTCAGAGCTGGAATCGAACCTACGACGTCGAGGTTGGGGTCGACGCACATACCCACAACGCCACGGGCCACCACATTTTTTAATAACCCTATTAATAGTAGGTACACAGCAAGTCAGGCCAATATTGCCATATCTCTGCGTCTCTCTAAAGACCGTCAACCTTATATTCGAAACTTTCATTGTCTAAGGGTCATAGGAGCAGTGTGCACCACTCCAACGACAGGTTTAGAGATCTTGTTGAACCTCGTCCCACGCAGTGCAGGGAACTAAGTCTTCCGGAACACCGATTTAATCGATTTTTTTTCCCATTTCTTTTAAAAATCCAAAGCGGTTCTTAGCTTGAAGATTTTTCTGTGTATGTGCTTGTTGATGCAAATGTTGCTCTCAGCAGCTACGTCTGCAGTCATCAATTGTCTGCCATTCGCCTAAAGAGAAACGGTGACGTAGAATAAGACGCACGCAATGAACATTTCAACAGATTAGAGGAATTTAAATTTCGGAAATAACGCCAAATTTCTCTGCCTCTCTCTGCCAGACAGTTGCTGTGAGCAATTTCAATTATTGTTCTTGGGATTTAGTTCCCTATGCAGACTTTTCGGTGTGTTCCTAGTTTCTCCATCTGCAGCTGAATGGACATACATTCTCCCTTACATTCCCTAGATCCTGCCGATGTTATTTTCCGACGAGGATACAAGCAAGAAGTGTAATATTAATTTTTGATGGGCTCAAAAACTCGGCCATTCACATTTGCATTTACTCCGAACAGTTAAGAATGCACTGCTCTACTTACTTACTTAAGGTGGCGCTACAGTCCGGGGTGGACCTGGGCCTCAACCAACAAGCGTCTCCAGCCAGCTCGATCTTTAGCTATCTGTCTCCAGTTTCGCACGCATAGTTGTTTGAGGTCCCTTTCCACTTGCGTGCGCCAAGTGCAGACTGGACCGAAAATCACCCGAAGAATTTTCCTCTCGAAGCAACCAAGAGCTGCTTCATCCGCTTTTGACAGAGTCTGACCGACGCAAGATATGCGATAAAAATCTACTCAGGATGATCGTCGGAGCACTAATTGACCATAACCATCAGAAGTACCATGACAACAAAATGCACAATACCCATGACTTCATCTGCAGGAGCTGTGGCGGCGAGGAAGAAAAGGAGGACACTCCTACTACTCTACGGATTATGGAATAAAACACTGAGCGATTATTTCATCCAAGACCTAATCAAACTAGCAGAGGTGCCACTGAGTTCTATTTACAGATTCATCAAGGCATCCGGCTGGTGGGACGCTATACAGACAGGACATACGATGTAATGGAAACGAGGTACGAGGAAGGGACAGAGAAGAACACGTTCCCCACTGTATATCACAATGAGTCCACAAAGATCTTCAGCTGGTCGACTTACGACAGTCTCGCGATTGGAGAAGACCTCTATACATACCAACGAATGCGAATTTGCTCATTGACGCAGAACTTGCACAACCTTGCACGCAGATAATTTATCCTGTCGTTACTGTTCACAAGAGACGCATAAACGTTGACTTCCCCGTCTTCTAGAACAACCTTCGAGATCTGAAACGTGAGAAGGCAAGCAAATCAAATCCGGACACACCTCGAATCATCTTCCCACTTACATCCATTTCCGACAGTCGCTTATGCAAGATACTCCACTTCAGCAGGACGTACGACATCAGGCTGGTGATGAACGTGTGCCACAAGGGGATGATTATGATCGCGATCAGCAGGGCGTACAGCGGAAAGATGTATCCCACCAAGAGACCGTTGTGCACCTCTCGATAGGGAAACAGTTTGATCAGCAGAATCTCCGTTCCAGTTCCATTTCGGACCTAGGGAGAATCTGATCACATTTTCTACGAACAACCCACTGAACACACACCTCTTCCAAGTTGAAAATCGAATCGGGATCAAATATCAGTCTGCAGAAGGCGTCAACGTACGCCATCACTGCTGCCGCAACGGATAAGGTCCACACGCACGCCGTCAGGACCTTCACGTACCTGTGCGTCGCCTTGAAGAGCTTCTGCTCAACGGCGTCGGTCTTCAGCAGGAGTCCCTCCACGTCGTTTTGCATGAATATCAGCATTCGTGCGAGTCCTGGAAGATATCAAATTAAGACGGCCGGCTTTGTGAGTGGACTGGAGGCATACTCTTCCTTCGAAAGAATGCGTTGTTCACGGCAATTGAAGTGGTCAAGAAGAGGAAAGCTGTTGCTGTGCTCAATGCGGTCACAGGGCGACTCCCTACAACTAACCTAGCAAACTAAGGAATCCACGTTGCTTTCAGAGCCAAACAAAAGTCACTGCAAGGGAGCTTACCTCGAGGACGGAACAGATTACAAACGAAAACGTCAAAAAGGCGCTCCACCAGAAGCGCAGCAACTTGGACTTGTGCTTCTTGTCGATGAGGTACCCGCCGACGCGCAGTCCCTTGGCGTGGATGCTGATTATCTTGTTGTCGAAGACCTTTGAATTCAGCGGGTAGTCTCTGAAGAACGACATGCTGTCAGCACTGACGACGTACTTAAGTGCGGAAAGGACGCGCGATCTAGGAACTTATATACGAATTGAGGAAATTGCATTTAATTGACGGCTTAATTGCGCTAATTGTGACGATTAGGACGTGTTACAAAATAAATGATATCGATTCGGTTTTAATTGAGCAAACTAAACAGGTGGCGAATGCGATTTTCTGAAGAGACCAAATTTATTCAAGCTCTCATTACAACTAGACCACAGGTTCCTCATTCAAGACCACTGGCTCGCCGTCGAGTTTCTTCAGGAATGGCAATCGTTTGATGCACTCCGCTCGCCAAGCGGGTTCATCGAAGCCCTCACAAATCGGGTTGCCCACCAGGAGCAGGTCCTCCAGGCTGGTCAGCTCTTGCAGCCGATTGAACTCACTCCAGTCCTTGAGGAGATTGTTGCTGATGAAGAGAATTTTCAGGTTCTTCAGCGCACTCAGTCCCTTCAGCTTCTCGATGAGGTTGTAGCTCAGCCACAGCTCCTGCAGTGTTTCAGCGACGGCTTCCTGTTGAAAGGGGGAACTTGGTGTGTGGCTCTTCAGAAGTCTGCACAACTCACCAAACCGGAGATTTGCTTGATGTAGTTCCTCGCCAGGGAGAGCACTCGCAAGTTTCGCATTCCATTCAAGCCGTAGATCTTCTCAATCATGTTCGTGGACAAGCTCAGTCGGCTGGGAAGGATAAAGCAGTGAGGCTGAACTGTAGATGACTCGATTGTCTTACTCGCACTTCGTGAGGACCCCCAGGGAACCGTCCATCTTCTCGATCGGCGGCCACTGGAACTGCAAGTCGACTTCAGTGGCCTCGGATGAGCTGATGTGCGTTCGCTCCTCCAGGCGTTTCAGGGCTTCCTTGATGCTGGTGGCTTTCGACATGACTGCTGTCACCAGACACTGGATCTCGTTGACTAGTTTCTTATTGATTAAATAATCCGGGGATTGTTGTTTATTTCTATGGGAACCATTCCAGAGTTCGTTGTTTTTGCCTTGTGTCCCGAAGTTGCTCCATAACAACGCACTCGTGCTTACAGTCATCTAGTGTTGAAGCTGGTAAACACCCCCCGACTCCAAATGAGTCCATCACCACCCAACCACCGCGTAATGCATGTCGCCCAAGAACAAGATTCGCCAACCCCTTGCGGCAGCCTTGATGCAAATATAATAAAACATTCATAATCAACCACCCACCGACACGGTGTGTGTAATTTGCTCTGCTCCAAGTTCGATGGGCGGTTCGACAATTGTTGAATGTTCTCAAATAATGCTGATTTTTAATTTATGTGGCTGCATAATGTATAGGGCTTGCAAGTTGTTTTCTTTTTTCGCGTGTTTACCTTTGCATTTGCACCTCATTAAGGGAAACGAGCTGGGTCGTCGAATCCATTATAATTGTGTGCTCTATCTATCGACTGTGTGGAATGCGTTGTAAACGTGGAAATAGAAAATAGGCCTGAAGACAAGAGGTTCTAGACATTCATTTGTCATTTGCAAAAATGGAACTGGCTGGCGATCGAATAGACCCAATTTGCACAGAGCTACGCCGACGTATTGTAATCACAAGTGCACGCGCAAATGTAAATTGAGACATTTTGTGCATTCGATAAGGAGCTGCAAGGCCCCGGCCTTGACAGAATACGAAATGAGGCAATCGTAGCGGTTTATACTGAAAAACTCGACACTTTTAAGCACACAATGAACATGTGCCTCCAAGAGAGGTTCTTCTCCAGGCTACTCAAACTCCAGAAGTTCGTGTTTCTACCGAAGCTTGATAAGAGTACTCTGAAAAAAGAAAAAAGTGGTTAGTGGCTAGTAAGCCATTTACTCTTGCCAATCGCTGTTTCTTTGGGCTCAAGAGGCAATTGAGTAACAGAGCCATCTCTCGAAACACCAAATTGACCTTGCATAAAACTCTGATCATCCCAGTCCTGCTCTCTGGCGCAGAGATATGGACGCTATTGAAAGCGGATGAAGAAGCTCTTGATTCTGCGTACGATCTTTGGTCCTGTTTGCGTTGATGGCGTTTGGAGGAGAAGGTTCAACCACGAACTATACGGGCTGTACAGTGGCATGCACCTAGTTAAGCGTCTTCGGATCCAACGCTTAAGATGGCTAGGTCATGTAGAGCGGATGGACACCACAGCTCCGGCCCGAAGAGTCTTCGACACCGAGCCATTGGGACAGCGCAACAGAGGACGTCCTCGCACTAGATGGCGCACACAAGTGGAAAAGGACCTCAACCAACTTGGTGTGCGCAACTGGAGGCAGCTGGCGAAAGATCGTGCTGGCTGGAGAGGCATGTTGGTTGAGGCCCAGGTCCACCCCGGACTGTAGCGCCAATCAAAGAAGAAGAAGTAAGGCATTTTTGTCGATATCGTGTTCATCTTCCAACTGCCACAGTGGCCCTATTAGTTGATGATCTTCAACAACTGCTTAGCGGGTCTGACCTGGATAGAGTGATTGAAAACCAGGAAATTACAACTTCACTCGACGAAGTTGTCCTGCCACTTAGCTGAAGAACAACAAAGCCACAAGCTCAGGTAGTTTACCATCAGAGTTCTTCAGTGCCAGTGGCGATGTTCTGGTAGGGATCAAACTGGAATATCAGCTCCATATGCTCAATCCACAAAAAATGCGATCATACCTCTTGCAACAACTACAGAGGCATATCCCTGCCCAACGTCGCCTACAAAATCCCATTGAGCCGTGTGAATGTCAACAGCCGTTTTGCCAAACAAATCTGCAAAGAGCAGTGCGGCTTCCGGCCCGGCAATTCGATTATAGACCAAATCCTAAGACTAAAGCCAATTCTGAAGAAGTTCAGTTAGTTTCAAAGAGAGTGGAAAAGGACCACCACCTTTTTATCGATTTGAAAGCCGCATACAACAGCACTCATCGCAAGGAATAATTCGAAGCGATGAGTATTATTAGCTATTCGATTATTCGGTATCCCGGTAAAATTGATCCGGTTGTGTCGCACCACGCTAACACATACGCGATGCACCGTGCAGTTCGGCACGAGGACCTCTGAGCCATTTGAAACCTGCATCCGATTTCGGCAAGAAGATGCGCTGTCGTGTGATTTTTGGTTCAATTTGATACTGGAGAGGATAGTGCGACGGGCAAAAGTCAACACGGAAAGCACTCTCTTCTACAAAACCGTTTAACGGTTGGCATATGACAACGACATTGTAGCTCTTTCCCAACGTGGCGAAGTATTTTTACGGCAATGGAAAAAGAGGCGAAACGAGGTGGTATATGCGATCTGCTGTACACCATCTGGGGCAAAACATAACAATCGGCAGATACAATTTTGAGCTAGCGAAAAGGCTTGTCTACCTCGGGGCAAGCGTCAACTCCACATCACAGTGGAGATCCGACGTAGAATCGCCCTTGGCAACTACTTTGCTTTGCCAAAACAACTGGGCTCGAAATTCATGACCTGAATAACCAAAGTCATGCTCTACAAAACTCCTATTCCGCCAGTCCTGCTTTATGGAGCCGAAAGCTGGACGCCACGTAACTGCAGAGCTACAGGGCTAATTCTTAATGAATTCGACAGAAAAATTCTACTTCGGATATTTGGTCCTGTTTCCAAGGAAGGCGAATGGAGGAACCGCGAACTGCACGAGCTGTACCAGGATGTAGCCCAGAAGGCATAAATACGTCGACTACACTGGCTCGGCCACATCGAGCGCATGGACAACAACGGTCCACCAAAGAGGGTCTTTAAATCCCATCCTCCTGGTTCGAGAAGGAAACGAAAGCCAATAGAGTAGTCATCTTGGATGTATAATAACTTGGTCAAAAATGTGAATATGGAAGCAGCGTCATCGATAGGAAGCAGTAATTGCTCAGGTTCGCACGTTCCTTCCCTAAAGGAGGAGAACTTTAAATTGAAAAAAACAACCCT
Organism: Eristalis arbustorum; assembly: GCA_916610145.1. Classification (NCBI taxonomy): domain Eukaryota; kingdom Metazoa; phylum Arthropoda; class Insecta; order Diptera; family Syrphidae; genus Eristalis; species Eristalis arbustorum. The sequence goes on from OU744319.1 coordinate 24,820,473, forward strand.
CGGTCAGATTTGTATATACTTCCCCCAGTACATCAGGCAACAACGCATCGATTGTTGTCAAGTTCTGCTCCTGCGTGCAGTCTCAAGAGCGCTCAGCGTTTTCAAGTGAATAAATCCAGCAAGTAACCAAAACTGTACACAGTTTTTTTTTTAAATGCGCGTGCTCAAGGGGTTATTAATACCCTTAATTGTCCGGGGTCAAGACACAGCACGGACCGAAGGTATAGAGGGAGAGAGAGAGGAGGTAACTGTGCACATTGGTCTTAAACATCAATCTATGGGAAATATTCAGCTGGGAAGAGCATTCCATAAAAAACGAGTCTCTAAATTTTACTGTGCGTCCGATGTGTATTGCAGGTGGATTCAAGGAGAGGGGGAATGCAGTTGGCTAGCTCACTTGAGCATCATTTGTTAAAGTAAAACACGGACAAAGAAACACGGTTCGTCGATGTTCAAGCGAGTCTAATGAGCCCGCGATATCGTTGTCTCCTATAAGTTTTATCGCTCGCTTTTGGATTCTATCTAGTAGGTGCAAGGTGGTCTTGGGGGCACCAGACCAGATTTGGGCGTTATACTAAAGCTTAGGGCGAATATACGCCTTATAGATTAAAGCCAAATCGGAGGGGTGAAATATTTCTTGCATCGATTAAGAACACGTAAACATTTCGCAGCATTTTTGGCGACCTCGAATATGTGATCGTTTCAATTAAGTGTTTCGTTGATGTACATACCGAGGATGGGACGTTGTCCGGTTTCGTCGATACAAGCGCCATTCATGGATAATGGCTGATTATCAGGGTTTCGCTGTAGAGACAGCAGACAGCATTGAATTCCACTCTGTTGTTCTTACCCCAGCTAATTATGCTGTCCAGATCGAAATTCAATGTGCTTCCGTCCAAAGGGCAGGGTTGTAAATTTTGGAACGAATATGAAAAGCTGAGAGTGCTGTCATCAGCGAAGGAGTGGATTGGATTAGAAGTGGCAGATAGATCATTTATAAAAATGAGAAAGAGTGTCGGAGACAGAACAGAGCCTTGGGGGACACCAGCATTTATTTTGTGGATTCTAATGCCGTCCTCGTTAACATTCGTTAAGTTTCCTTCACTTTTGCTCATTTGAGTGGAAACGAATTAATTCGTTCTCTATAAACTTGGGTCATCTAAGCTGGCGGTCGATTTACACCTTTAGAGAGTCCCCAACTATCAGAAGTTGTACCCAATGAATTTTACAAAGATTCCATCTAAATTCTGGTATTCTTTTGACAACAAGCTGGTCTAAAGTCAACGAGGATAAGATTAGACATATGCTGTGGAGCAAAAAACGATCCATCGCACACCACCTAGGCCAAAACGTTACAATCGACAGCTAAAATTTTGAGGTAGTAAAGGGGTTTGCCTACGTCGGGGCAAACGTTAACTCCACGAATGACATCGTAGTGGAGATCCGACGTAGAATCGCACGATGCTACTTCGGTTTGTCAGAACAACTGGGATCGAAACTTCTGACCAAAGTCATGCTCTACAAAACTCTTATTCTGCCAGTCCTGCTTTATGGAGCCGAAAGCTGGACATTAAGTAAGGCTGCAGAGCTGATTCTTGGTGCCTTCGAAAGAAAAATTCTACGTCGGATATATGGTCCCGTCTGCGAGGAAGGCGAATGGAGAAGAAGACACAACCGCGAACAATACGAGCTGTACTAGGATGTGGATGTAGTCCGGAAGGCAAAAATCCGTCGCCTACTCTGGCTCGGCCACATCGAGCGAATGGACAACGCTCCAGCAACGGAATCCGAGCCTCCTGGTTCGAGAAGGAGAGGAAGACCGAACCTCCGGTACAGAGACCAAGTAATCGCGGATGTAGGACACCTTGGTCTTGATGACTGGAAGCAGCGAAAGATTTTGTTATACGGTCGAATCCGGATAATATCACACTTACCGTGCAACGAAATATTGTGACATTAAGCCGGATGTGCCTTTATCCGATTTTACATACAAACAGCTTAGCAAAAGAGATTGAGAAGGTTACACACAATTACTTGAATTAGTAAAATTCAGGATGGGTAGGAATTTAAATTACAAATCCTACATATTAAGTCCATTGAAAAATAAACGTCTCAAACACAAAACTGTTTGCTTTGTCATATTTTTTATGTGACATTTAGCGGTTTGTGCTAAACGTCAATGCTTTGTATTGGAGCCAGCACGATCTACAAATGGTCGACCAAGTATGAATGCATTGACAATAATTGACTATTTGGTGTGATTTATGGGAGCGTGTCAATGAAGATGAAGAAGGAGGCACTAGTACCTCAAGTCTCATGTATAGAGCGATGTTATCCGGCTTTCTCCTGCCCGAGTTGGACCAATTTAACACATAAGCTGCATATCTACTCAATTTTATACAAATCGGGAGAGTCCTTCACGAAATGGAGCTCCATAATCATTCAAAATTTGTTTATTTACAATGTAAGAAGGAGATTTCTTAATTAAGGCAAGCTAACATTCTAGTCCTGAATCAGCCTTCATGTGATGCAGCCTTGATCGCAGGAATAAGCGATCGGGGCTGGAAGATGTACAGCCTGCCTTATTTGTTTACGCAAATTCCATAAAATGACAGGATACTTATCAGAGGGCGTACCATGCATAGCTACCTATACGCACGGCACTTTGACAAAATCATTAAGCCCTGTTAATACGTAATGCTTCAGCTTAGCAAGTGGCGAACCCAACAATTATTGCCACATCCGCAGTTCCCACATAACCCTCAATTGCAGTTTTTTTTCTAAGCAGTTTTTAATGGCCGTCCTGTCTGCTGTTGTCCCTTATGTTTGCTATAAAAACAACACAGGATTTTACCTAACAATCAGTGTCGTCTCTAAGCAGACACCCGGTAGAGTGCAAGTGATTGGCGATGGTGAAGACAAACGTTAACGCGTACCTCTTCGCGAACGGGTCAATCAAATTCTTCAAATGGATGGGGTTTGAGTTCAAATCGACGAGACGCTGGAGAGAAGTCCTTCTCGTTACCATCCTCTGTGAGATGTCCACCCTAGCCCTCGGTCAAGCAATTGATATTGTTCTCTCCGAGAAGGACCTTCAGAAAACCACGGAGGCGATAAGTTTTTTGAACTACTATCTGGTGTCACTTGGAAAGCTGTGCTCGTTAGTGTACAACCGTAGGCAGGTACATGCTATTCTGATGGAACTACGTCGCCTGTATCCTTCCCCACAAGTGGAGGAGAACTACAAGCTTGGAAATTACCTGAAGTGGTATCTGCGCATGGAGAGGATCTTATCGTGGTTCTTCTACAGCACAACGTTCCTGTACAACTGGGTTCAAATCATACCGCTCATAATTGAAGTCTGCAGAGGTGGACCATTTGTTTATCAGCTGCCGTTAAACGTCTGGAACCCAATTAGGATTCCCCACACTTGGCACGTTTTCATCTTCACCTATACAGTCCAAGTTCATGGAAGCTATATGTCGGCGCTGACCATTTTGGCAACGGACTTGTGCCTCTTTAGTTCACTGATGCAACTGTGCATGCACTTCGACATCATCTGCCAGAACATCGTGCGAATTGAACCCGACGAGACACAGGAAGCTGAGAACAAATTGAAGAAGCAAATCGTTTACCATCAGAGTGTCCTAAAGTAAGTGTGAATTGGTATTTTGAACGCAATTTAACAGATTTCCCACAGGTTGACCAACACAATCAACTCCATATTCACCCCATCGATCCTGTTCAGCCTGCTGTCGTCATCGATGATCCTCTGCTTCACCGGATATCAACTACTCGGCGATGTCACCATTGCCATGATCGCTAGACTTATGATTCTACTCTTGTACGAATTCAAACAAGTAGCCATCACTTGCTTTCTGGGCGACCGACTAATGGACACAGTGAGTTCAGCTAACAATCCAACCCAAGTAATAGTGTTTCTTTTCAGAGTCTCAATGTGGCAGACGCTATTTACGAGCACAAGTGGTACAATGGCACCAAGAAGTACAAGCAGCTGGTCCTCATAGCTCTGATCAGGGCTCAGCAAACCGTAGCCTTGAACATCGCTGGCATCTCGGACGTATCAAGGGAAACGCTACGTCAAGTAGGCAAGCAATTGAGTTTTATCTTGTTCTCATGGGTCTTTCCAACAGGTCCTCAGCTTTTCGTACAAGATCTTCGCACTATTGAAGTCATAAGCGACCGATGTCTTGAGAGGCTTCTGCAACACATCACAGACACATTTTCTTGTTGCACGTTCCTTGCACTTAATATTTATTGCTCGTAAATCAATAAAAGTTGCCTACGAAGGTTATGATTGATGAACTGATGATGTCTTTTGTTTCTTCGGCGAATTAATCTGTAGAAAATAAAAATGAGGTAATGCAGTAAGGGATTTTCTAAGTACTAGGATAGGGATACACTAAGTAGGCTAAGCTACGAAAATGTCATTTTATCCGCATACATGTTAGTATGTCAAGTGCAACGTTGAGCAAGCATTGATGTTATCTGCTTAAAGAAAACCAACCATTTTTTGTTCATTTGATAAACACTTAAGTCCCTTGTAAGCTGTTGTTCAGTGTGCAGCCATTTTACGGCTCCTGCTGACAACCTGCTGAGATTAGGTACGTTCGCATTGTCGAATGACCATAAAATGCTTTGCTTTTACATTGTACCACTCCGTTGACGGACGTCATTTATCAGGGTAGTCTCGTGGCATCATCATCGGAGCGCTTGTTCTGCTTTCAGTAAATGTGAAGTAATAAATCGTCCTAAACTCAACTCGACAGAGAAACCCTATAATGTTCATTTATCCACTCATGCTCACTCGTTGCGAATTTCCGTAGTACGAAGCGTTCACATTTGTACGACCTAGTATAAATTGGTGGGGGCATGGGCCTGTGCATCCAGGGCAAAGTTGTTGATTGCTCTCAACCTGGCGAGATGCCAGTAACGATCCCTGTAAATGCACAGGTCAAGTTGACATACAGCCTTCTCGCGGCGCCCTCTGGATAACCTCTACTGCAGCCGCTTAGAGGTGAACCAATGTATGCAGCGAGCCGTTGTCCGGGGTTAAACCAGGACCCGGTCCTCCAGGTTCGGGGGTTTCGCGTGGGGTTAACTTCCCCACCGTGTAAAACACTCATTAGTTCAGAGACGGCAACAAGCCTCGGATACGGATGACCCTACTGCTGACGACCATGGACAACGAAACAAGGACAACGATTTTCGGTTCTGCACGTGGAATGTGAGTTCACTTGCAGCCGATGAACTTGCGGAGGCCCTAGAAGCCTATAAGGCTGACATCACCACCATCCAGGAGGTGCGATGGGATGGGCCAGGCAAAAAGAGGATGAAAAACTGCGATATATACTACGGCGATTGCTACAAAGAGCGAAGGCAGCGCTTGTTTGGATGCGGTTTTGTTGTTCGAGGCAGACTTAGGCAAGAAGTCTTAAGCTTTAGATACATAAGCGAACGCCTCACAACAATCCGCATCAAGGCAACATTCGGCAACATCAGCCTAATTTGCGCCCACGCCCCAACGGAGGACAAAGACGATGATAGCAAGGATGACTTCTATGATCTCCTAGAAAGAACATACGATCAATGCCCCAGCTACGACACCAAGATCGTTCTAGGAGATTTTAATGCAAAGCTGGGCAAGGAAGAAATCTTTGCTAGAGTCGTCGGTAAACACAGCCTACACGACAACACGTCCGACAATGGACTCAGGCTGTTGGACTTCGTGACGGGGCGAAACCTCACTGTAGCCAGCACGCGGTTCCCTCACCTCAACATTCACAAAGGGACCTGGCGGTCCCCTGATCAATCAACCGTCAACCAGATTGATCACATTGCGATCGACGTCAGACACTCCTCCTGTGTCCTCGATGTCCGAACGTTCCGAGGTGCCAACATCGACTCGGATCATTACCTTGTTGTAGCCAAGGTCAGAACTCGGATATCGATTGTACAACGGAGTAGAGCAAGACCAAAACAGTTTGACGTTGGAAAGCTACAATCGCAATCGACCGCTGGGAACTTCTCCGATCGAGTCTCCCTGAAGCCCTCAGAGAGTCCAACCCTGCCAGGCGAAACAATCGACGAACAGTGGAACCGTTGTCAAAACGCCATCAGAGAAGCTGCCTCTGATGTGCTGGGTTTTAAAATGCCACCTAGAAAAAACCCATGGTTTGACAACGAGTGTCGGCAGGCGCATTCAGCGAAGCTAGCAGCATATAAGGCGACGCTGGATAGAAGGACGAGAGCGGTTCGTGAGCTCTACGAACTTAAAAGAAGGGAAGAGCACCGGCTTCTCAAAAAGAAAAAGAAGGAGCATGAGAAGCGCGCGATCGAGGAAATGGAGAGGTGGTACGGCAGAAATAATGTCCGAAAGTTTTACCAGCGGGTGAAACAACTATCCAAAGGGTACAAACATCGGACAGAAGCCTGTCGGAACGAAGAGGGACGACTCGTAGTAGAGTCGCAGTCGATACTGAGAATCTGGAAGGATCACTTCTGCAGACTGTTAAACGGCGAAGAGGACACCAATACCGCTGTCAGGCAGAATGTTCCACTCCACGCAATGGACGACGACAGAAGAGAATTCCGTCCCCCCGATCTAGACGAAGTCAAGATAGCGATATCGAGACTGAAGTCGAACAAAGCTGCTGGAGCGGATGGATTGTCCGCGGAACTGTTTAAGGCAGCTGGAGATGATCTGGTTGGGCGCATGCACCAGCTCGTCTGTAGGATATGGTCGGAGGAAAGCATGCCCGACGAGTGGAATCTTAGTATCGTTTGCCCGATCCACAAGAAAGGAGACCCCTTTGACTGCGCCAACTATCGGGGGATAAGTCTCCTTAACATCGCATACAAAATCTTCTCTGCCGTTCTGTGTGAGCGCCTGAAACCATTCGTCAACAACCTGATAGGTCCTTATCAGTGCGGTTTCAGGCCTGGGAAGTCCACTATCGATCAAATTTTCACATTACGGCAGATCCTCGAAAAAACCCAAGAGAAGCAGATCGACACCCACCACCTATTTGTCGACTTTAAGGCCGCATATGACAGTGTGCATAGAGACGAGCTATACAACGCCATGTCTAGTTTTGACATCCCTGCCAAACTCGTCAGATTGTGCAGGATGACGATGGAGAACTCTCGCTGCTCCATCAAGGTCGGTAACGAACTCACCGAGACCTTCAATGTCAAAAAAGGTTTTAGACAAGGCGACGCGCTGTCATGTGACTTCTTCAACATCGTGTTGGAGAAGATCGTGCGAAACTCACACGCCAACACTAGAGGCACGATCTTCCAGAAGTCCGTTCAACTGCTAGCATACGCGGACGATATTGACGTGATTGGCCGAACTCAGCGAGCCGTCAATGAAGCGTTTGCTTGTATTGAGACGGAGGCGGCAAAAATGGGTTTAGCGGTGAATGAGGGCAAAACAAAGTATATGCTGTCATCAAGAAAGGACACACAACATCGACGACTTGGTCAGAACGTCACCATAGGCAGCTACAACTTCGAGGTAGTGAAGGACTTCGTCTACCTCGGCTCCCAAGTAAATAGTGCGAACAACATCAGTACTGAGATTAAACGCAGAATAACTCTTGCCAACCGCTGTTTCTTTGGGCTCAAGAGGCAATTGAGTAGTAGAGCCCTCTCTCGAAAGACAAAGCTCACGTTATATAAGACCTTGATCATCCCTGTCCTGCTGTATGGCGCGGAAGCTTGGACCATCTCAAGAGCGGATGAAGACGCACTTGGTCTCTCCGAGAGAAAAGTTCTGCGTTCAATCTTTGGTCCTGTCTGCGTTGAAGGTTCTTGGAGAAGAAGATTCAACCACGAATTGTACGGGCTGTACAGCGACATGAGCCTAGTCAGGCGTCTACGGATTCAACGCCTAAGATGGCTAGGCCATGTTGAGCGCATGGACAACACTGCTCCAGCCCGAAGAGTCTTCGACTCCGAACCAGTGGGACAACGCAATAGAGGACGACCACGAACGCGATGGCGCACTCAAGTGGAGAAGGACCTCAACCAACTTGCAGTGCGAAATTGGAGGCAGCTGGCTAAGGGAGGCCCAGGTTCACCCCGGACTGTAGCGCCACACGAAGAAGAAGAAGAAGTATAAATTGGTCCCTACGACCAGGACGTTTGACTGTCGTATAACATAATATGAACTTAGCAGCAGTTTTAGACAGTTGAAGACGTCTGGATGAGTATATCTCCAGACCACAAGCTTTTTTTTAACTTATGGCATCAGCGAATGTTGACATTATTCAGTTTCGTTAAGTTCCGTTCACTTTTGCATACTTGTGTAAGAGCGAGATGAATAACTCTATGTACGCAAATCACCCTGTTCCTCAAAAGCCGTTAGTATGCTTAAACATTGTCAGTAGCTCGAAGGAGGTGGAGTCGTGAAAATGATTTTGGTCATACCACGTAGCGGTCGACGCACATATCCACAACATCACGGGCCTCCACTAGACAAGCTGAATTTTACTTACTCACCGTTCATGTGATGCACGAATAGATAATTGCACACTAGAGGTCGAGGATGCACTGCCTGCCTTATTTGCTTACGCTACTTTCATTAAGTGACTAGGAACTTATCAGAGGGAGTATCATGCATACCTATACGCACTTCACGATGATAAAATCATTAAGCCACGTTAATATGTAATGCTGCAGCTTAGCAAAAGGCGAACCCAACAATTATTGCCACATCCTCGGTTCCCACATAACCCGCAATTGCAAGCAGTTTTTAATGGCCGCGTTGTCCTTTAATGTCAATTACTGTTTGCTATAAAAGCGACACGGGACACGGCTTAGCAATCAGTGTCGTCTCAAAGTAGATTGCCAGTGATCGACGATGGAGGAGACAAACGAGAACGTGCACCGATTCATGAACGGGTTCATCAAGTTCTTCAAGTGGATGGGATTTGAATTCGAGTCGAAGCGGCGTTGGATGGAGATTCTTCTTGTTATTGTCTTCTGCGAGATGTTCACTTCCGCCACGGGTCAAGTGATTGATATCATTCTCTCCGAAAAGGACCATCAGAAAACCACGGAGGCAATAACTTTCTTGAACTACTATCTAGTGGCTCTTGGGAAGCTTGGGTCGTTAGTGTACAACCGTAGGCAGGTACATGCGGTTCTGATGGAACTACGTCGACTCTATCCTTCCCCACAAGTGGAGAGAAACTACAAGCTAGGCAATTACTTGAAGTGGTATTTGCGGATGGAGAGGATCTTGTTTTGGTTTTTCCAAAGCACAACGTTTTTCTACAACTGGGTTCATATCATTCCGCTCGTAATTGATGGATTCAGAGGAAAACCATTTGTTTATGCGCCGCCCTTAAGCGTTTGGAGTCCAATAAGCATTCCGCACACTTGGTACGTCCTCATCTTCACCTTTACCGCCCAAGCTCATGGCAGCTACATGGTTGCGCTTACCATTTTGGCAACCGACTTGTGCCTCTACAGTTCAATCATGCAGCTGTGCATGCATTTCGAAATCATCTGCCGAAACATTGTGCAGATTGAACCGGGCGAGACTCAAGAAGCGGAGAACCAATTGAAGGAACAAATCGTTTACCATCAAAGTGTCCTGAAGTAAGTGTGAATTTATAATTTCCTTGGACTCAATTTAACAAATTTCCCACAGATTGACCAACACAATCAACACCATATTCACCCCATCGATCCTGTTCAGCCTCCTGTCGTCATCGGTGATCCTCTGCTTCACCGGATACCAATTACTCGGGGACGTCACTATCGCTATTGTCACCAGACTTATGATCTTACTAACGTACGAATTCAAGGAAGTCGCCATCACTTGCTTTCTGGGCGACCGACTCATGGGCACAGTGAGTTTAGTTGACAGTCTAACTTGGGTTACAGCTTTTGTTTTCAGAGTCTCAATGTGGTGGATGCCATTTACGAGCACAAGTGGTACAATGGGACAAAGAAGCACAGGCAATTGGTGCTCGTAGCCATGATCAGGTCTCAGCAAACCGTTGCCTTGAACATCGCTGGTATCTCGAATGTCTCAAGGGAAACTCTACGTCAGGTAAGCCAGCAATTGATCATCGTCCTGTTCTCACGGGTCTGTCCAACAGGTCATGAGTTTTTCATACAAGATGTTTGCCGTATTGAAGACGTAGACGACTGGCAAGGACTGCTCAGAGTAGAGATGACAATCCACTGAGACACATTTTTTATCATGGGCACATGTTTCTTGTTGCACGTTCAATGCTTTTATTGTTACCTTGCAAGTCAATAGTGACCTAAAAAGATTTTGAATTATCAACGGTTGTCTTTTATTTTGTCGCTCAACGTTAACGATGGTCCTAACCGCCAAATTGTCGGAAGCGACATTTTAAGCAAAATGTGTTTTTGCAGTTTCTAAGAAAACAAAATCCTGATCCTTTTGATCATGTGCTTTTCAGTCAAAAAATTAAAACAAAATTCTCTCCAGTAAATTGCTTATTTTGTAGCTTTCGATAAGTTAGCGGTTAAGTTGTGTTCCAGTACAAGAACATTTTTAATTATCTTGGACCACCTTCTTATCGTTTGGAGGAACATTATGTCAACCTCAGCTATCTAGCAAATCGACAGAACCACAGCGACCATAATAATTCCTTCGTTCAGTTTCGTTCATTTTTACTTAGCTAAGTGGGAACGTCAAAAGCAGACTCAATCGATTTAAAATGGTGGAAAACATTTACTCTCCATCTTCGAGTTTGTGGAACAAAGCAATAAATGCTTGTGGTGCTTTAGAGGCTTGTTAGTTGAGGTTCAGGTCAGGCTTAGAATTATTTTAAGTTCTTTAAATTTATTATGTACACAAATTTTATTTTATAAACGATTCTAAGCCCACGCATGAACAGAACAAATTTAAACGACAGCACAAGCTTTACCCTTCCATGCAAGACTCCAACAATGATTGCCATGCACTCCTAGGTGTGAACACGACCGGACGCAAGTGCTGGAATAACACACAATTCCTCCCTGCTATGATCCCATGTATAGGTCACGTCGACATTCCACTCATCGAGTACCCTCGCCTTCAACAGTCGCTTAAGCACGAGCGCAGTCTTCTGATTGAACTGATTGCCGAATATCCTTAACACCTTCAGGCCACAAGCCATCTTCATTGCGACAAGCAGTTCATGCATGACTTCACTAGCAATGTGGTTATGAGTGATGTCGAGGCTTCGCAGATTAGTGTACGCAAGACTCCTGGCTACCACCTCCCCACCCTTCGGGCCCAGATTATTCGATCCAATGTTGAGTGCACGTAGGGTCTTGCTGCCAACCAGAGCCTTGAACAAGCACTCAGTGCCATGCGCCGCGATGTTGTTCCCGTTCAGGTCCAGCATCAAGAGATTAGAGTTCGGCGACGCCAGGTACTCGGCTATTGGTTCCATGTCATGACCGTTTAGGTTGCACTGCCGCAGATGCAACTCCGTCAATGTGTTCTGCCAAATCAACTCCGCCACCGTGCTGGCGAACTTGAGACTCTCGAATATGCTAACCCGAGATATCGGACAAGTACGACTGATGTCAAGGCTTTTTATGCTCCGCGACTTGTGTACCCCATCGGCTAGTATAGGGAACGTGTTCTCACTCATGGAACAGCTCGCAACGTTGAGGTGCATCAGTGTACAAGACTCGATGAGTATGCAACGCAGCGGGAATAGATGTGCGGAAGCAAGGTCATTTTCACTCAAGTCCAACGTTTTCACTTTGCAGTTAGAGATGTTCTTACGAAAGTCCTGCAGGAATGACACCGGCAGCGAGACACCCCTCAGGTGCAGTGTTTCCACATTCGACAATCCCTTGACCAAATCCCTCGTTAACTGTTCATCCTCGAAGGCGGGCAGTGGGATGTGCGATATCCTGACGCTTTCCAGGCGCCTCAACTGCAGAAATTCTATAAGAACTGACCAGTCGCGCTCGTTGAAGGCTCGCTTCACACGGCTTTCGAAAAAGGTCCTGTCTATCTGGAAATGCGTGTAAGGCCGCTTGTCGTATTCGCGCTGCCAACAGTCAAGGAGCAGCACTGTGAGGTCAATGTGTTGCCGGTGCCTATGGAATTCACACTTACATTCCTCATAGTCTCTTGACTCGCAAAACATTAGGGATTTCTTGACTCAGATTTTCGTACGTATCTAATATTTGATTTCGGAACGTTTTGCTTATTTTATTTGAAATACTGTTGCTTGCGTTGATGTGTAGAATACAGCTTACTTGGGATTGAAGAGACTCGATTTTTTTTTTTGCAGGTCTTTAGACTTCACGTCCTTAGACGCGTTGGGGGTTTGGTCAGTCGAATAACACTGCAGAGTAAATGTGAGCGTTTTTTGAGCTGGTAATACATAAATTATCGAAATTCACAAGAAATCTGTTCTCTGGTGCGCGTTCACTTCTGGCTTCCGTTTTCTAAACACCTGGCTCTAAAAACACTCACAGATGTGATGGAAGTCAACATGGTCTCTAGCTAGTTTGCAATCTAACAAAGCGTTCGAATTTGCTACAGAATTCTCATGCCTTAAAATTAGACATTTTTCTGTTACTGAGGAACACACCTATAGATATAAAGCGCTGAAAGGTTTGACTCCAAATCAAGGCCTTTGCGTTTTTAATTGATTTTTCCAGGACGAAACATGAAGACAGGTTAGTCAAAAACACTGCACACTGTTTGATGTAGAATATCATTAAGGGTATTACTTACTTACTTACTTACTTAAGGTAGCGCTACAGTCCGGGGTGGACCTGGGCCTCAACCAATAAGCGTCTCCAGCCAGCTCGATCTTTAGCTAGCTGTCTCCAGTTTCGCACGCATAGTTGTTTGAGGTTCCTTTCCACTTGCGTGCGCCACCTGAGTCGCGGTCTTCCTGTACTGCGCCGTCCCTCGGGGGTGGATTCGAAAACTTTTCAGGCCGGAGCATTGGTTGCCATCCGCTCTACATGACCTAGCCAGCCAAGTCGATGTCGCTGAACAGCCCGTATAGTTCGTCGTTATATCTCCTCCTCCACTCACCATCTATGCAGACGGGACCGTAAATCACCCGAAGAATTTTCCTCTCGAAACAAGCCTGAATCGGGTAGGCACTGGACGTGGCGATGCCCAGTGTTGCAACTTTTCCTACATACCAATTGTGCTTTTTTTACCTCCAAGTGGTAGCCATCGGGTAATGGTTGTAGTTCACCCGAGCTCAAACTGCCAAGCTTATAAGTGCGACCTCTTGTCCTAGGGGTTACAAAAAAGGAACTGGCCCTCCAGGTTGGGGGTTGTGCCGTCGGGGTAACTGCCCGGCCACACAAAACAAAAATAGTTACGAAGCAATAACAAGCCTCGGAAACGGATTAGGGAAGGGTACAGAATGATATATTTCGACAAGTGAATAACTATCAACCTAGGTGTAAGGAATATGGAAGAAGCAAAATTTGCCTGTCGCTTGTCTCCCAGACTGCTCAGAGTGGGATTATAGCTTTATGGAACAATACGGGCTTGATTGAAGATCTGAAGTAGCATGTAATCTATAACGTTTCACGATACCTCCACTCAGAGCATACGCTAGCCAACGCCGAATATAGCGCCGCCCGCTCTTCTCTACCTGTATAAAGCGCTGCTCGCTACAAGGAAGACAGAAATTCGTTTTAAGACATTGGACAATGGGCCAGGGCCTAGCTTCTCAGCAACCACTCGTGTTGTGCGTGCTATTGTTTTCTCACGAGTGGAAGGAATCTTTGCTTTGTTTGAGAATCTTTTTCTAGACAGGAAATACTCTTTGAGCATTGTCAGTGACTCGGAGTCACAATGGATAGTAGTGCCAATAATAGCATGAATCGGAGTCCATACTGATCGAATGCCACTTGACACTTTTGGGCATCTGATGCGATATGTGATGCTTATTACTATGTGCTTGCATTGGATCACACTGCAAGTCGGAATGTGGCGGTAGCTCATTGAGATTTCAAAAACCGCCTTTATGGTTGTCATATTTGCATCGAAATTAATTTCCTAGACTGTGCGGTTTACAATTAAATATATGTACGTTTCAATCAGTTCATTAAGTCAGTGTAGTAATTTCAGTTAGTTCAGTTTGAAGATAAATGAAGACTGACTCAATCATTATCTCACACATCATGTCCTTAACCCTTACATCACCCTTTCTTAGCCTTTCTTAACCCTTTCATAGTAATTTGCACATGATACACCTAATCACATCTAAGCATCTATTGCTTGATGCGACGTCACTAGACTCATCCAATCGATGTGGATGTGAGATCTATTCTAGTAGAACCTGACCACGGAAGGCACTCACTGTGGTCAGCTTTGTCTATGGGTCGTTAGTGTGCTTCCCGTTAAAAGGAAAGTCATATTCATAACATTAGAATACATGATCCCTCTGGTTCGTCTGATTCGCGTGTCACCACACTTTCTGCACAGCTTCTGTATTAGTAAACAAGAGAAATGTGCATTTTAGAATTCGATACTTTATTTAGGGGTGAACTTTCGTACGTGTCGTTTTGGTGTATTTTCATATTCATTCGTTCCATTTCCAACTTTTTGATTCAGTTGCAAAGTGTGTAAAATTGCCTAATACTTTGTTTGCCAAACCACAGCGCGTATAAGACAAAGAAATCAGAGTTCATTCGAGTGCAATTATTGTGAATATTCAAACTTCGCCTTTCAGAGACATTATAACACTGTAGGTTCATTTCCGGTCTCTCTCTAACACATTGTTATTGTAAAAGTTTTAGCCCAGACTGTGCAGCCGCGAAAGCCGCACTTTATATGCGCCAAAACAACCTGATTGTTTGTGACGTAAATGGTATGAATTTAGGTGTAGATACACACATGTTACTTGCAAATATAATATTTTCACTGGAGTTCGTAGTAATTTCAACTCAAATAGTGTGCATTTTCTTGTAAGCATTGAGAAATGTTTACCATATATCGGAACACGCGCGCTACATGCCATAAATATTTTTATATTTTTGTTTTAAATTATAATTTATTTTAGCACTCAGAGCTATCATCGTAACTTCAGTGGCAAGTAAACTCACAAAATTGATTTTACATCTAGATGACAGCTCCCTGTGGCTATGCACAACAGCGTGTCTTAAGCCACCCCAAGCCAAACATGGTGGCCCGTGACGTCGTGGGTATGTGCGTCGACCCCAACCTCGACGTCGTGGGTTCGATTCCTGCTATGTGCGACAAAAACAATTTTCACGACCCCACCTCTTTCGAGTCACTGACAATGCTCTAAGAATATTTCCTGTCTAGAGAAAGCTTCTCAAACTTGGCCGTTCGGATTCGGCATAAAACTGTAGGTCCCTTCCACTCGTGAGAGAACAATAGCACGCACAACACGAGTGGTTGCTAAGAAGTTAGGCCCTAGCCCCTTACGGGCTTTAGCGCCACCCATATTATATTATGCCGAACATTGAGCAGGTAGTGTGCACTTCGAAGATTTGTAAACATGTCTAAAGTTCATCATAAGAATAGCAAATGTTCATTAAAAGCTTTTGAGGAGCTTTTAAATTGCAAATGACTCAATGCAAACAGGGTACATACCACACTTCAAATAATATGCTGGAATTTTAAATCACGGCACCTTCACTCCTAGGCACCTTCCTCTTGCAATCCCATTTTGGAATATTAATTCTAAAATTCAGAAGTTATCGCGCAATTTTTCGAACAGGCGGACGTGAGAATATTTTACGTAAATGCAAACATCCTGTATAGGAGTGTAAGTTAGTTTCTCACCGATGGTGTCCCAAGCTTAGTTTCTAAATATGGGAACTATTTCTAGTTTGAACCACACATCAATCCGAATTCAACTAACACACGACAAGGTCCTCAATGTGTCCGTCCATGTCCCAGTCAGTTCAACAACCTCCTCTCTGGGATGTCCGACCATAAGTACAAGATATGTAATGCTAATGAGCAAACGTTTGACTGCACTTAATTTCGAAAACTAAAACAGTTTTGGCCGCAGATGTGTCATTCCCCCTAACCTCCAATTCGGAATTCCCAAACACTGTGCCCAAATAAAAAACCAGCCAAGGGACACTCGCACGCACAAACTCTGCTCTGCATTAGCAACAGTAGATCTACCGATCAATAGTCCAAATCAAATTATTTCGATTAATCGCATTCTTCGCGGCTCATTATTGATACGGTGTTCGTAATATACGATTATTCGTGCGGTCGTTGGTACGCATTCATTGACATCTGACCCGATTTCGAACAGTGGGGAACGTCGCCACTTCTACCTGCGAGCCTTCGAGTGCTAGTCAGTTCCAAATGAACATTCGGAGATAGTCCCTCCAGTTAGTGTTCTCGTGCTGTGTTGATCATACGTGAGAACTTTCTTTGAGCATAACTCGATCAAGGACGACGTTCGTGTGGTTTTCGTTTTTGTTTTGTGTTATTTTTTTTGTTCTGATTGTGGTTTGTGACTAGTGGTTTTTGAGTACAAAATGGAGACGCTGACTCCGGAAAACATTTTCAATGAACCCCAAGACATACAAGAGATTGACAGCAGTGCTATGACGCCGATGAAGGCTTTCTTTAAGGACAAAACGATATTCCTGACTGGCGGAACGGGATTCCTCGGACAACTATATGTCGAGAAGCTGTTGAGGTAATTTTCAAGAGGACTATCATCAATTTTGCAGTTCTTGTTCTTGTGCTTGCACTGTTTCAACTTTATCTCAGAATAAATCGCAACTTGTTGCGTGTGTCACCCGGATGCACTCGTGCACCAACATTTTAGTGACCGGCACTTAGTGGTAATGTGTGGAAATTGTATTTGAAGGATATCCTATACCTTATAACAAAAAATTTGCCTGAAGTGTTGTCTAATTAAGATCGCTCTGCTGTGCAGGAATCCTCAACGTTTTCTGCGTTCTCTACTCTCTAGTCTCCACTGCATTGATTAGTAATAACGCTACCCCAACAACCATAGCCATTAGCCACAATTGGTCATAAACCAAAAATGAAGCACAATGTAAGTCAATAATACAACATTGGGATATCCTAAAAGTACTTTAGAGAGTCAATGCAGTTCTTCGAATGTTAAAAAGCTGCCTGTGTATTCTGCTATGCGGACATTACTAGATGTCCTATCGTGTGCTATCGGCTACAGAACTTGTTGAACCATGAATACATTGTTTTTATTTGCCCTTCCCTTGACCGCTGGCCGTGGCAAACTTTGATGAATTTCAACTCAATTTGTGCATGATTTTGTCGGATTAAAAGGTTTTCATATTCAGATAAAGTTTCGTTCTGGACGATTATACACGCAGCTCGCACATTCACTGCTGGATAATGGTTCTGCGGCCGACTTGTGAGCCAGGAAGGATGGTGAAGTTATTTTTTCTGGCTTATTTAACAATTTGTTTGTTGTGATTTCGCCTGCAACTGACAGATGTGGAAGCCTTGCAAATGACTGACCGTCGAAAAGATGGGTGCTGCTCGGCGAACGAATTTTTGACGTGAGTTTTACGGGAACAGAAGGTCGTTGCAGCTCTATTGTGCGCTACGTCAGTAACGCAGTAATTTCTGACTGACGTCAGTAACGCAGTAATTTCTCAGATAGAGGAAGGGTTTCCTTTTGCAAATCAAGGGAGGAGGGAAATATCACTTAGGGACTAATTTAAGAGGCAGGCTCGAAGCGAAGAACACAATGTGAGCTGTTCCTTTCACTGGGAGCTCGCTTTTGACGTTTTTATGCACAGCACAGCTTTCTGCGATTTTAATTAACTCTGCTAATGGACCGTGCGATTCTTTGAGTCAACACGGTTGCTGAGCGGAGCTTAGGGAGTACCTCCCATGAATGTAAATTTACGGAAATAGACAGCAATCATTTTACAAAAGGATCATGTTTATGAACGGAACCAGCTTGCCGCACGCTTACTCCCCCGTATGGCATGATACTTAGCGATGTGCAATCGCAAATAAAAACTATCGAATAATTCGATTGTTCTCGTATTCAAATCCAAATTGAGCGGAGTCGATTGTTGATTTTCGATTCTTACAGGTACGATTCCAATCGTCAATGATTGTGTGTATTCGCCGATTCTTCAAGTCGGACAGAGGTTGCTGGATTGTATCATATGTGTATTTGGCCAGGTGTATTGCTGGAACAACTTTTTTATTCGCAATTGCCCACCGCTTTTTCATTTCGTTTCACTACTGTGAATGAGAGTACAATTATCTTGTTGAAGGGTGAAGAATACAGTCGAACCTCCAAAATATTTTTCAGAAAATTTGGTTTGACTTTTAGAAAATTCGATTTAAGGATATTCCAATTACAGAGACTTTGGCTGTATTTCCATTCCCAATGTTCCTATTTTGGTAGATATAGTTTTTTATTGGAGCAACAGCTTTACGATGATTTCTTACACTGAAAAAGAGACCAAGAGAACACGAGACCACGAGACCACGAGACCAAGAGACCACTTCATCCGCTTTCGAGATTGTCCATGTATCCGCGCCGTATAGCAGGACTGTGATGATCAATGTCTTGTATAGAGTCAACTTGGTTCTTTGAGAGAGGCTCTATTACTCAATTGCCTCTTGAGCCCAGAGAAATAGCGGTTGGATCAATCCTACGCTTGATCTCGGTACTAATGGTGGCCATGGCGTTGTGGGTATGTGCGTCGACCCAAACCTCGACGTCGTAGGTTCGATTCCTGCTCTGTGCGACGAAAACAATTTTCACGACCCCACCTCTTTCGAGTCACTGACAATGCTCAAAGAGTATTTCCTGTCTAGAAAAAGCTTCTCAAACTTGGCCGTTCGGATTCGGCATTAAACTGTAGGTCCCTTCCACTCGTGAGAGAACAATAGCACGCACAACACGAGTGGTTGCTGAGAAGCTAGGCCCTGGCCCCCTACGGGCTGTAGCGCCACCCATATTATTATATTGATCTCGGTACTGATGTTATTAGTACAGTTTACTCCGGAGCCGAGGTAAGTGAAGTCCTTGACTACTTCGAAAACTATAGCTGCCCATTGTGACGCTCTGTCCAAGACTGTCCTTTTGTTGTATGTTGTATGTTGTATGTCCTTTTTTGAGGACAGCATATACTTCGCTTTGCCCTCATTCACCGCCAGACCCGCTTTAGCAAATGCCTCATTGGCGACTCGCTGAGTTCTGCCAATCAAATCAACGTCATCGACGTATGCTAACAATTAAACGTACTTCTGGAAGATAAAAAAAAAAAGTTCAAGTGTGATCTCCTTTGAAGGTCAATATAGGTAAAGAAAAATAAAGGTGCTAGGGATGAGTGTAATAGGCGTATAGTCGAATTGTTTTTGTGCAAGCGATAGGCACTCTGACTAGCTGCTTCCAGTTTCTCGCACAGTCGGCTCTTGTATGGGCTACATGTCTCTTGAGCGATGGATTCGTAGACTGAAGTCGTTTTACATCATTTACAATTACAGGCGGAATTTTCTCCCGACAAAAAATCTTTCTATTCTCTCGAAGAACCCAAGGACTTTTTCACCCGTCTTTAATAATATTAATGCAATATAAAGTCAGATTTATCCTCCGAGAGACGGCTCTACGACTCGATAGCCTTCTAGCCCAAAGAAAAAGCGGTTTCCAAATGTTCGCCTGTGTATACTCATTCACTAACATTTGAATGAATTGTTGGAATATTGTTTTTCTACTGCTGGGATGTGAGCTTTATTCGATCTTCTTTAGGGTAATTTTGAAAAACTGGTATGACATTGGTCGTATGCCTCTTTCAAAAAGTTATAGACTACTTGGGCATAGGTTAGGTTAGATTAGAGTGGCTGACTGCTAAGAGCAGCAGTCACACTTACACCAGAGTATGCCCATTGTGATACCACGACTTCTCCTAACACTGGAACCAGTTGGTCCTTCTAGTGAAGCGATTTAGCTGGCCTATGCTCATTGAGGCCGCTGAAGTAGAAGCCCTCTAGGTGTAGGAACCTACGACTAACCAGAGCCTTGCTGGAGTAGGTGAAGAGTGTTTCCTTCCTCCTCTTCATCCTTGCAGCTTCTGCAAAAATCATCATATGGGGCACCCATCCTGCGAGCTTGAGTGGCAATTGTACAGTGCCCGGTTGTGACTCCAATGAGGGTCCTTAATGACTGCTTACTGAGGCTAAGTAGACTGAGTGACCGTTTTAGGCTAAGTGATGGCCAGATTTCTTTTGTTTTAAGGCAGGTGGTGTGCATTTTTTGAAGATGGTAGGCTGTAGCGATCGCCATGGAAGGTGGTACCCCTGCTATTGTTGGGATGAGGTTGTACAACACCTGGCGAGTTCATCGGCTTTGCACTTTTCTGGTATGTTACAGAGTCCCGGCACCCACATGAGGTGAATCTTAAAATGTTCAGCCATCTCGTTAAGAGGCGGCCTGCAATTAAGGGATGTTTTTGCGTAAGACATGACACTGTTCAGGGATTTGATATCCCTTTTTGATATAACGTTGTTTTTGAGCCTGTCTGGTTTCTGTCTGAAAAACGCTACACTGAAAAGGGAGCTTCAAGGAGATAGCAATGCTGAGATCTTGGAAATATTTATTTTTGTCCAGGTCTTCTCGAATCCCATTCGAGACCGAGGCTGAATAGGGCCGCACTAATTATTCACCATTTATTCATTTTCCCAGGCTTGAACGTAGATAGAACGTCTCCAAGCTTTAGCGTAGGCTTACCCGGACGGACTACAAGCTTCATATTATTTTAAATAAAAGAAGTGCCTTAAGAATTTCCGTCCGTACCTCTTTCACAGCAGCGTCTACGCAAAATGCTTCCTTCCACACATCGATGGTCTTTTCTAAATTCTCATTGAATTTCTTCCAGGACTGTCTTTAGCTGCTCGCACAGACAATTTGAAAGTTCTTCGCGCCTTAGTGTACTGGCCATTAGAGATTACTGCCACAATTCTAATCTAATTTTCATGCAGAGTCAACCAGTCAACTTGTTTAAAATTGTCCTTCGAAGTGAATCAATCCTTAAAGCCCAGACCCTCAAATAATGCGTTTATTTTATTTCCTTTCCAGATGCGACGCGAAGCACATCTATCTGCTCGGGCGTGCCAAGAAGGGAAAGTGCGCCGAGGAACGTCTCAAGGAAACCTTTGCCGGAGTGGTATGTAAAGCAGTTGCAAAACAAATGCCTCCTTAATATCCCCTCTCCCACTTCTCTGTCAAGCATTTCCTGAAACTGTACGACCACGACCCCAACTACTTGAAGCGCATTTCCGTCGTCGAGGGCGACATGGTAAAGCCCATCATGGGCCTGTCAGAGGCTGACCAAAAATTACTCATCGACAACGTCGAGATAGTCATACACGCCGCAGCGGATGTGCGTTTTGACGAGAAACTACTCACGCTGCTGATGATCAACTTGCGCGGAACCCGTGACATTCTCGAATTGACGACAAAAATGAAGAAGATCCAGGTAACACCAGTCGGAGCTACGTGCACGTGCAACCGGCTCATTGTGGCAATTTCTTTCGCAGGCCTTCACATTCATATCCACCGCCTACAGCAACTGCGTGCGGCAGTTCGTGGAGGAGAAGTTCTACGAGCCGCCCGTGGAGCCGAATGTCATGATCAAGCTCGGCGAGATCTTCAATGCGAATCCCAGCGAGGACCTTCAGGTACTGACGGAGCGCATAATCAACCCCTGGCCCAATACGTACACATACACCAAGGCGCTGACGGAGGACCTGATTCGCCAGTACGGCACGAAGATTCCCATTTGCGTCCTCCGGCCGTCGATTGTGATATCCACGTTCGAGGATCCGGTACCGGCCTGGAGCAACAACATCTACGGACTGAACGGAGTGCTGTTCGCGTGCGGCTTCGGCGTGCTGCGAATTCTGAAATACGAAAATGGCATCGTCGGCGACATAGTCTGCGCGGACTTCGTCATCAACTCGACTCTGGCCGCGCTGTGGGTCACGCACGAGGAATGGATGAAGAAGAAAGGCGACCCGAACGCTAAGGCTGACCCGGAGATATACCACGTCTGCACATCCGCCGATCGTCCGGTTACTTGGGGTGGGTACATCTTCAATTCGTTCTCTCTCTGGTGGCATTCAAGCCTCGGGCACTTCTTTTGCAGAAACAATCGCCCGCAGCATGGTCAAGACCTTTGAGGAGCATCCCGCGAAGCGAGTGCTGTGGAAGCAGTGCTCAAACGCCGTGAACAACCACTTCTGGTTCACCTACTTCACCATATTCTACCACGTCATCCCGGCCGCTTTTACGGACTTGTTCCTCAAGCTGCGCGGCAAACCTATGCGGTAAATGAACTCCAAATCCCCTTCCAAGTCAAGGCATCATTTCTCTTCGTCCACAGAGTTCTGCCGGTCTACAGGAAGGCGCAGCGGTTCATTGTGGCTCTGGCGTACTTCATGCAGCGCAACTGGACTTTCGACAACTCCAACATGAAGCGAGTACTCGCCCGGATGACACCAACAGACCAGGAGTTCTTCCCCAGCGACGTGCGCCGCTACAACTGGCACACATTCCTGTACGACTACCTGATGGGGCTGAAGGTCTACCTGGGCCACGAGTCGATCGATGACGTGCACGAAGCTCGAAAGAAGTACAGGCGTTTGGTCTGGCTCCACAACTTCGTGCTTTTCTTCTACTACGGTTTTCACATAGTCGTGCTCACGTTCATTGCCGAAAAGCTGGGAATATTCGACTACGTCCGGAACAGCGTCGTCGACACTTATGAGTTCTTGAAGAATCCCCAGTTGGTGCACTAGCTTATGTTTATAGTTTGTGTGTTCATTAAATGATAAAATGCAAGCTTTGCTGTTTTGTTTCTGGGTCTTAATCTGACTTGACTTAAACGTTCGTAAGAAAAGCAGGAAACCAAAAGCAGCTTGGATTGAGGCAGTCTCCGAGTGGTGCAGAGACGCAGTAAAATACGCATTAACAGGCTGTCTGGTCGGAGAAAGTGGTACACATGCTATCAATAGACGTTGGCCTCAGATCGAATGATAATGCAAAAACAGCGGACTCCTTCTAAGTCGAATTGTTATGAGAACTCTTCATCGAGTTAGAGGGATTTGGAAGGAGGGAGAGTCCACTAGGTAGAAAGTGACTCTAACTGCAAGCTTCTTCCTATTTTCGAAACATTTCTTAAACTCATCGACTGTCGAAATGCCAATCAAAGCGCGCTATAATTCGTATTCCCTCAATCGAGTCAAAATAGTGTCCCCGGACAGATCCTTTGAGATGAAGGAATAGCTAGAGTTCACGGCATCACATTAATTTGTCGGCAAAAAGGTCTGGAAGAGCCCACAAAGTCAGCGTCTTGTAAAAATTGTATTCTGAACAAAAATTGTTGGGAGAGTTGAGGGTAAGGCATCTACTCTTTGCGTTTCCTACTTTTGCCATGAGTCAACCTCCCACACTGAACTCCATTTCAATGCCTATTCAATGCACTCAGGTTGAGCAGTTCAAGTCCTTCGATATCTTTTTCATGAGTGATGGAAGAAGTAATGCCAACATTTCCTTCCTGTCTAAGCTGAAACAATATTGAAACAGCTCGGAAGATTTGTCATCAGAAGGGCCGAGCTAGTCAAAGCCAACTTATCGGGTTTCAGCTCAGTATTTGTTCCAAATCTCACCAATGGTCATGAAATTTGGGAGAAGACCGAAGGAATAAGATCGCGAATACAAGCTGCCGAGATGAGATTTCTTCGTGTTGTTGTTTGAGCTACTCGCCGGGGCCCGGTGACAAGCACGACTTCTCCGAACGGAAAAGGATATGCTTCGTAGGTTTGGACACGTGGTTTAAATGTCCCGATAATCACGTCCTTTAAGAATTTCCTTACATGAGAATCTTTCAGAAAGGCGAACTCTTTGCAGGCCCAGGACAAAGTGGTTGGACCAAACCCAAAAACTCGCTTGGTTGCGCCTGGTTAGAGGCGATGGCGGATGATGGCCTGAATAGTTCTAGTGCGTGCTTCACCCCACGGTTTAGAAAAAAAAATTATGTTGACAATATTTAGATAACTAACTGGGCCTTAAGCTAAGGTTAAGGGTAAGGTCAGTTTGTTTATTACTATCCTCCAGTTTCCAGTGCTGGCAAACGGATTGTTCAAATCGACTTAGACAGCTATCCTTTCTGCCTCTTGCCAAGAGGACATGGTCTTTGAAATAACGTACTGTATTGGAAAGCCGGTGGCCCGTGGCGTTGTGGGTACGTGCGTCGGCCCCAACCTCGACGTCGTAGGTTCGATTCCAGCTCTGAGCGACAGAAATAATTTTCACGGCCCCACCTCTTTCGAGTCACTGACAATGCTCAAAGAGTATTTCCTGTCTAGAAAAAGCTTCTCAAACTTGGCCGTTAGGAGTCGGCGTAAAACTATAGGTCCCTTCCACTCGTGTGAGAACAATGGCACGCACAATACGAGTGGTTGCTGAGAAGCTAGGCCCTGGCCCTCTACGGGCTGTAGCGCCACCCATATTATATTATATTATTATTATTGGGAAGCCGTACATTAAGATCGGCTGTGTTAGTTGATCTCTGGCTTAATATATTTGCTTACGTATCAAAAGAGATGTGCAATTGAAGAGACTGTTGAACTGCAACCTTTCTTTGGAGTTAAACGTCAAAGACACTTGACTTTCTTTACGGTTGATATTTTGAATTTTCTTACATTTAAGGAGCAAAGGCAAACAATAGTTATGCTCCAACAACTCAATCACAAAAGAACTTCACGAGATATACTTTCCGAAACCGAAACCGTTTTAATTATTAATTTGTGTTTATTTCGGAGATACACAGTCGATAGAAGATTTTGAGTCGCACAGCAAACAGAGTTAACATTTAGGGAACGCAGTGCTCTGTGATGGTTAGAAAAACATTTAAAAAAACTTTTGGCTGAAGAATGTTGGCCAACATCTGTGTCCCTGTAATGATTTGCTTAACGTGTTGTTCATCTGTTGATTTTAATGTTGTTCTGAGCGACAGCTGCCCTGAACACTTTCTTTGGCTTCTTTGAAACAAAGGATAGAGTGGCTAAAGATTGAGTGAATCAGAGACGCATGTCGGGGGCCATCGTCATTGGATCGTGAAAGAAATACGGTCGTTGGCTTGCTCGTGGTAAAAATTTGCCTTAATACAAGTAATACTTGTGACTGGTACGTTGTCCCCTAAGGCCTCTCTGTTACATTGTTGAAGTTGCTTTGGACTTTCTTCTTTTCGATTAGCCCTAAAAATAGGCGTCAGTTCAACAGGAAGACCAGACCATTATCCCATTACAGCCCGCAAAGGTTGGAATTGTCATCAACTAAAGACAGACCAAGGTCTCCCCTTCCGAATGGGATACGTTCTTGACGGCTAAATCCAAGTGTCATCCATCCAATCAAGACATCATTTGAACTCTATAATACTCTACTCTACACAGACGGACCAGTAGTCAAACTTGACTTGACTGCTAGTTAGACGCTAAATTGACGCTCTCTATGTCAACAAGGGCACTTCGGGTCCAATATCATATGTACAGGAATTTTTTCCATACACTGCACCACAAGCTGTTTCAAAGCTACACCAGCAACAAGATCATTTAGAAAAAGCCGACAATGATGCACCGACTTGTACCGGAGTCATCAAATTTAGCATAGAAGTCGCATAAAATTCACAAATGCCACCTATTTTCGTCGTCGAAGCCGTCAAATCAAAGAAAAAGCCGAGTTATCCGCTCCACAAACCAATGCAAAGACTGTCGTCACACTGCGCCTAATAGTATACACCAGCAGAATCATATCCGCTCCAGCACCATCCACCATGCATTCTATGTTTCCTCATCCTCTCCATTCTACGTCCTCCCACATTGGCGGCAAAATAAAACCATGTCAAGCGCAGACAAGACAATATGTTAAACAATGCCAAAAATTCCAACTCATCCACCGCGTAATTACCGGCAGATATGTTTACTCCCTCGCCACATAAAATTCCCCAGATTATGCGTCGCAAAAATTATTCGCTGCTCTGCGCTCGCGGCTATTGAACCCCCCACGGCGCGTCGGCCGATTTGGAATCGTCTCCCAATCAAGGTCTCATCACATTGGAATCGCAAAACAGCATGCGAAGAGGTCAACCGCCCCTCTCTCTGGCCCAAAACAATTCCTAGACGAGACGAGGTCACCTCACGTTAATTCTATGCCACAACTATCGAGAGTCATACTCTTCGCCTAGACAGACGTCTGATGTCTGGCGTCTGGCCGCCACCACAAGCTCTACAAATTCCAAAACAAGATTTGTTTTTTTTTTCTCCTTCGTTTTCTTCACTTCGTCGCTTTGTTTTTGTTCTTTCACTCCGCGACAACAGACCAGGCGCGGGCGGTTCTGTTAAGTCTTCTGGAATAAATTTGCGAAAAAACAAAAATACCTCCATCTCGAAGGCAGTTGATAGAATTCGTATCAAATCTCGAATTTCGGCTCCAAATCGGAACCGAAACCAAATGCGATCCCCTCGGCGACTATTTTGGCAATAACAACATGCATTCGATTATGTATGTAGAATAGGTGAAGTCGCGACGGCTTGGCATTAACATTGCTAATCGGGCGGCGCGGCGCGCTTCTGTGTTCCCGACTGATTTGAGTCAGAGCCGATCATGTCACGCGGTGACTTACTACTACGCGAGGTACTATGAAGACAGCAGCGTGCGGTCGGTGGGGGTGGTGTGCGCCCAATCTGCATAGCACCTCGGGATGAGGATATGAATATCAGGTAGCTTGGAGACAATCCCCAGTTCTCATCAATTCTGGCGTACGGCGAATTTTAATGCAGTGCGACTTGGGATTACATGTATGCGAGCGTCTGCCTCTCGCTTGTTTGGCTGTGGCGTAACGTGGTTTTACGGCAATTGGCACGAGGACATGCAGATTAGGGAAATGAATTTAAGATGGGGAAATGATTCTAGTCAGAGAGACGATAGTCCTGTATATTCACTTGTAGCAGATATCGTGAGATTCCGAGACAGGGAAAGATCAAATGGGCGGTTGGGAAACATGTAGGTTAGCAACTAAAGACGTTATTAGCTCAGGGACCTTTAGGCGCGTTGGCGGAGCAGTTTCAGCTTTGAGTAATCACTGAGGCAGACGATGTGGACCCAAGGATCACTGTCAAGAAAAGGCTTCACTCAATCTGTACGATGAGAGACGAGAATTCCGTCCCCCTAGCCTATGCGAGATCAAAGTCTTGAAGGCAATTGCTGATGTTGTCCGCAGATATTCACACTACAACTAATTCTGCAAAAAACCGAAGTTCTACAGATCCATATTTACGGCCCTATTGTACAGCGATGAGCGTGCGTACACGAAGTCAAGCTATACATTGGCATATGTAATCTGACCATTCCTGCTAGACTCGTACTCCTCACTTTTTGTAGGGCCACGAAGGAGAACTCTCGCTGCTCCATTAAGTTCGTTAATGAACTCAACGAGATCTGTAATATCAAAGTCTAGCTTTTCAGACAAGACGTTTTGAGTAACAGAGCTCTTTCTAAAAGTTGACTATTTGGAGATCATCATGGGGATATGAGTCACTTCAAAAGCGGATGGATTATTCAAGAGAAGTGTCTTATAGGATTGTTAGTCTTGGTTGCTTTGATGGCAATCTGGGAGCGAAGAAACAACCGAGAACTGTACGGGTCGAGTATATACGAGTCTCCTCCGAAAAAACTTGTCGATCGAGCTCCAGGAATGACCCTGAAATGAGTTTTTTTTTTTTTGCTTTTGTTCGAATTAGTATGGTACATCAGCTCAGTCGATCGCCTTGGCTAAATGGTGGCATGTACCTAACTCAAGGTCCTCATCAGCAGCGACCTTCGTCCCTAAAACCTACCTGAATATTCATTAATTTCTTCCTCTGTTAAATATTTTTCTGCGTGACGGTGTTTCCTCTTCATTTAGTCTTTGAGGTTTCGTCACGGATTGTCCACTAGGTCTTCCATTCGAAGCCAGTGCTTCATAATCACAACCATTTTGCTGTTGTATCGCAGAAGTCGTTGAAGGTAGCGCTGTCATCGTGTCGTAATGTGCCAAAGTATCCCATGGTCCTCCTTCCTCTTCATCTTTAAATTTGATTAATTAGCTCCTGTTTCTGTTAGTAGTTCGGGAATTCGTAATATTCCTTCACTTCACTGTACTGCCAGCCTTAATGAATTAGTCGTATAGTGAACAGCTCATTGGAAACTACTCCTCCCTAAAAATTAGCCTCTCCACCAATATCTCTTTTTGGTACTCTTTGCGAAGACCGTCATCTTGCTACCAAATGGGACAACGATCGTCTCGACGCAATGAAGGTCTCATCGGCGTCGATAGTCTCGCGATAATCAATGCGTTCATTCAGTCTTGGTTTACAATAACGCTGGAAGAGGTTTAGGTTTTTGATCATTTTCATTTCGAAGAGTTTTCATATTTTTGTCGAAAGTGATAACGTCATGATGGCTGCATGCGCTGACATCAATTTCGCCTGACTTTTGTGTTTAAAATGTTTAATTAGTTCCCAAGCCAGTGTTTGCTTTTACTGAATTGATGTTTTTTTGTACAGTTCAATTTCTTCTTCTTTGCATTCCGGTATGAACCAGTGTCTCAACCAACAAGTGTCTTCATGCAGCTCCATTTTCAGCTAACTGCCTCAGTCGCTTTTTCCTCTATTGCGCGGGATTGAATTTGAAGACTTACCGGCCGGGGCATTGGTCTTCATCCGCTCTACCTAACCTGTCCATCTCAATCATTGGACCTTTACTCTTCTGGCTAAATTGTCGTCACTGAACAGCTCGTACATTTCGTCTTTATATGTCTTCCTCCAGTCACTACCTATGAAGACGGGACCAAAAATAAATTGGAGAATTTACTGTCCAAGCAACCAAGAGGACCTTCATCCGCTTTTGACAAAGACTATGCCTCTGCGCCATATATCAGGACAGGGACGATTAAGTTCTTAAAGAAAAAGGCTGGATGGCGCAACAGGTTGAATGCCTGGTTTTCGGAGTCCCCGGTTCGAATCCCAGTGAAAGCAAAAGTTAATATGCTTTTATCTGGTTTCTACATCTGATCCAGTCACCATTTACCGTTGGGATCAAAATAACCACATTGGGCATCACAATTGACCAACAATGGTTTAAGTGCTATGGCAAGCACGCTGGCAGCCCAATTACCTAACCTACCCTAAGGTCTTATAGAGGATCACTTTAGTTGTCTGAGAAAGGACTTTGTTAATCAATTGCTTTCTTAGCCCAAAGCAGCAGCGATTATCAAGAGGTTTTCTCGCTGGTGTCATTGTCTGAATTGATAGCGGTGACTAGACAACGTTTTTGACTACCTCTGTCTATCGTGACTCTCTGTCCGAGACGTTGTTGTTGACAGCATGAACTTAGTCTTGCACTCTTTTTCTGTGGCGATACAGTTGGGGTGAACCTGGGCCTCAGCCAACATGCCTCTGCAATTTCGCACGGCCAATTGATTGAGCTCTTCTCCACCTGGGTGCCTCGTCTGTTTCGTGGGCGTTCTCTGTTGCGTTGTCGTAATGGCTCAGATTCAAAAATTTTTTAGTACGGAGCTGTTATGTCCATACGCTCTACATGGCCTAGCCATCGCAAACGTTTTATCCTTAGACTCTTGATTAGCGCATGCTGCCTTACAGCCTACAGAGTTCTTCGTTAAATCTTCTCCTCCAGACGCTATTAATGCAAACAGGGTCAAAAATCGCCCTACTGTTCCAGCAGTAGAATGGACTTTTGGACCGTCGTGCTTCTAATGTTGAAGTTTGTATTTCGCTCAGCCTTGTCAAGTATCATATTGAAGAAGTAACATGACAGCGTATCGCCTTGTCTAAAATCTTGTTTGGCGTCGGTTAGTCACCGCCATTGATAGAGTGGCTAGAGTTCTCCATCGTCATCAGTTTACCAAGAAAACCAAAACTAGACATGGCGCTGTATAGTTCGTCTCTCTTCACGCTGTTGTATGCGGCTTTGAAATCGACGAATAGGTGGTGGGTGTCGATGGCTTGGGTCCTTGCCAGTATTGTGAAGATTTGTTCTATAATGGACTTCCCTGGCCGGAAAACGCACTGATGATGATATATCAGATTCTTGACGACTGGTTTCAGGCGTCAGGCGTTTTTTTTTTCGAGCATATCGGCTGGTATCTCGCTTCCAAGGATGCAATTGAGTTCCAAGGATGCAATTGCCAAAAACTGAAAAGCAATCCATCAGCCAGTAAGCCGGCGAACAAGAGGAGAATATAAGAAATCGGTAGTGACGACATCAAAGTATTCACAAGAGCCAAAACAGACAGACTTCAGCAACATCCCGTGCCCATCGCGGGATCCCAATCAAACGCTGGCTGTAACTCACCAAATTGACGTTTGCGCACACCATCCTCTGCCACGCCCCATCATCGAGCCAAAAACAAATCACTTCACTTAACACATAATGGCCAACCAAAGGCACACTTACGCAGCCCAGGCAGACGTGGCACAATCGCCGTTCCAAATATAATTCGCCGAAACCTAATTCTCACAATTTAGTCTTCCACATTTCCTGGTGACACTGTTTTTCTTTCTTCCCGCTGCGTCCGTTTTTTTGTTTTTTTGCTCGGTCTCCCTAGTCTCCTTCTGTTATTTTTGTACCCACCATCGTCTAAACTCAGACTCAGGCGCTGTCCGCACCTCTCGCCAGCCCCATTCACTCAACATATTTGCATATCAGCGGAGCTAAGAACAAAAAAAAAATCAAACAAGAATCCACACACAACTAACTAACGATGCGATGAAGTGGACAGCCAGACTCCCCATTTGATATGCGGAAATCCAAAGGCGAGACTTCAAGGACACCACTGCCAATCATCTCATCAGCAAAATGAAAACAAACACTTTCGGTGTCTGGATCAAATTTGAATAAGAAACCAAAAAGGTGATCCAGCGCAGATACATCTTCCCCCGAAAGCGAAAGTAAACAAACGAATAGAACTGGATAGCCTGCACCAGCGCTATCAGCGAACCGATTCGGCGATTCGGCGACTCGGGGGGATCGAGGCCGAGTGCCGACTGGCCGCAGACACACGAGAATTGTCACAATTATAGACAACCGACTTCGGGATGGGACTGTGGGATTTGTCCCAGTTAATGGTGCACCTATAGGGGTACAGATGGACGGGCATCCACGCTCGGTCGTGTGTGCACACTCAGTCACATTCGCAGCACATGCGGCTCGGCTGGGTCGCGGCGGCTGTGAGAGCATTCCGGAGATCCACAAGATCGTCTGCAGCGGATTACGTAACACCCTATCCCGCCGAGACTGAGGACGTGCCGCGCACCAAGGACTCGCAGACAGTTTGGCTTGTGCCTGGCCGCGGAGAGCCCTTGAAGAGCATCGTTGGCGCGCTTCTTTATGGTGCACGTGGTGAATCGCAGCGAGCGCACCCTACTGCGCTACGGCGGCTCTGTCTCGGATCGTCTCCGCGCATTGGTGTGGTCTGCGGCTGGGGGCGATAAAGCGTGTATTTGATGATGATTAAGATACGCGACGGCGAATTGAATCAAATTGGAGTTTAGTTTTGACACGTGAATCAGTTTAGTTGATCCACTTAAGTCCGTCATTCGTTGATCGTTGACGAACGACCGGCGGACTTGTCTGATGTGGAGTGGATTTTGTTAGAACGGAAATGGATTTGCTATCACGTGCTTGATGGGGACAGATGAGAAAGAAGGTTGAAACAAATCAAAGGCAAAGGCGTTGGCAATGGGCAGCAATTGCTGGAAGGGACAGTGGTGCAGATAAAGACGAACAACGGAGCAATCCCACACAAGACTTGTGGCGTCATAGTTTGTAATGCGATTGTTTGGCCAAGTGCAAACGCGCAGGTAAAAGGTCGGACAAGGGATTAGACTTTGGAGGGAGGGTCATCAAAATTGGATGCAAGAAGCGAAGAAAATTACGTCCACCACGTATAGTGGTGGCCCGTGGCGTTGTGGGTACGTGCGTCGACCCCAACCTCGACGTCGTAGGTTCGATTCCAGCTCTGAGCGACAGAAATGATATTCGCGGCCCCACCTCTTTCGAGTCACTGACAATGCTCAAAGAGTATTTCCTGTCTAGAAAAAGCTTCTCAAACTTGGCCGTTCGGATTCGGCGTAAAACTGTAGGTCCCTTCCACTCGTGAGAGAACAATGGCACGCACAACACGAGTGGTTGCTGAGAAGCTAGGCCGTGTCCCTCTATGGGCTGTAGCGCCACCCATATTATTATATTATACATATAGAAGGCATATAGCATGCAGCTGAATTGCAGCTGTTCTGGACACCGAATGTGCCCTCATTAACATCGAAACTAATGTAATCACTCTACTGTGTGTAAGAATGGCAAGAAGAGAACGTTGTGATCACAAAATCTGCGGACTAGTGGCACCTCCCAAACCGGCGTTCTCTCTTAAACAATCCTCTTAAGACGGGCCTGGATTTAAGGTCATTACCTGTGCCAAAGCGACTAGGAACCGAAAAGTGTCAATTTTTTTGAGTCAAAATCTCAAAATTGGCGGGTGATTGCTAACGTCTCATAATCGCTCTATACACGTGAGAAAACATGAAAAACGGTGGCCATAGGTCATAGGGGAGCCTAATAGGGCCGCTGTGGCAGTTGGAAGATGAACACGAAAATCGACAAAAATGCCTTACTAACCACTGTCAATTTTTTGGGGTCAAAATCTCGATGTTGGCGGATCCTTGCCAACGTCTCAGAATCGGTCAGTACACGTGAGAAAACATGAAAAACGGTGGCCATAAGTCATAGGTGGGTCTAATAGGGCCACTGTGGCTTTTGGAATATCACACCGAAGACGTGTGGGGCATGGTATAGGTTCGAACCTAAATTATAATGCTTACAAGAGTAATTTCACATTAAAAATATAAGGAGCAACACTTGGCACAGGATACTTGAATTTTGTACAGACGCACACCACTTGATTCACATTTGCCACACTTCATGACGTTGAACATGGAAGTAACGCGGATATTCCACAAGTTTCCGCTCAAATGCGGATTTAAATGACCAGATCTAAACGTCGAGGAACGCTGGAGGTCTCCCTGCTCAGTAATGTCGAAGAGGCAGATGGGAAGGACAAATGGAAAATACGAGCTTTAATTGAGAAAGCTAGAATTTGTTTGCAGAAGTCTATGCAGTATTTCTAGCAGTTGCTCAGGGACTATGAGCAGCCGATAAAGTAGATTAGTAAAAGCCAGCACAGCTTTCAAGAGAACAAGAATGTCGTATGCTCAGATAATTCGAAGGCGCGGATGTAGTGCGAAAGCCAATGATTCACCAGTGCTCCAGCTAAGAGCGTCCTCCAATCCAAAGCACGTCGTCACATCGTCCACTTATCCCAAGCAATCCGACCAAAACTAGCTACCAAAACACTTCCACGCGCGAACGACATACCTTGTATCGCATAAATGCCAAGTCGATCATTAAGGGCATGTGGCATCCGCACTTATCCACGTCAGACATGAACAAGTGCCCATTCTGCCAAGCCACCCGCTCGCGTCACTTTCAACAAGACCATTGCTGCATTAACTTTCATTGCGATGCACTGAGTGTGCCTCAATGGAAGAGGATCTCATTTCTTTGTAAGCGGAACCAGTTCGTGTTGCCATTCAAAAATATTCCCCATCGACGGCTGGACGCGATGATGACTCTATCCACAGCTGATGGCCGAGGCCAGTCCATTGTCCAGCGCAAATGTGTGAATCAAACTCGTGTTCGTCATCGTTGACAATTTGACCATATCCGGACGGACGGACGCACGGGCTGGAGGAGAGTCAATTCAACTCTAGTCCGTAAATAGAACAAGATCTCGCCCAGGAATTCGTTCGCGCTTGCCGGGCGTTTATTTTTAGCTGACGACGGATTCGCGTGCGCTATCCATCATCCAAGTGGTATGGCTAAGTGAGATGTCTTTTCCCTTATTCGACGTGCGTTCGCAGGGAACGTGCCAGTTGGCTGGAGCAGACAGTGTGGCACGTTTTCTAAAATTGGATTATTGACTTGGCTACCGGCATATTTTAGCCATCGGCAGCTGGGACTTGTGCGTCTGCATGGAGCTGAACTGGCTGCCATGGAGCTGTGGTGTCACAGTAAAATTTTGTATCGTCCTTGGGAAATAGTGACGAAGTCAACAGCATGACAAATGAATGCTAAATTTAGACAAGGACTGCTTTCGAAATTTGGATCGAAGGATAATGATGCTTGTTTGCGATTCGGCTTGGTGTGGGGTCTGTTCTAAACTTAAGACGGATACGGGGTGTCTGTGTGGGTTGAGCAGAAGACTGAGGAATGGGTCAACATTTGACGTTGGTGAAACCTTGGGGACTTTAAAAGAACTCGCTCTTATTTGGCTGATGTCATGAATGAAGGCTGAATTTGACTTCACATCGCACAAAGTGTTTGGCAACGGGATAATTTTCAGATGAAAACAATTATATTGCGTGTTGTTGTTCTCCCAGGATTGGATGGGACCTAAAGCTTTGTACCAACTCCGTACTGCCAAGTTTGAGAATATATTTCTAAACAGGACTCTTTGAGCATTGTCAGTGAAAGCGAGGGGGCCGTGAAAAATATTTTTTTTTTTTTTCATTTTTTTGTACAGAGAGTCGGACCTAGACGCCATAAAACCACGGCCATCATGCTTAATTTATCAAAAATTTCTAGCTCAGCATGCTGCTCAGCATACAGTGTGAGGTGTTAATCTAGACATACCAGGACGACTTCCTGTCAAAAAGGTATGGGCTCAAAACTCCTGAATGGAAGGAGCAAAAGCATGCTCTAAAAACACTTATTTTGCCAGTTTGGAGCCGAAATCTGGACAATAAACAAAACAACGCAGCTGATTCTTAGTGCTTTGAAACGGAGCCTTCTGGTTCGAGACGGACAATGTCCAGATCAGTCAACGGAGGACGGCTGCAACTACTAAGGCTTAGATCCTCCATATTCTATGATGCTGCAATTTAGTAGAAGAAATGCGCACAAAGACAGACCGTCACCAAATTAAGGAAAATGCAAAGAAAAGCGCGCAATTGTACGATTGCACTCTAATACGGATTGGAACGGCGGGGAGGCCAGATTCTAAGTGAATCAGTGTTAAAACTTCTCTCCAAGACCGCTATGCGTGACCAAATAGTCACAACCTGCTCGAGGTTCTCCTGCTTTTGCGAAATATAGAGGATCTAGAGAGGAGTAACTCTATAAGAACCCGCAATCCCAGCTGTAGCCAACTGTGTCTAGGAATGAATGGCAAAGTCTGGATACAGGGGGAAATTCCGTTTCAATACAGGTCTCCTTCACTGATTATTGGTGATTATTGATATTGAACCTCCGTTCCTCCTAGCTCGTGGGAACTAAATAGACATTCACCAGACAACTCCACCCGAGAGAAGACCACACAGAAAAAAAAAAGGAAAAAGCCTTGAACAAAAGAAGAGGAAAACAGCCTACTTCAATCTCATGCTAGTATGTATTCGTTTTTAATGACCTGAGGCCACTGAGGATGACGATTTCTGCAAACTCCATAACTGCAGACAGACGTTACGTAGACTGAGCGCAAAGAGAGGTATCAGGAACGAAACAAAATGTGGACTTCAATGTGCAATTGATGCAGAAAGAGCCGGAACAGACATGTGCGATCCGACATGTCCTCCGCTGATTTAGAGGAGGAATCTAAGAGAAAAGAAAAGCGTGCGATTGAACAAAAAGTGGGATACTCTTAAACACCTTGGATCGGTAGGGTAAAGCTATTAAGCGGGGAAACGAGATTCTGTGTCAATCAGTGCCAAAGGCAGCGATTGAGATCTCCCTTCGTGTAACTGTGTCAATCCTGCAGAGGCGGGGAACAGACTCACCAATAAGTAGGCCTCCGAAGGACGATGCAACGAGGGAGCAGGCAATGACTGTAGCCGACAATCCGACTATCTCTTGCTGCCCGAAGCCGTCGAATCCTCCTCCCCCAAGCGCGTCCGCAAAGCAGGCGAACTCAACACCGGACAATGTTAAAACAGTGGTAAGCACTTGTAAACACAAATTCCGATGTCCGGAACCTCGTGAAGCAACGTGTCAATACCAAGGGACTCTGTAGTAGATTCGAGAGTCACGACCCTACCTCCTCAACAGAGCTAAAGCGACTATAGTGTCTACAGTGTCGGTATGGCTCAAAGCTCCGAAGGCACGAACTAAGTCAGAACATCGGCTTTGAGAATGTACCAAATAGTCGACCCCCATTCTCTTCAATTCAATTCAAATGTGGTTCCAACCAGACATCCTCGTCAAGGCGAAGTTGTCCACAGTCGGTGATCCACAGACGTCGTAGAGAGTTTCGTCACTTTGGCCAAGCAGATTTAGGTGTAGACTGTATCGCAAGTTGCCTGCAGTCTTTTCTGTTAAGAAATATCTCATGTTAGACAACCTAATCAACAGCATTGATGATGAATTACATAAGAAGTGTCAGTGTTCCCTTGTTACGACCTTAGTACTCTCTGTGGGCATGGCTAGTGCCTGTCAGTTGATTGCCCTGATCGACTGAACCAACGACGCTATATTTTTCCCCCGCTCTAGGGATGAGGAGTATGCTAGAGGATAGTGTTTGTTCTTCTCAGGGTTCCCACGGCACTTTCAGTTATTCCGCTCGTGTTAAGGACACATTATTACTTAGTCCTCTTCATCTTTGGATCTGTTTGTCTTACAAATTGCGTATAGGGTAAATGCATAAGGAATCGGCCACCTCAACCCATTTCTCCTTTAACCCACAGTCAACCCACAAGCTTGTGTCCTTATCAAAAGTGTGTTCAATGATCTCCAAGTGATCTCCAGATCAAGATCTCCTCTTAAAGCAGTTGCAGCTCGCAGTAATTGCACGAACAAAAACCGGAAGAATACTGCATGAATGTCTTCATAATCAACGTGTACACCGTCATTGAAACCTTGATACCGGTTTCTGTGACGGTCTACACGTTTATGCTAGCAAAACAGTCTCCCTGAGTCAAACGACGCTAGAAAACGACCACAACGACCTCCTCCTCGGCTGCAGACATAAATAAGAAAACACAAAAGCATAACCAGCAATCAATTATCCTCTTCATGCACTCCAGACTATAAGTACGTTCCTCGCCAAAAGAGGAGACAACCAGGAGCCAGCCATCAATCACACTCTATCGCGGCCACGATCGCCCCAGACACGATTGAGTCTGACTCACAGCGTCAGGCCGAACAACCAGCCAGCAGCCAGCAAAATTATTCACAGCCCCAATCAATTCCCATTACAGTCCAGCGTCGACCAGGCCAAAAGACAAATGTGAAAATTATCCCGTCTCTGCACGGCAACATGCACTGACAGCCAATCGCCGGAGACTGTCAACTGGACGAACATATCCAGAGACACCTCATAAACGCTTCGGAGCCCTGTAATCAGGGCCTGACTCCTGCAGCTCCCTGGCAACGTGTTTAATTTGCGCTGTCGCTTCTGAATTTTTACAATTTTCAAAGTCGTTTTTTTTTGTGCATCTCTCGGTCGCCTGTTCGTCAATAAATTAGCAAGCAACTCGACATGGCAATCTTTAATAGCCCCCATCCAGAGATTCCTGTTTCAGCTGTGTCTGCGGAACTGGCAGGCGCGGCCGCAACGATCGCGCATACCCGCCGAGTAAGTTGGTAGCAGCCAGGATCACGTCCGACCATTAAATTCAAATTGGCTGGCTTCTGTTTGGTGGTTTTCCTTCTTCTTGTTGTTTTTTTTTTTTCGTTTTCTGAATTCTCGTCTTGCCATCCTCCGGTGTCTCGGCGAATGACAGACACAGCACGAGGAGGAGACCTGTAATCATATGGAATCTCCTCGGAGATGGCTGGTGGCAGCACATCTGCCGTGAGCAGGAAAGTTGAGCTGTCTAACCATTTCGGTGTGTGTCCAATCTCAGTCAAAACAACCCGTCATTAGCATTATTTTCGGGGGCATAGCCGTGCGACTGTGTCCAGTGGCAGGAGCAACCCACCAGACTTGTCTGCCTGTCTGGCATGATGCCGCCCCCCGATTCCGGCTCGTGGTCTGCGCTGTCTGGGCTGCTGATGCACTGGAGGCTTGGAGTACGCGCTTGATACCTGCCGGTCGCCAGCCCAGCCTGGGACGGGATGCCTTCGGTTGCGCGGCTAAGGTAATGTGCAATGTCCAATCTGCCCTGCCCGTCGCGGCGGATGCCCACTTAACCCAAATGTGCATGCGGGACAGGCTGCATTTGTTGAATGCATCGCGTCATAACTCAGATTGCATGCACTTGATACGACTCAGTGTTCAGATGTTGTAGCTGTTATCGTGCCGAGCGAGGCATCTGTGCAACTGAAGCTTACCCAAAAATCTCTTCGCATCAAATTAATCAAATGTCTCGGCAAAAGCCACGTCTTTGACGTCCGCGTCGTGGCCGTCTGCAGCGGCGGCGGCGACAAGCCTCTTGTGCCACCTCGACTCTGGGCTGGTTGCACTGCTCAGACGGACTCCGCGGCCGGAGGGAGAGCTGGACTTCTTCCTCCCTGCTCTGCCGTTGTCGTAGATTTATTCGCTTCAAATGTGCACGCCTTCGTTTCTCTTTTCTCATATTTCGTGTTTCCTTCACTTCTGCACTGAGTGGGGTTGGTTGGCGGTTTTTCTTTCGTTCTTTTTTCGGGATGTTCTTCCACGCCGCCGTGGAGTCACCTGTTGCAGGAGACTGAGTGGCATAATAAAAATCACCGACGTGCTCTTGCGATGCTCTTCCTTTTTTTTTATCGTGGGTCGTTCGTTCCTTTTTTCCCGCGGATGATGAATCTGGTGTGGGGTTGCAGACGGCTGTCGGTAGCTTGAATGATGAACAGTGGCGTCCGGGTACTCGTATTTTGTTGTTTCTGGTCGGATTCTGTCTCGTATTGCATTAAATGAACTGGTGGCAATGGAATGTAAGGTGCAGACACTATGTATTTCAAACGATGAATTGCCCATTGTAGCCACTTGAACAACGCGGCGGATAAAACCAGTATGTCTGAGAATGCATTTCATGCTGATACTGACTGAATCTTTACGTCGAAGTGTTGTGAACAGG
Source organism: Eristalis arbustorum (assembly GCA_916610145.1). NCBI lineage: Eukaryota > Metazoa > Arthropoda > Insecta > Diptera > Syrphidae > Eristalis > Eristalis arbustorum. Next base: position 24,859,633 of record OU744319.1, read on the forward strand.
GGAACTGTAAGGGACATAAGGAACATAATGCCGTCAACATTCTCGCATTCAATGTGGTAACTTACCCACCTGCCAACAAATAGTCAACCGATACCAACCAGGACAACCAGTGTTCGTCGAACCAAAGAATACCGACGTCTGTGCTCATAAGAGAAGCATGAATACCTCACGAAATAAAACAAAGGCAGTTAGTTAAATGACCTTGTTGGTACATATTATCCCGGTTCCGTCTATAACGCAACTGCCGTGCACAATAACATTGCAGCTCAGTCATCCTATCTCGTGCTCGAGTTCCGAGCTGTCCCCCTCGCAATATTGACCAGCAAACTCATTTTCTGGAAGCTGACAAGAGGGATTGAGCTTGTCTGAAACCGATGGTATTCAACTTCCGTTTGTTGCGTTGCATGTGTGGAATGTCTTCCACCATTCAGCAGCACCTTAGAGATTATGTGTGTGGTCTGCGATACCAAGGTTGACTCTCCGTTAACAGCAGACTTTGCACCTATGAAAACGAGGTCATTTCACTGGAACGACGCTGATCACTGGCGCTTGGAGTCGTACCGCATTTTTTGCTGCGCTGGGCCTCCTCTATAATAATAATAAACGGAAGAATACTGTTCAGCTTCCATTCGACTGCCCGAATGTGAGTTGCCCATTCGTCTCCGCTTTAACATGAGTGTACGGAGTAGAGGGACGAATTTGGCGGACTGTGGATTCTCCACCGACATGAAGGCGGTTCCCCGATCTGTTACCATCTTTCGTGGCAATCCGAAGTAACCGGCCACATCGTTCAAGATAGAACACCTCTCTTATTTCTGGCCTTCACTGTTCGTAGAAGAGTGTACCTAAACGTACCTGGTCTCTTTTAGGTATGAAGACCAACACATCGTTTACGCAATTGGTCTTAATGAGTGGAAGCAGCAAAAATGAGTATGGAACGGCAGCCGTTGTCCAGCCTCAAACTGTTCATAGGTCGCATTCCTGATACCTGGCAGAGATTTTCTTTCACAGTCGTGTAAGCTCAGTCAAATGAGATATACTCGATCTCGGCATCTGTATTCATAGATCCTGAATCGTACAGTAATGTCAGTTGGGCAACAGCTAAAATACTGTTTAACGACCAATGGAGCAACGAGCTTTCTTAATGGAGACTGTGGCCTAAGAAAAAAAAACCCTTTGTGATATGAGTCTGTGCCAGGACTAGGAATGTCAGCTATGCCTGGAAGAGGATCTGTCCAGCACTACAATTGTTAAGGAAACATACCTACCATCCTCCATCTTCCACTTCAGTGAAAATAAGGAACTCCACTACAAAAGTCATGCAGTCTTTCATAAGTCATTCATACATTTTGATCTTTTCACGTCGCGGTGTCGTAACCTTCACGTAGAGTTCTGAAAGAGGGACACAGCTTTTAACTGTCGTTTACATATGTATGTATTAATAGACTTCCGCTAAATTTTATCAAGATGTGATTTCTTGAGTTCAATTGTGGCCGTCTCAGCAAAGGTGACGCCAAACGTTCAAATCTTCAAAAATAAGAGTTGTCGATTAAATCAATGAGCGAACGGAGAATAGTAGTGAGTCAGATGACTGAGGATGAAAGCATCGCATCTAAGTGGGTACATTACATTGGCCATGAATATTTTGCAGTGGGAACAACGATCGCCAAAGTGGGACTTTGGGCCAACAAGAACCCACAGTATTTTGGAATACATGCGGTCTTATTCAAATCGATTACATAAAACTATTACCGGAGAGTTATTAAGAGAATTCGAAAAAAACAGCATTTGGCAAAGAAAAATGTGCTGTTCCATCAAGACAATCCAAAGCTCTGCTGAAAATTCCCAACTTGGCATACCAACTGACACCCCGTCTAGGATATTCTCCAAATTATCCCACTGCGACTGTTTCATGTGTACTCCAAGTCAGATGTGCTGAGCCATTTGTTTTTTCTCGTATGTCGAAATAGTTTTGAATAGAGACGTCCGAGACACACTGCAGTTTGTATGGCATGTATCTTACTTAACAGGATAAAGCATCACAGTTCATTTACTAACAAGAGCAATCTATAGTCAAATCAATACCATCCCGACAGAAAAAAAAATCATTCAAAAATTCCTTGCATCATCAAATTGTTTTAATTAATTTCTTTTCTCCAAAAACATTTCTCACTCTCCTCCTCGGCCAGACATCGATTAAGCGAAATACAATGTAAAGAGGAACAGACTCTACACACCTCGGCCGCACTAATTAATGCGAAGTAGGAACAAATTTCGCATTAGATCGTAAAACCACGGCACGCCACTGCAACTCCAGCCTACCGGAGAACACTCAGGTGAGGGTGAGGGTGAGGGTAGTGCAAAATTAAAATTAAAGATAACCACTACCGATGGGAATGATACTTAGAGAGCTGCACACAGACGACAGCGGCTACGTGCGTGCATCATTAATTCGTCTAGTAAATCTCGGATTCACCAGACATGTATACAATTCTTATTTAATCGGCTCGATGATGACGAAGCCGACGACGACCACGACGACAACGATGATGACGACGACGACGATGATGATGATGACGATCCTTCTCTTCCCCTTTGGTGAAATGTGTGTCTGGGACAGCGACTGTGACTCCTGAGACTGCATGTGCATTGCACACAATTGCACCGGTACGCCACTATTTAATTCGTCGGATGCACGAACACTATGTGGGTAACCGAGCTGTGTGCATTGGGTGCATTCTTTTGCTCTTCTTCTTGCCTTCGGTCTCGTTCATCGTCGCATTCATCGTCTTCGTCATCGTGTTCTTGTTCTTGTTCGTGTTCGTCTAGGTCTTCTTTCACAGGCTAGACCAGACATTCAGACGCATAAATATTGAAACTTTTTTTGTTGCCGTGCCGGCATGACGGAGTCGAAGGAGGAGTCGTTATAACTGAAACGAATGAGACTGCACTGACGGGGCACGGAGCATATAGACAGACGAGAGGTGTGATAGAAGCAACAGAGCGACGGCAGCGCAGTGCAGCGCCAACAACAGACAATCAATTGTGTCACTCGGCGGAACACACTCGACGGCATCGACTGACAAGGCTAATCTGTCTGACGGTGCGGTTGGTTCCTCAAGATTGCATGTTCATTGCATGTGCTACTTCTGTCAGATGAACATACCACGGATGGCTACTGCTGCAGTTGTTGCAGTTGTGTACAAATTCAATGAGCAACATTCGCAGAACACTCTGTCGCTCATGAGCCTGCATGAGCCATCCATCCGTCCGTCCATCCAACCGGCCAGCCAGCCAGCCAGCCAGTCAGCCATTAGCCAGTCAGCGAGGCAGCGAGCCAGCCCGTCAACCAGTCTCATGGCGATAGTGATAATAATGATGACGACGACGGCGGTGATGTGATGTGAACCGTAGTGTGTACGTAAGGCAGAGAGGAGATGCATTCATCGAATGCACCCGTGGCTGAGTATGCCTGTGCACACCGCCGCCCCAGACAGCATGCCAGACGACTGCTTTACTTAACTTTTCCTCTTTGTCTACCTTCGCTGCACTTTGGCACCTCCACCACCGCCGACAGCGCCTGCATCGTGCCCACTGCCCACATGGGGCTTGCCGGTATACTGCCCATAATCCTCACATCGGAGAGCGATAGTTTTGCATCTGAGGCTGAGACTTTTGTCTGACCGTACGAACAGCGGATGGGGGGGAGGGATAGACATGTTGTGTGTGCGCTTGTTTGCAGACAGACAACGTCGTCATCGTCGTCGTCGTCGTGTATTTCATTAAAACTTGAACGTTATCGGTGCTAGACAGTAAGTAATCACAGTTATTGAGCGAAGACGAGACGATACGAGGTGCAACAGTGAATTGGATGGCAATGAGTGTCCAAGTCGTGCATTGGATTGCTTCTTGATGGGTTTCCTGGTCATGATGTTGCTGTAATTAGAGGCGAACATAAGAAAAAAAAAAACGAATCCTCCTCCTCCTCGAGATGGATAGCAGTCTCTCACAAGTCACAGTCGCCTCACTGTATGAGATATCATCGTTTTGGATAGCAGATTTGAACTTGATTTCTCAACGAGTTTCGCTAACGTGATGTGGCCCGACTAGGCTTCGAATTGTGAAGGGAATCATGCAAATGGACTTGTCGCATGATCTGGTAGATTACGGGTGTTCATGCTCGGGGTTGGAGCAAGAATTACCTCTGTTTGATAGTAGATGGCGTTGACAGGACCATCGTCAATTGACGTCTGTCATCTGATAGGCAATAATTCCAGTGACCGATTTATGGCTTTGGTGCCTATTTGGCAGTAGGTTCAACGTAATTGATCAAATGATAAATAGGGAATCGAATTAGCTACTGATTTGAAAACATGGCTCAAGACAGACTACATAGATCAACTCCAACACAGTTGTTACAAGCGAGACAGAAGGTTAATTAGACGAGTTCGACAGATTGCCCACTATTGATACCAAATTCCGGACACAATCGCTGGGACAATTCAATTCTAGAAGATTGTCGTCACCGGTTGAATTCAGTTGGACATCATCACTTGTTTTATAACGCCCGTCACATCCATCCTAAGGTTTGGTAACAAAAATTGAACTTTTGGACCTCTCTTAATTAGATGTCTAGTTCTAGCTAGCTCTAGCTCACTTAGACCGACATGTTGGACCCATTCTGCAATTAAGGGCAGCTCAGCAGCTCAGTTAAGATGCATGGGTACCTATGGCACAGTGTCCGGTAAGGAGTCCTGTTAGTGCTTGGACTTTATTGCATTCCATTCCATCCATTCTTAGCGAGACTGTCCGCTTGTTCTTTACCTAAGTATGCCCAGGTACCCTAGCATAGAGTCAGCATGTTCACGAAGCATATCTCATTGACACTTTGTCTGCATAGCCTGACAAGGTTCCATATCACGATGTCCGATGCTACGACGTTTAATGCCACGTGGCTATTTAGGCGGCTGGCTGGAGGGGCATGTTGATTGAGGCCCAGGTCTATCCCGGGCTGTAGCGCCAAAAAGAAGGCGGTTTTAGTCGTGTTTGCTTGGTGGTTCATGGGAAGATAATATAATAATAATAATATGGGTGGCGCTACAGCCCGAAGGGGGCCAGGGCCTAGCTTCTCACCAACCACTCGTGTTGTGCGTGCTATTACTCTCTCACGAGTGGAAGGGACCTACAGTTTAATGCCGAATCCGAACGGCCAAGTTTGAGAAGCTTTTTCTAGACAGAAAATACTCTTTGAGCATTGTCAGTGACTCGAAAGAGGTGGGGTCGTGAAAATTGTTTTCGTCGCACAGAGCAGGAATCGAACCTACGAAGTCGAGGTTGGGGTCGACGCACATACCCTAACGCCTCGGGCCACCTCATGAGAAGATCACTCCCTCTAAATCAAACACCGGGAAGATGTCTACTGGAAATCAATTGAGTGATATAGAATACCACGGCTAGAAGGTTCTAGCTAGGTTCTCATTTCACACGCAACATATTGAAAAGTGTCAAGACGATCTAAAGTCGATAGGTATTGGCATTATACATTGCCCACTGTACAGTCAGGTGAGTCATTCAGAAGCCAGCTTAGGAACATTGCGCTACCACGCGGACCCGAGCCTCTTCCGCAAATCAGATGAATTGATGGCAGGTTGGAAAGGTTACGTTGATTAGTTCTGCTAATTTTTTAAAATGGTAAAATTCCATAAGTCTGTATCTTCGGGAAGCGATAGCACTTAAACTTAACTCTGGCTTATGTTTAGTGTCAAACAAATCGTCCACCTTTTGCAGTCGATTATTACTTTTCAGCTTACAGAGAACACATTCCAGGCTTGGCTCACCATCTTTTGGACGTAAACTTCAACACTAGCCGAAGGCAGAATTATAATCGAATAAACTTAAGCTTATGTTATTAGGTCTATAACTAGATGGCGTAACTTGTATTATTCCATTGGAACGATTCCAATGCGTTGGAAAGCTACTGTTATTGTTAAATGTTGTCATTGAAAAACTTCACATGGGCAATACTATTGTTATTGATTAATAATACTATTGTACATGTTTGCCTTAAACAAGTGTTTAAATTTTGAAAAAAAAAAAAACAGAATTAAGTTATAGGCCCATTAAAGTAGAAGCAAAAGTGGTCAGAGGCATCACCCATAATTGCGTTTTTGATCTCAAAATCCGAATAGCAACTGATATTTATGGTATATGTGTGGTGGGATGGACTTAACTTCCACTTAGGAAAGCAATATTTAATGAAACTTTAGCTAAGCGAAGTGGTGATTAGGTTACAAGTCACAACTAGATGAGTACATTGATTTCATTACAATTAACGAAAAAAGAATTGGCGTCTTACAAGAGCAAAGAAATGCTCTCTTATGGTTTAGCGCCGCCAGCTTCAATCATCTCACATTATGGCCTTTATACTCAATTTTTTGGACATGCATAGGCCTGACTCCGATGACATGTCCAATTAACAGACTTTAGAGCCCCCTGTTTCTTAGATTTCTAATGAAATTGTGTAAAAATCAAATACCACTTTGTTCCAGAAATCCATTGCCCGGTTTACAAATAGCCACTATCCAGTGCCCTTAACATTAGCTCTCAGCTCACTCCCTGCATGTACTTAAAAAAGGCTACCTTTTATTTATGGGCACAATTATTCTCTAAATATCATCTAACTAGATGACAAGCGCAATTTGATTTCGGAAGATAAGCTGTGGCTTGCCTTCGCAGTGCAAACAATGCCTATGTCTGCAAAACTTTCCGCACTTGTGGTCGCCTCATAACGAGTGTGCATTCAGTGGTACCGTGCTTATAAAAGCTTTTCATTCATGTACACACAACTCACCCACATATACAAACATCGGCACGCAAAATTTTGAAAGGTCAAAGAAAGTGCGTGAGCAGATCTACCCCAACAAGTGGTTTATTTACGTCAAGCAATAGATCCACGTCAAAGCAAAGTGAGTTCAAGTTTGTTTTTTCTTTTCTATTTTGGTGGTCAGCGGGAGCATTCTTTGAACAGTATGGGTCATAGGCCTACAACAATCTGAAGCACTTAGTTTTGATAGGTCCACGAAGGATATTCACTATTATTTTCAATTGACATTTTCAATTGTCGTGAATGAGAGTGAACTTCACGGCTCGCCCCATTTCATGTGGGCCGTCTGATCATAGACTTCTTCGACTTCTTTAGACAACGATCACGCATGTGGTTTTTTTTTTCTCTGTTTGTTTTGGACGGAAATTCAATCTGCTTAAGAGTCAACTAAATCTGAACACAGACGCACACATGACTTGCACTAGCTAACGTTCGGTGTTGGTGCGCCAATGGCTTGCTAATGCATAGACGGTGAGTAATCGTTTCTCCTTGAGTTGTGGCAACAAACTGATTGCCTCCCACAGTTTTCTTTTCTCACAGCAATTTGCCGCGTTTATTCGAAATTTTGCCACGATATCTTTTCCTAGACGCCCCTGTGGCGTTGCCCGTAGAGCTTTCGCTGATGTCATGGACTTAGTTTGTGTCTATCGTCTTGTGTTTCAAGGACAATGGAGCAGTAGGTGAGTCTAGGGATGCCAGTAGTTGTTACGCATTGAAAAGAGAATTTTGTTGTTGATTCGTTGAACCACAAAGATAACTCAGTTGCATAGCTCAGTCAGTCTGGGAAGCTACTCAGACTCTAATTAGAGAAGCTTAAGCATTATAATAAGACGGATTTAAAGTGTACATGAACGGCATTTGATCATACGTTCGACATTGAAAAGATGTGTATTAAAGGAAAAGGTCCTTACACGTAACCCACTGCCTTGTCATAAGAGCGATATGCGAAGGTCATGCGACATGCTAGTTTACTCCACAACAGTTTATATGGAGATCCTACGTGCTTGCCTGTACAACCGGAAGAACAGGTGGAAATGGATGAGTAGACTAATTCGCGTTCCTGGCATGCACAATTGTGGCACCCCACCAGTGTAATGAGTCATACCTCTTCGTCGGGTATTACTTTTTGTGTGTATATGAACATGTGACAAGAGATCTAGATTTTGGAGTAAGAACAAAACAGTAGGCCACCCGTAGAGAAAAAAGAGCCCAGTGGACAGCTGGAGCCATTCAGCAGTCTACATGATAGGTTTAACAGTGAGTGCTGCAAGTAGCAACTCTCATTGCAGTGAAGAGAGAACGACTTTATATTGGAGGCCAAGACCAAATTACGATTAAGTTTACGATATTGATAATGATAGAATTACGAATTCCTATCTATGTGGCTTGAGAGAAGATTCAACGGCGAACATGTATTGGAATGTTTAGTTAGCTTCGAAATCAAAAATCCCTATGTATACTTTGAGCACATAAACACCAATACTTCAACCAAGAGAGTCTTCAAATCCGAGTCTCCTTGTTTGAGAAGGACTAGAGTAGGAAAGAAGAGCTTGGTTTCATGACTGAAAGTTGAGTATCTTGGACAGTCAGTAAAGGATGGAAGGCAGCTTCGGGGGTAGAGTCGGACGACATATCTGATAAGTAAGTGTCACCAGTCCAATTGTGATTTGTCGGAATGATGATCAAGCACAGGATTTGATTCACATCTGAAATTAAGAAAATAGGTGACCCCTTGGCAGATCCAGGACGAAGTGATTGGACAAAGATCAAAAACTCGTTTCATTACGCCTGTGAATGTCACTAGATTTCAACAGGCTGACAGGGAAAAACAAGTTGAAACTGATATGGGTGCCAGGACAAGAGAACTATACAAGAAATGAGAAGGAAGATGTTCAAGCCAAGAAACGGGCACCTTTTCATTCAGGAACATTGACTTACAACAACATACATGTAACTGGATAATCGCATCCAATTTTGGAGCATTCAGGAGGGACCTACACACTCCAAAAAATTCAAGAGGGCTGATCCTAGAAGACCCAAGAAGGCTCTGAACCTAAACAAGTTTGACATTATGGAGCAAAGCAAATCGGAAAACTGTGCACACTTTGTACAATCAAGGGCTACTAGTCGAGTGTCCAAATCTGACACCAAACAGAAACAAAACAAACAATAGAGTCACATTAAAAGAAACAGACTACAGGACGTCCCATCTACAGAGATAATAAACTTGCTCAAGTTAGCTCTGAAGTCCAGACAAAGGGAAAGGGACAACAATAGATCAAATGTGTTAGCAGTGCCAAGTGATTCTGGTCTTACTTGTGTCGTAGTTATTCCTCCTTATCAAACAAATCCATGTTTACACAAAACTCGCAAGAGACCAACTGAAAAGGACGTACTTTAGCCAACAAAATTAACCGATTCGTGGATGGATTTTAGCCCTCATTTGCCGAATCCAGTTAAGCTGCGTTTCATTGCAAATGCACAAGACATAAAGTAAATAAGAACAAACACAAAACCCCATCCATCATCAAGCAAATCAAAATTAAGTCACGCACATTAATTTCTTTTTTGTCTTGTGCTACCGTCATCGTCGGCAAATGCTCAAGAAGTTTCCTCTACCCACCCACCAGCAGCAGGCAGGCGGCATTCCCCCGAGCAACAATATATGCAGCCATGAGACTGAATTAACTACAACCGTCCAGCCACAGACGATTATCCCCATCGCCCGACATCTGCAATCTGTGTGTGAACTTCAGGCAGTCGGCACTCGCTTAAACGCAACCCAGCTCTCTTACCACGTTTTGCGAAGTTCCAAAAGATCGCCGCTGTCTCGTCCAGCGTCCGACGTTCACCGCATTCGTACGCATTTATTCGGCGTATCACGAGCGTGTGCCGTATAGAAACTATTATTTTCCCAGGCCACTTATCCATCAAAGTCGGTGGCGGTGATACGCAAATCGGCAACGATTTGCGCGATTAAAATTCAAATGCACTGCGAAGAATAGCTTCATTGCCAAAAAAAATCACCTCAATGCACCGACACAGACACCAACGCACGGTCGCCCATCGCGCGCCGCCTAAACCCCACTCGGTGTATCCGTATCCGAAGAAAACGAATTTTCAAATGAATCCGTAAAAAATAAAATAAGAACCACCTCACCCGAGTATTAGATAGAATTTTCCTCATTCGACGACGCATCGCACAGTGTCGACCGAACAACCGGCACAGAGAGTGTGAGTGAGAGAGGACAGTCCGATATAATTCATGTATCTAGATACATGATTATTATGATTTGTTTCATTTCATTTTAGTTGACTCTTATTATTTTATTTTATTCATTCATTTGTGTGTTCATTTTCTTCTGCTTCATCACCGTCGTCGTCGTCGTCGTCGTCGTCTTCTTCTTCTTATTTTCAAAGCAACAACAACAACAAAATTGTACGATGATTTGGATGTATGACTACGAACGAATGTGTGCGGTTGGACAAGAACGGCGATTAGCATGTGTACGGGTGTGTGTGTGTGTGTTTGTGTGCGCGCCCCGCGAGAGAGTGAGTGTAGCAGCCCGTGTGAGTGAGTATCTATCTACAGTACATCAGTTCGATATAGTACCAAGCAATATCAGAAGTGAAATGTTATTTAAGTCCTAAAAAGTGCTCCGCGCAAATCATTTTATACTTGGTGTTCTTAGAGTAAAGACCCATCCACCGAAATATCCTCGTTTACCTTCTCGTGTGAGATTCTTGATTTTCCTGCAGTCATTACTAGAACCATTTAACCGTGGAATCAGCCGTACCGGCCGTACAGTGTGACTAGTGAAATCCTTTTTTCTTAATCTTGTGATATAACAATGAGTTGTAGAATTTAATTTAACACGAAAAAAACAAACAATTACTTTGTGTGCTAAATTCATCGGCAAAGACCAAGACTAACCATCAGATCAGGTGTTTTGTACCGTGTGGCAAAGAACAATGTTTCGACAAATGAAATCGCTTACCGCAATTTGTTTATTGCTAATGGTCCTGATGCGGTGCGCTGGCGGCACTCGATCGCTGAAAACCGCAAGGGGTGAGGGTGAAATTGAGTCTGTTCGCGTTGACATGGCAGACGAACGGGTTCTGCGTCTCTTCAACTTAACCTCGGACCAATTGAGGAAACTCACCCAAGGTGGTGGCACTGTTAAATCTGGATCCTCATCAACGGCCACCGACAACGAGCGTTTCGTCAATGTCAAGGAGTACAGGTGAGTGGCACTCTATGTCTCATTTTCTGATTCTTTCTCAAATTTGAATATATTGTCAGTTGTGCTTGCTAGCTTTTGACTCCATTCATTCCACGTCTTAGGCTTGAAAAGTGTGTCGTTTTTTTTCCAAAATAAGTCCCTGTCCCCATAATGTCCTCATCGTGAGTGAATTTCGATCAAATGTAGTCATTTAATCCCAGTCGCAGTCTTTGAGCACACAGTTGTGTTCCCCGTAAAAATCCAGTTGAAAACTCAAAAACCATCCAAATCGAAAAAAATTCCTATCCACTATGTGCAAGGTGCAACAGTTTCCAATTATTCACGCCTTGTGCACATTTACTGCCAATTCTTCGGACAAAGACATCTTAAATTAGAATTTCGGTTTATTTTTCTATCCGAATTTGAAAAGCCAAAACGAACTAAGATAAACACAAAATTTTGTATTATCATCATTTTGACGGGAAAATCGTGTGTGGATTTTGTGATTTTATTGGTGGCTGGAACCAACTTGGCAATTAGGACGAGTGAAAATTGCGTTGTAAGTGTGTTTAAGAGAATTTTGCATGATGTGCCTTGGGGTTGTCGCATCGACACGACGCCATGCAACTCGCCGGTTATATCACTTAACACAAGCCACTTTAGTTTGAAATGATTCACCTCGCGGAATGGTGATCTTTTCTCAGCGATCGGTTCGAATAATGTGTTTTTGCCGGTCGATTGGTTTAAATTGATTTGATATGATGAGAATACGTACAAAATTGTAAAGCTGGTTCAGTTTCCTGTCAAATGGTGAATAATTGGTCTATGCTCGATCGGTACAGCTTAAAATGACAGTGTAATTTTTTTCCCAAGAGTGAAGTGAATCCACTCCAGTCAAAAGGAAGTTCAGATCCCTTCTGTCTCTATAAAGCAAAGCATATAATGTTGAGCCAAATCGTTTTTCAATATTTGCTTTTCAATCTTTTTTGTTTTTTTATCGGCGATCTTTCGGAATTTTGCAAAACGTGGTAAGAGAGCTCGGTTGCGTTTAAACGAGTGCCAACTGTCTGAAGTTCACACACAGTTTGCAGATGTCGGGCGATGGGGATAATCGTCTGTGGCTGGACGGTTGTTGTTAATTTAGTCTCATGGCTGCATATATATTTTCTTCAAACATTTTTATGCGTGTTTTGAAGAAATCACTCAGTTTTAGAGTTTTTTCACTGAACTTGCTCATCACCACCTCTGCTGTCACCTTCCTCGTAGCCGATGTTGACGACTGTCGCTTCTCCTTGAAATTGAACAGCAGTTGCTATATATAGTATAGTAGACTTGTTCAATCGATTCGTCATTTGATATCAGTAGACTTCCATTTATGATTCGTTTTACTGGACATTCGTTGGTTACCGGTTAGTTAGGTGTCAACAGTCGTTTCACTGTATGTCCAGTGTACATAGTTGCTTATGATGTCCTCCCGTCTTTCTGTTGTTACACTTTCTAAACTGTTAATCCCCTTTTTTTTTCCCAAATTGTGACCAGAAATCACCGGCAAAGATTTTGAGAGATTTTTTGACAGTTTGTTCCGAGTCCTTGGAAGACAATTACTAAATTCTCTTATTGGTCAGTTTGGTCCAAGATAACGCCATAATTAACCATACAATAAACGAGAAAGGGGCAGAGAGGTAGAAGTGAAGCATCTGAATAACACTCGATTTCAGCACGCTTACCGGTTTTTCATACCATCATGGCTTCTACAATCTTGATTTTTTTGGGCTTGGGAGTCAGTTAAACCCTTGCGTGTCAAGACTGTGCCAACTCGTGAGTGCTTGTAAACTTGAAGACTGAGAAGGACTCCAAGAAATTCAAAAACAGTCTTAAAGTCGGTCTTAAAGTGTTTGCTGTGTATTTTGTCTCCTGTCTATCAATTTACGAACACTCTTCGGATAGACCGACCAGTAATTGAAGTCCAAAGCCGAACATTAATAGCACATCAGGCAATCTGTAAATATTTTCTCTTCAATTCTTGCAATTGTCTGTGCATTTTTGAAGAACTGATCAGTGTGTATACCGCTGTCACAGACGGATCAGTTCGCCAAAATTCAGCAAGGTGAGTAGTGGACATGGTTCCAGTTTCTATAACCACCACCTCTGTAGTGCGTGGTCTAGAGTTTCGCTGCTGAGCATGAAGCGCCGAGTTAGGTTAACGTGTGCCCACGGAAAAAAAAAACTGAAAGCTTCAATGAGTAATTTCCAGTTAAATGATTTCCAACATTGCGTCACAAATCAACGGTCTGGACCAACTGGTCATGCGAAAGTCTCTCAAAAATTTCAAGTATGGCCGATGATGCATCCGCTCGGTGACGATATGACCCACCCACTACTTACCTTGACAAACGATACAATTCGAATTCCCAGCACAAGTGGTCGCAAGTGGTTGATACTACGTCCAGATTCGCCTTGTAGGTACTGTAAGCAATTGTTAGATAGTCGGTCCTTCCTTTGCCCATCATTTAAACAAGAGCCAGAGACACCCCTTCATTTTGTCTGCAAATAATAAACAATACGGTGTCCACTACTCATTGATTCATGCATTCGACTCCAGCTGGTGGCCCGTGGCGTTGGGGGTATGTGCGTCGACCCCAACCTCGACGTCCTAGGTTCGATTCCAGCTCTGAGCGACGAAAACAATTTTCACGACCCCACCTCTTTCGAGTCACTGACAATGCTCGAAGAGTATTTCCTGTCTAGAAAAAGCTTCTCAAACATGGCCGTTCGGAGTCGGCTTAAAACGGTAGGTCCCTTCCACTTCTGAGAGAACAATAGCATTAGTGGTTGCTGAGAAGCTAGGCCCTGGCCCTCTACGAGCTGTAGCGTACGCATATTATTATTCGACACCTGCTCCTTGCTTGATTGGTAGTGTTAGACGGTGGTTTCAGGCAGTGAACTGGTCTAGCAATTCTCTGCATCGCAAGACCCAAACGCCTCTATCCATGCACTTCTGGCAAGCCCCCAATCACCACTGAAACTATTCACTTTTTTCTCTCCCACAACCCAAAATTCGCAGATGATTCTCCAACAAATGGACACAAAAAAATTGTTCACTTTCATTTCAAAGTATTCCTTGTCAAAAATAAATGAAAAATACATTAAATCATTCGGATCATCGCTCTCATTAGATAAACAAATAAGACCCCCGGCAGGGTGTTAATTCGAATCGTTTGCTTTATTATCGTAATAATTTCATTTGCCATCCGAAAATATACATAAATAAATTTTCACCCCTCCCTGGCCGCAGCGCCGCGTCGTCTCTCCCACGCTACCGCTCTCGCCGGCATACCACGACCACGAGAAGGAACTGCAGTTTGTGTTGAAATTCATACAATCTGCGTATTTCACAGATCTTCCAAATTGTGCACATTTTATAGACCAATCAATTATTTTTAGATTTGTGGTGTCGTGGAGAACACCGACACACACACACACACTCGGCAAGGCTGCTGAAGCAAGGTTAGGTGTGATTCAAGGTGGCACCGGCCAAAGGATCAGATGATTGATAAACCAGGTGTGTGTGTCTAAGTGTGCGTTTGATAACGATTTGCATTTCTGCGTGGGTCTGGATATTTTTGGGAGAATCTCTCGTATCGTTATGGGGATATGGTCACCGAGTGCGAAATGTCCCCCGTGGGCGGAAGTCGCCCCGACACGAGTTTGGCTATTCATGAAAAAATATTTGATTGAAACAGGACATGAGCTGTCACATAAATAGACTGCCATGGCATTCCGGAGCAACAGAAATAAAACACACGATGAAGAGTGACACGATTTAAGAATGGCATTCCTTATCTCTGCTCTCTAGCAGCGTTTATAATTGTTATTGTAGCGGCACTTTGAGCGGCAGAGTGCCGGTCGTGTCCAACTAACGCATGTGACATCATCTGCGCGACGATGATCCATGGCGATGGCACACGCTCGTGCGTGTGGACTGTGGACACATCATTAAATAATTTTATTCGGTGTACTTTATGCGATGTGATTGAGGGTTGATGTTTAGAATGAGAAGAGACATTTGAAATTGGTTTGTCAGCGATTTTTTACTATTTTTACTATAAGCCGGTGCCTTGCATGGTGAAAAGGAAATGAGGTGAATCGAAGGGAATATTCTCAGTGAGTTGATGATGAAATTTCCTAAGGTATATAGCGCAAGTGACAAAATGGTTCCTTACTCATTTGACTTAATTTGGGCATCTTGGCAGGGTTGCAAATGCAATGTATGAGAACGCCAAATCCCACTCACCGCGTTTTTCTTTTGAATTATCGCAGCTTTGTCCACTTGCTTTGCAACTGATTAGTGCTGGGGGGCCAAAATTGGCACACTACCTACACAGACGGAGGATACGGCGTTTACTCTGAGCAGTTGTATCACTATGCAGCACAAGCATAACTTAATTTGACTGAACTTAATTTGCGGACTTGTCGCTGTACCAGAAAATTTGACATCTTAGAGCCCGAACAATGTAGACTCCTTCCTCTTTCCGTCAGTCGTTTGATAAGCAATGACAAGCACTGTAAATTCCACGAAGCACGAACAAATATCAGATATCAGATTCAAAGGAGTCATTACAGAATTGTTTCATGTGGAATCACACCTGGGAGCTAGTCGTCATCAAAATGTTTTCAGTAAGCACTCCAAGTGTTTCATTATCTGCTCCTGGCCAGCAGAGATGCATCAACGACGTGGTAATGACACAACTAATTTAAGTTGACACCAAGCGCAAGCTTTCTAGGCTATATCCAGCTCCAGGTAATCCGAGTGCCAATGGAATAGTCTGCCTTGAGGGCATTTCATCAGCCATAAGCACCAACAAATTCCAACACATTCAACTCTTCTAAACAGAACGCATCACATTTTAGAGATTTCAGGATTTGCTGTGCATAATTTGACTGTTAATCTATTAGCGGCAAGCACACTCAACAAAAATCTCAAATTGAAATGAAAAATGTACAAAAATTGTACAAGGCATGTTCACACCTAATTACAAGTCAATCACAAGCCAAAAAGTCAAGGCTGCCAACTTGTAGTAACCAGCGTTGGCACTCACGATTTGGCCCATTAAGCCCATTGACAAACTGCTGAGTGTGAACGCCGCAATTTACTGAACTTTTTCTTCTCAAAAATGTTATCCTTTGCTGTACATGCCAGTCAAAGTAGATTGGGATTTCTATTCCATATTCGTATTTGACAGTCGAATCATTTCAGTTCACAATTAAAACGAACGTATTCGAATCCTTAATTGCCAAAGATCGGTTGATCTGAAGAGTTGGATCTTGGGGCACTGTTCAAGCCGGACCTTCACAGATTCTGGAACTACGTCCGCTTTTGGACTAAGGAGCAAAGAAATATGCAAATTATCACCTAAAAAATGTTTACACTCGAAATGTAATCAAAGTACTAGAACTATCAGTCGAATGAGAATCGTTAAGGAAAACTATCGGATTGCGCTTACTTTTATTGTTACTTGCCCTTTGTTAATGTCTTGAAGCTTACTCGGCCTTGGCTGAGGCTTAACAACTTCTTAAGGTAGTAGGGAAACGACACCAGTGTTTGATCACTACAGTATGACCTTTATCCTTTTTATAATAATAATATAATATGGGTGGCGCTACAGCCCATAGAAGGACAGGGCCTAGCTTCTCACCAACCACTCGTGTTGTACGTGCAATTTTTCTCAAACTAGTGGAAGGGACCTACAGTTTTATGCCGACTCCGAACGGCCAAGTTTGAGAAGCTTTTTCGAGACAGGAAATACTCTTTGAGCATTGTCAGTGACTCGAAAGAGATGGGGCCGTGAAAATTATTTTCGTAGCACAGAGCTGGAATACCCACAACGCCACGGGCCACCACCTTTTTATTCATGTAATATTAATACGGTTGGGCCTGATATGTCCGAAGATGATTTATTCGCCGACCACTAGATAGTGGCCGCCTACTGGTGCATTTATCATACTAAACTCGTGTTATTTTGAAAAAATGTATGCGATGTCTTGCTGCAGATAATTAACAAAACTGAAAGCGATGCTCGAAACAAATACTGCGCTAGCTACAGAGTAGAGATGCCAATGCGACGTAGAGAATTTGAGTGAATAATGGTCTGTAATATTGACGGAGCTAGTAGAAGGAAAAACTTGTGGACCCGAGGGAAAAGGCCCCGAAGTTATACCACGCGAATATTTGGGCTGGGCCCCGAACCGAATTGAATAGCACGAGCCTTAATGTCATTGGGTTGGTAGGTAGCTATGTAGGCGATAAATGGCTTAGATGCACTTAGGTCAAAGTAGCCCCTTTGTGCCACGTGGGCTTAATCAAAAAGGGATTGGGATATTGTGAATATTACGAAAGCCACCAGACCAGTGAAATGCAAAAGCGATATAATCGGTGTTACTGTCGGATCGCTTAGGTTATCAAGATCAGCTCCAGAGAAGGTGTTGCACACATTTCTTCTCCTTTTCACCTCCACAACTTCCACAGAAATCAATTATGCACAATTCATGTCGTTAAATCAAAAGTCTTTTTCGTTTTACTTGAGGAATCTCAAATGAATTCAATCAAGTCGATTACAGTCCAAAATTGTAAACCAACGCATTTTTTCTGTCGCTCCCTGTGCATATGTCCACCGCACTGTCATTTATCTCATCGCTGTTGCCATTACCTCAGAATATGAACCCGCTCCTCAAACCATTCATGCTCCGTCTTTTCAAATTTATCAAAGTTAATCCACATGACCTCAAATTAGAAGTTCAGCCCAAAGAGTCTCCGTTTTTCCTATCAATATCCCCCACAGCCCCCAATTCCATCCGGAACCACTGCCAGCCACCGACCGCCACCCATCCCATCAATGGGCCGTGTGAAAATGCCTTAACACACAAAACTCCGCCGACCCGACACCAAGTGGCACACAATAATTCATCTCTAGGCAGCTCCGTAAAGTGCCACCGTTTGTGTGTGCCCCCACCTCTCTCACAGGAAATAAAATGCAAAAAGAGGCAAAAAAAGGAAAAGGAACTCCCATGCCTATGAGGCAATAATCCGTCAAACTCCCCGACGACGACGACGACGACCGAGGAGGACGATGCGTCTGCCACTGCACCGGTCGGGGTCCGTTGTCATTATCTTCACCCATCGCCGTGGCAGGGGACGCAATGACTGGAAGTGAATGGATTAATACTCCATGGTTGAGCTTTGTGTTAAATAGTGCACACGCTGCTGGTGCAAAAGCGCAGACTTACATCTGGTTGATGGCATTCTTCGATGATTGTCGTCTGGGCCGGCGAGAGAGAATTTGATTGCACTCCGGCTAGACGCCGGCACTGATGTGACTGTGTATTACCTTGGACAAAAACCAACCCACATCAGCCGCAATTGTGTGCCGTGCTGTGCTGTGCACCACCTCGCACGGCAGCAGCAGCAGCCGTCTGCTAGGCTTTTGCTTCTGCCTCAGCTCGCCCCGCTGCTGCTCGTGAACAGTTTGTCTGTTGTGTGTGCTCTTTGGCTGGCTGGCTCCTCTGGGTGCTGCTGTGGTGTTTGCCTTTTGCCATCTCAAGTGGCAACTTCTGCTAGACACCATCGTAGACAGCCGGCGTGTGTGTGTTTGTAAACTCGGACAAGACCGACACCAACAGCAGCGGGAGCAACTTTTGCATCTGCAGACACAGAGAGATACCTTGCGTTGAAATTCTATGAATGAAGAGCGCGAGTGTGTGTACCTTGTTGCGGTTGCCGATGAAACAGTGGTGGCGCGGCGGGACGCTACGTGGCGGTGTCTACGCCGCCGACGACGGCAACGCAGACTGCAGCCGCAGCGTGAGGCGGACGCGCGGTGAGGCAGAGACCACGAAGGACCGTCACAAGGCTCGGTCGATAGAGGTCTGGGGTTAGTTGGTGGTGTTCTTTCGTCTTATTCACATTTTTACTCTCACACACGTCGACCTACAAAAAGTTCATTAACGGAGCCGCTAGACATGGCCCAGACAGTTGTGTCGTACGATACCTATTTTGTGCTCGGTTCCAGTATCCATGCTCGTCGCGTCGTCGGGCTGCTGTGTTGGGCTGTTGTGTGCCTTGGCGGATTTGCTGGCCTGCTCCGTCAACGTCGCGTCGTTGTCGGTGTCGCTCGTCAGTGCTCTCTCCGGATTGTGTGCATCTTTGTTCTCTTAACTTTGTCGCTTCGATGTCTCGCTCCGGCTCGTCTCGTCTCGTTCGGGTCGTCTCGTTTGGTCGTGTCGACTGTTGCATTGATGATGTAGATGTTGATTTTGTTTGTTTTTTTCTTGCTGCTGCCGTCTTTTTGTCTTGTCGCTCGTTCATCCTCCTCGTGGTGCTCCTTCTCTTGACGGTTGCAAAGGGGCGCGACTTGGTTTTGCCTTTTATTATTTACGGCCGCCACCTAAGTGTGTTGGCAGCAGCTAACACACGGAGCACACACCGATACGCCCTCGGGCGATTTGACTGGCTCATTTGGTTGCGCTGACTGTTTTGAAAATTAAGGTCCCCAAGTCTAGACGATTTTTGTAGGAGAGCGCGACTGTGTGTGCAGTGCACGGTGTGCGATGTGAAAGGGTGCATGCTTGGCTGTCGGGACGGATTTGTGGGATTTCTTATTTTCTCTTCTTCGCTTTTATGCTTTGCCTTTTGTCTTCTGCTTGCCGGGGCTAGAAATAGCCACTCGTTTTGTTTGCATTCCAACGCCGCCACCGCCGCCGCCGCTATAAATATCTAATAAAGTTTAGTTGCCACTTGTCTGCCCGAGAAGTGGAGGATGTATTAAATCGGTCCCCCCATCATCAATGTGTCTGATCACATTAAGAATTAAAATGCTCGTATCTTATCAGACGAGCGTATAGTCATCCCGATTGTGGTTCGTCTGACGTCCAGCCGGGCGGTGCCGCCGAGGGGGTCACCTGGCTTTAGCACAGATTTACGTCCTGGGAATTTCATCTGTCGCCCGTGTGTGTGTGCTCGCATGTGAGAGGATGAGTATGCCGAGTGTCGCTCGCGTCAAGTGGCCAGGCATTGAGCTTGAAAACATCAAGTGGATACAATGTTGTGGTGATACTAAATGGAATAATGAATGGCGACTGGTTGGTTGGGTTTGTTTGCATAATTATGCGTTGATTTATGAGCACGACTTGAAGGCAATCATGATGGATTGGAGGATTTTATGTGAGCAATTCTGTTTTTTTCTTCTTCTTGCTTGCAAATTGATTCGCTGTCATCGCTGTCACGTGGATGGTTGTGTTGTGTGGATGTGGCGGCGGCGGCTTCAATTTGGTTCACCGGTGTGGGAAAATGGGGTTTGTTTGGCTGAGGCAGTGCGTGGCTACTGATTTTGGGCGATTTGTAGGATGCTAGGACGACCAGTGTTGGTCACTCGTGATGTACAAAGACTTGTAGTCACGATTTTCGTCGACGCGGGCTTAAGAACCGCGCATCATTTCAAGCGCAGTAAGGAATACGACTATGAGATCGTAGCTATCACCATTGCGATGCAGCCAGAGTGTTTCATGACCTCCTCAGTGACACTCCATTCTACCGACGTGTGCCCCCAAAACCTCAACACACAAAAATGTGTACACCTAACCTAGCTTATCAGGCAGGTTTTCCTTTCACTATGCGCGCCATAGCAACCGTGCACGTCATCAATCAAAGTGCAGCCGGTCTGCGCCAGACCAAGCTAGACAGATGCCGGTTGCGGTGATATCACCGCATGCTCCGGACTGCTCACTTTGAGCCCATCGGATCGTAGAAGATCGTGTGTCTGGCTCGGGCTGCCGCTCAGTCGACGCCAGACGACGCTATTTATTAATGGACACCATAAACGAGTCTAGTCAGAACGTTAGACGCAGTTCATGTACCCGTACGTAAATGTCACTGATGCAAAATGAATTCTATCCATTTAGACTTTGGCAAATTCGCGACGTGACAGCAACGTATCGTAGATCATCATTAACGCCATCCCCAGCGTGTTGCACTCTTGTCTTAGACAGACAGACATACGCATCACTTAGAGAAGACACTTCACGAGTGCACGTACTCATGTGACACTGAGTCTAACAATGAAAGCGTGTGACTGAGGAGCACTCCTCCTCCGTGGAGGTGTTGAAAACTTTGATGGGGGCGCAGACGACTTAATTGTCTGGCATGCCAAAGATCCGTCTGTCTGTCTAGTCAGTGTCTGGAGCGGAACTCAGAACCGCAGACTGGGAGCGAAAAACAGAAACAAAAGCGAAGAATAATCCAAAAGGCAGAGCAGTCTAATTGGACGTGTAGTCTGTTCTGACGAAGTGGCTACTGTCTCTCTCTCGCCCGCTGACCGCCCACCACTTTACCACGAGCCAGACATAGACTAGTCATGATTTCATAACTCTGATGATGATGATGTGGATCGGCTTGTCGGCTGCAACCGCGCGACACACTCGATATCTCAGAGGTACACACGCTCACACACATGCATTAGGCTGGAAGCTGAGAAACGTGATCGGGTATTATGTCAGACAGGGGAGTAAATTGCCGGCATAATTAGGCGCTTGCTTGTTATGCATCATAGATCGCCGAAGAATGGAATGTCGGTTCTTAAGACATGATTGATCGCAGAGCAGTGGGCGATGATGTTCAAGAACTGTGACGGAATGGGAATCTGTGTGGTTATGCCTTGTGGTTAGGGCGGAGAGTGAATTTGTCGCCCGACATTGTTTGAATGAAGTCAATCTTAATTGAAAGAGGTTGCAGTGCGAGGTGCAACAGTCACTTGTGCCTCCTTTATTTCCCAAACAGATAGGCAATGTACATGATGTTTCATTTGACAAGAGTGTCATCTACCGAAGTTAGTTTTAGTATACCGACTTCTTAGTTAATTATTCCTACCAGACATGCTGGCCTTTGTAGCCTTCACTACAGCAGAGAGAAGTTGCAGAACCAGGGGAAACAGCGCAACCGATAGACAAAGCGCCTAGAAACAGCGAATAAATCGGTTCTCTGCTACAGGAACTATCAGACTTGTCTTTAAGATAAAATATTCATAAAGAGTTTCAAGCGATCTCAACCAAGTGCGCCAAGATGCACTTACTGCCTTACTGATGATGAAGATGAACCACTGCAGTTGTCTGAATACATATTTTGCCTTGATCGACAAACACATTAGCACTTCAAAGCCCAATTCCTATAACCAATGCCGGACTAAGTCCCTTTCCTACTCAATCTTCTGCCGTCTTTTGTTTTTCCGAAGATCGCTTCTGCACCTTGCCCAATAAATGCGTTTGATTTCACCTGCTGGCTGAGTACTGGTGAAAATTCACTTTGGAAAGTGTGGTTACTGGTGCACTTACCCAACATCAATTGTTTTTTCTTGGAAGTTTACATACACAAATGTCCCTTGGCCGGTTGCAATTCAGCCTTGAAAGACGTGACAAATGCTGTGATAAAGGCAAGAAGATGCATCAAAATTCCAAAGACATAATAAGCTACCCCATGATCATTTATTTCGATTATCGTGGCAAATAAGAAGTTTGGTGCAAAATTTGCAATCACGCGAAACAAAAGTACCGCGCGTCACTCAACATCATGAGAATCAACAAGTACGAAACGAACAAAAAGTGAAAATGCTTCAATACATTGTCTTTGTGCGCCTCTCTCCCCACTAACTGACCACAATTCAATCGCATTTCAACAAGTTCACCGACAAATGACTGCAAATAAAATAATTAAACCCCATGCACGTCGTTATTTCGAATCATTTTTTTTTCTTGCCAAAAATGCATTCACTTAAGACGAAACACCTCATTACCCCAAACCATGAATCACTTAACCAAAAGTCAGATGCTCCTCCACATATGCCTTCCTCTGCATGACATCATTTTACTTTTGCATTCGTGCAACAACTTTGAACCATCCAAACGGGCGACCATACACACCCGGGCAGATTGAACAAGAAACAAGGGAAAAAAAAGTGCATCGTCACATAATAGCTTTCGAATTTGAAGGTCACCAGCAGATATGTACATATTCATTTCTCTGCAGTTCCAGCAGACGTCTTGTCTGCCAGAGGAACACAAAAAAAAACAACAAACAAAATGAAAAAAAAAAAGAAACGAACCACGAACAGAAAGGGCAAACATTTTCTATCTGCACATCTGGTTTTTCTGTGTCGTCTCGTCGGAGCGGTCTTGCCCTTAGAAATGCACTCGGTGTGGATGCATTTTTCTTCAAACACGAAACAAAACCCGAGAACTCCATCTGATGCTAATGATGCAGCCAGTGTGCCTATGCCACAGTTTGTTTCAGTGACTCCGAGTTCGGCCGGTTGTGTGTCTGCCTGTCTGCCAATCTCCCAGTCTGTCTGTCTCATTTTGGTTGTGTTATGTACTTTTTATGCTTGTTAGAGGAGATACCCGTCGTATCATTTCTCTTTTTCGGAGATAATTCACGTCTGGATGGATTTTTTATTTTTTGCGTCCTGTCTGAATGCAATTTTTGTTGTTTTTCTTTTCGACTGCAGGCGTTGACTTTGTGTAATTAACATAAATTTGACGATGAGCACAGAAGTAACAAGAAATTGAAGCTAATGCAATCATTTGTACATGTTTTTTTTTTGTGAGTGCGATGATTAATTGGATTTAATTTTCAGAATCGGAGACATTCGCAATAAGATTCAAATGGCCATCACTGGCGGGGCGACGCCACCCAGCGATAATAATAAAGATCAACCACACCACGAGATGGCTGCCTATCCGATCTGCAATACGGAGACCGATTGGCTAGACGATCCCAATGTGACGCTTCGCTTCAGAGACAATCTCTTTGAGTCCAGGAAAAATAACTTGTACTTGGACAGGGCCACTTTGAGGTAAGTTTAGAAGCACAGTCTGTCTGTCTGTCCGTCTATCGGGTGCCCATAAGGGCTTTTTTCACCGCCTTCTTGAGAGCTCCACATTTGTTTTCTTTTTTGCAAGCATTCATTGCTCTGAGCCTAATGTGCGCTCATGGGTTAATGTTGCGGTGTCACTGTGGTAAAATCGCACTAGTTTGCCCTGCGCCACATCCTTCAGCTTCCGCACTGCTCAATTCATTTCAATTCTAATCGGAACACAAAATCTTTCAGAATTTACAAACTCAACCCAACCAACTCGATGCTGCAGTCAACGGAGCACCCTAAAGCCTGCCCCGACACCAGCATTGACGCCCAGATTCGCATCACCGTCTCAATAATCACCAAGAACAAGAACCGTCGTGGTAAGTACAGCCACAAAAGACACAAAGCCATGCCCATCTCACTCACATCCCTCACTTCTTGCAGAGAAAAAGAAACGCATCTGCAACTCGTTCATGATGAACGTCTCGCACACCGGCTGGATTGAGATTGACGTGAAGCGGGCCATCCACATCTGGGAGAATGCCGACCAGCAACGTGCCAATCCACCACTTGTCGGCTTCTTCATGATCGAGGTCCATGACGAAGAGGAGCGCCCCCTGAATCCCGGACACTTCTTTGGACCACCACTATGCGATCAGGCAGGTATGTGTGTTGTTTCGTGAGCCAACCCCGACTAACATGCTAATGATGACCCAACGTCACCTTCACTCCCCCCCAAAAACAATCGATGAAATACTCGTTTTCTGATTCGTCTTAAGTCGTCCAAACTAGGCACCGAGTAAACGGATTCAACAAGATACACGTGACATATTCCCACATATTCAGATTCCCAAATTTATTCACAATTACACTCGCCAATTGGCTGACGTAACAGTTTGTTTGGTCGTTTTTGGCGTCCGTCGCTGTAATATCAGACGCTGAGGACGCAGTCTTTAGGCAGGTCGCCAAAGAGTCTAAAAAAAATATATCATATATCGGCAGACAGGCAGAATCAAATACCTCAGCAGATTCCTCCTCGCCGCATTAAAATGCACTTCAATAGGGTAGCCTAGCCGCAATCGCCCGACAGACTCGTGTGCGCCCCACCAGAGCTAGCTCAAGCCGCACTGCGCCAGAGACGACTAGCGTGCTCTGCGGTTTGTTCGACTTGGCGCGTAGCTTCCCGCGATCGGCCTCCCTTTGCGGGTCGTCTACTTGGGCGGAGATGTGTTTTTTTTTTTTGTTTGTTCGTTATCAAGTAAGGCGAATGACTTCGTGGCGTGAGTTTCATTTTTTTCCGCTCCGTTTTATGAATTGAATTTCATATTTCAAAATCGACGTACCTCTACACTCGTGTGTACGTGAG
Organism: Eristalis arbustorum; assembly: GCA_916610145.1. NCBI lineage: Eukaryota > Metazoa > Arthropoda > Insecta > Diptera > Syrphidae > Eristalis > Eristalis arbustorum. The sequence goes on from OU744319.1 coordinate 24,885,007, forward strand.
ACTTCCCTTAAACTTCCTCAAAACGTGAAGGTCTAGCTGACAGACATTCATATCCGTTTTCAAATGCGTAAAAAGGATCGGGTGACAAGAAAAAAATAAAACAAATTTACAGACGCAAAAACGCTAAATCCTCTATGCGCAATTACGGTAAGAAACATATATCTACGCCTTGGAACTAAAACTCAACAAGCTAACTAACTGACACAACTGCGTGTGATGCCGTGCTTATGTTTTTTTCTGCCTTGACTTAAAACGCTTATGTGTGTGTGTGTGAAAATTGCCGACTTGTCCTAAAGGAAGTCGGCACACTGCTAAAATGTCAGCAAGTTCAAAATTATTGTTTTGTTTTTCTTACCCTTTGCCGTTTTCCGTTTTCCGTTTTCATTCATTTGATTGTGATTTTGTTGTTTTGTTTGGCTTTGCAAATATCTTTTACTGAGCTTGCGTGATTTATTGTTGTTGTTGTTTTCCCAATGTCTACAATCCTGGGTTCGATTTTCATTGAAAAGAAAAACAAAAACGAAAACGTAATGATTGCATTCGAATGAATTGAGGAATCGAGGAAAACGAACCCAGGAAATATACGTTTTAATGTACAAAATGAATTTAATCGTGTGCGAGAGAGGGAATGTGTATTTAATTGCGTCTATTTCATTTCAGATCATGCAATCCCCTGGAATGTCTACGGATCTTACGCGTCTATGCCTTTATCTTACACGGGGCAAGTGCCCAGGTGAGTTGGATTTTTTTATTCATTTCTATTCTCTTCTAATAAATGCTAAGGAGTTGCATCGAAAGAGAGTTGAGGACACATTGAGGAGCGTACTTTGGTGGAACAGTGGCTGTAGTAAGCTTTTATGAGAGATGCATCTGTCTTAGCCCTGATTTGTGTAACTTTGGCATTTGCTTAGTTTTCCGTCATTATTTGTCTATTTGATGAACGCTATGAACTCTTCCCACCGATAAACTCTGGACCCAACACTTTTGAATGGAAAGCGAGTTCTGTCATTTTAAAGAATCGAGCGACGGACACCCTGACCGTTACGCGCAGTTTCGTTAAGTTTCGTCCATTTCTGGTTACTTACAAAGACGTATACCGCTACTATGGTTTGGTTAGGTTTGGTTGAAGCGGCTGACAGCTGTGCGAGAGGACAGCAGCCACACGTAGGCCAGCAGTTTTTTACTTTTTATGAAGACTTGAGTACCAATGGCACAAAGCCCTGTTAAACCGCCCATGAGGGTTCCAAGATAAGGTCTGCTCATATTGATCCTTTGCTATATCCAGCATAGGCCGGATTTGTTTAGTTATGAGACATCCTGCTCCAGGTGACGATAATACTTGAGTACGGAGTTTCTACCCTTCCTATCGAGTTCGTCGCTTTGAATGCTGCGGAATGTCACCGTGGCCCGAAACCTACATTTTTGGCCATTCGCCATCTCGTTAAGATGGCGTTATACCTTCTAAAGATCGTAGAGTGTCCAGATCGAAGTTCTTCCAAGAAATGCAGAAATTTCAACTTCATCGTTGTATTAGCTGCTTGCTGTCTATCCACTAGATCTATCAATGGATGGTTGAGGAGCATATTCAGAGCAGCGCAGGGAGTGGTCCGCAGTGCTCCGCTAATGCATACGCAGGCGAATCTCTGCACCCTTTCGAGTGGTTTGAAGTTAATGTTCTTATCGAGTGCAGTCCACCGAATTGCGAGACCATTCCTCAAAATGGGTTTGACTACCGGTACAGACAGACATGCGGGGTTGTAATCGCCATTTGCACCCGAAATCGCCCCGATCGATTGCCTGATTATTCAGCTTCCAGTCAGTTTCGTGTCTAAGACGTAGGAAATTTGCGCTGCTTTAGAGATGTCCCTTAACCATGAACACTTCAAATTGACGATGCTTCCGGCTTCTGTTGGCTTGGCTCTTACATCAGCTTCAAATATTGCCGATTTGGGGGAAGACCCACGGGGACCCTCTCGATGTGGACGAAAATAAAAGAGTGGCTCACAATAATGTTTCGGCGGCCTCCATTCGAAACGCGAAATCACACCCCGTTAAAAAAATCCCTTCACCTGATCATCCTAACCCTCAATCCGAGAAAATAACGTATACCGTACAAAACAGATTTAAACTAATATCCTCCAAGTGTTAGACCAAAGCATTTTTCACTCAATGACATGAGCAACTCTTCTGTCCACTTGTACACCCAAAAGTATGCAACGAAAATATGCACAAACTCAATTGTCTCTCATGCTACTTATCGCTTGCAACCGTCAAACCAAATGTAAACCAAATCAACAACATCACATTAAATTAATTGACATTTCTAATTGCTCATTTCAGATCCCCAAGAATAGACATTACACTTATTGGATATGCGAGTACCATACCTCGCGCACGCCACGGCTTAAATTCCGATCATGAATTCTATCGCTTATCTAATCGCAAAAGAGAAGAATCAACCACATCGATTACACCAACTGACAATCTACTAGATCAATCGGCCTCAACTGAGATCCATAGGCACAGACAACGTCACGCACGTCACCATCATCATCACGCGCACATTTCGCCAGCCACTATCGCTGATGGCGATACAGCCGAGGCCACCGTTGCCACGGGTAGCATAAGGTTAGACACTTCAGCCGAGGAACGTCAAACGTTAGATTGTTAGTTGCTAAGATACTCTTAACTTCCATTTTCCATGATTTATTTTGGTTTTCTGTTTCAAAAAAAAAAAGTCTCAAAATCTGTGTCGATTTGAAGGAGGTAGGATGTACTTTGTGTATCTTTCGGGGATCTTTGTGATTCATTGTTTTTTTTTTTATTTTATTTTATATATAAATATATATTTTGTAGATAAGATGCCAATTACTTAATTCGTAGTCTGTAGGTAGTTATAGTACAAGACATGTATACACAAGGCATAGGGAAACAAATGCGTCTTGCGAGTGCAGCCACAGGCTCACATGCTGATGGAAAGCGGTCGCATTTAAATTGTACATAGTATCTCTTAGTTGTTCGTTACCCTCCCTCGTATAGTAGGCAAATATTTTGTTTCAACATAAATTAGAGAAAATGCACAATTACCTCGAATGAAAGATGAAATGAACCTCTCGTTTATTGTTAGAAAATCGCTCGTGGAATGCTGTTCATCCTTCCGTTTGTGTATCCAGCACACAGAAACTGTTTGTATTCATTTTCGAAATACGCCGTATCTGGGATCTTTATCATATCTAGGAGACTGTAATATTAGGATGTGGTTGATAAACTCTCGTTTTTTAATAGCGCATTGCATGTGTTAATTGTTTATGTATTCTCCCTCTATATCTCTGTAGATGTAAACCACTACTGCATACGCTCATACTTACATTCATAAACGAGTTATGTATTATATACTATACATATGTTATTATTAAACAAAAAAACAATTAGTTTGTATTTCCTCTGTTAGGTTTTATTCTACGTTAGGACTTTAGTTTGAACCTCTAATGGTATTTGCATGGCATTTACGTCAAGCAGATGCGCATCTCGAATTGATTCAGGTGAAATGAGCTCATTTAGGTTGAATAAGGTTGGGCATTTGTTCAATTTGTCTATGCAAGACCCGGGTTGTGTCAATATTATTTTTATACACGCACATTGTATGTATATTTTTTTTACATATAATATATTGTTTAGGACTTACTTTTAAGAATTGGTTAAATGTTTATTTTTACATTTATTTATATGAATACATTAACTATAAACAATTAAATAAAGATAATTGCAAATTTAAGTGGTTGTTTGATTTGTTGTTGTGTGGTAAGTGCCACGACTTCTACACTGGTAGCTGTGGGCCCAATCCTGCATACGAGCAATTTTCATTGGCATTGAATGGGTGACAATGCTTAAAGAGTTCATCTGTTGCGAAAATGTTGCTCACCCTGCATAAATCACCTCTCATGAGATTACAATATCTTGCCCAACACGAGCGGTTGCTGCAATAACAGGCCTAGGTCCAACTCGATTTGTAGCATCACTCTAGTGTAGTTTCAACTTCCCTGCTAAACTCATTTGTCTTTACGGGATGGAAAGACCATAACCGTCAAGTTGCGTAGTGATCTCAAGAAAACATTTGGTGGCTTAAGACAAGGCGATGCATGACAGTCATGGCACTTCTCGAGGAGATCGCGTGCTTAGCATTAAACAGAGGCACGATCTACTCGCCACCTGTATGACCACTCGGATGTTATGGCGCAACTCTTGGAATGTAATAAGAAGTTACTCAAGACAGTAGTCGGAGCACCAAATGACATAACCATGTGAAGTACCACGAAAACAAAATGGGTCTTACCCATGACGACATCTGCTGGGGCTGTGGAGACTACGAAGAAAGAGAGGACACTCCTCACTACCTCTGCACTGTTCATGTCACTACAGATTGAGGAATAGAACGCTGGGAGAGAATTTGTTCCATGTCCTAAATGAGCTAGCAGATGAGCCACAAAATTCTCTTTGCAGGTCTGCGAAGCTATCGGACTGGTTCGAGAGGGAAAACAAAGATAGTGAAGCATGAGGGATTGGGCACGAGAAAGGGGAAAAGAGAATATATTTCTAGGCCCCTTTTGTGAAGATCTTGGTCTAAAGATTGATCGACGAACTCTACAAACTGTTCTAAGAATTTTACCTAGTCAAACGAATACGATCGACTCGACTCAGTTGGGTATGTCATGTAGAGTGAATCGACACCAACCCCTCGACTCGAAAAGTATTCGAGTCTAACCTCGAGGAAGAACGTAGAATAGGCGCGAGCAACTGGAAAGGGTCCGTTATCAACTGCGTGTACGACATCGCCCAAGACTGTGGTAGTTGTAGAGTCATGACAACTGAGGGCCAGCTCCACAACAGACTCGAAACCCAGATAAAAAAGAAGCAGATGAATATCCTGTAACAATGTGTTAAGTAGATAACTTCGATCTGAAATATGAAGAAAAAAACTCTCGCAAAACATGATATGGTGCATTAGTTGGGATCTCAGAAAAGGAGACGGATATCTGAATTGTTTTTGAATTCACTTCAATTTGTGAATCTTCAAATCCGAACCTGTGGGGCAACTCAACAGAGGACGTCCGCACCCAAGTGGAAATGGACCTCAACCAACTTGGTGTACTAAAGGAGACACCCCGGGCTGTAACGCCACACAAAGAACAAGAAGAAAAGTTGATTTGGCTCGATCTGAAGAGGATATTAACAGCTTTCGTATTCTTGTGTGTTGTCGTAGGATACCGGTGTGTGCGCTAATCAGACAAACGGGTATGAGATAGCGCTTGCAAACTTGCAAGAAAGTGCAAGTAGCTTCTTTGTGTTCCGCAACAGTTCGGGTTGGATCTGGCAAAACCAACAATCTCTCCAGCCAGCACGATCTTTCGTCAGTGGATTTAGGTTGCACATACCAAGTTGGTTGAGGGCCTTTTCCACTTGTGTGCGCCATTTCGTACGAGGACGTACGAGGACTTCTGTTGCAATGGCTCGGCATCGAAAACTCTTCGGGCCAGGCCGTTGTTGCCCGGCTAGGCTCATATCGTTGAATCTTCTCCTCCAAGTACCGCCAACGTAAACAGGACCAAACAACACTAGCTGAACTTTTTTCTTGAAGAGACCAAGGGCTTCTTCATCTGTTTTACAGACGAACTGGAATGTTCAGTGCATTTTATAGGCTTTCCTTGCCTCGGAGGTGGAGTTGGCATATTTTAAGGTCCTTTCTTACGGTGAGGATCCAAAAAATTGGTCATATTCCAGCTATTACAATGTGCATACCGTACAAAAATTAAAATCGGCACTAAAAATAAAATCACGCATAGGCACTTTGCCCACGGCAACGTCTGTCTTGAATTCGAAATTAAATTTACAAAAACAAAGCAATCCAAAATGCATCAACGAACATATTAAATACCCAGTGATTCGCAACTTAATCTGTGCCTTTTAATCGTTTTCTTCACGCGTGTATTTCATTGTAAAACCACAACCATCGTAGAATATGGAGACAATTTCAGTAAACTCTAAATCACAGCACCCCACTATCGCTGTGCGATACGGTCGAGGACTATGATAACTTTCTAAAACAACAACGCATCGATTTTAATTTAGTTGAACAATCGCGAGCAAAGCTCTTAATCCGAATGCGATGACGATGGATTTTTAATTATTATCGAATCCATAGGCAATTTTAATTGTGTGAAGTAATCACAAGATCACCAACTGTTGATTATACTAAACACAAGAGCATCTACTACAAAACGTTGATTTGAAATGTTATCTACCTAGATGACATTGACAGATGTTAGATATCAGTCAGTTACTGAAGATTAGTTGATAGCGACAAGCTATTTATTGCCATTATCCGTTAATGTTGTCAGATAAGACTAAGAGTTAAGGGGGCAATTTCAGTTTTCCAAGGAATTTTCAATATTTTGATATTTAAAAAGTGATTCAATTTAGAAATCAGGAGGGGGTATCTTCAATTTGGAGCAACTTATTTCCAAGTGATTACAGCAATTGATAACAAATCTTCGTCTTTGAGTGTATTTACTTGTTACAATTGGCAATTGAAGGATTCCAGACCACATAACCGGTCCGACTCAAATGAGGGTCATTTGCAAGCCCAGTCTTCAGCTTCGGCTTCGGAATTCACATTTTCTGGACTTAGTTTCATCAAGGTTTTGACGCATTGACAGAGATAGCTATGAGTATCATCTATTTTCTCTTCGTGTCTAATTGTCATGTCCTTAAAGTACCTGTTGCCACTATGGCGTAATGGGTTGGTGTGTGGATTCCTACGCCGCAGGGTGCCAGGTCCAATCATTGAATTATCTAACATTCATAATTCAAGGATCCACCTCCTTCGAGTCACTATCAAGCTCAAAATACCACTTTTCTATATACTTGTCGACATAAAACTGTCGCATCACCCAAACCTCATTACAGTGTAATCAGGCACATCACGAGTGGTTGCTGTTGTGCAACTTCTACCCCAGCTTCACCTCAGACTGTTGCACAAAACCGCTTTATAATTTTACTTTTAGAATTCTGCTGGTATTTGCACTCTCGGATAATAGCCGAGGCGTTTGAGTTGTCGCACATGTGATTAAAGAGTTTGTTGCCTCTATGATAGCATTAACCATGTATTTCCATATGAAATTTGCAAGTCCCTTCCCTATATGCGTCGACCCCAACCTCGACGTCGTAGGTTCGATTCCAGCTCTGAGCGACACAAATAATTTTCACGACTCCACCTCTTTCGAGTCACTGACAATGCTCAAAGAGTATTTCCTGTCTAGAGAAAGCTTCTCAAATTTGGCCGTTCGGAGTCGGCGTAAAACTGTAGGTCCCTTCCACTCGTGAGAGAACAATAGCACGCACAACACGAGTGGTTGCTGAGAAGCTAGGCCCTGGCCCTCTATGAGCTGTAGGATAAATAACTTTGTGGCAGCGTGTAAGCAACTCGGGCTTGAGGTCTTTTGCAAATTGCCTTAATGGGCGGTTGAATGTGGAATGGGAATGTTAAAGTCGGCTGATTGGGAAGGTCATTTTTTTTTGCTTTTTTCTGACCCGCACTATAGCGTTCGCGGGGTAAAACACGCACTAGAGATCTCCAGGCCACTTGATCCTCTGTCATCGACTTTAATATGAAGGCCCCGAAGCAACCGGGCGAGCTTTTGGATTTGAGTCCAACCACCACGTGCTAGGTCTGCCAAATGGTCGCCTTTCTAATGGAGTCGTCCTCATCGTCATGAAGACATTCTTGGCACGTGCCGAAACCATCGAGGATAGCCCCTTCTCAAGGAAGCTGCTGCTCAACATTGATTTCTGCCTTATTTCTCATCCTACCCTTTGGAGCAACTCCGACTTCGGAAACGAAGAAATCTCTTATATTCGCGATCTTTTTATTCGCTGTCACGCTGTCAGGACATCTGATGTGAATATTTAACATTTCGGAGAAAGCACCTTACTCCTGCTATTTACAGGCTGCTTACTTGTCCGCTCTTGCCAGTGGCACTTGAGACCTTCTTCGTACATAAAGTAAAGCAAATTGACATGAATCGAACCAGGAGATCCATAGCGATCGATACGGCCGAGCAAGGGCAGGGGACGGATTTCTGCATACCAGACCACATCCAAATCTTGATACAGTCCGTAGACTTCTCATCCGTCAACAACAATTCCCAATCGATTGTGACATTATTTGAATCACGTGTCGTCAAGCTCTACTAGTTCTGTTCTCTAAACTGACCGCTCTTTACCTTCGGACTGTTGTATAATTAGTTTTATATTTTAAATAACAACAGGCATTAGTGCAGCGGTACGTAACAATGTCACACTCACTATAATTACCCAATAAATGGCAATAAAACTAAGTTCATAATTTCATTCAAGCTTCTTGACAACAACAATTCAGTAGATGAACACGTACAATCGTACAATTTACGTCAAATATTCAGTTTCGCGAAACTCAAGTTCGACACTCGCATGCCAAGTAACTTAATGACAATTTGTAAGCCCAAAGAGCAAGTGAATGTGTCGCATATGGAAGCTATAAGGACGCCGACAAGATCGTTTCAACTTGGTTGCTCGTTCGAAGAGATATCGGAAAGCTCACACTCACGAAAGAGTCAGGCACGCGAAAGCTCTCACAAATTCACTTCACCACTTGAATGCTGGTTGGCGATACTTGTGATAATGAACCTTCGGAGATACAAACTGAACAATCTGACTAGAGGCTTTGAGTTGAGCCCCGGCAGTTGATGCATTCATTCGTTGACGTTACCGCTTGCCAGCTTGTTCGGTTTCGTATTATGCTTGTGGCTCCTTTTTTCGGGTCTGAGATGAAGTCGGCTCGCGTCTGAACGGCTTTTATTGTTTCGTGACCGCATACCATTCTGAATGAGTTCCAGCGCAACAGTGTACACATAACCCTCACATTTAACTTGTCGGTTGGTAATTTTTACTTTTTCGTTTATTTCTGAATACAATTTGAAATTGTGATGCTGACGTGAAACAACGTTGCTACCGCTGCTGCTTGATTAAATACTGTGTAAGAATTTTGTTTGTTGCATGTGCTTACTGTTTCCCTTCAAATTGTGAAGTGCTTCTAAGAATTTAGAATAACATGTGAATTTTGAATCGACATTGATTTAACTGTTGTGTAACTAACGACCATTTCAAGATGTGCACGGTTTTATAGTGATAACATTTCGCGCTCGGATTAATATTTTTCTATTGCGACATAAAAACATGTCAAGTGCTTGTTAATACATATTTTATGACATCATAAAAGAATATGTGGAATATTAAATTTCGCAAAGTTAATTGCATTGTGTCGCTCACTGCGATTAAAAATATTGCCTTAAATATTGCGAGTGCAACTCCACTTGAAGGTGATTGTGATTGCACTTTGGAGCCTGTAGAAGCGCTTGTGTAAAGATTAGATCTTATGAAATAAATTCAATCAACTCATTTGGACTAGCATTTCGATTGATGTGACATCTCCTACATCTCAAATTTCTTATGCGTACCTTGCCTGCCTTACAGACAGGCGGTTAAGAACTACACGGTGACCAGAATAATAGGAAACGTTTTTGGAATAATATAACAAGCGTGCTGTGAAGAGGCTTTCAGGATCAAATCGTTGAATATCCGATTATGCAAAGCCAACCGCACTGAGGAAAAACGGAATAATTTTAAACGGGCCAGTATGGCAATGAACTTTATTAATCCGACGTAGGAAATTCTCTTATGAGCAAAAGTTGTGCTCTACAAGCATGCATAAAAGTGCAAGCAGCTTTGAATGGCACTACAATCCGGGTTGGACTTGGGCTTCAACCATAAAGCCTCTTTAGCTAGCGCGGTCTCTGACTATTTGAAGATTCCGAAGGGAGGAGCTAAGCCATACGCTTCGCATGGCTTAGTCACTTTGGATCTAGACTCATGTAGCTGAATCTTCTGCAAATACCGTCAACGCCAACAGGATCAAAGATCGCTCGCAGGACTTTTCTCTCGAACATATCAAGAACTTCTTTACCCGCTTTTGCGATTGTCCATGCCTCTGCGCTGTACACCAGGACTGGAATTATTATTGCCTTATATAAATTCAGCTTGATCCTTCGAAAGGGCGGCTCTAATATTTAATTGCCTAGCAAGCAGTATGGCAATGCATATTATTAAACCGACGCAGGAAATTTTCCTATAAGCAAAAAAAGTTTTACAATGACCTAAGGGTAGCAAGACCTTTAGGTTATTTCTAAAAAAACATGTGCCTCGTCTTCAGTTCCCACTCTCATTTGCAAACACATCCCGAAACAAGCCAATCTGCTTTGCGACGCTTTTGCAGCTAGCTCAACATGGCCCAATTTGTCTCCACCACCACAGACGTCTGCTTCAGGTTCGCTGCCAATTTTTCAAGCAGACTGTCTCCATGTACATCGTTACCCCGGCAATTACGTCTCGAATATTTGCAGCTCCTCCCAAGTGATTGTCTTGTTAAACTAAGGACTTGACAAATCACCAGAGAAAATAATCAATCAAATGTCAAGTCGCATGCTAAGGACGCTCAATTAGTGAAAGCTAGCGCTATTTCGAGCGTTTCTTCGTTTGTATGGTATGTTATGTATGTCTGACTTGTTAGAATCACAGCTCAGATATTTCGATGTTTTCGAGCTCTGAGAATCGCCCTCTGATAGGTGACCAAAGATCCAAGGAAGTGTACTCAGGCTTAAACTTGTCCACGGTGCGATAAAGTGCTTGTACACTGAACTTGTGTTTTGCTGACCGACTTCATGACGAAATTCACGGTCGGTATTTGCTAAAAATTTGCTATAACTTCTGCGCGGTCAACGAGCTAAAAATGATGAACCTTTCAGAATATTTTGACAGATGAATGTCATTGATAGACAGATCCTCAAAAAATTAAAAAGACAATTTACAAAACACCTTGACGCCAAGCTAAACATCAGTGTTCTCTTCAGTGAGACAAGTGGAATAACAACGACATAACGAGCTGCCACTCCGAAAATCTCATTTGATTTGCTTATCGCATCGCCTGAACTCGCCGAACGAGTTTTAGTGCCCAAAGCAAAAAAGAAATATTCTGTGTAGACAATAGAGGATGAGCACAGTTCTTCAGACACCGACAGAACGCAGAGTACTATCTGATCTTTAATGAAAATCCATAAACCTCTTCTCTGAAACACTTCTACGTCATAAACTGGTGTGGCTCATGAGCATTTCCACGAAGCCGAAACTTGTTTCCGACGAATTGTTTGGATAAGAATCATAGATCTTACTCGATTCATTAATCTGACGTCGTTACTTACCGAGCGAATAGGTCGCGTGACACAAGTCGCCTACTAGTGCTTTTTCTAGGAATCCAATCGATAACAATAAAAGCGTCAGTTGATGTAATTATAATAAATGTCACTGCGATCGAGTTAGCTGAATAAATATCACCGCTATATGTCGTATATATGGAAGACAGGCAGTTCGAGGACGTCCTCCGTTGCGTTGTCCCAATCGCTCGCAACACATCTACTAACGATTTAACGAGCACGATCCCCAACAAGGGCTCAACAGTTTAGAGCGCAAAATAGGAAAAAACTAAAACATGACGTGTCTTGGTAGTGCCCAGTGTTGTCCTTCTTGTAAAATTGTGTTATGTCTTTTTTGAGCATGACATCTAATCCGACGCGACATGGCATCAGTGGCTAGACTTTGGACGTGGAAGGCTTTGTAGGTCGTGGATTTCCTGGGATCATCTGATTGGAAAATGTCAGCTTACATGATCTGGAAAACGTACATACTTATAGTAGTGCCGAATTTCTGTGTTTAGTGGTATCACTTCTACAATAGGAACTGCACGGCGATTTAGCAGATTTAGCATTGGTTTCTGGTGTGATAAAATCCATTGATTGATGGCATAGGAAATGTCCACTCGTTACTTAGATCCGTGCTTGGTGCTAAGATGTATGATAGCTACGTTTCGGGGGTTACCAATCACTTGTTTCTGAACCAGTGTAATTAGAGATTGTATAGACGGATGAAGAGGGATTTCTCATTGAGTCTGCTGTTGCTTTGGCACTTCTGCAGATCCAATTTCCCTGTATATACCTTTAGACGATTAATAGCTTCCCTCTACTGTTCTTAGCAGATGTATGCCATTGTGGGATGCCGTACGTGATAATCGACAGAATTAATTGCAACACCGTCTTTTGGTTAGTTCCATTTTGTTTTCGCATGTCGATCCACTTCTGATGGCTGTGAAACTTAAGTCTTTCGGTGATGTTAATGCCAAGAAACTGCACATTGCTGTCTTTCGCATGGTTTTCGGAACCATATAAGCATCGCCTTTTTGACATTCATATGAATTTGGCGAGTTGTATTTTTGCAGTGTCTGGATTTCACCACTGCATACAGCGATCTGCCGCGGCATTGAGCTGGCATACGTCGCGATCGTCGTCTTTGCTTTGCTGTTGGAAAAGTTGTTGCATATCGATGTACCCCCAGATATTTCTGTACGGTTAATAAAACAACGATCGAGAAGCCTACGTCACTTTATGAGGTTATTATTCTTTTAATCACATCGGATACACTCACATTTTATTTTGTGTAAATTACTTTGTGTCTCCCTCTTGAAGTTGATGAATAGATTACAAACTCGTCTTGAATGTCGCACTACCAGTTCAAGCGCCATCGAAACCTTTTGAATTATTCAAATTGCCTTAACATTCTATTGTGTTTCTCTTTCCCAATTAGCAACAATGTTTGCAAAATAATCGCAAAATTTCTTATAGTTAGAAAATCATTACAAACATGTTTACACTGTCATGCTCTCATGGTGCAAATAGTGCGATAGCACGAATTTGACCGCCTAAATTATAGTAGTCCATAGACAGTCAAATTCCTCTCAAGATATTTTTTCTGCTAAGTTATCTTAGCACATTTTTGTCGTGTTATCTGGTTTGGAAGTGAATAGCTTCCGTGCATCTGAATTTGTTTTTCGCTAAGAGGAGATAATAAGGCACGTTAAATTTGCTATTTCATCTAAATAAGTACAGATAATTAGTTTTAATAGGTTATCGTCTGCTCATTATCTTATGCGAATGATGGGAATTTTATATAACTTGATTCTGTTTTTGATAAGTGGATACCACAAATTGCGGAACACAATTACGAGGGTACTATGAACAAGAACTACTAAGTTTTGATGGACTATTTTATTACATGCCTCTGAGTCATAACTAGCAACTCAGATAACGAAGTCAAGGTTCAGAAGCAGACACTTCGAGATGTCCTCATTTTGTTCTTGTTACAGTTTCCTCTTCAAGCAATCCTTACATTCCGCTGACACAACCACTTGAAGGAATCTACAATGCTTATTAATTACTCGAACCTTACAATCTACAACGTTTATTAATTACTCGAACCTTACCAGGACTTTAAGAATTGATAAAACAAGCAGATCTTGACTTTAGGGAGATGGAGCACCTCGTACAGGTGAATGGAGTATTTGGTTGAGTGCATAGTTTGGTAGTGTGAATCCCAGTCAAACAACCAATAACATGCTTTGTCCGGTTTTCAAATCATTTCCAACCACTATATGCCGTAGGCTTTCAGATTAACGGCACCATCACTAGAGTTGTCGATCAGTGTAGTCTGACTATGGGCCAACATGGTCTATATGTGAGCTAGCTATTTCGCTAGCAGCCCAACTTACCTAAACCAACCTAATAAGACCTCGATTTCGATCATACACTCGGGGCAGTTGTAGAAGCTGGGCTCAGGTCGAACGTTTCGGACCCGTATGAACCTCGAGCAGTCCCATTGACACTTAGAAGAATTTCTCAAAAGTAATTGTCTGGTAATTGCGACTGAAATAGCTGTCTCCGCTGATATCTTCCATAATAACGATGAAGGGTTGAGTTGACTCTATTTCAAATTCGAACGAACTCCAGCTAGAAGCATCGACATTTTTCAATTGTTTCTGGGGGTCTGAAAGCGGCCAACGTTGGCAGATAGCAATTCATTTGGCTCCCGATTAAGTCAGACATTTTTAACGAAACTGAACGAAGTGGCCTGCTAAATTGATTAAATGAACTTAAGTCTTCTTCTTCTTCTTGTGGCGCTACAGTCCGGGGTGAACCCGGCCCTCGGTCAACAATCCTCTCCAGCTGGCACGTTCTTTAGCCAGCTGCCTCCAATTTCGCACTCCAAGTTGGTTGAGGTCCTTATCCACTTGCGCCATCGGGTTCGTGGTCGTCCTCTATTGCGTTGTCCCACTGGTTCGGAGTCGAAGACTCTTCGGGCTGTAGCAGTGTTGTCCATGCGCTCAACATGGCCTAGCCATCTTAGGCGTTGAATCCGTAGACGCCTGACTAGGCTCATGTCGCTGTACAGCCCGTACAATTCGTGGTTGAATCTTCTTCTCCAAGAACCTTCAACGCAGACAGGACCAAAGATTGAACGCAGAACTTTTCTCTCGAAGAGACCAAGTGCGTCTTCATCCGCTCTTGAGATAGTCCAATCTTCCGCGCCATACAGCAGGACACGGATGATCAAGGTCTTATATAACGTGAGCTTGGTCTTTCGAGAGAGGGCTCTACTACTCAATTGCCTCTTGAGCCCAAAGAAACAGCGGTCGGCAAGAGTTATTCTGCGTTTAATCTCGGTACTGATAGTGCGAACAACTATTTACTTGGGAGCCAAGGTAGATGAAGTCCTTTACTACCTCGAAGTTATAGCTGCCTATGGTGACGTTCTAACCGAGTCGTCGATGTTGTGTGTCCTTTCTTGATGACAGCATATACTTTGTTTTGCCCTCATTCATCGCTAAACCCATTTTGCCGCCTCCGTTTCAATACAAGCAAGACTTAAGTCTACGTACCTTAATAAATGCTTAAAAAATAATTAATGCCTTAAAAAACAGTTGCAACAGCAGTGATGTTTGTCAAACTGGGCTTACAGTCATTTGAGGAGAAGCAGACTGTAGACAATGTCTGAGTCAGTAACATATGTAGCAAAAAAAAAGATTCTCAGACGTCAGACGTGAACGAAAAAACAATTACTTCGACCCCACAAATGAAATTAAATGACTCATTTCCGAACATAATAATCTACAGATATTTTAATTTGAACCGGGATTCACCCAATCAGAGCTTACTCACACGAATTTTGCACGTCAAAGCTGCTGCAGAGAAAAATAACATTCTTTACCACCTGAAATCATACGTTGAATGGTATATTGTGTATAACTCTGTGAATTGGACTTTCCGAAGAGGAAACCTCGAATGAATATCCCCCTGAGTTACACAATAGTTGTGTTAACATGAATCAATCATGTCATACTTATTATGTGACGAACTCCAGGGTACCCACAATGAGTGTTTGCTTGGGTATTCATTAACAAAATACGCAGTATTCTAATTCACCGCAATCAGAGAATGACTTCATTACAGCCTGTCGAGTTATGGTGTCAAACAAATTTATTGACTGCCGAATAAAAGGTAATCTAGAGCAGACGTGAAATACCTGAAGCGAATCGCATCCAGCACGTTTTTTTTATTTCAGCTGTAAACATGTACACATGCAGACACGCCTTCACATAGAACTGTATGTACACCTTTATTTCGGTACAAGTGATGAATCTCGTTTCCTCGAACAAAAGGAAAACAAATACTTTTTACAGCTGCAATTTAGGAGTGATTGTATTCCACATTTAAAACACCGCCAAGAGAGACCGCTTTAGAAACGCAAATGTTTAGTTAAGCACATCTAATCAGGTTGAAGGTTGACTGGATGGTTAGAGAGAAGCTCGTGACAGAGTTAGAGAATGATTTTGAAAATAATTGAAAGTCAAATTAAAACGATTTTATACTGAAAGTCCCTCACTCTCAAGCTCATCGTAAGCACTTACATAAATCTGTTTAATCCACAATCTGATAAAAGCGCACCGCGGAAAGTGGAAACCACCGCTTTGAATAATAGGGGGAAAACGGCACGAGTGACTACGTGCCGACAAAAAAAAACTTTAAAGAGGTTGCTGTTGCTTTGGTGTTTCCCAGCAAAGCTGACGCATCTTCATGGGGGGCTTTTCGAATCTTGAGAGTGAGTTTTTATTCGGGTCAAGCGTGCAATTCAGTAAGTGCACGGTCTTGGAGCTACACACATTTTGAATGGAAATGTACTTATGTAAGCGTACATGCTAGGGACATTTGCAAGAAGTGGGCTCTTTGTTAGACATGTCGATTCTTTTGGTGAAATTTTCGATAGCGTTTCGGCATAATTGAGTTTCTTTCTCGTCGAATAGTGTATTCTAATATGCAATTTGTTTGAAATGGACCCGCATCTTTAGTGGCAGGCAGCCTGATTCACTAGAGGTGTCGTGGAGGTAAGCGCACACGGGAGATCTCCAGGCAGCTCGATCATTCGAGTAAACCTCAGGTGGAGTTATTCCCAAATGGAATCAGGCGAGTTGGTCTATCCACCTCAGACTGGGTCTGCTAAGGGGTCGCCTACGTGTAGAGCGTCTTCAAAGTATACCCCTGAAGTCGTGATGATGAAAAGATTCGTGCAACGTGACCAAACCATAGAAGCATAGCCTTTTCTATTTAAAGAGCCCCTGCACAACAATAAATTCCCCGTGTACTGCCGTGTTTCGCACCCCTTCATCTTGGCAGCTTCTGTTCTGTTGAAACAACACATCGTGAATATTCAGACATAGGTCAAACAAGAAAATCAAAAGAACTCTGTTAAAAGATAAAAAAAAAGAACTCGAATTTGAAAGACTTTGTATGTAATATTTTTGAATTTGTGTTGCAAATAAATTATTTGCACTTTTACTTCTGCATTAGAGAAAAAAATTGTCGTGGATCTTGTCCTCTCGCTCCCTAGTTGACTTCAACGACACTCATAAGGCGATCGTGTACGACGAGCACCAAAGACACGATCTTCTAGAAGCATGTCAATCCGCTGTATTTTCCGTACGTAGGGAGCCGTCAATGAGATATTTGCTGCCTGTCGATCATAGAGTGGAGTTTTTGGTTGTGCAGAAAATAGGAGATATCTGAAACCGATGCTATGATTGCATTTAAACGTCGGCGAGTGATTAAAAAACGAGTCATAAGGGAATGGAAAAGACCGTTCGAAAGAAAAGTTCTTCTTGTAATCGTTATTCGTACTTTCATTGATGGAGTCTGAAGGAGGGGATTCGATCACCTTCCGGAGTCGGAGTGACTTCGAAATCTAGATCACGTGGACTACATGGTAAAACGGTAGCATAAAGCCCCATTTAGGTAGCTAGAGAAGAAGTTCAAGCTATTTGGTTAGCAACCATAAGCCTGCAAGATATGCCCATTATTTGAGGAACTGGTCCACCCCGAAGTGTACCGCTACTGAAGGAAGTTACATTTCCTAGGCATTTGACCAAAAACTCCGTTTAGTGCCTTAACTATTTCTCGACTTGTCTCAAAAATATGAAATTGTGTTTAGGCAACTGTATAGCTTAGGTTAGGTTAGATTGTAGTGGCTGACTGCTGCAGAGCAGTCACACTTAGGCCAGAGTAGGCCCATTGTGATACCAAGCGGATTGATTTCTCCTAACGCTGGAACCAGTTGGTGCTGCTGATGAACCGATTTAGTTGGCCAATGCTGGCACTTTTTAGCTCGTTACGGCGGCTGAAGTAGTAGGCTCCTAGGTGCAGGAACCTACGACTGGCCAGAGCACTGCAGGAGCAGAGAAGGTGATGAGTATTTTCTTGCTCCTCTTCATCCATGCAGCTTCTGCAAAAATCATTATATGGAGCACCCATCCTGCGAGCATGAGTGCACAGTGCCTGGTTATGACTCCAATGAGGGTCCTTAATGAGGGCAAGTAGACTGAGTGACCAGATTTCTTTTGCTTTAAGGCAGATGGTGCCTTCTAGCCATTTGTCATTGGTGGTTTTAATTGTATGAATCTTTAAAAGATGATAGGCTGTAGCGATCGGCATGGAAGGTGGTACCCCTGCTATCGATAGGGATGAGGTTGTACCACACCTAGCGAGTTCGTCGGCTTTGCAGTTTCCTGGTATGTCACAGTGTCCCGGCACCCACATGAGGTGAATGTTAAAATGCTCGGCCATCTCGTTAAGAGACAGCCTGCTATTAACTGATGTTTTAGAGTAGAACATGACATTGTCCAGGGATTTTATGGCGGCCTGACTATCGGAACAGATTTTGATATCACATTGATTTTAAGCCACGACAGCGCCTCTTTAATCGCTATGGTTTCTGCCCGAAAAACGCTACAGTGATCAGGGAGCTTCACGGAGATAGCAATGTTGAGGTCTTGAGAATAAACACCCGCATCCACCCCTTCTTTTGTCCTTGATCCATCTGTGAAAATGCGCAGAGGATCTTTCAGCGTTTGCCTGTCAGTCATCCAGTCCGATCTGGAAGGAATGCTGATTGAGAATTTCTTTTCGAAGATGGCCTAGGGTAGTAGGCGGTCGATGTGGCTAGGTAGGAAATTGAATTCCTTGAGAATGGTTGAGTGGCCAGTGTTGAGTTCGGCCCACAATCGAAGTGTTATGAGTCTCAGGGCTGTGCTTGCTGCTGCTTGTTTCCCGAATATTTCCAGAGGTGGGAGGTGGAGGAGAATATTCAGTGCGTCCGACGGAGTACTTCTCAGTCCCCCGCTGATACACAGGTTGGCCAGTCTTTGTACTCGGTTGAGTGCGTTGCAGTTTATAGCACTGTTTAGTGCTGTCCACCAAACTGAGACACCATACAGAAGTGTCCGTCTGACGATAGAGGTGTAAATCCAGTGAGCGATGCGTGGTTGTAGGCCCCATTTGCATCCAATGGCCTTTTTGCAGCTAAAAAGTGCAGAAGAGGAAAAATAAAGTGTAAAGCTTCCAATAAACACAAATGCCTCTGGCAATGACTCTTCTTACTCCTATTCGTTGCTTCAATATAAACTGTTCGCTAATCATTTTTAACGATTATACGAAATAATCAGTCCCATGTTGCACGTTTGGAGCAATTTCCGGTACATAATCAATACCTTTGATAATCCATTGGCTTCGGTATAAGATAAGTCATGTGAGATTATTTGACACAGTCAGTCAGTCAAACCCGTTGGTGTGACGATAAGAAATGTTTAATTTTTCATCGGGAAAAGCTTGAGTATCTTGGGTGTAGCCTATCGCCTTCTCTCTCTTCATTCCTAGACATCTTAGTGTATGCTTCTAGATATTCTAAGCACTCAACGAGTGCTGTTGGTTTGTATCGATGTCATCTGATAATGCCCGGAGAGTCGATTTCACTTAAACTTTGAGAAGTTGAGTTAATTAACAGGTGACGAGGGTTTGATATACTTTTAATGACCAACTGTTCGTATTGTTTTCAATTCGCGCTTTCCTCTTGTCATAATAGCATTTCTCAAGATCACTGGTTTGCACAATAAATTTCAAAACAGAAAGTTTAGTGGACAACATTGAAAAAACACTGAAAAAGCCGCCGATAAGTTCCACACGTAGAATGCTATCTGCAACACACCAGTAGAAAAGAACGTAGAAAATACACGTTTTTTTGTTTGATCTACTTTCGATAGAAATCATATGTTATTATCAACGAAATGAAATAAAATCACAAAAAAACCTTATCCCATGAAGGACTTCCTCATTGATAACACGCTATCGTCTAAAATAATTGATAAGTTTTAAGGGTGCGCTTGGTGCACACGTGTTACTATGTGTAATTCGCAACAACTTAAAGATTAATTAAATTACAGTATTTTTTTAAACGCCCCAATTGTGTGTCTTTTTATTGAGCTTTCCTCTATAAGTCGTTCAATTGCTTTCACAAGCAGTGTATGAACTTGACTGATAAGTTGGAACTCAGGTTCTTCACGGATATTCGGGATGTCGGAACTGTCAACCATTGCAACGGTGTACAAGTGAGTGGATTTTCCGATATCTTAGACATTTTTCTTTAGCTGTTAGCACATGGCTCACGACTCGTTTGTTCTTCAATGAAAATGTGATCGTAACCTAATGAATGTTATTAATGCAATGAACGACACTTCGTTAAGTCTTGAATTTCCTCTGCACCAGAGTAATAGCTCTTCCACCGATTTCTGTCCTGTGCACGCTGCTTCCAGTCGTCAAGACCAAGTTGGCTTACGTCTGCGATGACTCAATCTTTGTACGTTAGGTTTTGTCCTCGTTTCCTTCTCGAACGAAGGAGGCTCGATTTTGAAGCGTTGTTGTCAAAGGCACTCGATGTGGCGGAGCAAGTCCAGTCGTCGGATTTTTTTCTTCTGGACTGCATTCACATCGTGGTACAGCTTTTCTTCTCCATTTGCCTTTTCCACAGACAAGACCATATATCCGTCGAAGAATTTGTTTGTTCACTAAGAATCAGCATAATTCTGGTCCTTCGTCAGAAATTTATAGCTTAAATGTTTCGACAGACTGAAGTAGCAGCTGCTGTCAAAGCCGATTCTACGTCTTCTAAGATGACATTCGTGGAGTTCACATTTTCTCACATTGTTCTCCGAACAAAGCCTCACTAACCATTGCCATTTTTTTCTTCAGTAAAAATCTCAATGTTGGCAAATCCGAACCAAAGTTTCAGAATCGATGTGTGTGATGAACATAAGTTGTAGGTAGGTACTTTCATTTTCATTCTCATTCTCTTCCTGGAACAATATACGCTGATGACCTTAGAACTCGATTGATTCAATTATCATGTATACGTCGCTGCGTATCACGGCTTATAGCAGCTTGTCCAAGACTAGTGACAGTATGGAATTTGCATTTGCATTTGTTTTCTCCCGATGGACGAGAATATAGTGACTCCGGTTTGCACCACGCAACGATAGAAACGAAAACAATACGGCAGATAAATCTCACGTAGGCTGTCTTTCTGCTGGATTTGCGAAGGTGAATAGAATGACACATGGTCAGCTGTAGGATTTGATCGATAAATGTATAAATATGAAGAATCTGAGAAGGAGAGGTGGAGCTAGTTACTGGAATTCTTTCTTTGATAATAGGTGCTGTAGGGGCGAGTACTCTACAGTTTCTATAGTTCCTTTAAATCTTCTCTTGAGAAATGATCTTTTACAGAGCAGAAAGTTTCTGGAATTGTGAAAGACAACTATGATCCTTTTTTAGCTAGGCCATTTCATTGCCTTCTATCCCCGTACTCTGATCCTTCAGCTTCTTCTAGCATTGACATACGAGCTTAAATTTATTTATGGGCCATGATAGCAACTAGACTGTCCTACATATTTGCTGCTGCATTCGCCCATGGACTAACAGTATTCCTGGGTCCGAATACCGCTGCTTCTGTTCCGATTCTTGATCCTGCTGTCTACCATTTTTTCGTATAGCTGCTCAGTCAGTTGACTATGGATTGGATGCTTTGCGCTTGCATCGCACATGGATTTTATCTAACGTCAATGTGCTTGCTAATATTCGCTATAATCTGAATTTTTTTGAAGACGCAAACAAACACGCAAAGCTGATTTTAAATCCCTCACTAAACCTAAAACACTTGTCGTTTTGTGTTGTTTATTCAAGAAGTTGATTGAACTTTGTTCACTATCGCTGACTTGAAACACTTTCACTTAACTCTGTGACTGCGAAACAAATCTTCTCACTCACTGATCTCTTTCCTTTCAGTTTCAGAGATTTCCGGAGCTAAACCAACAAAATGAAGGGAACAATCAACGAGGCATTCGATGACGCAGTTCAGGTAAGTTAGCAAACTCCCTGCTCAATATCTGTTTGCAGTTGTTCTTGTCTCACGTGCGCTTTTATCATATGTACTTGTCCAATTTCTCTCATAACCAGTCTGAACCCATCGGCATAAGGCTGTCCACATTGAACATAGACAACCGCGACAGCCAAGTGACTGTCCTGCCAACTGTAAGCTTTATCTGTGAATTTGAAGCGCACACTTTACATTCAAATTTAAAGAACCCCTCATCCCCTAGGAAAACGGCGAGAATGGCAAGACAGTGGTTCCATCAACTGAAGAGTTATCGCTGTCGTCCGAGAAGCCATCCAAGTATAAAAGGCTCATAAGGTTAGGCCTTATCTCAACATTGCACATCATTGTCGGCGTGTACTTCGGATACGCCACCTACTTCTATGCGGGCGTCGGTGAGTTCGAAATGAAGCATCATTCAAGCGACAATCTAACGTTCACGTCTTAGTTCAAAAGAGAAGCAAAGAGGACTATCAGGACACGGAGCGATGTCATGCGGAGTGCGGCATGCAGTTCTGCAGCGGCTATGGAATGCTCGTGCTGCTGGTGGGATTCACATACTTTGGCCTGTTCTACTACTTCGTGTTGAAGCCAAAGATCGGACGGAAGTTCTATCAGAACACGCTCCGGCCCTTCGGCAAGTGGTGGAGGAAGTTCAGTCGAACAAAGTAAGTCCTTCCCCCCAAAGACACTGATTCCTTGAGTTGATCTTACGCAATGCCCTTCTCCCTTTAGAATGGTGTCGATGGCAATAGTCGCCCTTGTCCTCGCAGCGCTTGCGATATACTTGTACTTCGAGACCAGAGACAAGCCGGAGAAAGTGACCGGAATCACAGCGCCGCTCTTCTTCATCTTGGCCGGATACGTGTTCTCGTCGTCGCGCAAGGACATCCCCTGGCGGACAGTCTTTACGGGCATCTTGTGCCAATTTATCCTGGGCTTGATTTGCATCCGCTGGGAGGTGGGCAGAAACATTTTCCAGTGTCTGGGTGACAAAGTAGCGGTGTTCTTGGGATTCGCCGAAAACGGCAGCCGCTTTGTGTTCGGCGACAAGATAGTTGACGATGGCGTCTTCGCCTTTGCCATTCTCCCCGTCATATTCTTCTTCAGTTTCTTCATATCGATGCTGTACTACTTGGGCACCATGCAGTGGGTTGTCCTCAAGTTGGGATGGGTTCTTCAGGTGATACTCGGCACAACGGTGTGTGAGAGCGTCACCGCGGCCGCGAACATATTCCTCGGCATGTCCGAGAGTCCGCTGCTAATACGACCGTACATAAAACTCCTGACCGCGTCCGAGATGCACTCGATCATGGTTTCGGGATTCGCGACTGTCTCTGGAACGGTGCTGGCGGCGTACATGTCCTTCGGAGCCTCCCCGGCGCACTTGATCACATCTAGCGTCATGGCGGCGCCTGCTACGTTGGCCATTTCAAAGCTGTACATGCCGGAGACTGAAGTGAGCAAGACAACGTCGCAGAATATGCAGCTGGAGAAATCGTAAGTCTCTTCCGGGATGCCCTTCCTTTCAACCGTCATTTATTTCGAATCTTGCAGAGAAGACACTTCAATTCTGGACGCCGCTTCGAACGGCGCCAGCCAGGCAATCCCCATCATCTTGGGAATCATCGCCAACATCGTGGCCTTTGTGGCCTTCATTGCCTTCCTCAACGCGATGGTCAACTGGTTCGGATACCTCATCGGGTGGAATGAGATCGACTTCGAGTGGCTTTTCTCGAAGATATTCATTCCCCTCGCCTGGGCCATGGGCGTGCCCTGGGTGGACTGTGACATCGTCGCCAAGGTCGTTGCAACGAAGACCATAATCAATGAGTTCGTTGCGTACGAACGGCTTGGCAATTACATGGAAGAAGGATTGCTTCAGGTGAGCACATTGAATCGGGAATAATTTTCCAGTAAATTTCACGATCGTTGACATTTACAGGCTCGCAGCGCTGGAATAGCGACGTTCGCCATTTGCGGTTTCGCCAATCCCAGTTCGCTGGGCATCCTGATCGGGTCACTGTCAGCGATGGCACCTCAGAGGCGAAACCTTATAACTACCGTGGCCTTTAGGGCATTCATTACGGGAAGCATTGTGTGCTTCATTTCCGCCAGCTTTGCGGGTAATACTTTAACGCACGGCAAGCTTATGAATTGGTTAATTGAATTCGTTTTTTTGATTTCCAGGCATTCTCATACCAGAGGAAGAGACGCAGCGAGCCTATGAGAAGTTCTTCGAAGCTCGGGCTCATGCGAAAAACCACACAATGATTGCTGGCATTTTACCACTCTAAGTCAACGAGAGAGAGAGAGATGTTATTATTTATTTATTTTTTAAATTGTTTCTTAGGAGAAATGTAAATCAGGTGAATAAGAATGTAAGCAAACGGATCTGTTTGCAGTTAGCTCTAGTAAGTTAATTTGAAAGACTATTTTTCTTCAAGCAACATGTTATGTCTAAGAATGTAAATAAACGAACAAAGTTGATCGAAGCTTTTATATTTATTCGTTCATAAATGTCTTCGGGTAAATAGCAAGCAACGTGCCGTGGTCAGGTTAAGTTGGAGTGGCTGATTAGATGGTAGTCACGCTAAGGCCATAGTAGGCCCGTTGTATTACCACAAGGATCAAAACTTTCTCTATTACAGCTCAATGTCGCCTACAAGATCCTACCCAGCGTACTGTGTGAACGTCTAAAGCCGTTTTGCACCGCACTAATCGGCACGTACCAGTGCGGCTTCCGGCCCGGCAAATCGACTACAGACCAAATCTTCACACTAAGCCAGATATTGGAGAAGACCAGCGGGTTTCAAATCGATACTCACCATCTGTTCATCGATTTTAAAGCCGCATACGACAGCATTCATCGCAAGGAGCTATTCGAAGCGATGGCCGAATTCAGGATCCCGGAACAATTTATCCGATTGTGTCGCACAACGCTAACACATACGCGATGCACCGTGCAGTTCCGTTCAAAAACCTCTGAACCGTACCGAGTCATCGCGAATGTAAGACAGTTGGCCTTGATGAGTGGAAGCAGCGCGCGCCCTCTGCAATTGCAGTGCCCACTTTCAGTATCTCTTTAGAAGTCGTTATAAGAGATACCTAGTCTGGATGGGCGAAAACCAATGGCGGAGAGCCCGTTTACAACATCAACTCATTTTGAGAATCAGCCTCCTTATACTGATGAGGTCGCGTGAACGTTTCAGGAGTAGCACAGGTTTATTTGTAAGTGGTATCCAGTCCCAGTAGACCATCTACGTTTGGTGTAAATAAGCCTTAGTACATGTTTTTCAGTAGCGATAGACATGGAAGGCAGGTTACCAGCCGGACAGAATGTTGAGGCATATTCGGGATACTCCAGGGTGTCACTGTGTCCTACATGAGCAGGTTGTTGAAATACTTGGCCTATATGTTAAAAGATAGGCGGCAATTAAAGGACGAGTTGAATGTTACTAACCTCGAAGATTTGATTGCTTCCAAGACAAAGCTTCCATTATCGCTATGGTTTCTGCCCGATGTACGCTACAGTCATTTGGTAGTCGGAATGACTATTTGATATTGAGTGGAGATCCTCTTCTCCAATCCACCTGTGAAATTTCACAGATGACCCAGCTTCTGTTCAGACGTCCAGTAAGTTCTCAAGGGTATGCAGTTTAAGAAATTCTTCTCGTATCGTGAAGTCGGTGTTTACTGGTTGTGATCTGAATTTATCGAGCAGGGTAGAGTATCCGGAGAAGAGATTTGTTGTAGACTATGCTGCATCAAACTGAATGTTTCACTCAATCTAAAAAATGATGAACGAGAATTCCATCCTCGTCCGATAAAGATGAGGACACCAAGACTGAATTCTGACAAAATTGCAGGTGCACACGAACTGTCCTCTAAAATCCTTCAGACAGCTGGACATTATCTCGGCGCTCGTTCCCACAGTGCATCTGTAGACATTGCAGGAGGAATGCATCCCTGACGAGTGGAAATATATGAGATGTATTCTAGAATCTCAATGATCTAGGGGAAAACGAAATATATGTCGCCCTTAAGACAGGATATCCAACTTAAAGAATACCAACCAAATGCAGAGGAGTGCTCTCAATCCAAATGATGGTCATCAGGCCCTACGTAGTATACAAGTACACTGAATACAGAATACTGGATTAACTTCAATTTAAACATTTTAGGAGCGATGGCCTTCTCCGTTTTTCGACTTGGATACACCCTTACGGTGTTACTCCCTCTACAAAGGACAATTCGACCATCCATGTGTACACAGATGGACGAAAAGATGCAAAACAGGAACAGACATCCCCTCCGAATTGTTAAGCTTGATCTGGCAGTGTTTATCAAGCAGAGGTCCTGGCAGTCAAGGGAGCGCCCGAATAATCATCAACTGGAAATACTACCGTCTAATGTTACCACTCTAATCGAAAGTCGCTGCTGTCATACGGCCATCAATGAGGAAACCGATGAACTTGCAATCAAGCGAGTTCTGAAATATTCAACCATAGACACAGCTAATGAAAGATGGAACCTCTAACCACCTGTGAAACAACAAGGCTCAATAGTCAATAACAGAGAAACTCTTACAATGCTACAAGAACTTGCTACGGAGGATTTGGAGTATTTGGAGCTCTAACTGACCATGGCTATTTGAAGTACCATGAAATTAAATTGGGACTTTCCCATGACATTATATGGCTGTGACGACGAAGAAGAAGAACGAGAGTACACTCCGCACCTCACATAACCTTATGAAAAATTTTGCAGTTTCATAAAAATTAAAGTTGTTCACATTTTAACAAGAATAAATACTTAGTTCCTCTTTAAAAGTACCATCCGACTCTTAGGACAATGGCAACATTTTTATGAGCACTCAAATGTATGCAATGAAATTGACTTGCATTTGTTTGACATTTACTTTGAGCGCGGATTTTGTATTTGTTTACTTTCTGCATTCTTGTTTGTTGCTTGTGATCAAATTGCAAATCGTTTAAATTGAATTTTTGTCAACTATGAGTATTGAAATAATGTCTCTTAACTTTGAGGATCTTCTCAGTATCCCCACTGTTGAGCTGACCGAAAAAGTACCCCCCGAAGCTGCTGTCCAACTGACACTGATATCCTTTTCAAAAAAAAAATGTTTAGTTGAATCAATTATGTACAAGAGTTATTTTTCCTTAATCCAAGCAATTACAAGAGTTTTCAAGCTGGTGATGTCCTAAACTGTGATGCATACAAAGCGTGGGCGACGTTGTTATTCCAGCACTATGGACTGTCGAAAATCAGTGACGAAGATTTAAATGAATTGCTGAATGTGTTTACTCTCTCTGTTAAGGAGGTAAAGGGATGGCATTTGTCTAGGTGGTCTGTTCATGTTTTCCATTTCAGATGATAAATGCATGTGAAGACAATGGATGTGATGACAAGTCGAAGGACCTTCTTGCGTTTCTCAGCTACACTTTGGAACTTTTCACATGGATTCACTCTGTGACAGCTGAGTTGAGTTTAAGTGAGATCACACCTTTTCTATGCTTTGGCCTGACTGTTGTAGACAACTACTTGACCGTGGTGCTGAGGTATAATCTAGTTTTCATCCATTAAGATAGACTGATTCATATCGTTGTCGTAGCAAAAGGAGTTTCAGGACATTTCTGCAAACGTGTTTGGCTGTTCAGAAATTGATACTGCACATCCTCTCGAGTGTTGGATCATCTTTTAATGACAAGGATGTCATGGTATTCAGTAAAGGTAAGTCATCGAATTAATTTTACACAGACACTAAATGACTACTTGCAGTGGTGTCACATCTATGTTCTATCGGGGAGAAAACTCCTAAATTGGATATAAAGACAGCTGTTGACACATGGAAGAGTACAATCAGGCTGCTGTCTCAAAACGCAGCACTTTCGGAAACAAGCTCAATCACCGACAACACATGGCTCGTCCGACCAATGGCATTTTTGATTCAAGAAATTGGAAGGAACGTGCAAACGGTGTACAGTGAGGTGAGTGTTTTTGAATTTGAATTTTTAGGGAATGTAGTTGTTAACATGTCTTTTCACGATTAGGACTCTCTGAACGAACCAATTCAGCAGATTGAAAAGTACCTGAAAGTCACAAACTTCTACCTCAGACTTCTGCAGAAGGTCACATCGGATTTTCGACACATTCCCTTTCCAGTCTGCAAGGAATACGTTGATAAATTGGTTGTGGTGTATACGTAAGTTGACTGAGATCTTTATGTGCTCTTAACTCACATCTGTTTGCACAGCCCCCCACCATCGATAGTGGGTTCCCCTGTTGAGAAATTGATTGTAGAGCATGTGGCAAGAGGGTTTAAGGAGCTGATCCCATTCGCTTACAAGAACCATCAATTCTTTGAAGTAAGTAAAAGTCACCTGCAATCAAATGGATACATTCCACAACAAAATTCCAGGTCTTGCTAAGCAAAGAAAACTTCGAAGAAAATGAAGGGTTATACGAGATTCTTTTGGATGCCATTGAACTGGCGATACGGAGGAATGAAATTGAATCTCTTGACCAGCCGTTGTTTGGTAGGATCTTCGAGAAGTGTTTGAAGAGTAAGTAAATTTTGTCTGCAGACTTAGCGACACCTCATGACTGATCAATTTCAGGTTCCTACATACACCTATCCACATCATTGTACAATCGGTTCATTGAAGTGTTCGCAGCGTTACAAACATGCTATCGCCTTGACCACTTCGAACGAGAACTCATCCAAAGTGTTTTACAGGACGACATAGCTGTGGCAACCACCGCAATTGATGTGTGGTGCGTAGTTTTCAGGTGAGTACCAATGACCGCTATGGCCAGGACTGCAAGCATATATTTTTCTTGCAGGACCTCACCACATTCCGACCGGAGTTCCTACTTCACCTTTTGGAGGGAAATAAATGAGCAATTTTCAAAGTTCTCGAACCAACCATCATCTCTCTACGTGGAAGTTATCTTAAGGAACCTCTACTCAATGCTGACGATTGAAGAAAAGCAAGCAATTTGGCTGAACTTCGATGTATGTGTTCTAACCAACGATCGATTCTTACTCTCCATCGGTCTAGAGGCTATTCCAAATGAGACACAGAGAAGAAAAGTCACCCAGCACTACGTGCACGAGCTCAAGAGGTTCCTCAAAGAGTGCACACGGGACATGACAATCGACAACTTCTACTCAATCGTAAGTTAACCTCAGTATTCCCACGTGCTCGTGTAAACATGTGTCTCCTCTTGCAGATAAAGAACCTAAAACTCCTAACTCCCGTCGCCTTCAACAATGACGATCTAAACGAAATCCTGCTGCGGTACCTTGAAGTTTCTGTGCGCCACAAAAAGTTCGACCTGCTAACTGAGAGTATCTTGAATTTCCTTGCTAGCAAGCTGGAGTCCGTAAAAGACAGTAGGATTCTCCAAATCCTGACAGATTTAAGCACCGAGCTGTCTCACTTTGAAGGCTTCGAAATTAAACAGTGTGCATTCAGTTTCCTAACAACTGTTGCGAAGAACGCACGCTTCAGAGAACACGCAGAAAAGATACTAAAAATCTTCGAAAAAGATGGCCTCATCAATCACTTTGGAGGGAAGCAAACAGGCCAAAGAACAAACAAACAACTAAACGATGTCTTACTGCGCGAAATTGTTAGGAAGAGAGCCCTGGAATCGGTCGCAGAAACTCATGTGTGCCAAAGCGAAGACGACAAGCCAGCAAAGAAAATGAAAAAGAATGTCGATCAGATAATTGAATCGTTGGAAACCACTGTGAATAAGCTCGTATCCGCTGTCAAGGTTGAGCGCCTTGATTCTTCCAGAATTCAGATAATTAAGCACATAGCTAGTAAGTTAGGGACTATTGACGATCTTAGCTGATCTCTTCTCACTTTCTTTTTAATAAACAGTAAAATGCATGAAATGAAGGGACTTTTTATTTGGGACTTTAAATCAGAACATGTCTCTTATGTTCTGTTTGAATCGTTTTCATATTGTGGGCCTAACATCAGTCATTCACGATTCCCAAAAAAGTAGTCCAAAGGGGTTAAAAATCGTAGCTGAAAACCGCGTGCTCTACGTCCTCTTCCACACACGGCCATTGGGAACAAAGCGAAGAACTATCATGTCCATGGCTGTGTAGATACTTTAAATACCCGCCGTGTTCGGACAGAAAGTGCTGGTAGTTACAGTCCACGCGTCAGTCGTGATGCCTGAGTTCCAATAACGCGGATGAGCTTATGTGTCCATCTTCCCTTTGAGCAGACATTCCATCTGGCTTATTGCTTCGCTTCTTTATAAGTTTGGCTTGCTGCCGATCAGAAGTTCGCTTTCGTTGTACGTTCATGAGCTCGTCTGCCATAATATCGATGGGCAGCATTCCTGTTATGACCAACGCTGCTTCATCAGAGATGGTCCTAAATCCGCTTATTGCCCTTATTGAATAAAGTCTATACACCGTCATCAACTTCCTTTTCAGTTGTTCAACAGCTGTTTGTCCGGCCTAAATTGGAGCAGCATACAGCAGGACTGAACTGACTACTCGTGATTTTGAGTGCATATCCAGGCCCGCCTATGTTCAGGGGCATTCTGGAGAACCTGCTCCTTTCGCAGGCATACCCTATGTGCTCCTTAAAGGAAAGCTGATTGTCCAAATCCATCCTAATTATGAAGCTTGCGTACTCCACCTTCTTACGACTGATTATGACCACAGGCAGTTTGGAGTCAATCTCGTTCGCTGTGTTCGTAGCATGCTTCATTTCCTCTATGTGTTTCACCACTGTGACCATAGCAATGTCGTAGGCAAAGACCATGATTTGCACTCCTTCTGGAAGCAGCAGTCGTGGAAAGCCGTCATACAATTTTGGTCCGAGGACGGATCGTTGTGCCACTTCAGCCGTTATACCGTAGTACTTTATGCCTTAGTCGGTGTAGTGCATAAGAAGTAAGCCATGACTGTCCTCAATAGATAGAATGGAGCACCAATAGCGATTAGTGATCTCCGTATGTGGATCTAGCTCGAAGAGTTCAAAGCGTTCTTCACATCTTGCTCAACTACTGCACAAAACTTCTGGCGACCCCGTCTCCATTCTTCTCCGGCGTCAGTGGCCATGTTCACCGCGGCTTCAAACACGTCAACCATTGACGGTTGACAAACCACCATTTACCTCCGTCACCGTCAGAACCTTAGATAATTCCTTCGATTATCTTGGTTATTATCAGCAGAAGTCAAGAAGGTACATTTTGAACATTCATCACAACACAGCAGAGTCAGAGATTGGAGGGACCAGAAAATGTGTCTCAGTTGTAATCACCAACGACCATCGTTCTCAATATGACAGTCCCCTCTTGACTTACAACAGACACAGAAGGCTTATACGAGCAGTGGCAGGAACCAATCGTTTTGAACCCGATGAATCACCCGTCTATACATTTAATCCAACAACTTGGCATTTGTTCTCAGGACGGCATCTAAGTGTTAAAAACCAATAATATAATTAACTTCACACAAACCCCTCCAATGGAGCGTGTGTCACAAATGTATAACTTTTATTCGTTCAAACGTGTACATCTATTAGATAAAAACTGTGTACATAGATACCTGAGATGCCTTTGAATGTTGCGCACACGGAATGCATGCATACTTAAGTATTATGAATAACGTAAGAATCCGCTTTAAAGAAATATATTTATTCTTGTACGTAAGTTATGTATGTTCTCTACACAAAACTACACTAAATAATTTGCTTTTTTTGTTTTGTTTGGTTTTTAACAAAAATTCAATGCAAAGGTGTGGCTTATTCCAAAACAGATTACATTCAGCATAAGAATAACTCAAATAAAAAACAAAACTCGTATAATTCAAACAAAAAAGAAAACCACCTCTTACAGACAAGCCATAGCCGAAATACACCTCGAATGTGAGCTGCTCAAAATATGCCACCGGTTAGTTACTGGAATTCAGTTTGTATTTTTCCATTAAATTTTATTAACTGTCCATTACCACTGGAGAAAAAAATGATTTAGAAATACATTGCTCTTTATTTTCTTCCAACCTTAGTCTTGGAATGATATCGCTGAGGATAAGCATTAAAAATATAATAATACCTATACGTTACGTATATGCATGTTTGGTGTGTCTGACAACACAATTACACAGGGAGACAAATCGATTGACCACTAATGATTTACCCGTTTAAGCAAAAAATAAGGAAAAGAAAAACTATGTATAAAAAGTAAAATCGTCGAGGAAAAGAAACAAAGTTCAACAAATATAAATTTTCACTGTTCAATGCCAGGCGATCGGGAATTTTGTTTCCACGTGTGATTGAATCGAATGCCAGAGCATTCTGCTGTGTCTTGTATTGAATCTGTAAAACATGTTCAATCAAAAGACGATCTGTTTGTTCGTTTAACTCATAAGGAAATGGTGATCAAAGCAACGGAGAGAGAGAGAGAAAAATTAGGAAGAACGCATTAAAAATAAATAACTAAGGCGAAACAATACAAACAGAAATTTAGTATTTATATCTGTACATGGCCACGCCAGCAACACCGATCAGAATGGATCCCATCAGATATCCAAGGAGTTTTAGCTGCAATCGAGAGGGAATGATGACGTAAGACAGTTAATCAGAATTGATCGAGTTTACCTTGGAGCTTTCCGGAGTGTCTCTTTTCTGGGGTTGCTTGCTCTTTTGTTCTAATCTTTTGGCTTGGCCCAGCATCTTTTGGTACATTTCCTTTTCGTTGTGTTCTTCACGACGTGCTTTGATTATCAATTTAGCAAGATCCTGTTGAGAAAAAAATTAATTTAAGAAAAAGTGACATAGCTACAATTATTTTTATCCAAAAACCAAATGAAGACCACACATGCGTTAGAGCCTGTAGATACATATCGCTTCACCCGTGTATCTAGAAGAAAAACTCCCTAATCGACGACCGACGCTTTTAAGAAGGGGAGATACACCATGGATGCTCTTCAAGACCTTAACCACTTTTTCGCTTCCATCCTATCCGAAAGAAACCACGTCTCAATCCTTACAGTCCACTTCGAGAAAGCCCTTCGATGGTATAGGTCTACACGTAATTTAATAATATATAATATGGGTGGCGCTACAGCCCGTCGGGGGCCAGTGTCTAGCTCCTCAGCAACCACTAGTGTTGTGCGTTCTATTGTTCTCTCACGAGTGGAAGGGACCTACAGTTTAATGCCGAGTCCGAACGGCTTTGTTTGAGAAGCTTTTTCTAGACAGGAAATACTCTTTGAGCATTGTCAGTGACTCGAAAGAGGTGGGGTCGTGAAAATTATTTTTTGTCGCACAGAGCAGGAATCGGACCTCCGACGTCGAGGTTGGGTTCGACGCACATACCCACAACGCCACTGGTCACCACTAGGTCTACACGTAGTTAGATTATTAATCAAATGTAAAATTGGACCCAAGATTTGCAAGTCCTTTTCTAACTACCAGGCAATGGATCCCAACTCTCAGTCGTGCTTTTCAAAAACGCATTCACAGAATGAGGAATATAGCTGATAGCTGCAATCATGTTCTGCATGCCCTGTATGCTAACGACCTTATAATACTTTCTAAAACTGAAGACCTAACTTTACTTGTGGTTGGTTCTGGTTCTAAAATATCTATTGAGACACATCAACTTCATAATAGGCGCGTTTTTTTTAAATTTAAATGCTGAATATGTCTACAATCTTATCGAAAAGAGATTATGGCAAGTGCCTCAACCCACCTAATCGCAACACCGTACCATTCAAGCATTCCATCCAGGTTGAAAGCCTTCCGAATCAATCTGCTGACCGATTCTGGAATACCATCTCATCAACGAGAAAATGAAGTACTTATCGGCACCAGTTCCACTAACAATCAACATCAAAAACTCGACCACCAAGTCTACATAAAAAGGTGCCTAAAAATTCTTTATAAATATTTCAATAACACCCGCGAAAGAACTTGGCATACCTATGTTCAACACACACACATACGAGTAGATCAGCCGAACCTCCTTGGAAAGTCCTCACCGACACAATCAACACCGAGATGCATGCCCACTTAAAGCCATCAACCAGCAACGTACTCTACAAAAAGTTGTGTGCGAACATTATGCACGAACTTAAGTATTTCGGGTGAAGATTTTTGTACACCGACGCCGCAAAAACTGAAAATAGCACATCTTTTGCAGTCATGGATAAACCATTTCGAAAGGCATCTTACCACCTTTCACATCCATATTTACTGCCGAGGCATGCCATTTCAAGTATTTTCAAAGTAATTGAAAAAGCATACGTTAGTATTCACCGACAGCATCTCAACATAAAAAACTCGTGTCCAGCTGTGGTGTCCATACGCTCTACATGACCTAGCCACCGTAGGCGTTGGATTCGTAGACGGCTCATGTCGCTGTACAGCCCGTACAGTTCGTGATTGAATTTTCTCCCCCAGAACCCGTCAACACAAACAGGACCAAAGATCGTGCGTAGAACTTTTCTCTCAAAGAGACCAAGGACTTCTTCATCCGCTTTCGAGATTGTCCATGCCTCCGCGCCGTATAGCAGGACTGAGATGATCAGGGTCATATATATAGTCAACTTGGTTCTTCGAGAGAGGGCTCTATTACTCAATTGCCTCTTGAGCCCGAAGAAACAGCGGTTGGCAAGAGTTATCCTACGCCAGAGCAAATAGGCAGTAGTTAATATCGATCCCAGGTGTTGTAGATAACGAGGATGCCTATGTTGCCTCCAAGTCTGCAATCGATGAACCTCTAACAAGCTTCTACGCCCTTTACAGCAGCTTCAACACCAGCATAGATAAACACTGGAGGAGCACGACTTTCCTCGATTGTTCATTTTGTAATTTACTAATGAATAAGATGTGATCTTAGTAATTCACGACTCCCTCTCTAAAGTCACAACCATTGCCCAAGGTTCCTTGTTCTGAATCGGAATAAAATTATATATCTCCTCGTGAAAGACCAATAGCAAACACCGAGTGGTCCTTACTAGAATATCTGAGGAGGTAACAGCTAAGACCAACTGTATGTATATTACGCTACACTGACTTCTCTCTCAAAATACCAATCATATTCCCCGACAGACAAGAGTTGCTAGCGAACGTCGTTATCAACGACCGTAGAGAGAGCCTTCTTCACCGACGGATTAAAAATAGAGACGGACACTGGGGTCGGATTCTACTCGGACATACATATCGCGACTCATTGAGACCCATCAGACACCACAAGATCAAACTCTGCTAAAGAGGGGTCACAGCTCAATCGAAGGGAATGAATCAGCAGACGAATTGTCCAGAGAAGGATCAGAAATGGAGATGAGCGACACGGACTTGTCACTGTAACCACCGTCAATTGCTGCGGATCATATATGACAAAATTATAAACTGTCTGTCAGACAAGATCAGCATGGCCAGAGCTTTAATATCGGCAAAACATAGAAGCTTCTGGCGTTAGGTCGAATTCTCGATCCATATGCTTGTCGAAGTGATCACAGGGCCCTGCATGATCGAGACCGAGACGGCCCAACATGTGCTTTGCCTCTGGTCAGCTCTCTACAATCTCAACGACTATCTTCGCGGGGATTCTTCTCAGAAAACACTGGGGACCGCTTTTAAAATTTGTCCAAAGCACGCGATGGTTTCAACTACCACCAGAAAAATTGTGTACTCCACAAAGGAAGTATTCACAACGGGCCCTTTGGCCTCCGAGTGGAAGTGATGCTCAACCATCACACTCCACATCTACAACCTAACCTATCCTTGCCCTTGTCCACATGGAACTGTTTCGCCACTCATATTTTTAATAATTTGTCTCAGATGATTTGTATACAATCTGGCCATATGCCAACCTGACGTCAACCAAAAAAATGGTTTTTCAACAGCATGTTCATAGTTTAACACGAGGCGTCAATGCATTTCCAGTTGAATGGTAAGCTTTTTCGGTACAGAATAACATGCAGTCTCATTGTGAACATTTCCACCTCCATCAAACCTGTAGAGTGAACAAACATTTCTCATGGAAATTGGTTTTACAAAACGAAATACGCATTCTTTTCGGGTACTGCATGTCAGCCACGCAATCCAACCACAGCCGAGGTGAAAGTTTACGGCGTCTGTTCAGGTATTACGAAATAAATCAACGAAGCGTTTAACTTCGCGTCTCACATTCATTACTCATCAAGTAGTTTGAAACTCAACTGCTACTCAGCTGAAGTGGAACTGTGTACACATGCTCGTATATATGCGCGAACTACGAAGTGAAATTCGTGACCGAGGTTGGTTAATTAGTGTTACGAAAGCTTGACAGTCGAAGACTTAGCCATACAACTAAGCACCTGCATAGCATATGGAGGAACAGTGTCGCTGAGTAAGAGTTACACTTCGGCTTACCTGCTGAATGGTCCTACTATCTGGTTCCAATGTAGCAGCTTTTTGTAAGAGACTGATTGCGCCCTTTGTATCACCTTTTCCTTCCAAAATCTGCAAACAAAAAGGGGGGAACATGTTACCAACAATCCTCGCAATCGATTATTTCAAGCCTTACCCTTCCTTTTCTGTACAATGCCTTATGATTGTCTGGCTGACACCTGAGCACATGCTCCACTGAAGCGAGTGCTGCATCGTACGCGGATATCTTTATTTGCGCCATTGCCAAATTGTTGTACACCACAAGTCTGTCATCCAAAATGCTCTGTATATCGCTGTTTGAAAGCTAACGAAACGAAAATAGTCCATTCAAAGAAAACCCAACCGATTGATGACTATTCACAACTTACCGGTAAGTCCTCGTCATCCATAGTTGATTCCGGATCGCCATCCCTGTCGTCTAGGTACTCCAGAGCACGACGGTAGAGTTGAATGGCAATATTGAATTCATTGCGATTGTACCAGAAGTTTGCACGCTCTTTCTTACGGTTTCTGTCAAATCAAATTTGTTTATTTACATTCATTCAATTCGCTGCCGACGTTCGTTTACCCATATTTCTTACGGATCTCAAATGATTTCAAATCGGCGTGCTCTTCAAATTTACATTCTAATAAATGCACCTCATAGGTAATCTGAAAGAGAGGTACGCGCCGTTGTATTCATGTGTGGGGACAAAGCTTATCTTATCAATTTTATTCAACGTCAATAGACGACATCGCTCAGCTAATTGCTACAAGTCGTGTACTTTCCCAATGCAAAGGCGAACAACAAAACGGTCGTGTCGCATTTAACGAAAAACTGAATACACTTTAGGCTGGATGCAGCGAAGATAAACAAAAACAACTTCAATAGCGCGCACTAGTTATTACATGTCTGTCTTTGTCTGATTAAAACATATTGCGAAATAGCCTAGGCATTTGGTACAGATACGTATCACGATAAATGGGAGATACCATATAATAAATATACTTTTGAAATCGATTAGTGTCAGTAAGCGATTGCAAAGCAGTTCTTATCTGAAAAGCAGACTAAAAACTAATCCACAGCCGTCGACTATGTAGCCTGCCTTACGCCTGTTTTAACGCGTGACAGTATCATAAATGTGGAGGCAATTGCGCGTAAAAATGTGCACAGAAATGAGGTAATAAAACCTTACAACACGGCTTTGGTCAAGGTTTCGTAACCAACGGCGTAAAGAATTAACAAACCTTGGCATCCGGTGGAATCGACATTGAAGGATTTTCTTCGTTCTTAAAGCCAATTGGGCCATATGCAAATCTGCCGTCAACAATGACTTCAGCAACTTCCCCCACTCGCATCATTGGCAGAACCAAATCCAGTCCTTGTATAACCTAACAAAAACATGACAACAAATCATACATTACTCCACTGGACCATCGAAAAATGATGAATAAATATGACTTACCTCATAATCACCAACATGACAGGATGTATTTTCTTCCTTCTCCACAATGGTTCCATCGTCAAGTTTACCAGTATAGCTGATTGTCACCAATTCCCCACGATGAGGATTCAAGGGATTATCAGATCGTTTAATAGTCTTCTTCAACAGTTGCCCATTACCAAGAACATCAACAACACCGTCGTCCTCTTCACCAGCGTTCTTGTTAGTCTCTTCTTCCAGTTCATCTACCATTTGTTTCATCTCAGACTCATTCAGATTTGAGAGATCCTCAAACGAACTGTTACTGGACTTTTCCGTGTCCATTATTATTCTATGAGTATAATATAATTTCTATATTTATGTCTTCAGTGTTGCAAATAAAAGCTGTGTATATGACAGAGCGCACGAAGGTGAACGGTGAGGTTTAACTTGAACTTCGACCTGTGATTATAAAAAAACGACAAGAAATTTAGTTAAGAATTATGATAAGTATTGTAAAAGCAATCAATTAGTTGCGTTATTTGTGTTTTTCATTTCTCTTCTACACAACAAAAGAGTTAAGAAATCGAATGACTCAGGAAAATTGAATAAATTTTACTTGCTTCCTAATTGATCTGTCCAATGGGGCAATTCTTTGATAATTACAAATAAATGACTGTTGTTTGTAATTGATGTTTCCAAAGGAGAAAAACTAACAATAAGTTTACACAAAAATGGGGTTAATGACTTGTTAATGTTTGATTTATGAAAGAAAATATAAAGAAATGAAGAAATTTCTGCGCTGAAAACAAAAATCTCTCCTTTTTGACAATTCCGACGACACTTCGTGGCTCACTCTTTTACATTTTTTCTTCATTTTCATATGTTTTCACTTTTCAATAATGAGTAGAATGTAGTAGAATTCTAAGAATTTTCCATTGTTCCATTGTAATGAAAAGCTTATAAAAGTTATTTGTTTGTTTTAGGGTATGCTATGTTTTGACAGTATGAGCTTATTGTTTTCTAAAACTAAATCAAATGTTTGTATTTAATATCACACTCGAATGTTCACTGTTTTTGTCTCGAGTTTGGTTAGAGTATTTGTCAATCCGGTTAAAAGACTTAGAATATACTTGTGTTCCAGGACATGTACAGCTGTATACAACGGTATTTACGCTATGTCTTCAACAAGCTTCTGGATGGTATGTGACTAAACTCCTAATTTGACCAGATTTAACGCATTCTGCGAGACAGGCTCGTATAT
Source organism: Eristalis arbustorum (assembly GCA_916610145.1). Classification (NCBI taxonomy): domain Eukaryota; kingdom Metazoa; phylum Arthropoda; class Insecta; order Diptera; family Syrphidae; genus Eristalis; species Eristalis arbustorum. The sequence continues at coordinate 24,923,892 of OU744319.1, forward strand.
TTTAACTTAATTTTACAAACAGTAAAAATATAATCTCCGAAAGTTCGTCGCATGTGGCCATTTACCGCTAATGTAGCACCTTCTTTCTGTGCTTAATGAGCTACTACTTATACAGTCTGTACCAGAAGAATTCTTCTCATTAAAAAGTAGTTTATTTAGTACAATTGACGAACTAGTATAGAATTATCGAATAATTTATAGTATATAATTATATTAATAAACTTCCGTCCCGTACATCAAATTAGTATACAAATAATGTATCAAGCGCTGCTAAGTACGGTCCTGGATGAGGTTGAACCTGAAATCCACCCGCCATATTTGGATCTTAACGTATAGCCAGGCAGTAATTAAGTCCATTCTACAAAATCTAAATTAGGCATTACGAAGAATTCGAACAATCTGTGTTGGGTTGGGTCATATATAGAAATAATGGGCGACTGTGAAACTGGCAGAAATCATCACGGCACTGCCAGATAATGGACCCCTTTGGAACATGAGCGAGTCTACGCACTGATCTACCTAACCTTAGTGACATGGTACTTCCCAAGCCACTTCCAAGCTACAACTCAACACTGAGAGTAAACGAAATGTGAACACTAGATGGAACAAGGGCAACACTTGCCAAATCAACACGCAAACTTACCTAAGCTTGACCCAAAAAGATTTGAAAGCTTCTTCGCCCTAAAAATATTCAAATTCAGCACCGCAGTGGGTATATCGCCGGACAATGCCTTTTAGACCTGCATGCGAAAGATTATGATTGTTCTCTTATGATTTTCGCAGAAGCTGCATAGATGAAGAAGAGTCTTCAACTGCCCTGCACTCGCCTTGATGAAGAAAGTCACATGGGGGTCTTACTTTTTTGACAACTTAGGCAATTTTAGTGAAACACCAGTTAGATCAATACTGGACTTCACTGATAAATCTGGCTGCACCTATTTTTTCGGCCTAAGCACCCACACTCATTACCTATCTATCCGCCCATGTCGAAAGACATGCAGAAGTTTAGATTAGGTTATTGGGCTGCCGGTGAAATTACCAGCACACTAAGACCACGTTGCACCATTGCGATTCCGAATGTCGTTAATTCCTCCAACGACAAACGGTGACTGGATCGGATTTGGAAACCAGATAAAAGCATATTAACATTTGCTTTCACAAGGATTCGAACCGGGGACCACTGTAACCGAGGGCAGGTACTCAACCAACTGCGCCATCCAGTCATCAAGAAGTTTACAAGGCAATGCAATGCACAATAAATTAAGGCTACAGATACGCCTTTTCAAACATCTCCTTCCGAGGTTGCCTCTTGAAAGAAGAATAAAAGTACAACACGAGCGGTTCATGCACAACCTATGCCTAAGTTCACTACTGGATACAGCGCCACCCTACAAGTGAGTCTTCTCAACCTACAAAGGCGTTAAGCAAGTTTACCCTGGAAACAAGTTCGGTCCACTTCAATAATCAATTCGCAAAATGGAACTGACAACCTTTAGGGTAGTGGGTATGATATTTCTAAACTCCAGATTGGCATCAAGGTGCCTCTCTTCTGTTGATGAATAAGCCTACGTTTGAAGACAACTAAGACTGTGAAGGAACTTTCTAGACAACCTACAACTCTGCCCATTCCCGCTGAGCACGAATGCATACATTCATCCATAAACGCTCAAAGAAGCTGCTACCCCTAAAAAGATCGTGCATTGGTATAGTAGTTGACGTCTGAATGCAGAAACGTAAGTATACCAGCGCTCTGAAGACTCATCGGTGTTTTAATAGGAGACTGCGCAATTGTCATGCATTCCCTTATGGAAGTTTTCAACGATGATGGGGTAGAAGACACCACTTCTTCTGCCCCTCTAATTCTACTCTGGGAACACACATTTAGCGAATTAATTCTTCAATCATTTAAGTGTGAACTCCGGATTAAGAGCTATCCATCCCGTGAGGAACGATAATAGGTTTATATCGGCCTAAGAACGATCACTGCATGAAGTCAGACACTGGCACAAAATAGTTGGGAGGACCATAGTTGACTCAGCAGTGATTCCTGTAGAAGTTGCATGGACAAGGAGGCGATAGAGAGTGTTCGACTCCTTTGTACTCGTTCAGCTCTGGCATCTCTTGGACTTGGATTCATATCGACAACTTGAATGACCGACAGCGACTGCGTTGTTTCATCGCAAGCCCCAGTTGATTCTCCCCCAGTAGATAATGGAATGATTGCATCCTAGTCTCGCGTCCGAGTTCAGTGGAACAAACCAAGCTCAACCGCAAACCATAACCAACTAGACATCCTGCAAGACATTTTTAGTTGGTGAACTGATATGTTGTTTGGTTCAGAACCGTAGCATCTCAATGAGAGCACCGTGCCCATCATGAAGAACACTCATGCATCAAACTGGCGACCCATCATCAAAAACACACTCACACTCCCACTGTCAATAAATAATACATCTTTTATTCTCCTTATTCATCTTTATCTGTACTGTACAATGCGTGTGTATGTATGTATTTATATAATGGCTTACAATCTACAAAAATCCTGTTCTCCTGCTCATAGACTAGACAAATAGGCTTTTCTGCTTTTCAGTTTTTATTACGAATACGTTCTCGTCGTATTTCTGTGCATCTTGGCCAAACAAAAGAAAACATCATCGTCACTTCATCACGGTTTCACAGGCGGTGTTGCTGGTCGAACGCACGTTCGACGTGTCCATCGCTGCGAGCATGCGGAAGGAGTGGACTAACAACTAAACAATACTTTGTGCTTTTCTTAAACTAAATCAACTAAATCATAAACAAATGCAAATGGAATGATCCGGCTACATTAACACATATTCGGAAATAAACTCCTCAAGGAACATCGTTTCGCGAGTTCGGTGCGCATTTAGACGGCACCCGGTACTCTCGCTTTCAACCAAAGCAACAAAAAAAGAAAGAAAACAGAACAAAATGAATTCGAAACTTATGAGCTAAACATCGAATGAAGTACGGGTTTACACAGTAACAACAATTATGTTTTGATTTTGCGTCCCATTTTGGTGACGCCATACTTTGAACCATGGTGGTGCATCTTTGGTGCCCCGTTAGCGCGCAGGATTCCGTTGGACTTGGAGCGCGTCTCGAAGACCACGTCGGAATCGGTGTCAGAGTCGGTGAGTGAAGTCGCACGGAATGATGAGGGCAGCTCCTCCTCTTGCGAGCCAATGAGCGAGTACTTTTGCACTTTTGGTCGCTGGCGGGGTTTCTTGGAGGTTCGGCAGGCACACGAGATGCCCCAGAAGAGTCCGGAGAGAAGCAGGAAACCGAGGATGATCGCCACCACCACGTACAGTATTGACCAGTCGCAGTTGGCCTCCTCTACGCCCCAGAAATAGAACAGCGACGGCATCCAGAAGGTTTCGCAAATGCAGGCACGAGTCACGCTGTTGCAGGTTCCGTGGTCGGAGCACTTATTCTGGCAGACCGTGGTCCGTACGTCGGCGAAAGCTGCTCCCAGGATGGATGAATCGCGGAGGATCTTCTCCTTCAGAATTTGTTCGACTTTAAGGCCGGGAATTGGAGTTGGTTTACCGTCCGCGGATCCCGCGGGGGGCAGCTCCTCTGCAAAGAACACAAGCATCGCTTCGTCGGACCGGGCGTCGGTCTTCAGCTGGCGCACGTGAATCCTTACGTTACCCAGCAGAAGTGCAATCTTCTGCACCATCGAGTCCAGCTCGGATTTGGTCAGCACGGAAATTCCCATGGAGAAGGTGAGCTCCACCAGATTGAGGAGCCTGGGGTCTGGTCGCACGATCACACTGACGGTGTCACTTCCCGTGAGACCCTGGTCATCGGTGACGGTCAGCTTGAAGACGTACCGGCCGTGTGCCACATCGGTCAGCATCAAGACTGGTTCTCGATCGGAGTTGCCCACTATGTTGCCGGCGGCCAGGCTCATGTCGTCGCGCGTCCACGTGTAGTTCACAACATTAAGGTCGTCGTATGACTTAGATCCGTTCAAGTAAATCACCGAGACTGGCAATGTTATGCTCTGGTCGCCGCCGGCATTGGCCACTGGCGCGGAGTTCTTCTCCTGCACGACCTTCACCCAGGTGCTGTCGCTGGCAGTGTTGTTGTTCTCGTCGGCCACCGTCAGTTGGAACTCGTAAAGACCAATGGTCAGGCCGGTGGCGTTGGCGGTCGTCTCGTTCGCGTTCACAATCACTGCATCGTTCGGTCCCGATATCTGCGCCCAGCGGAAGCTGGTTATCTTGATGTCATCGCTTGACTGGGATCCGTTCAGCTCCGCCCAGTTCCTCGGCAGATTGATGGTGGAATTGGTGCCAGCCTCTGCGATCGGCGGTGAATTCGTCGGGGGCTTCACGAACACATGCACTTTGGCACTGTTCGACTGGTTGCTGGCATCGGTGACTTTCAACACAAACGTGTACATCCCCTCCTCAAGGTTGGAAAGCTGCAGGTACGGTGTGCGTGTGTTCTGCATGTCAACCGCTTTGCTCTCGTCGCTGGCGTCCTTAGTCCACTCCCAGGCGACTATTTGCCGGTCGTCCTTGCTCGCGGTGCCATTCAACGTTACGTTGTTCTGCGGCAGGTACACCATCACGGCGCCGCCGGCGTTTGCCTCAGGTGGGTAGTCAGTTGCTTTCAGCACAGTGATGTTGGCTGTGGTCGAGTTGTGGGCATTGTCCGAATCAGTGGCCGTCAGCTGAAATGTGTAGTTGCCGGGTGCAGTCAGATCGCTCAGCTGGAGTGTATTGATCTCGGGAAGGCTGGGCTCGTATCCAATCGGACCGGACTTCAGTTCCCAGTGCCAAGCGATAATCTTGTCGTCGTCTGTACTCGCGCTGCCGTCCAGGATCGCCTTGGTGATGGGCCATTTGATTGTCTGCTCGGGCGGGGAGATCACAACCTGCGGTAATTTGTTGATTCGCTTCTCCGGATAGACGGTGACGTTGGCCATGGCATCGCCGTAGGTCCCATTGCCTGTCACAGTTACCTTGAACGTGTACAGTCCCTCGGAAAGGTTCGACAGTTTTATCTTCGACTTGGTTTGATCGGAAATTGTGCCGTTCATCGGTCCCTTTGGCTGGGTTATGAGGGTCCAGAGGTATTTATAAGCGCTCAAGCTGGACTGCTCATCGGGCACGGTGTACGCAGAGAGGGAGACCTCTTTTTCTGGCAGTTGGACCTCCTTGGACACGACGGACACCATGATCTTCTTTTGTTGCTCTTCCTTGCTCTCAGGCGTCTCTACTCTGGGCTCCTCCATCTGCCGCTCAGTCACCGGCATTGACTCCATCAGCGAAATGTGTCTCGGTCCCTCGTCTTGGAGCAGTTTTTCCATTAGTTTATCGCCCGCAATGTCGAGATCCCTCAACACGCACTCCCTCAGTCTGTTCCTCGCGTAGCCCGGGATGCACTTGCACAACCCTTTCCTGCCGCCCGTACGAAGTCCCACGCAGATCTCTTTCTCGGGACATCCGCTGTTCGTGGTAACCTCGCATGGGATGTACTGCGCAGTTCCGCTGTAGAACATGCCATCGTCTGCTTCATCGTCCATCGCTGAGTTGCCGTACAAGTCGTTCTTTCTGTCCATCAACAACTGCTTAACCCGCTTCTCCTCCATCGGTAGGTACTCGTCTTCGTATGCTGGTGGCGGTGAATCGTACCTGAACTTGTTGGCCTGCTTCCAGAAGTTTAAGGGACTCGCTGCTGCTTCCTCGTCGGGGAAGAAGTCACTCATCTTCTCCGCCTTGAACACGTCCATCCAAGTTACGTCTTCTTCTCCTGGCTGTATCGGCACGGGGCTTACCAAAACCATCTCCAACCGCCCCTTGGCTTCTGTGCTCTCCTTCGGCAAACAGGCAGCGTTGCTGGTGCATCGAACATGATAACAAGTTTGCTTGTACACAAACGCAACGTTGCAAGTCTGATTTTTCTTCTCGCAGCACGCCATAACGCAAGTGCGCAAATCGATCTCTCCATCGAACTTCAAATCTGTCATGGTGCCAGCTTGAGCACCGTCTCGCGGAGCGTATCCGGTAAATACATGATGAAACATATTCGGACACAGCGTCTGCACATTCCTAGTGTTCAGTTGCGTTTTCTCATTACGAGTCTGAGCCGTACTGCTACCGCCACCACTGCTGCTGCTGGCGATTCCACCAAGATCGTTGGTGACATCAGCGCTTGTCGTGAGGCCAACCAAACATGCAACAAATAAAGTAAATATTTCCATAATTCTCACCTAGTATATTCTAAAGTTACGCACGTAACAAATATGTGGTAATTAAATTTTCTGAAGATATCTATATTTTTTCTCCCGTTTTTTTCTTTACATAAAGCAAATTGTTACAACTGCGAACATCTGCTTCAAGATCTTAGCCGAGTTCGAAGGAGGTTAGTGGATGTGTATTCTGATTCCATGATACATCTATCACTTGAATATGTTTTTAGAAAATCTCTTTTTCGACTCTTAACATTTCCAGTATAAAATTGCTGATTTTAATTGGAATTTATTTGTATTTCTAGATGCGACGAACAGAGCGAAGAAAAATTTGCAAAACTGTTGTTGACAGCGTCAAAATGTATCATCAGCTGCGGTCCGTGTGGAATATGGAATGTATGCACTATGGAACGTGTGAGGAGGTAGTAGATTATTCTGGAACAAATTATGAAGAGATGAGTAAAATATATGCGCGTGTGATGTGTGAAATTAGGAAATTTAGGTATTTCTTTAGTCGCATCGATTTCTTCTCATAAAAAAATACAGAATATTAATTGATGGATCCCGGATGTACTTATAAGAATACGTAGATGATACGATGTCTACTTGAAAATGATTATTTCACGTTATTAGCGGCGTTCACATTCACCAGTTTGTGGGTACAACTTGCTTGGCGACAAATTGGCGCTTAGGGTTCACGCACAACAAGAAGTGCTCAAATATATGTACAAGCTTTCCTTTAGGTGTTGATATTTGATGTAGTTTTAAAACGGTTTACTTTCGATACCCCTGGATATAGGAATGGAAAAATGTACTGAAGTTGTACAACATATATTGTCACCGAACTAGAGGCCCAGGCCCATAGAATCCGTTGTCGAAAAATTCGAGATCAATAAAGCATTCGGACGCTCCACTTTTGAAATTTGAATTAGGTTACATTTGCTGATTATGATTTTTGTTTTTTAATTTGCTTCTGAGTTTGGATTTTGGCTCAAGCACGGTTGTCAATCAAATCGTCGACAATTATTGAGTGTGAACGCCGCTATTCTATTGAAAGTTTCATGCAAACAGCCGATAATTTGAGCTTCACATGTGAATTGTACCTTTAATTTAACTACAATAATGAATTCGGATATTTATTGCTATGTATTGCTGTACTACTAAGCTTTACAAGTTGTAATGTAAAAATTCAATTCATAGGTTAATTTGTTCTTAAAAATCTTGGATTTACTAAAAAAATTTGATGTGAATTTCTATAAAAAAAAAAATTCTTATAAAAATTTACTAATTCGAGTCCTTGCTGAACGATTCCATACCACACTTCTCTAAATTCTGATTGGTATCACTGAGAAAAAGTAATTCCAGCAGTTTTACAATCATCAGAGCTACAAGAAACCGAAAATCTACCATAATGTCATTTTGCATAATGGCGATTCCTTTTTGACAGTTGAATTTGCTTTTGGCGCACGTGTTTTCCGACGCATCATAGATTTTTAATTAAAAAATTCAGCTGAATATCAAATAAATTTGTGAAAAACAAATTCAATCGAGTGAATAATGAATCCAGAAAAGTTGAAAAAACTTCAAGCGCAGGTGCGTATCGGTGGTAAAGGCACTCCACGCCGAAAGAAGAAGATCGTCCATTCAACGCCCGCTACCGATGACAAAAAACTTCAATCATCGTTGAAAAAATTGTCGGTCAATACCATACCCGGCATTGAAGAGGTTAACATTATTAAAAACGACGGTACAGTCATCCATTTCAATAATCCCAAAGCCCAGGCATCGTTGCCTACAAACACATTCGCCATCACTGGTCATGGGGAAAATAAACCGATTTCTGAAATGCTTCCTGGCATTCTAACTCAATTGGGACCACAGGATATCACGCAACTGAAAAAGATCGCCAGTGAATTTGCTGCGAATAAGGGTGGTGCTGCAGCAGCTGCTGCTGGTGGTATTGGTGCCGACGATGATGTTCCAGATTTGGTGCAAAATTTCGAAGAAGTTGCTATTGGTGGAGCAGCTGCTGCCGCTGCTACAACTCCAGCAGCTCCAGTAGCAGCACCAGCTGCCGCTGTTGCATCCCCCGATGCCGCTGCACCGGCTGAAGCTGAAACCGCCGCAACCAGTTCACCAGATACAACCGCTCCGAAGAAAATTGAAGAAATTCCAGTTGCCTAAGCGGAGCCGCAGCGCGGGCTACTAGATGGTAGTTTGTCAAAGTTTTACACTAAATATAGTCAAACACAAAAAGAACAGAAAAAACAAAATTCAAGTTTATAGAGTTATAACGAAAAATCACAAAAAACCAACAAAACTTATAAAAAAAAAAAAAAATACAAAAAAACCTAGAAAACTTCTATTTTTTTGGTTTGAAAATGCATTTTATTCCAGAAATACACACTCATCATTCATTCATTTTAATTGTTCGCTCAGCTGCACATTAACATTTCATTCACATACAATATATGTATATCTTTAAAATAGTATAACAAACAAACGTTGTAATTCCGAAGGATTCTTGAACACTCCAAAACTCCTACATGCATTGCCAGGGAAGGAAGGGGGAAACTGGTGGCGGAGCCACAGGGAAGCATAAATTCAACATTCTTCTAGAGTACAATCGTTTTCAGAGCTTCTGTTATTATTTTCTTCTTATATTTTACTGTAACTTCGAGTTTTTGTCTTGACAACAAGATGGATTATATTCTTTTTTTTTATTTTGACTTTGTTTTTACTGAAAGATGAAGTACAGATATATACTTGTATCTTTATTGAAATAAGTTTCATTACATAATGTAACTCAGAATGAGGGAGAAAAGAACAAAAAAAAAAGGAAAAAACAATAAAATTGCATTGAGAACTTTAACTTGGATGGTTTTTCATTGACTTTGTGGAGCACGCAGCAGTTGAGCAGTTCCAAAGGTCGCAGTATCATTCGTCGGCCGTTGTTGCTAGGGGTTCGCTGGGGAGGGGGAGACGGACGTAATTACGACACCTATCCATGTGGTAATCATATATGTGTCAAACGTTTAATAATATCCACAGGCAACTCTAAAAATAGGGTTGGTACATAACTACATATGTATGGCGACGTCCATGTGTATCTCTTGATTTCTAAAATCGTGAAGAAAATTTGAGCGCGGCCCCTCGAATAAATTGGAAATAGCTGAGGTCATAGCGGGGCGAGTAAATGTGCTTTGCCAGTGTCTCAGCATGGAAACCAGTTTTGGGGTCTAACGTGCTAGAAACTTCTTTGCCTCCCCCAAGCGAATGCCGTCGCGGTGCGATAAGTTTGCTAAATGGCGCATTTGTTTTGTTCGACAAGGAAGCTCTTTTTTATTTTGATAATGTACTCATGTGGGATGGGTTGTTGAGAGATATCTTCTATTTATCAACAAAATTCAAAGTAGTTTGGGTAGACCTTTGCGAGCTTTTAGCAGAACTTCTGCAAAAAAAAAAGCACAAGTGCTGTGTGGATGCTGTGCAAGATATGCTGCGGATATGTTCGTTTTAAGTATTTGGCTTGACTCTTGTTCGGGACTTTTGTAATTTACAAGCTCTCTTCAAGGCACTGATGTACAGAAATTTGTTTCTTTTAAGAAGTCTGAAATACAACGCATTTTATTGTTACTTGTTAGAAATTTGTTTTCTTCAATGAAGCAGTCGATGTGCATGCGTTGAGAGACTACAAGAGCTGCACAAGCTCTAACAATCTGTAAGTGTGATTGGCAAGCCACTATTCGTTAACAAGGGTTTCTAATGTCTGAGCCTCTTCGTTACAGGCTTATTATCAACCTTGCTGAGCAGAAAACGAACCTCGACGCACCTACTCACAACGCCACGGGCACGCACAACACGAGGGGTTGCTGAGAAGCTAGGCCCTGGCCCTGTACGGGCTGTAGCGCCACCCATATTATTATTATTATATTATAAACCTTGCTGGCCTGCCAACCATTCTTCTCTGCTGTAAAAACGGAAAGAAAGTCAGGCGCTGTGCATGTGTGCACTTTCTTCTGCAAGCAGTGCAAGAAATCATTGTTGTCTTAATTCTGACACATGAAGGAATATACACAAATCGATTTTTCTATGATTTACCGTTAAAACTTTCATTTCTTCGCTGATTTAATATTTTATCCGAAGAAATAAATTCTATAACAAACATTTCTAAACAAACATTTCATTAGCATATTCTACTACGCTACGAAATAAATGACACATTGTAAATGTAATAGATTGAGTCGGATGTGCCATCAACACAGCAAAATGTCACTCAAATTGAAATTTTCTGGAAGAACAAGTGTTCTCTGTTCTTCTTCTATCTCTTGGTCGTTGCTTCCAATTTATGTTCTTTGTGTGATTACGTGTCGTTTTTGTGTTTCCCCCATTTGCATAGCTTCGTAGCCCCAAGTTAAAGCCACAGTTATTCAGTTCTCGATCCAACTTGAACCGTTCAGCACGTAGAGAGATGAAGTATTTAGTGGTTTTGTGTTTGGCTTTAGCCGGAACTGCACTGGCGTCTGACGCTAGCAAAGGACCCAAAGTGACAGAGAAGGTATGGAAACACGATCTGTAAGCTGCAGGAGCAGAAGAAATTAAATGGTAATTCTCTTTTGTAGGTCTATTTCGACATAACTATTGGAGGAGATCCAGCGGGTCGCATTGAAATCGGTCTTTTTGGCGCTACTGTTCCAAAAACTGCTGAAAACTTCAAGCAACTTGCCGAGAAACCACAAGGCGAAGGGTTGGTTCATCTCAGCATCGAATTCATATGGAAAATGTATCAATTTGATTTGTTTATTGCAGATACAAGGGAAGCAAATTCCATCGAGTCATCAAAGATTTCATGATTCAGGGCGGTGACTTCACAAAGGGTGATGGCACTGGTGGACGTTCCATCTATGGTGAACGTTTCGCCGATGAGAACTTCAAACTGAAGCACTACGGTGCTGGTTGGTTGAGCATGGCCAACGCCGGAAAGGACACCAACGGATCACAGTTCTTCATTACCACCAAACAGACCTCATGGTTGGACGGACGTCATGTTGTTTTCGGAAAGGTAACATATCCCAATCGACCGGTTTCACGGCATATCTAATTGCCAAAAATTTGTCTCAGGTTCTCTCTGGAATGGATGTTGTTCGCAAGATTGAGAACACCGCCACCGACGGTCGCGATCGCCCAGTCAAGGACGTCGCTATCGCCGACTCCGGATCAATCGCTGTGCCTGAGCCATTCTCCGTGGCCAAGGAACCATCTACTGAATAAAGTGATAATATGTTCGTGTGCTCAAGATGTAAATTCCCCCTTTTTCATGCCACACTTGCATCGTATTAATTGAATCAATTTGAAACAGAAAAAAAAAAAACATTAATTTTTGCATTTCAATTAAGAGAAGTAACAATAAATGCCTTTTTCTAAGAAACAAAGAGACGTGCGTTGTGTCCTTTAATGCTGGCCAGATTTTAAAAATAGATTAACGGGCCAGCTGTACAGTGTACATCCATTTCGCATCTTTGTTCTTCTTCGCGCGAGAGATGGCATAGGTCATTCACTGTTGTTGGTTGGGTCGTAAAACCGGTTTTTCCGTCGTTTGTTCTTCTCATTTGGCTTTTTCTAGGTTTTCACTTCGTTTGTTGTTTTGTCTTGTCACCGGATCAGGTCTTCGTTGATTGAGCATTGCTAACGAATACAGCAAACTGTTTGCGGCGCACATTTACTGCAGCAAATAGGCTGAGGAATTAGGAAGCCGATATTGTTGTCAACACTTTCATTATTGGTTTGTTTTTTTTTTTCTATTGACAGACCTTGTGATTTGCTGGGGATACCGAGAAAGTCAAACGATCAATTTTGCACAGATTCAGTGTGAATGCAGGCACTTTCTCTACATTTCCAGTCATACACAGCCTTCAACAAACACATCATGCAAGGGACAGATAAGATGGATGATATGCGAGTAGTTATATGATTGAGGCACTCGTTTTTTTCTTGGAGGAGGTTATCACCGATCGTAAACATACGTGGAATACAAATTTGTTGTTGTATTCATTGGAGGAGGAGATTAGATTTTCGTTTGAGTGCAGGGAAATTTCAGAGATAAACCGACGCACAAGTCCAAACGAACATTTAATTCAATCATCTCTCCAGTGGAATAGAAAGCATGTGCTGTGCGTGGGTAAGACTGCGATTACAGAACAGTTTGAATGGGGAATGTATTACTAGCTTCTCTCTAGCCTCTACATGTGATATGATTATGCCATAATAATCTTCTCCGTAGTCACTATCGTCTTCTTTTGAGTAACGAATTGATGACAGGCTTGGAGGCGTCGTATGGACATTTGTATACATGTCAGTTCTCTGGAGAGTTATCAAGTGCAATGAATGTCGTGCATCGAAGATAGAAAACAGTCCAACACGCGTGAAAGTATACATGTTGCAGGACACTCTCCACAAGGAGGTACAAATACAGAAGTAGGCCTGAACACTTACGCTGCGATTCACTCCATCCGATTTTCTGGGTTAATTGACTTGACTTGCCTTGACTGACCTGGTGCTGCTGCTACAATAGGCCTTAAATAGACCTATCAACTGAAGTACTTGTTGACAGACAAAACAGCTTCTCGCTTTGATGTTCGTCAATCAATGATCTTCATAATGAGTAGGATCACTCCGCACAGCATTCACTGCGTAGATATGTGAAAGTGCCATCATTTTTTACGAATGCAATAAAACAATCTCTTTGTGTCCCATTTACGAGATCTCTTCCGCTTCCCTTCTTAAAATGTACACATTATTATTTCTTAAAATTGCTCCGTGACATTTCGAAAGCTTCCTGACTGAGGCGTACTTCATCAAACAGAATTGGTCCCCTAGGATCTATCTTTGATTTGATTTGCAAGTAAGATGCTTTTCGCTTATATCTGTCACGAGTTGGCTTAATTGGGTAAGTGCCCTGATTGCTGCATCTCGTGGACCGTCCAATCATTCACTTAATCCAGATGTTTTCACTCCGCTGTCCAGTCAATTGAGAGGAACGATTGTCGAAGTTACGCATTTGAAAAAGAGTGTTTATCTGTAAACATTAATTTGGAATCACAACAATAAATTGATTAGTCTTACAAAAAAAACTACGAACATATGTATGCATTGTAGGTGAGTTAAGGCTGAAGGCTATTGTGTTCATAGTGTGCTGACGTACATACCAATTATGTACGCTTTCATGTATTTTAAGTACAACAATTGTTCATATGATTTGAGACCTTGTTTTCATACGTGGTCATTTAATTAGTGAGCGATATTTCCGGCCTGAGACTTAAATTTTTCATCTGAATCACGTTCGTAGCCACAAACTCCTTCACTAAGCACACAGACCTTGAAGTCATCGTCCTTTAGCTTTGCATTTGAAAGGCATGGTTTAAATATCATCTCTAATGATTCACACTTCCGATCCATCACTTGCCAGCCATTTCCGTCTAAAAATCAGTTGATGTAGTCCACTGGTTGTAGCTAATTTAACTGATTTCTTTATATCATTTGTCTGTCTGCTTTAGAATTCATGCACAGCCCTGTCCTTGTGACCACACAACTTAACACGTGACGAAACTTAAAATTAATCGGAACAATGGTCGCTCACTTCTGCTGCTTTCAAATTTGCAGCATTGAATTTGTGCAGTGTGCTGGACATTGAGAGAATTTCTGTGTTTTCATTCAATCACACACTCATCACCACATGGAAATTTAAAACAAACGACTTTTAAAGTTACATATTTAAATTGAGTTGATCTAGTACAATTTCATGTCATGTGGATAAGGAATGACGTCTCACCCCTAATCACACCGAAATGCATTTACGAGAAAAGTAATGGATTGTGTACATATCTACATTCCAACAATGGTTTAAATGTGGTCAAATAATTAATGAACAGCATTCAAAATGAGTTTCATGCCTAGATTCTGTTTTTCCAATGACTGCCATAGCACGTATCCAAACCGTTCTCCACTGCCACCTATTGTGCGTTATATTGGTTTGAGTCCATAATACAATCTGAAAGCTTTCTGCTTCCGTTGTTGGTGGCATGTTCAAACCTGTAAACATGAAATTGTTGTAAATGGTAGGCTCGTGTGGACAAATATAGTAAATGCTGAAATAAAACAAGAAGCAGTTTTCGAATTTCACATGTCACTATACACATTTTTCGGAGATTGCATTGGTGATACAGAAATGCTATCATGCAGATAGCAGAGTCTATGACATGTTAACTGAATTCACACCAATCCTCCGGTTCAGAAGGGCTTTCACCCTCACCCTGAGGGACAACACGGCAAATGAAATGTTTACCTCCGATGGCGAGATCATCATTTGAGTTAAATTAGAAGCAATTGACCAAGAATTTGAATGGATTGGGTAAGGATGACGTGGCGATACTAACCCGATTGCACGGCTACGCAGATAACTCAGAGTAATGCATCCATCTGCTGATGCTGCCCGCCTAACAAGGCTGCTGTGGCGGTTGGAAGATGAGCACGGAAATCTACAAAAATGCCTTACTAACCACTGTCAATATCTTTAGGTGAAAAATTCGATGTCGGCGGATCCTTGCCAGCGTTTCAGAATCGAGTAGTACACATGAGAAAACATGAAAAACGATGTACAGAGGTCAAAGATACGCCTAATAGCGCCGCTGTGGCAGTTGGAAGATGAGCACGGAAATCTACAAAATTGCCTTACTAACCGCTGTAAATTTTGTGAGCTAAAATTCCAAATGAAAAAAAGGTGCCTTTTGGTATGTTAAAAATTCTGAATATATTTCTTGATTTTTCTTATTTTCTATCTGCTATTTAACCGCTCCCTTGACGACGTGTCAAACTGAAAATGCTGTCCACAAATGGTCAGTTGGTGATGGGTTTAATTTGTTCATATTGTGAGGATACTCAGGCAGTAGTTCATTAACGATTTATACGGTCAGTCGACTTGATGACAGACCTATCCAGAAAGGTAATTCAATGAGTTCGTCCATTTCGCAAAATATTAAATTTTCAGGAAGAGGATCAACAGATATGGTGATTAATTTGCACAATATCCAGGCTCTTTAGCTCTGTGGAAGAAATTAATCAAAAGCCAAAACAACCACAAGAAATTAAAGCAACAATTTTATTACTCGAATCCGTTTAAAAATACACGCGTCGAAACTTAGCCTAGACATAGAATAAAATGAATCATACAAATTATAAAAAATATTTTACAATCCATTAAATAGAAAAAAACATAAATCACTTCGAAATAATTTCGATATGCAATTAAGAAAAAAGTTCAATATCACCCAATTTGCATTAAAATAGACCTCCGCAGACGCAGGCTCACCGGCCGTTCTTCACTGTCTCGTTCCGATTCTTGCAATTGCTCTTAAAAATATCTACCTTATGCATAACAAAACAAAATCTTATCCGTACTACGTACTACGAAAGGTGTTTTCTTCACAATCACACAGTTTTTTCTCTTTTTTAAGTGAAAGCCTTATAACAAACCTAAAACGGCTGATGACTTCAATTACGCTGCGAACGAGACGGAGGAGAGGGAGAGTGAGAGAGAGTTTAGGAAAGAGAAGAAAAGAGAAATAAAACGTGATTAAATTTTCCGAGTGAAATAAATAAATAATTTTTAATGAACTATAAATATTGTATGAATGGGTGGTGATTCCCACCTAAGATGTGTGACATTTTGTTTGATATTCTCTTCTTTTGTTTTTTTGTTTTTTTAATCCTTAAAACAAAAAAATAATAAAGCAACATAAACGTGCGTGTTATTCGTAAGGAAAGAAAAAAAAAATTAAAATAAACGTAAACAAACATAGTTTAGTGTACTTTTGTGAATTTTTAATGATGATGGTGCCTGTTTGTACGAGGCCTAGTGGTTTTGTACGATGAAAGTGTTTTTCTCAATCTATCGCAAAATGTACGAAGTGGATCATCTTTGTGTTTTGTCGCCTGTAATTAGAGTTGTTGTTTGGTTTGTTTTGAGAAAACGAATAATCAATAAGAAAAAGTGTGTGTTTTACTGTACAGCATGTACATCCTCTACGATGCTCAAGAGAGCTCATAGATTGTTTGGAATTTTCAGTGTTTAGAAAATTAATTTACAATTTTAATGTTTTGTTTTGGCTTTTTTTTTCATTTGTACAAGCTTCGGTTGGAGTATGCTGTGTTGTGTTAAATTTGGAAAAAAATAAGTGTGAAGAGGGAAGTCTAGGCATTTATTGTTTTTAGTTAGAAAATCATCGCATAACGGTGATTTTGTATTGAAATTAAAAAATATGTATAGGGTTAAAATAAGGGATATTTATGTACATTATTATTTTGCAGTATAAGCTGAGTAATTTCTCTTTAGTTGATTTCTGCCAGAGAGTCTAGTTGTTGAGCCAAATTTAGTAGTATTTTTGTTAGAATTAGTTCGAAAGATTTTGTACACATTGTTGAAGAATAGGTTGTTGGCTTTGATACATTTTTGCGTGATATGAATATACTACATTTATCTGCTTCATACATTTAAAGTATTGCTTAGAACCATACCTGCTGGTATGTGTTCATTGTGATGTATTGTGTTATGAATGTTTGTTCAAAATTGTTTCTACAATAAATATGACTAAAGTACTCTGAAAGATGAACATTAAGTTGAAGGAGAGCAAATAAATAATTGTGTGAAATCAAAAATATTAAGGATGGAATGTGGATACTTGTTTATGAAGCTAGATGGTTGTTTGTATGTGGTCATATGGATCATAGGCAGGGGTGTGTTTTGGGCATGTTTTTATGTTAACCAGTCTGAAGCTTTCGATCACTAGAAATTGCACTGTGCTCAAATTATGGGTGTAAAATTAATTTGTAAAAGGTGTACAAATTCCAATTTTTCAGGAGCTGTCAACATTTTCAATTATATCTAGTAGTAAACTCAAGAATGATGTATACAAGATTACGCTTTTAGAAAATCCGCTATGTTCTTTGTGACGTCAAACGAGACGAGCAATTTCAAGAAAACTAGTGCTATTATCTAACTTTACAAAAAAGTACGAGGTATGCTCGTCTTTAGACTAGTATGAATGAATGAATTTTCCTTTCCGCAATTTGTATATACCATAAACAAATAGCAAATTTCACCGCACTCATCCCGATCTACGTCACATATGTCAGTAAAGGTGTAATCTTTAGTAATCTTTGTCTCATGAGTCGTTTCACGCTTGCCGAATATGTGAACGGTTTAAACAAGGGTTATAAATTTCCAAGTAAACTTCTTCGTGAGGTCGGTCGGTCTTCGTAGCTTCGGAAATGCCTGCATATTTGTCGCAAATAATAGTTTGAGCGTAAGTATACTCTTCTGTACCATGAGACAGAAAATGGTGGTAAATGCAGAAAACATAGCCGGCATATCGGTCATCATCGAATATCCCGAAATCAGCTGAATCAAGGATCGGCGAGAGTCAATCCGCATATTTTACGATAGAATTTGAGCTTATATCGTGTCAGACTGTGCTAAGGCTAGAATTGAGGCCGGACCACTATCGATAGACCATAGAGCGTGGATTCATCCTCGGACAGGAAGGAAGGATACAGTATCCCTTAATGGTATTTGTTGTTTCCAAATTTTCTGTAGGCAGAGTTCGACAATAATGATATCCGAGCTGTGGTTTCAGAGGCACAGGCTGAAAGATTCAGTAACCACATTACTGTAAGCATATGGCAGAGGCTTCCGTAGGTTTGCGAGAGTGAACAAAATTCGAAACAAAATCTACCAGTAAACATTTTGTATTGGCCGTTTGTTCTGAATATACCCTGCTGAGCTCAATAGCGAGTTCAAGAGTTTACTAAGGAAAGTGCAGTAAATAAAAAATCAATGTTGCACATATCTGACTATGGATCTGAATATTTAAAAATTGATTTGTGTTTCTAGATCCAATGGTTTGCCAACCCCCAGTTCTCAGCAGCATCCTTCTTGTCTTACGTAATTCTCGCCTTGAAAGTATTTACGTTTTCAGCAAATTTACGAACAAATCTTATGAACCCACAACTTCATCACGTGTGGCGCCAACAAATATTCTGACCCACTCTGGGAACATTGAATACTTGGTTTAAACATACGCCTCCTAATTGTTAGAGGCCCGCTAGGTGACTCACTCACTTTCTGCCGTCTGAGCATTTGAAGAAAGTGAAATTCACAACTATGCAGTTCATACATTGACTTTGGTCGATTGTTGTTGACAGAGTTCATCAGCGTATTAATTAGCGCTTGAGAACACGGTCTGTCACTGGCCACTGGGATTCATAGCGAGTAATGATTCATGTGAACAATTTCAAAATTACATGGAATTATAAGGCTCTTTAGGGCATTACATCATACAGTGACCACTCAGGCACATTGACAGAAGATGATTCGAGTTAATAGGACTGAGTCGGAGGAGATGGCGGCTTATGCTTCCCCAAGCCGTTGGCTTGGCAAATAAGTAAGCAAAACAGAACTGCTGTAATCAGTCTTTGAGTCGTTATAAAGAGTCAAGTTTCTATAAAGCTACCACTGTTCATGTGTACATAGTTCTACGCGGATGGAACCTGGGGTGCTGCTACTTAACAATAAATGATAAATTCAAAGTGAAAGGTGTTAGTACTGTACAGTGCCAAAATGAAGTCCAAGATTAGGTATGAATACAACCAAGAATGTGTTACAAAATTACAATGAATTTATACATCACTGGGCGCCCGCTCAGATACCATACCTGCTGTGGCTGTGGCACTGCTCCTCGGAGCATTCCTGCTATGAACTCAGCAGTGTTGGCAAACTTCATGGTTATGCGGTTGATTATGTTCAGAACTGGATTCTGTGTCTTCAGGTAGTACGTCGTCGTCGTACTTACTCCCGGTGATGGCAAGTTGTTATTGTTGTTGTGATTCCAATTGTGACTTCCTGATGGCACCGACGATGATGGATTCGATGAACTGCCACCGTTTGACTAATGGGGAGAAGAAATGAAACGTTCGTTATTGCTTCTGAGTTGGGAAATGAGCGCTGGGACTAGTTACTGGTCGTCTGGATGGAGCCGAGGTCGTTGTCACCGGTTGCGGCCTTGGCTGTGACTTTTGAGTAGTCTGCGGCCGTTCGGTGCTGGGCAAGGTTGTTGGCTTCTAAGAGATGAGAAAAACACAAACAAAACTCAGAACTTCGAGGCGCTTCGAAGGGCTGGTTGGATGAACTTACTGGACTTTCATACTCGTAGCCGCCATTGTCCGCTTCACCGAAACGGTTTGATATACTTGGCAATTGATCACTGGGGGGACTAACGTCATCCTGGCGCGTGGGACGCTGCGTAATATTTATGCTGATTGATGAGCCCTTTTTGGTTTTTTGTTTGGTGTTTGATATGTTTGTAAGTGTGGTTGTAAAATTGAATTAAGAACTTTGCCAAAATTTGGGATATTCATTGTTTTGTTAGGAATGTGTAATTACATTTCACTACTTGAAGTGAGAGGTGCAGGAAGATAGGATAGAGGAAGAATTTTGATGAGGATGGGGTGCAAGGAAAATTGTGGTTTTGTTCATTTTTACTGATTTGTAAAGTGATAGCGGCAAAGCAGACTAATTAGATTCAGTTTTGCTATATACAAGATGCGATTCATTTTCGAATCGTTCTTTTCTTTACCAATAAAGAGAAATGCCAAATTTACAGCCATTAAACCAATTTTAATTGCTTTCTTTTCCGAAAATTTGTAATTTTTTATACAAAATAAAAAAAAATTAAAATTATTACTGTAACGCTTTATTTAAATTCTTGTTTAAGAACTATTTAAATATATAC
Source organism: Eristalis arbustorum (assembly GCA_916610145.1). Classification (NCBI taxonomy): domain Eukaryota; kingdom Metazoa; phylum Arthropoda; class Insecta; order Diptera; family Syrphidae; genus Eristalis; species Eristalis arbustorum. The sequence continues at coordinate 24,943,962 of OU744319.1, forward strand.
AAAATAATAAAAGAAAGAAAAAAAATATAAGAACCACAATCCATGGTAGAATTAATATGTGTAAGCATTTGTTTGTTTTTTTTTACTTAAAATATATATATTTTTTGTTTAAGATTCTATGTATATATACAACAATTTAGTAAAAATAAAAGAGTAGAAAATAAAAATTCTAGAATAAATCAACAAATAAAAAAAGAATTTGAAACACAACGAATCACCCGTTTCGTTGTTGTGCAAAAATGGGAAGGTTTCCTAATAAGCGCGATAGAGGGCGTAGAAGGAGAGGCCTGTTATTTTGACCATTGTTTAAAGAGAAAAGTCTTAATGGCGTTAGAGCTTGATTTTGATTTGAAATAGTGGATGGAGGAGATCGAGTTGTTGAAGGTGATTGAGTTTCGTTTTGTGTTCGTGTTACTATTTGTGGATTTACCTGTGCTTGTTCTCCTGTAAAAAAAGACACACCAAAATTGTCATCGTTTAAAATAGAAAAATTTAAAAGTTGAGGCAAAATGAAATGTTGTGAGCTGCGTTTATGTGTACGTACCCGGTTCAGTATCGCTATTGCCACCGATGGAATTGAACTTTTGATCGCGCAGGTACTCTTCGAAGCGACGATTGTATTCTCCAGTTGGGTCCCACTTCTCCCTCAGCTCCTTGTAGTAGTCGGGATAGTTGAAGTACAGGGATGTGATCACTTTGAGTGCGCCTTCCTTCTGACTTGGCCAGCAGCGACCACATTTGGTGCGAAGCGCTTCGGGGAGGATCCCTAGAGTGAATAGAATAACAATATAGAAATGATGAATTTCGTTTCGAAGTAGATTCATTAGCAACACTAAGCTGTGTTTGAACTTTGGTTAACGCCTTTCTTCGTCTCTGATCAAACTTGATTCGTATGCATCGAGCTAATGAGAGATCACTCTTGAGACTTGTTTTACTGATTGAATAACCACGAGTGACGGGTGTTAGACAATTAATGGAATTTTCTTTTACGTCTGAAGATGCTTTACTTTATAAATACTAAATTAATTAACAATCTGGTTTGCCTTCAGAATTTCAAAAATTACATAAGATTTATCTTTGACTGTTGACAACGCATGACTTAAGACGGGCCTGCTGGTGAGGGTTATGCCCTGCTTGCCTTTTCTGACAGGAAAATAAACTGAAATTCCTGTAAAAACGAGAAGTACTGCTCTGAAAACACACGCGGTTCTGGGAGTACATGCCCCGGCATACGTAAAGGTATCCTACACATCTGCACTGGGCACTCCGCTCTTTTACCTTCCTCGTGATATTTATCTCTTGTGCAATTTTCACCCAAACCACTTGTTCATGCACACATTAATAACCTAAACACCAATTTGACTGCACTACAAGTAATCAAGATCAAGAAGTGCCCTTCATCATTGCCCTTGCCATTATCAATCGGATTTCGTGTTATTAATTGCGCTAAAGGCGAGCACCAGTTTGTATTGAAAAGCAATAAATACTGCGCCAATGTCCTACCACAGCTGCACCCAAATATGCTCCGAAATGCCCCCCATCAAGGTCAGTTATAACTTCAATTATCTCTCTCCGTGTGTATGCACGTACACTCAGTGCAGAGCCGACATACAAAAGCAAACATGTACGCGACGAGATGATGAAGAGAAAACCAAGAAATTTCGAGTCCGTATCTCCACTTAGCCGGCGTTCCCAACGCGTTGGGCAACCGTCTATCATCAGCACTCAAGGGCCATTAAAAACAATTAGACGAATTCATTTCCATTCAAGACTATTTATTGTTCGACTAATTTCGCTCAACCGCATTCAACGGGCGCGCACAAAAATTCTCTCGAGTCTTTTTTCACAAAAAGGTGCTAAAATGCCGTGTGAAAATCCAGAGTGAACGTGCGTAAGCTTTATTAATTTATAACTCCCTTAATTCGCGTGCGCTGCTTGAAATACAGACTGTGAGATCACAACAATGGAATTGAACTCGTTAAATTGTTTTGCAATATGTCATCGGATGCAATCTCAGGCGGATTCATTCGAGATACTCGTGTAAACGAGTATATTTTCTCAGCCCCCCAAGTGTGATTGCTGGAACTAATTGAATAGTTGTTCACTGGAGAAAATAAACAAACACACTTGTGAAAATCTGTGTTTTGATAGGGGTCGACTGTGATTTTTCTCCCGAACAATGGAAGGCGATTGTTCCCCTTCTTATCGGCGGTTACAGACTTGTGATATTTTTTTCTCCTATAAGTTATTCGATAGTCGTTGCGGTTCCGGAGAAATATGCAGCTTTCTTCATCGGAAATATAAAATGTTTACGATAAGAGCGGGTGTAATAAAGTTTTTATCGCTGGAAGGCCTTCCGAGTGCAACTGGATGTGCCAAAGAGAAGGTCTCGAGGGCGGCTTACTCACTTTTAGACTTTTAGCATTTATTAAAAAAAGAAAGAAGACATGTGAAGGTAAATGCTGCTTCGTTGGTCACTAACCATGGGTGCCTTTTGTGTTTCCTGAAGGTTGCCATTCATTCACTGGTGCATACCGACACAATTACTGGTCCATTATACTGTGAATTTAACATTAACATTTATTGACTGAGAAGTCGCACACGAAAAGTAAAGGAGATCGTGGCAGGTGGGTAAAGGAGATCAGCGCTCGAGATGTGAAACAGGAATGTGATTGTTGCAATGCCCTCGTCCTTAACCAGCATGTGGTTCTGCGAAGTAAGGCACCGTTTCCCACTTGATTCGACGGTCGCTCTGAATGAAGGTTTCTGCCTTTAGTCAATCAACTAGTGGAGAACTGGCCGATCAAGTGGCAGCTTTTCCTTCGGTGTATTTTTAAAAGTTCATAGTTAGTTGAGTAGCCTTCGACTCGCTAGTTTCCGAGAAACGATATATTTCAGAGGATCCTGCAGGGAATTAATTAGCTGCCAGGGATATCAAAGCAGCTGCCTAGTACATTTGACTTCTATGCCAGCCACACAGTTTGTATCGACATCAAGCGTCTGATAGATTAACGCAAATAGGATATCAGGCCAAGGAGTATGTCTTAAGATAGCAATCCAATAGATAGACAAATGAAAATTCAATAAGGTCGCACTGTATGTGATTTTCTATTCACTTTCGTGGAAATGAATAAGGCTAGAATGTTTGAGGACGTTGAAGTGGTGGCCTAGATGGCTTTACCTTCCCTCCTGTTCCATGCGGAGGGAATTCAAAAAGATACAGAAGCACTTTGGGAAGTACTGCAGGTCAGTCGTGCAAGTTCATCAATAGCCGAGAGGACATTAGTTCCCAGATATTCTTAATGTTTTGTGTATAGCACCAATGTTTGCGGACTTGGTTCTTAACCAATAAGCCTGGTTAACGAGACTCCAAGCACGACCGACGACTTCCCTGCCACGGCGACATCGACGGTTCCAGCAAAAAGGGTGGCAATGAACTGAACCTAGTACAAAGACCAAGTCATCGCCGACGTAAGACAGCTTAGTCTCAGATTTTTTTCAATGACTGGAAACAGCATGACCAGAATTGTCAACGATGGAAGGCAGTATCATAGCCTTGGACCCTCAATGGGTCGTAGGCCTGCTATGTAAGCCTCCAATTACACAAGTTGGTTGAGTTACTTGTCGATTTGAGTGCTACACCTTAAATGAGAGCGTTTTGTGTTCCATTGAACTACTGATTCATAGTCGGAGAGTCTTTCAGCTGGATTCAAGTTGTCTATGCGTTGCTATCCACCTCAGATGGTGTATAGACAAACTCCAAGAAAGATATGGAAGAATTTCATGGGAAAGCAGTTCCTCGTGGAGCTGGAGGACATGAGCGGTGTTGCCGGTGTTATCGTCAAGACTAAAGTAAGTCTCTCGTAGTGGGCAGTGGAGTTGTGGGCTTGAACCTTGGCGTCTAGGTTCAACTTCCTGGTACTACACAAATACTTTTCACTGTTCCATCATTTGAGTCACTGACAATACTTAATGAGTACTTCTGGCTAAAATCAAGCTTTTTAAACTTGGCCGTTCGAAGTTGGCATAAAACTGTAGGTATCATCCACTCGTAATAGAACAATAGCAGTCACAACATGGGTGGCTGCTGAGAAGCTGGGCCTTGACCCCTAACATGCTTTAGCGCGACCCATATTATTATTATTTTGTTATTAAATAAACCAACATTTGTAATGAGGAGGGAGAAGCCGTTATTACACTCAAACTTATAGGACTCAAAGGGGCGCTTGCCATAAGACCAACAGGAAACAGAATTTTCCATATCTTATACTCGTCCTCCTCAAATGTCTCTCACTTAACACAGGAGACATCGCCCAGTTCTTTGAACAATTCTGTAAATTGAACGAAGTAATAATTATAAGCATAAGTTCCTTCAATAACCTTGAATGTTTCATTAGGTGTTCAACGAGTAAGTGAACACATCAGTCATCAATGTAGCATCCTTTGCAGGAGACTCCTAAGAGTGCCCGTGCATCCAAAAGCAACGGCTCAATCTACTAGAATAACTTCATCAAATGTACTTTTCAGCTTGAAACGATGAAAACGAGTTCAATACGGCAGCTAAACACTCGAAGCTTGTTGTTTGTGTTATTGACTGTTTAGTTCTGCTAATTTATGATAACGGCGTCAAAGAAAATAAGTCGACAAATATTTGACCTACGTTTTACTAATATTTCCGACATTTGAGCGAGCGACCTTCGGACGTTCGAAGCCACCCTGAACACTGAAATAATTTAAACATAACCAGCTTAACATAAATTAAGTACTCAATAGGCAGAAAGAAGTAGTATTTGTTAATAACTGTAACATCGCGTGTTTTGACCCCAACCGAGAAGTTAATGAACCCGTACTCCACTCCATGGCTGCGGATATTAATTAAGTCAAGCCCCAAACCAATTGGCACACAACCAAGTGCTCTCTGGAGGCGGATGGGGCAGAAGTCAAAGTTCCGGAAGCTGTGGAATTGCTCAAAGATGCAACGACTTTGATTATCATACTCACTTTTTAGTGCCTTGCCTTCGGGCGCACACGGCTTCTTGTTGAGCAAGCATTCAACATAATTTGTCACCAGCCTCGGACTGGCCAAAATCGTATCGATATCCAAATGTTCGTATCTGAAAGCAAAAAAGAGAGAAAGAAAAAAATCAACAATCAATCCAGACATTTATCAATCGAAACATGTCGAGATGATAAGCACCACTTCCATTGGTTCGAGACGAAAAGCCATCGCGATACACTGTTGCGATCGTAGATGACTCTCGTTTTCAATTAATACCCGGCGATCGGTGTATGGGCAGTGGTGTGGCGTAATGCGTTGTCGTTTCGCCAGTCGGTCAAGGTCGTCGACCAAAAAAGAGAAATAAATCGAAACCAAAAACGATGATCAGCGCCGTAAAAGCGCAAGAAGCACGAAGAAGACGTTGAAGCGAATGAAGAAATAATGAAAAAAAAAAAGAGTGATCGACCGACGAGATGTGGGCTGAGGATTTGTTGGTCGTTAAGAGCGTTCAAGTGGCACTATCGGACCGGGCGATCGGAGTCGGACTGCAAGTTCAAATACTCGAAGCATGGCTAATGCTGGGCATCGTGCACTTAAGTAGAAATAAGCCTTAATCCGATTGAAATCGAAAGTCATGGTTTTTGAGTTTTTAATTTATGACACTTGGTTCCTAATGTGGACACATTTTCATGTTTTATATAAAACAAAAGACGTCTCTCGCCTATTCCAGTGACATGTAATGGAAATGTCTGGTTTTATAAGGATTATGACGAATGTGTTGAAGTCTCCCAACAGAGTTGCTGACTGACTTAGTTGAAGCTTAATGCGATCAGAGAGGATGATTTTAGTTGTCAATGAAAAAAAAATTAAACTGAATACCTCTGACAGACAAGCAACTAATTCATTGTTTTAAGACTTAAGTCTTGACCGATACGTACATGCGACTAGTAGTTTCAACTTATGAGTTTGGCGGTGGAGGAGGACAGAACGAAGTATATGCTTGGACGTTTTGAACAGAGCATCACAATGGGCAACAACAACCTCGAAGTATGCTGTTAAGATCTTTGGCTAGTACACAGTACTCGCAACAGTACTAAGATCAATCGAGAAAGTAGAACTCATACCAATCTTAGTTTTGCTGGGCTCAAGAGCCAACTAAGCCGTCTCTCGGTTGATCATGTCGACTTTCTATACGACATAGCTCACGCTAGAGCAACGTTTACAAATTGCTGAGATTTTTTCGTAAAAAAACATGGTTGAATTCAACAAAACTCTAACGAACACTATTCTTTTTCTACAAGCATTTTTCAAAAAAGGCACCGTTTGGTGTGCTATATTGGGGAAATTGCGGTAGTGGGACATGTTTTTACTAATTTCTTTGTGAAACACTTGGTCTTGAAGCCAAAATCTGATGCGATATTGGCGAAAGACTAATGTACTACGAGGAGTATGAAAATTTGATAACCACGACGATCTTCTTCTTTCTTTGGCGCTGCAGTCTGAGGTGAACCTGAGCCTCAACCAACAGGCCTTTGTAACTAGTGCGATCTGTGTCTAGTTGCGCGCGCCAAGTTGCTTATAGTCGCTATACGCCAGAGAACATCACGCCAGACGCGGGCGTACTCTGCTACATTGTAACACAGGCTCGAAATTAAAGACTATTCGGGACGAAGCTGAGTTGTCGATATCTCTAAGTGGTCCAGACACACACTATATCCGTAGATGCCTGGCTAGACGCATGTCGCTGGCTAGACGCAAGTCGGTGGCTAGACTCAAGTCGCTGTACAGCACATTCAGTTCGATACGTCAGAGAAAATAGGATTAAGGATCACACGCATTCTTTTGAAGAGAGCAAGGACTTCTTCATCAGCTTTCGATATTATTCATGTAAGGCCACCTTGGTCCTTCGAGACACGACTTTATTATTACCTCTTGAGTTGAAGTTGAATTAAATTGAAGAACATGGCATACGTTAAATGCTTTTGGCAACACATTAGTACTGCAACCATGAAGACATATGGTATTCCACCCCGCTCGTTTGGTGTAGAAGTTATGTGCTGCGAGGGTGAAGTCGTAGAAATTATTTTCGTCGTACTGTCAGCAAACGCAAAACGCCACGGCCACCACATCTCCAAATGAGTACATGTTCTCAAATCACAATTGAAATCCAGAGAGATCTTTTCAGGACATGGTTGCAATATTTAATGTCTGCTCTGCATAGTGAGAGAGAAAATGTTTCTTTTGTCAATCATATCTCTTCCTCATGCTCTACCGACGATGACCGTGGCTTGCCGGATATTTCCTATTCAGTGCACAAAAGATGAATGAAAAATGTGTGTATCACAATGATGCAGGTTTTATCACGAAGTCATCGATCACCCAGCGGCGACCACACGACACTTGTCCGAACTTTGCCTCCCTTGACCTGCCCAGATTCGGCGTCTGCGACCATCTCCGAATCAGCAGCTAAACGGTCATAATTGAACTGGAATTCTCATAAGCATCAATGTCAACCAGAAAAATACCGTCCAATTAGTATCGATTTCGGAACGAAAACAACTAAATGGCTTCGTTAAGCATCCGCTAATAGCTTCTTTCTTTTTCATTATCGAAGCACAGTCCGACGGTGTCATTGAAACAGCGGTGACTTCTGAACAGTTCCTACTGTGTGTACCGTGCCCATCTGCGGAGCGATGCTCTTATGAATAATGCAGTCCGCTTTGAATGCCACAATTATTCAAACTAAATCTATCGATGCCTCAATGATAATGCGTATTAATCGAATCGGTTATTCGCATACATATTCACGAGATCAAAAATAACATCTGACTAGTGGTGGCAAACGTAAGCTTCATCCTTTTTTCCGTTCAAGTGTACACGTGGCTAATGGGCCAGACGTGCGGCACACATTGAACTGCAATTAACTGAGAAAGGGATCACGGCTGTTACCTTCTTGTGTAGAGGCTGCTTCCATTGTCATCTTGATTCTGTGCCTGTCCAAAGTCCAGTATCACAAAGAGTACACTACACGCAAGTGTTATCGCCTGCATATTGGACCATCAACTAAAGGAATGTGTCTGTTGCATAAATGTCAGTCCCAGCAGCCGCTCAGGTAGTTCCTCTCATTTGTTGGATCTGAAAAAAGAATGAGAAAAGCAGAGAAATGAGTTTAATTTCATATCCACTCGGGCGTATACGTAACATTTTAATTATTAGTCATTGTCATTGACATTTGTACTTCAAGCGAGTGCCTTCAAGTTCAAGCCCACTTGCACGGGGATTAGAAAATCGTTCAAACTCAAGTAGGTAAGTCAAATTGAATGGCCACGAGTCACGCCCGGTGACTTTAATTGGTTTCCAGTGTGAAGACTGAAGACCATGCGCCTAGCGAGGATAATTTGTCAAGTAATTTGTGTGCTATTCAAAAAGACTTAAGCTCGGCGATTAGTCCTTGGACTGAGGTGTGTTCTGGGTCTTCGGGTGGGACCGAGTCACGTTCAGGGAAATGCGTCTCAAGGTGGCGTTAATTCAAATGCAAACACGGGTCACGAATTCACAATGAAGTGGAGATATTCTCCATCGGTAGATGCACTTGAGAGGAATCTGTTGCATCTTGCATATTGATGAGGGTGATTAATTTGAGAGAAGCCTTGCAACTGTCGATTGTGTTTGATGTTTATAATGACCGGTAAGTGCATTGCGATGCAGTCACAGGCTGAGCTGAAAGAGTAATTCACTCGCGCACGTGGTGATTGATTGACTCTGCTTAAAAACGACGACTTTTTAATTGGGCCTCATAATCATCGACTGCTGGCGATTCTCATGAGAGAGCGAATTAATCTTTGACATAAAGTGTGCTTATTTATTGCAGCAATTTACTCAGAGGTGCGGCAAAATGTAATTGAAAATATGGGAATTGTTTGAATTCGAGAGGTGTCGCCTGTCAGTATCTCTGGTGATGAAAATATGGGCATCAATATGGGAAAAGCAAAATACTGCCAGTCGCAGATAAAGTCTCCTTATTGCCGCGGCACATGCTTCCTGCAGCACCTGCGACATAGAGTAGAAAAAGGACATTACACTTCAGTTGTGTCTGCCCGGCAGTGGCTCTAGCTAGGCCAGCTATTTCTGTGTTCTTAAGAAGAGTTCTTGGCGCACCCTTAGAACCACATGCAAAAAACAAAAGATCGCATTCAAGTCTCAAAGTTTTTCCTAAAATTCGGCAATCAAGATGGAGAACGTTAGGTAATCCACAGACCACGAAAGCTACTGGAGAGTAGCTGATTTTCAAGCACCGCATCTGGGAAACGGCTAAGGAGTTCACAATCATGGCTTTTGTAGTCTAACCCGTTACCAAAGAATCACACTAAGGGAGGACACCAGCGAGCAAACTAAACCTACATACGTCATAATGGCATTAGACTATCAACATCAAAGTCGACAATGGTTGTAGGACACATCGGTACTTGATCAGACGTAGAAGAGACGTGGAATCACTCGAAGGAACTCTTCCCATTCTTCACTCATGACCCACTAATAAGTACTACGCACAAAAAGAAGGTTTGAGAAGCTAAAGTTGCGCATACCAGTGGTGCTAGATATCGTGTTAGCTAGAAACGCTTGCCAGGTCCACTCTAGACTGTAACGGCACATAAAGCATGCAGTGGAAGGCCTCAGATAGGTTAAGATAACACAATCGCTTTAAATTGAAATTCGTCATTATCAATCTCGGATCATGAAGCTTGATTTCGAAGACTTAACCGATACATTTACACAATTTAGTCACAATTCCCATCAACTACCGTAATCTTTCGCAGTCCAAAGACAGTTGCCCTAGAAAGCTCCTAGTCTAGCTTCTGGTATTCTGTAAGTGAAATATCGGGGACATTTCCATTCGTAGTGGAGCTCTCAACAGAATTTTGTTTTGCAGTTCCATTCTCCCATTGAGAGCAGTCTCCTATGAATGCCCTCATCAAACACTGCCAGTGTGAACAAACATATAAAACCACTGCGTCAAATTAAACATTAGTTTAAGTCGAAAAAACTTGTAGGGATCACGTGGTTGTTATTGTTGAGCCCCACAGGTTTATGTGGGCATAAAATACTCGCAAAACTTGTACCTTTTTTTTTCCCTAAACTCTAGCCCTAGACCATGCAGATTAACTTTGTCTTGTAAGCCAGCGCCTAACACACTTCTAGTCACTTGTTCTCGTCTTAAGCCCACAATGTCGCTAGATTCGTTGGCACTGACCTGGTTTCACAGATGGCCAACAAGTTCCGCGTACCAAAACCAATCAAACTTTTTACGCTTCTAATATTAAATTAATCAGTCCACACATTAACTGCCTTGCTTTACCATATCTAATGATATTTGGGTGACGGTCAATAAAAGTCCCTTACGCCAACTGGTTTGCCAGCTGATGGGCTGATGGCTGCGGAGCCCCACAGTCTGTTTTCCAACAGATTCACAAATGTCATAAATAAAGATCCTACAGGTGATTTGCATACGCTTACCGAGGGAAGGTCATGCAGTGAAAAGTGACTATAAAGTAGCCCTTCATCAGAGAGACTCACAATTCTAAACACACGACCAGAATAAACAGAAGAATTGGCACTGGATTGTAGGAAAATAATTACTCGAATCATATTCAATGTTTAACCATGCTCTGTGGACCTGCTTACGACATGCATCAATATCAATCGAGTGTGGACGTAATAGGCTGAATAAATATTCACCAGGTGAGCAATGTTTCTCCAGCTTCGTCGGCGGTTAGTAGTTTCTGGTTTTGCACGCCAAGCTGCTTGTGTGATGAAGTTGCTTTCGTCATTTCTTGTATTTTTTCAACTCGCTGAAGTCAAAGTTTGTTTATGTTGTATTTGTGTCCACTTGGTATAGTCAAATTTGATGATGGCTTCATAGATATCGACTATCGTTGTTGCAAGGCAGGTGTATATTTTGCGGCAATCGACATTCGATCGACAACGAGTCAGAACCGAGGGCTTGGTGTTTTTGAGTTATAGAGAGTTTCCACATTCAGTTCAGAGACCATCCACTGATTATCAGTGTGAAAACATCAACTATGTCTTCTTTGAAAGGTTTCCCCATTTAAAAGATCTGGGCGAACCTTGCTCCCGATTAGACGGATGTGGAGTTTAAGTAGCTCCAATTTTCACATACTTTTCGCCAAAAGGCCACAACACTTAGGTCTTCGTAGACACATTGTAATGATGTCAGTCTTTCTCAGTCCAAGTGATGCATTAAGACGCAAAGTTTTGACCATTATCATTTTCGCAGACATATGGACCACCGGTCCATTATTTCTCCAAGCGTACCAAACAGTGACATTTTTCGCTTTCACCAATTTGCTGAAAGGGCCAATTTCGTTTAAGTGTTCAGATGTTCGTAGATCGTTTGAATATGTACGTTACACGTTTGCAGTTATTATAAGAGCACAGACCACGGCACTAATAATAATAATAATATGGGCGGCGCTACAGCCCGTAGGGGGCCAGGGCCTAACTTGTCAGCAGCCACTCTTGTTGTGCGTGCTATTGTTCTCTCAAGAGTGGAGGGGACACACAGTTTGATGCCGAGTCCGAACGGCAAAGTTTGAGAAGCTTTTTCTAGACAGGAAATACCCCTTGAGCATTGTCAGTGACTCGAAAGAGGTGGGGCCGTGAATATTATTTTCGTCGCACAGAGCAGGAATCGAACCTACGACGTTGAGGTTAGGGTCGACGCATATACCCACAACGCCACGGGCCACCACGACACTAATAGTCCATAAATAGATGGCGGTTGATGGGAGCAGGGTTCTACTCAAATCCACGCGACAAATTCAAGTCAGTCAGTCACTTATCAAACAGCCCTTAAGTTACTTCAATGTGTGAGGCCTAATAGCGTCAAATCTTCTCAATCCTACCACACGAACGTGGAGAGATCTTCCCAGTCCACTTTTTTCCCATCCCAACCAGCGAGCTTAGCCAATGCTCTCCCGAGAATCAAATGTCCGAAATTGCGCGCTTCATGTGAATGGTGCTTAATTGCCCATTCAGGGTAATCTAACCAGATCGACAGAAGTTTCACATGGCGCACCTAAGGTCGATGAAAGGATCATAAATTTTGACTCGAAGTTTGTCTGGTTTTCTGCCATGGTCTGAAGCGGATTTGTTAATCTCATTAAAAGCGTAAATTGGTGAACATAACCACCTCGGGCGGTTCACAGTCAATTTAATCCGATTATGATTTAATTTTCCCTCGATGACAAAATCCGAAGACAGGCGTACAATTTACTGGAGAATATCTCAATTACTCGATAATCAAAACGTTCACACCTCCCTCAAGGGCACCGCACGGCGCAGCACACACCCAGTTCCACTGGTCACCTGTAGTCACACGAAGGGCCTCAGTGCAGTTTTGTTTGTCCAACAACGCCGAACATATCTCATATTTCTTCGCGCGCATAGCTGATGAAATAAAAACAAAAGGGTCTTGACCTCGGCCAGTACTACATCATCGAAATCGAAATCCAAAAGCATATTGGGAAAGAAATTACGCCACTGCACCGAAACCTACTCGCATCGAGACCGGCAAACCAGTCTGCCTTCGAGCCGACTTAAATGGAAGCGAAATTAAAAAAAAATAAAATTAAAACGAAATATATCGGCAAACACATTTTCGTATTTCTGTTGAATTTCTGCGAATACGAATAATCGCACGAAAATAATGCAATCAACACAAATCGAAGGCGAATCTTGTGTTTATTTCGAAAATTTATGATAAACGATTTCACAGGTGTTTGGACAACAAACAGCGGCGATAAATTGAATTTGCCTCTCCGACGATAAATCGGGGAATCGATTTAGGCTTGGTTGTTGATACATGTATACGGCGATGCCTCAGCGAACCCGCTTGCAATTTAAAGTGTCGGAGAGATGTAATCGAAGCTTCACGGTCAAGTGCAGGGTTTGCTCGAGATCATCTCTGCCCGCCGCCGCAAAGCTTTGACGGCAACACGGTATCGGTTCAGTGAGGTAGTTAATTTTATTCACAAGGTCGCACAAATAATTTAGCAGATCGCTGCGACGGAATCAAATGTTAGTAGGGTGTGTATAATTTCGGTGTTCAATCGATGACAGTGTCAAGCTTACGTGGGCCGTCCCTTGAGCTTGTTAGTCAATTTGATGGAAACATGTCACCGTGCGAGCAAAAGTGTGTCACACGCAAGACGAAACTGATTTCCTCTTGACATCAATTATGCAAAAAACTACTCAATGTACAAAGGTCTCTGGCGGCCTTTTTTCTCGAACCACGGGGATGCACCTTGCACGGGGCGGATAGAAGAAAGGTATTCATTTCGAAATCCGTCGTAAATATTAATTGGCGAGTTTAAATTATACAAAGCCGCGGTGATTTTTTAATGTTTCTCTTAATGTTATGGCATAACTTCTCGGACGTTAACAGGTCATTAGATTTCCTACAGACGCAGTGGGCGTAGAAAGACTGTGCATCTTTTGTGAAAAAGGCAATGAAATTCACGTGGAAGTGGAACGGACTGTTTATCATTTTGCTTCTGAATATTGCTGCAACAAGCAACATTCACACAAGAAAACCTTGACACTTTTTCGCACAGTTGGGTAGTTGGATCTCGTACTCTGAAATGGAAATAAAATGCCACGTAAATATGATCAATGCAGGCAAAGAACGTCACCATAGCCAGCTACAACTTCGAGGTAGTAAAGGACTTCATCTACCTTGGCTCCCAAGTAAATAGTGCGAACAACATTAGTACCGAGATTAAACGCAGAATAACTCTTGCCAACCGCTGTTTCTTTGGGCTCAAGAGGCAATGGAGTAGTAGAGCCCTCTCTCGAAAGACCAAGCTCACATTATATAAGACCTTGATCATCCCTGTCCTGCTGTATGGCGCGGAAGCTTAGACTCAAGAGCGGATGAAGACGTACTTGGTCTCTTCGAGAGAAAAGTTCTGCGTTCAATCTTTGGTCTTGTTTGCGTTGAAGGTTCTTGGACAAGGAGATTCCACCACGAACTGTACTGGCTGTGAAGCGACATGAGTCTAGTCAGGCGTCTACGTTTTCAACGCCTAAGATGGCTAAGCCATGTAGAGCGCATGGACAACACTGCTCCAGCCCGAAGAGTCTTGGACTCCGAACCAGTGGGACAACATAATAGAGGACGACCACGAACCCGATGGCGCACTTAAGTGGAGAATGACCTCAACCAACTTAGAGTGCGAAATTAGTCTTCGATAGCACAAAATGGTTCGTCGGCCTGTGAAGAGTACCGATGCTCCTTTTCAGCTTGAGAGTCGGCCATTTCATTGCCTTCTATCCAGATAATGGAATGACCAGTAATCCAACAAAGTTCTACTGAGCTTCTCCTACTGAGCTATTTTAGTTTCTGTAGGCATTCCCGCACAAGTTTGGATTTCTTTGATTTGATTATGTAGGAGTCTAGTGCTATGAAAAGTCCTTATTGTTACTTATAACATACTGCTTTTAATGATTACTAGTGCCTTCGTAAATATCGATTTCTAGTGTTGTATGCGAGGACAAGAATCACACATTTATTGATCGCGACGGTCTTCAACTTCTTTCTTTAGACTATCGTGCAAACTTAATTCGAAACTTGAGAGGCGTACAAAACATCTGCATCCAAAATGATCTATCCCAGACTGAGCTTCATAGATCGTTCCAAAGTTTTGTTCATCAGAACCATTGAGAAGCAAAATAAGTGTAGGATGTCTTATACATTTTTCTCGTCCACGTAAGGCAGTCATTAGTGATGACAGCAAGTCTTTCTTGGCGCCACCAGAAGACAGTGCCTTACATAAGATGAAACATGCAGAGGCGGTAGCTGCTTAGAGCGTTTGGAGTTTAGTCCGGGCCAGATGTTCTTGGAGATTTGGCTGGAGTCTCAGTTCAATCAATTGCTTCCCTCGAGATTAAAGACTTTCAAGAGCGGTTTTAGTTTTTCTGATTTGCTTTGTAGCCTTTCCTGCGTAGTTCGGTAAAACTAAAATAAGACGCTAAGTGATTTCATTTTACGATTTCTTAAAAAAATGCACGAATTGATTTAGCCAGCCATCGGCAGCAAATCAAGACCAATAGACCGCTCGTGAACCACGTTCCAATCGCCAGCGCCGATGACAGGTTTTGAAAACCTCGGATATGGTTTAATATTTATACGGTGAACGTCTGCGTATGGAAATACGGCATTGACTTCCTGATCCAATATGCTAAACACCAGAACTAGTCGCTTACACTTACAACCTAAAAGCCGATCAGCGATTCAAATTTGTGTGAAATGTGTCTGGTCGTCAACAGCCAACGCTTCTGAAACTGGTTCAAAACCCAAAAAAAAAAAATGAGTTGACAAATTAGACTCATCCCACGGCGTCACGTGACCGTGATCATCGACGGGGAATTGGTTATCGAAAACCGTGTTTGTGACTCGATTACACAGGTATTTGCAACGGAATCAAGGCAACCAAGGTCAACCTTCGAAGCGGAGGTCATGCCTCAGTCAAGCGTATCGCTTGTGACCCCTTCGACTCGTTCATGGTCAGTCCCGGTCCGCTCGACCGAATCGATCTTAGTTACAAGCTCTTCGAGTCTCACAAGTCTCGTCGGGATCGTAGAATCATATCCGCCGATTCAAGGAGCAGATCGCTGAAAAGTTCTTCATTCGTAATGAATAAATTATGACGGAGGCTGTCACAAGACAATCAGAATCAACTTAAGAGGGCCCTTAAATGCCGGCCAACCTCTGGTCCAATCATGATTAATTACTAGCTGTCAAAATTACTTCCAATCAGCTAACTACGCGACGCGACGTAAGAAATGCCGGTGAAGAGTTCAGCCTGTCTTTTTGATTTGTATATAATTACGCCAGCCAGCCAGCTAGAAGGAGGACCACCGAAACAGGTTCTTTTTGGGCATTTAACTCTGCCTTCGTCAGAGCGTGTAATTTATTCGCCAATTAATTCGATTCTAGTGATATTTTGGAGAATCCCCTGATCAAACTTTGCTGTCTCCCGTTTTCGTCGGACGGTGTTGTTGATTTTTTTTGTTTTAATAGTTTTCTGCGCTGTGAATGAGGAAGAGAATCGCATCAAAGCACGCCTACGGCAAGGTCGTTTCGAATAAGAGACCCCAGCGTTACGTAGACGAATTCTTATAACTTATGGGCGCTTCTTTCGTTGTTCGTGTTTATCCGTGTATAACCGTGCACGGCGGTATTCGCGGAACGAACTGCGTTGACATTGTTGTGGGTATAGCGGCCACAGTAGCTTGGGATTTGTCATGCTTTCCAGCAGGTACATCTAAGAGGAGGGAATTAATTTTGTGTCAGGGGATGTCTGATTAATTAGTTCTGCCCTAACTACGTTCTTGAGTGACGGGAGTTGATTTATTATCTGATGAAGTCACTTAAGTCATTAACTTAGTTATAACGAGATATACGGCAGAGTTGTGCGAGGGTGAGCTTTGGGATATGGCCGGTGATAACACACGTGCTCAGAACTTTTTGAGCTATTAATGCAGGTTAGGTTAAAGTGGCATACTTAGATCAGAGTTGGCTAGCTGTAGTACTTCATAGATCCACCTCCTTAAGCTCTTTTGACGAGGGCTCTTTATATAACAAGACCTGTGATAATTTTCTATGGTTTTTCGAGGCAGATTGACTCAACAACGCGTTTCAACGAACTTGTAGGCCCAATGTGTTCCGACAGGCCTGACAGGCCTTTTCCTCGTATATCCTCAAGGTTATTTCAAAATTGGTTGGGTTGGCAGGTACCATTGATGCGACACTTTGAAAACGAGAACGGCGTGCGAACGATCCTCCGAGTGAAGAACTATTAGCTTTACTCCAAAGTCTAAACAGATGCGACGTCGTTCCTCCAAAATAAGTCGCAGGCATGTCCACGTTAGCCTGACAATAAGGACATGTCGATTATGGTTGGGAGTCTTTCAAGATAAATGCTTTTTGTCATATCATAAATTTCGACTTTCGAATCGACGTACAAGTTATTCGGAAGAGGGAGTTGCCTGTACCGACCTTGGGGAGAGTGCTCGCCAAGATGACGGTAGATCAACTCAGTTCGTGTTGGTGAAGACGTACAAATGTGTGACAATCACCGACTGCACGGCGGAGACACCAAGGACTGACTGGAACAGACAGACGACTACTTGGGGCTTCCATCAACAAAGCGCGGGACCACTTCACCACGAGCAAGATGGGACGAGAGGCAGAGAAAGCATCTGCACATGGAAAGGCCGGCGAGATGAGAAGGCAAGGTGAGGCTGTTATCAAAGATTCGACGCCTGGCATAGGGGCCAAACGTATCACCCAGGGGATACTGGCCTTACACAGGACTAAGTGCTGGCGCGAGGCCCCGAATGAAGGGCTGGACGAGGATAGCGTCGAGGGAGAAGGTTCTGATATTGAGGGAGAGATCGATGACAGGATGGGCGAACTGTTATATGGAATGAAGGCGGATATATAAGCCCGCGCCACAGACTGTTCAAGGAGTCTACCGATCATCACTCGCGGTCGTAAATAACGTAAAGAAAATCGTTGAACCCAGTTGTCTTTTTCAACTTTACAACCGATAGGTGAATCGAAACATTTTCCACGATTGCAACCACAGTCGATGAACACATACGTGCTGAGCATTTTTGAGCTTATAAATCGGTTAACGAACCTGACGGTTGTGTAGAATGATTGTAAATACATGTACTAAATTAGATTCATCGACAACATAATTGCAATATTACGTAGCTTACTGACACAAAGCCACGCTCACGCAGCTAGAAGGGGACCTGAATAAGTTACGTGTGTGGCTGGAAGCAACTAGCACAACACCGGAGACGCATGTTGGCTGAGGGTCAGGTTCACTCCGGACGGTAGCGCCAGCCAAAGAAGATGAAGACTTACACAAAAAGTCTGCTCGCCTTTGAAGAGCATTTGTAAGGAAAAGATATGAGCGGGGAGCGTGTAGTCGAATAGTTTTGTGCATGTGGTTCTATGTATCGATACTCGTAGAGTTTCGGAAACGGGTCAGCCTACTTGCAATAAATCTATTACGTTTGTAAACTAAAAGAAATCAGTTGCGTTTTGTTTTTCAATCGACATTTAAAACGAAGAAATGTCCTGACACACATTTCCATTTTCAGGAATAAGCATTTGTCGTTTTTCTTTTAATTATAGAAATTTGGACGATCAAAATCGAACTCTGTTTTTTTTGCAGAGCGTAGTAGAAAATATGTCCAAGTGTCTCATGGTGTATTCATATTTCTGTGGGTCACTGTAGCTCTCTCGGAAAGACAAATTTGCTTCGAAAATTAGTTCAATCGCGTACAAAAGCTTATTATTACTTCACATTCATACTTCATTGTTTAAACCCGGAATGACATTATTCATTGGCAAGTGGTTCCAACAAGAATGGAATTGGAAGGGGAATCATGCTGGGGTCTAGTCTTATATAGCTAACCACCGCATGCGCTAGAAATCACAACTCGACGAAGTGATGCTTGCACTTATAACAGGTTTGGTAATTTCTTTGTTTGCGTTAAAATTAATTCTATCATTTCCTTATTCCATTACAGCGCATGCTTAACGTGTGTATGTACGGCTGGTTGCGAGCACGCAATGATGTGAATGGCAGACGTACAGGAAGTTGATTGGGTCGTCATACCGTCAGTTCTGGTGGTTTAGAGATGATGCAATTCTCTCAAAGAAGAGTTAGGCGAAAAAAGCTGATGGTTTTTTAAACATCAAGATTAGATGTTTGAATTAAATTGCGTTGTGCTACTTTGTTTATTAAAAAATGGGAGCAATGTAAGACAAAGTAACAGCTCACTCTATCACGCAAGCACTTATGTGATGACTCGAACATCGCCAGTCGTTGCTATGAGTTGGGAGCATTTTCTTTAAGTTGTGCCAGCGATGTGTGTCAATTGCCATCCTCGAGGCTTATGTTTAATAAGCGATTTTGGGACTTTTTGCAAATGGATTAGATTTGATTGAAGAGAGTGAATCTCAAGTCAAAATCCTAACAATAACGCCAATAACTGTTTCAGTAAGACTTTGTCATTTCAGCGCTTCACACTGTCATCTTCCTCAGCCTTTTAAAGGAATGTTGAAATTCCGTCTCAGTTGTAAGTGCGCAATGGAGGGTTGTTTTTTGATTCCGTATTCAAATTTGCGTTGACTATTCCCACGCCGCCTGATGCACGGGTACAAATAATCCAGCTGCTAGGTGCTAGGTAGTCGATTTTCCCTAGACTCAGAATAGGGTATGGCAAGAATATGAGCCAGGAAAGGACTGGAGTCGAATCTTCACTTGGCCAATGAAGAGTGCGGAAAACCCCTTTATGCTTTGCTTGTGCGCTATGTCTCAGTACTCATGCCTGTCGTCTAAATATCTACAATAGTTCATCCACTACGTTATCTTCTTTATTCTCCCCCAAAAACACTAAAAAACGCAAGCACAAAACATGATTTTCTTCCTGATTCGTACAATTCCGTGTTCCAACGGTAAAGTCACGATTGAGGCGAGGTTTTCGATTTCAGAATAAATCGTTACTTCAATTTTTGCTATTGCCGGTTACCGCTATCAGCAAAATCACATCTGAGCCCCGCTTGAATAGATACATGCTGTCAATTGCCGACCTGTTCGTTTCAACATGACACAGGAATCGAAAATAGAAATGCTCTCAGTCTTAATTGCGTCTACGAGCCGCAGTTGTTCGGCTGGGAAAAAAGACATAAAAGAAAAACCCGATCCACGGCAACCTTGGCTACATCGGATTTTATTTAACTACCTGCCAAATTAACAAATCAAACAGTTATCATAATGGCGTCTCTCTGATGAGACCTAATGACACACGCAACATGTTTACCAACGTTCATCGACTTAAAATCAAACAAAGCGTCGACACTTGATGGCGGCGCGGCGGCGCTAATGCCCCTGCAAGAATCAATTCTGGGGCCTAGTCTAACATTTTCCTGCACGATATCTCACCTCAAAGACATTCTGACAGATAAGCTAATTAACTAATTGATTCTCTTAAAAACAAAAATAAACACGCAAACTAAAATGAAACTCAAACGGGTTTCGTATCAAATCAATATTGATTTGATGGAATCGAACGAATCTAATGGAATGTGCTACGAATGAATTTGAGGTCATTAGAATGCCACGTCAGAGGGGCTTAAAGGGGTTGATTATGGTCCATTGGATATGGTTTAAAATTCTATGAGGCTTAAGAAAATGCGGTGGAATTTCGGTAATCCGTCGTGGGAAATTAATAACAGACATAGTACCTAATATGTACAATAAAGCAAAAAGCATTAGCCACCTACAACTTCACCCATCTTGTGAAGATGATGACAGTTAGGTGACAAGTGGAACCTTTTGTCCACCCGTAAAATTTGCATTTTTTAATAATGTAGGGGGCTATTAAATAAGGCAACTGATGACGAGAGCCTTCTTTTGAAGAATCTAGGCAATCTTCATAATGTCGTTGAGCAGGTCTAACATACTTTATCCTATGACCAGGACTTTTTCGAAAAGATGTGGTACAAGCGCCGAACCCTAGGCGTATGCCTTAATTGCGTAAAAACTATTCTTCCGCATTGTTCGCAACTCAACCAACAAATGGGTGGCTATTACGAAATGACAGAAATTAGCTAGTCAAAACCGGATCCACTTCGATCCAAAGGTGAGCTTTCTCTCCTCAACTAACTAATTTCGGATCTATCACTGAATGCAAAGACACAAGTTTGCCACAGGCTGTGATGTCTTTACAAACTAAACGACTTTTCCTATATCATACAAAAAAGATTCAATCAGATTTTCTCTTCTTCTCCTAATGATCAGACGAATTAGTCAAATTCAATTAAGGGAAAATAAATGCCTGGTCAGCGAACGCTAGACAAGATATTACTTCCAAATTCGCCTGAGTGGAGGGAGGAGTATAGCCCATAAGCCGAAATAATGATGGCAACTTCACGCCGCCAGTCGTTTCATCAAATCCGACTTACGAAAGACTTTATTTATAAGAAGTTATTCATTCACCTGTTAACACATTTCCGAGCCGCAGAACCCATTGTGAAATCGGATATCAGATTAGACGTCGTCGCCCACGTGCGGCAGATCCCACATAATTTCATTGACATTTGCGCTCGGATCGGGCAAAGTAGTGCATTTGACGTGTGACGGCACGGTCTAAGAATAAACCCCAGCTGCGTGTGAATTGGTCTTTTTTCTTTTTGAAATTTAAAATTCAAATCTGTCGGTATCTCTATCACGTAACAAGAAATATTGCCATTCTCACCCATGCACGGATACAATCAGCTGCGAGTAGGTAGACCTACCTGGCGGTGGTGTGGAGAAAATCAAGAGTTTCCTCTGGTCGAAGTCTCATGGACGTTGGCACATAATCATAAGCTATGATATTTTGACGGTACAGAGGATGACAGACAGACGTGTACACCATTCCCAGTAATTAGGGAGTCTTTCTTTTAATTTTTCAAGTCACCTTCACAACAAGCGGGCTAACATAAGTCAGAACAAGTTATGAGGATATTGCGGGTTGTTTATTAACACTTGTGTTTTTTAAATAGTTGTTTTTGACAGGTGTTGACACGCGTAATTGGCACTATTGGTGATGTAGTTCTATTCTTATTTAGAAGCTTCTTAGACAAACCATGCTGGAAAAACCAACGTCGGCAATTTATTCAACTTTAACACGACAATCGGCGTTCTTTTCGAGCGAAATATTATATCAACGACCTTCTGCGGTTATTATTGCCTTTACCATCCGAATATTCAAGTCTTAGTGTGCGCTGTTGGACAGTACGTGGTCGAATAGAACACATGCCACTCATAGGGAAGAGAATATTAAGGTTGTAGGTGAAACATAATTCGCTAAATTGTGCAGATACTGGTCCCAATGTTGGTAACAGTGATTCAAAAATGGTCTTCAGCATGGATCTTGTACGACCTTGTTGTTATCGATTTTTATTACGGATGGTTTATGACTGGGGGCTGAACTGCCAACTTATCATCACCAGACGTTGCGTGCGATAAACCTCACTGTTAGTTGGAAACCAAGAGTAGTTGCACGCGTATCGTGGGAGAAGCTATAGAAAAGTGAGGTGTAGCAAGATTTTCACGGCACATATTGGAAAAAGAAGAAAGAAAGAATTCCAACAGTTTAATCGCATTCAAAGGAATAATCGCGTTTTGATTCTGCACGGGATGGTCATGGAGTGAAGGGACTTGGAGACTGATGGTTTTTAAACTGCATGGTTTAAAACATCCGGAGTTGAAAAAACCATACGAGAGAAGACTTGACTTCCTTGGGGTACTCCACTTCTTGTGTCTGTACACTGAAGAGGGAAGAACGTGCGAGTAGCTAAAAGATGGAAGTCCTGAAAGGAGTTCTGTACATAACATGGACAGAATCGACTGTAGAATTTGACAGGGCAACAGCTGAAATCGCTATTCATAAAATACGTTATATTTTATCTTGGGAAAATTACAGTAAACATACCCTTGCTCAAACAGTGGGGCATACAGACTGTATGAGTGCCCAACTAAGTAGTTCCTACGTACATGTGACCCCCAGACCTACAGATAAATAGTGGAAAAGATAGCGAGTTTCAAATCGACTTTGTTGCGAATGCACTAATATCGTCAATCTGGTACTACAAAACATAGTACGCGGAGCAGCAGCAAGAAATTGACTGTCTTCTTCAAATCGGGTTCCAACGTCTGGGTTAAGCAGATGACTCTGACCTTGTAATGTGTCAGGTGATGAAAGAACAATCGAAACTAACTTGTCGGCGATTGTTGAGGAAACAGCTCAGTGAATATGAATGATGAGATGATGAAATTAGATGAAAAAATCGTTTTAGCGCACTTTGGCTCAGAACCTTGTGTAAACATTTAAAGAGCGTACTCATGTTGTATCGCCAGTCTCATTACATCGTTTGATGATGCGAGCTTACAATTAATTTCTATATGTGGGACTATGGTGTGCTTAAGATAATCTTTAAGCACACAATACGCAAACTCCTGACATCTTGAACATGAATATTCGTCAAGTTATGGACGAGTTAATGAATGTAACTCCACTGGACTCTCGCAAGTTGAACTCGCCAAGCGTCGACATTTTTTCTAACTCAATTTTGACTTTGTCCCCATTTTTCCATACAATAAACGATCGTATAACTCGAACTACTTTTTGTTTCCCGTTCCACTAGAGGGAGTCCACTATAATATGAAATTTGTTTATCATGCCATAAAAATATAGATTGAAATTTTAACCATAAATGTGAAACCACAAAATGAATGACTAAAGAATATAATCCATGTGAACAAACATTTATCAGCTTCAGCTGCGTTTGGAAATTCCACAAAATATCCTTTAAATTAAGTGGTTTGCAAATAAATGCAAGACACTGCTCATGGTTTGACAATTCCCCAAACCACATGTTGAATATTCATTCCGTCATGCCAAAGACACTGCGACCCGTGGCCAACCACCAAGGACTGCCAAACTTCTCACATTGCTCATCAATGATTTATTAGGTCTGTTCCAATTGATTTGTGCACAGAAATTCGTAGTTGAGCAAATTTACAGAAGTGGGGGTAAAAATCTCTCTTTGAGAGAGAAACTGTGCACAAACTTGTGGAACGACGTTTCGTAGAAATTCACCGAATTCAAGAAACGTCAAAAAATATATTCAATTCTTACTTATTCAATTCTGAATAAACTATCGCTTGTTGCTTTTATTTTGAATTTGACAGTCTTCAATTTTCTGCCCAAAGAATTTTCTGTGGCAGAAATTCGCAGGGTGGGGAAATTTTTTACTCTCTCGTGAGCACGCTCTTCTGTCAAAAACTACGAAAAAATTAGCAAATGGAACGGCTTTGGACATTTTTCCTGTGAATTTCGGTGAATTTCACAGCAATTGGAACAGACCTATTATTTAACGAAACGTCGCAAAAGTCAAAGAATTCATTTGAAAAACCGATTTCGGTTCGACGCATAAAGGAAACCATCAAACCGACAACATCATTCGATGTTTACGATTTCCCTGAAATTAAAATAGCGACACTTACGTCGCCTTTGGCGATCGGCAAAACACCACAATTTTGAATCATAAACGTCGCACTGTATAAATAAAGCAACTCAATCAAGAAACACGTTTTTTGACTCGTAGAATTTTTACGTCTGCGGCGAAGACGGAAATCACCGATCAGCTGTCAAGTGGAGATGTAAGCTCTTCTTCAAGCTCATGATTACAGCGCGTCAAAAGCAATTATGTTCTTCTATGGAATTGCTGAGAATCCCCTTCCCATCCTGGCACATCATGTCAATCAAACACCGTCCGTTTCTGAGTTCAAGCATATCAATCAATTCACCAAATAGACTTCTGGCAGAAGAGCACAATGTCAATGACCATACATGGGCAGTCAAAAGTACAGCTCGGATTCAAATCGAAGCTCTCCATGTGTCAGTTACACTGCGCGAGACAAACAACGGTTTCCTTGCCGAAAATGCCAATTTGAATATGTTTTCGAATTTTGGAGTGGAACTGGTTTGCACTGGTGTTCCAGCGCAGAAGACCTTGGTATCGTTTTTGTTTTTGCATGATTTCGTGTTTAAATATAAACCGAACCTGTCAATGTTGACATTTTCCTTCTCCGCCATGCATATGACCATCTTTGTGTGCTTCACAGTTCAAGTGGTTGTCGGGGAGTTTTTTTTTGCCTTTGGTTTTGTTTGAAAAAATCAAACATTGTTTGGTAATTATCGAGTAAATACGTAACTTCTTTAACCAGCCGAGGTCTGTGCGCAGGTTCAGATATAACACATCTTCAAGGAACCGCTAAATTGTTAAAATCCGGAAGCAAAGCGTGCCAAAATGATTTATCAGTCCCTCTTGCGGTTGGCAAACATTGGAAAGCTGCACGAACTTTGTATGGCGGTAAAAGTTGCTTCGTTAACGTGCGTTGCGTGCGAAAAGAGAAATTTCAAGAATTTCTTTTGGCATTTGATGGCGTCGTAGCATGCGCTGATGACGAATGGAATGTCAACAATAACAAAATTATGTTGTTTATGGAATTTTTTGGTTTGGTATGAAATGTTAAATAAGGAACATTGTTTGTTGCGGAGTGTTGGTGCATTCCTTTGGAAGAAGCAAATAAATTGCTTGAGAATTTATGTTTGACTTTGATTGACGGTTGATTGATTGAAGGAATTGAAGTTTCTGCTTTGATTATGAGCTAAATGATGTTGTAGTCGACGGTGTGAAATGACATGAAGGCGCTGTTTAAAATGCATAGTCTGTGTATGATGAATGATGACAAATGCCTTAAGTGACAGTTTTTCGGAGACTTTGACGTTTCTTTCAAGAAAAAGAGAGAAACCAGATTGAACACGGAAGTCAGTTCGAAATGTATGGTAAGCAACCTCTGACGGTAACTATTTAATTTTAAGAACATTCAACGCTAGTAACCAAATTCTAAAACACAAATGTTAGCCAGTGGTTAGAGGGTGCCGGAGCTGGAAGCAAAAGCTGGACGCGGACGGGTATATGGCCCCTTCTTCGTATCGACGGGAGGCGAATTGAAGAGAAGACTTAACCGCGAACTCTATGAGTTCCCCAGATAGCAAAAATCACACACATCGAGCGCATGAACATTAAGCAAAAAGGGTCTTCGTGCCGGAGCCTTCTGGTTCGTGAAGGAGAGGACGACGCTCCGGAATAAGGATCAAGTCATTGCGAACGCAAGTAAGCTTGATCGCGACGACTGGAAGCAGCGTTCCAGGATCGTCAAAAATGAAAGGGAGCGATGTCTCAGGTTTGAACCATCCATTGGTTAAGGGATAGCTGAGGATTTGTTGCGTTCAGAACACAGACTATCCGTGCTTCTATTTTTTGCCAACAAGGCTACGTTAAAGACAGTTCACTGACTATCAAACGGAAGCACATAACAAGATTGGTCGCGACGTTTATCAATGCTCCATTTGTCGCAGCCACGCAGCTACCGGTTAATGGTTTTGTGTTTTCAAAGGCGATCTTGTTAAAACTAAGTCAGCTATTTGATTAGGTAAAAGAAAGGCCAGTGAAATTATCAGCACTCTTCGAACATTTTGATCCATGCTGATACCCTTAGCCAGACTGATCGACAACTCCAGAGAAAGTGCGGTTAATTTAATCCCGATTGAAAATGATAACTGAAAACCGGATGATGCCCATTAACCACAGGCTGGCCAACTGAGCAATCCAGCTGTTAGGATAAAGGATTGCAAAACATACATTTCGCGTTCCATCAAGTGTGCCTGTAATCTGTAATGGGCTACTAGCCTAGTCTTCGATGAATAACGACAAACTACACACGGCGCCAGTCTATTTCTAAGAACGTGGTAGGACAGAAAAGACTTCTCATGTTGCACACTTTCTGATCACAATGAGTGTACCACATATGACTTGCAGATCACAATCCGATTTTTGCAACGTTTCAGTTCGCAAAATTCAAGCAGATCATTTAAAGTGAGTTTCCTACATTCACTTGAATCAATGAGTAGAAAGTGGAAGAGAACAGAGCAACACACATTTGAACAAAGTGGAACGGAAACACCCAGGAATGCAAGCTCGTTATCTAGTATTTAGGGTGATTGTAATTCTAGGGCAGATTTGCATCATAGACTGGAGGAAATGTTTTCCTTTTCCTTTCACTTCCTCTCCACGAGCTGACCTACTGAAGTTTTTCCACTTTAATTGCTTCGAGGTGCTCAAAAGAACACGGAGCATAGTTACTTCTAAAGAATTCATTAAATGTACTACACACAATCTCTTTCCTTTTGAGGATTGTTCGTAATGACTCATTTGTTTAAGTTAACCTAGATTGCTACTTTAGTACTTGTGTGCACGCTACGAAGTTGACTTACTTCAACGTCTTGCAGTTCCAGTGTCAAGAATACTTAACCATTCCAAAAGTACTTTTGCGGTGAAACTTGCACTCGAATGTAATACATCAGTACTAGATTTTACTAATACTGATTTTATTCAATAATAAATACTTCTCTTGGAATACCTCGGTGCTGTGACCGCCCTCTTGAGTAGTTCCATCGACAGTGCTCTCAAACAAAACAGATTGAAGCTACCTTTGAATCCTTTATGCACTCAAACAGGATAGAATACTGCACAGAGATGTTTTTCTCTCGTTTCACTATACCTCCGCTGATCGTAGATAAGAACAACGGAAGAGAACAGTGAATGCAAATAATATCCACGTTTCTTTTTAAGTAGAAACTCATTTTAACAGCACAATGCACAGAAAATGACATAAACAATTAGTTGATTGAAGTTTACGATATGCGATACCAAAAGCATATGACGATCACTCATTTGTTCAAAAAACTTAGGACCCAACCGGAAATTTCTCAAGCTTACTTAACTTTATGTCAGGACTAAACTAAATGTAGTCAGATGCATAGCCAAATTTCAAACAGCAACCAGTAGCTTCCGTGAATTTAAGCAAAAGTCATCACAAACACACACACAGTTTACAATCAATTCTGCGGCACATGCTCACTTCTGAGATCTGACGTCAGGTTTTTAGGTTTCGACTCCTTTAATTTTCCCCAGAAACACTCGTAGATCTGATGGCAGTCGAACTTGAAACAAACAAGTTTACACTCTAACATGGATTTAATCCCAAAAATTTAACGAAACTCAACGAAACTGAGTGCTGTAATACCACATCACATATTGCATACTTTCTGCTTATTAGCCCGACAGCTTGCGTTGACTTGATTGTCCTTGGCTAAACTAGGGTTAAATCTTTAGGTTTAGTTTCTGACAAAAAAAAGGGCGATTTTCACATGATTCCCAATTTTCTCGCAATTCGTCGCACTTTTGATCTGCTGTTCTCTGCAGGCAGCTCTTCAAAGTGCTTTCATAAAATTCAATTTGATTAAATCTGAGTTTCTTGCTGAGGGCATCAAAGCGTCATTTGTTGCCTTGTCACCAAAAGGTATTCAAAGTCCAAACGAGGAAGTGTAGATATCTCGTTTCAATCTACACTTCCCACTGATTTCCATTTGAACCGTCCCTTCCAGACAATTTAACAGTCAATATTTATGCAAATTCAGTGGATGCCATCAAGTTTTCCCACTGACCAGCTACAACGCAATAAGCTGAGCATTATCTTCCGAAGACCATATAACCCGTATCGTGGCCTTTTTTTCCAATCAAACGTTGACATTGATCAGCTGATATACATGCATAATTACCTGCTTTCGTAATGACAGCAATTTATAGTAAACACTCATTCCACCGCGGCACGTCTTGAATGCTAACTCACCTCAGCTGCACAGCATCCAATCTGAGCACCACCCAAACTTGATCGAAGACATAAACACTCGGGTTCATAGGCATACCATAACCACATGGCTGAAAGGTCAGACACCAATCAGTCGAGGGAGGAATGTACCATTTTTCAACAGACACCTGAACCAAGACTAAGAACTGTGCAACTATTCATCGCTGCCTGGTAGCCTCGGCACCTGTTGTAGCCAATCAGGTTGAAAATAATACACAGCACGATGAACGTCATTGAACCGATTTTAGATACGGCGGCGATAAGAAATGAAGCAGAATAGAATTAAATGTTGTTGGCATTTGCTTTGGTTCCACAGCTGAACGCAACCGCAGGCGATTGGGTAATTGTGTACACCGCTGCACGGTGTCAGATGTCAAGCGCAGGCGTAAAGTGTGTACACAGAAAACCACAGTATGACCCACAAACGATTTGCAAGAGAACTCAGGTGGCAGACGATGGTGGCTGATGTAAGAGAATATTAATTGCAAGAATTCTTGCAGGTTTGACATTTAAATTGCATCAAGGTAACCAAGCGAGGACTCCAGACTGGGTAAGGAGTACGTATGCATATTCATGAGACATCTTGGGAAATTGTTTGTCGTGCAGTCGAAGGTGTCAAATTATTTGATATTTTCTTACAACACTTGAGGGGGGCTGTGTTCAGAGAGCAAACAGTTTTGAGAGAGGGATTTGAGATGTGTTTTTTTGCATTTTTTTCCGGGGATATTTGCATTTGAGGCTTATGATATAAATCTTCATTGCTTTACGGATTAAAACGTTGCAATGTCTAGCGATTTTTCATAAAGAGTGACATGTTGACTGTTTGAAATGTTAGCGTAGCGTGCGTTTTTTATGAAAACTGACGATGAACAAGGAGAACCTATGTATGACACTACTTGCCTTGTGTAATAGTTTTTGTGTAGAAAAAACAGTCTCGAGAATTTCAAGGTCAGCACAAGTGACATCAATCTTGGCATGAACTCCTCATCAATCAAGCACAGCCAGTGCACCGAGTACCTGGCGTATTACAAATCTGTCAAACAAACACCTGCAGTCCACTCAACCGCCTGAAATTGGGCTAAAATATCAACAAAACAACTTGAAATTTGAAATGATAGATGTCAACAACATCGTATGCCGCCAGTGACACCTCCCTGCTAACAAATCTTGCAATGCCGCCTTACAAGTAACATCATTTATTTTTTCAATCATCACGAACAATAATAAAAGATTTATTTCTCTTCTTTTTTTCAACGAAAATGCGGTCAATCATCGATTATGCAAATCTTTGCCGGTGCTTGTGGCCTCTACACATTTTCCAAACAAACACGCTCTCCCTCCGGGCTCGATGTATGCCATCGCATCAGTGACGGCTACGCCGCGCGGCGGCGCTTACGTTTCACGCAAATCGAATGAATAACTTCAAATTGAATCAAAACTCTCGACATTTTCGTTTCGATCACGATTCGTGCGTCTCAAGCGTTGACCTTGCATGGCACCGACTGATTTCGAAAATTGACAACGTCTCGCAACACCCAGAGTCACTTTCCTAAACGAAACCTAATACCATCACCGTCTCCGACCACGGGTTTCGAGTGGATTTCGCTGCACGAATGCAGCAACACTGTTCGCTGTGATACGCTGTATCGATAACATTGTCAATCGTATCTCATTTCGATAGCAATTAAACAACAGCTTAAGCCCTATAGTCTTTGCTAGGCTTATGTTTTGCCTTTGCCATTTCTTTTGTCGTTGTCTTTCGTGGAGGGGTCTGTATGGGGCACGGGCCATTTGTCAATCATCGGCCGGTGCATTGGTGGGTGTGTTCACTATGATGGATGTTAATGAGCGTTAAAATTATACGTCAAAAAGAGTGGAGATTTGTGCTTGTGCTTCTGTTCGTTGCATTTGTGTAACTCAAAACGAGACATTGGATGTGTACAGAGATGCACTTTATCGTTGACGTTGCACAACGCTGGTAGTTTTTTGTAGCTGCATATAATTACGTTGGCGCTTCGTGTACTGTGGAGGGTAAAGTAAGCTAGTTTGAAACTAATTTCGAGTGGTTTCGTGATGTGAGTGTGGAAAGTAATAAATCATTTGGGGCCGGGAGGAGGCTGCTTCGTTTTTTTCTCTGATCAATCAAGCCGGGCGGTAGTTGTGTTTATTTGTCTGCAATTTGGATTGTGATGTCCGTTGCAGATTTGAAAGTGTTTCATTTTCTGTAAAAATAAACAGATCAAATGCAAATCTGATATCTCCTCAAGGCGGAGAGGTTGACTCACTAGACTGAGTCCAACAACTGTGTCAGCAACAGTGCCCATGGACTGCTGAATCGTGGTTCACAGACCGATTGATTTGCATTCAATCTTCTAAAGACGTCACAGGATTTAAGGAAAGCAAAAAGAAACCCCTTCTGTTGATGGCATTTCCGTCGAACTCTCTCCAAACTCATGTCACGATGATTAACATACACGTGACATGAATGCGTTCGACTCCGTTTGAGGTGTGGAGTGATGGTACTGTTAAAATTCGAACAATGTGCTGCGTCGCTCATTGAATTAAAGTCGTTGACAATACGTCAAACCAGAAGAAGAACTCCACCGTATATGACGCAGAGTGTCAATGTCACTGGAACGGCGGTGAATTCTGCGCCCGGGAATTCTTTGAAAAACTGATGCCGTTGGTCAAATGTGTGGGTCGTTTCGTAATGGGTGTACTTGTACGTTGGTTACTTCATGTGATATTCAATTATAATCACTGAGGTGTGTTTCTTATTTCCGGCACATAAGAGGGTATATCTGTCACGCAATAGGTTAATAGCACCTTCCCTAAACATGTCAGCGTATTTTATACGAAAAAAGTGAAAGTTCGTCTGAGAGAAATGAGTGAAATTATTGCATGACTTTAAGGAGCGCGGAATTCATAGCGAATAATTAATAACAATTTAGTTGATGGCATTTCTCGCATAGACGCAATGCACAGCTGTCAAGTTGACGTTTAAAGGGGAACCAAATGATCGCTTGATCGGAATGATAAATAGTACAGCGTTTCGATTTCTTGTCAGTCCATTGTATCATTTCAGAGGGACTATTAAAATCGTTAACGAGTGGCATTAATGAAACTTGCACCAAGCTGCAATTTATATCCAATGAGTAAGTGTTTGTTGGATAAACGGGGGGTTTCGGTAGTGGATATGTAGTCATTATGTGATCACGAATACTACCCAAGCTTGTATGAAGATCACTGGAAATGGATTCCAAAATAGCTGGAGGCTTATGTCTCCAGCTGGCGGATGTAGACGATTTCCAAAAGACCACTTGGTCGTGGTCCTAAACATCTAAAGCAGCATCTTCGTGGGAGTTCTCACCAGAATCGAGAGAATTTCAATGACTTTTCTAGACTTACCAGCGAACCCAAAAACTTCATTATTTATATGTCACTGCCACTTCAATATCTTCATATAGATTCATGGGGTGTTGGGTGTAAAAACTCCGGCTTTTAGAATACATTGGGTGCTTCCATTTGACATGACTCAACGTACGAAGGGATTCTATGGGCTTGGTTCTTATGGTAAGTGACCCGTTCATACGCTGCAGTATATTCTGTTAAGAAATAAAAAGCATGACGCGGACTTTTTACAGACGTTAGGGAGCGTGCGTTTGATTTTTCTATCCGAAGAGTCGTGCCATCTCTGGTTGCGCTGTCACGAGATCGAACCACCGTTGGAATCTCTAACCAAGAACGCAAGTAGTACCAAGGCAGGTTAGGTTTACATGTGTGCTTCCTTTGATCTTCATTTAACAAATTTCTCAGGGACACCATTTCGCGTGATCACGTGTTGGCACGGCAACAAGACGCAGTTTTACCTAACGCGGTGTGTAGTGTAATGCTATCGTCCATCACGAAGGCGTCAGCACTAAACTCTTTTTTGGTCTTGGAGCCATCCATGAAGATTTTTGTTAAAAGTATTCACCATTTTAAGGACTTAGCTATTCTAAAATATGCTAACGTATAAGATATAAATATACAATAGTGAACAGTGATGCCAAATTCCATATGTGTTGCCTCAGATTAAAGGAAACAGAGCAGCTGTTCTTATTCCATGTAAGGCAATAATGAATGCAAAATAAATCCTAGAGCACTGCCTGTCAAATGTTAACTTCATCATCTCAGCAAAGACCCAGAGAGTACTGCCTCAAAGGAATCCCTATCTGAATCATCTATTCAACACGACGTCATGCCAATCGATCATACAACAAACATCGTTGAATAGTAATGAGCGGCTTGCTTGTCAGAATTACATTTCTGATCAAACCTCACATCACCGACGTATGATTACGCGTCTGACAGTTATCAGATGCAGTCATTCAGTGCACTGCTCACAGCAGGTCATGAAATTATCAGTACTTCATGCCAACCGATCACTTTAGAAAGGAACTGAAAAGGCATTCAGAACAGACGAAGGACCGAAGAATATGAATTGTAATTGCATGCTTTAAAGAAATGAATTCATTGCCCTTGCAATCGATCGAAGGTTGAGTTGTTCTCTTGCTTGCCACAGGATAATTGTGATGTAAACACAGATGCAGTGACGGTAACCTCAAAACCAGTCCGGTCGCGGTATTGAATTTAAAGCACATCGCCAGTAACCGGACTCGAGTTAATGCATGATGCAGTTCGTCTGAAGGCTAAATCGTCTGTTTAACTGGTCGATGGAGGACATCTGGGCAAAATGAGATTCAGTTCAAACTCAGACGGAGTCATCTGAATACAAAGTGGATTCACATGTATTTAGGCTAAGCGTACGTCTGCCTTCGCGGCGCCACTCATCAACCGAGATTGATTGTTTTCTTCAATCTCTTCACTCAGAATCAATGCTGAAATTGTGTCAAATGCTTTCACGGGCGTCATTTCTCACGTCAAGAAGAACACACACTCCCAGACAAGATTTGGGTACATTTTGACATTTTTCCTTACGTTGAACCAAATAATCAACGAATAATTGGCTTAAGTTAATTAACACCGATTAGCAGAGACAGCATCACCATGGATGATGGTCTGAATGCACGTAAGACATTCTGCGCCGATGCTTACGAGTGCCTGTGTGTCGTTGTTTCGTAGCCTTGGTCCATCAACGCTGATGTGATACTGACAGCACCTCATAAAATGTTCGTTTTGTTTTACAATTCAATCAAAGTTTTCGGCAGCAATGTCAAGACGACAGGCCTGACGCCTTGTACCATGGTTTTGTTTAAATTTCTGTTCGCACTTCCATGAGTCAGTCGTGTGCTTGCGAGCTGGAGCTTAATACTCGCGTGTGTGCTCCCCGGCGAATATTCACACTTCTGCGGTCGATAGATGATTAACGAGAATATGTGGAGGTCGTTTGATTTATGATTCAGCGAATTCGAGTAGCGTCTGCAAATACAAATACGCCAACGCGTTGACCTTGGGCTGACCTGCGAATTGAATATTGACTGAATCTTTCAAATTTGAATTCGCGAATTCTGCAAATATCCGCTGTGCTCTCTAGATGTGCTATTTTCAACCGATGACGAGACGCGATCTTTAAGCCAAACCACTGAGCAAGGCCCTGCTCTCTGCAATCATCCACCTGTAACAGACAACCGAAGCAGAAAAAGTTCTTCGACGTCACAAATACATGCTGTGTCTTTAAGGTTCACCATTGTTTAGTTGGGCTTTATTCTGCCGATCATCTTAGCTAAACTGTTTACATTTTTAAGAACGTGAATCGTGACCGAGCTGTTGTACATCAAAGAGCGAAGATGTGACGTTTTCTTTCTCCTAAGAAAAAACCCCAAAAAACTTGTTTTTATGCTTGGCGTCGAGAATTTGACAACCAATTGAAGGACAAGATGAATGCTCTTTAATCTGAAAATTTAATCAGGAATTTGATAATGTTTTCTTTTCTTTGGGTGAAAAATTAGCATGGCTTAGCTTGGAGGGGTATCTGCTGGCTCCCCTGGAGAGTGACTGCTGTGGAATGTGTGCATGTACATTCACCCCTTGACGCTGATCGGATTAGAAACACTTAAAGGCTGTCTCAGCATACGTAAATGAGGCCAAGAGAATTTCTGTCATCGGCTATAAGGCAACTAAGGCATTTAGGAAGGAGGTGGATTGCTGACTGCTGACACTCCGTAGGCCAACGTAGGTATAATGTGAAAAATGGTTTATTTGGTTCAACTGCCACACCAGTCGGAAAGCAGTGTCCCATAATTACAAGTGAGTCGGGCTTTTGCAGTGAAACTTGTTCTTGTTTCCATGCTGTAAAGTAGATTTAAGGAAGATATTCTTGTGAATTAGTTTCCAGTGTGTCCTTTGCACTGTTCGTAGTTCATAAGTCAGAACTGATCTATTCTTTGAATATTTGAAAATTTACTTCCAACCTTTCTCAAAGACTGTTTTTACTTCTGGAGTGAGAGATACACCGAAAGTCGCGTGCAAAGTTAAAAATATACTCCTTCTTCTTCTTTGTATGAAGGCACAATTCTGGATATCCATCATCGAGCTTATTAATTCCTTAATAGATGCTTTCAGTTAGACACACCGAGTCGGTTGAATTCTTTCTCCATTTGTGTCCGCTATCTTATGCCAGGTCATCTAGCTGGCTTCTCTCAGAGGCTCAGAATCAAAATCTACTCTGCTAAATACCCTTAAACCTACAAAAAGTCACACCTTGGTGGCATTTATGAGTCTATGGAATAGGTCATATCAACGTGGTCTTCCACGGGCTAACCAACGACTGCACCTTTTCTTTTCTTTCACCGAGATTTGAACTGGAGACTCCTCAACCATGTGCCCCATCCAGCCGTGAGTTCGAGTTGCTCTGAACATTTACGATATCGCCGGTATTTCCATTTCACATGTTACCTCCAAAGTTTAAGCAAAATGTCGAAGAAAACGCCGTGAAAATCAAAAGAAATACCGTCAAACTTCAATAAGTCGAACACCGATAATTCGTAGCCTTAAACTTAAATAAATTGCTTAGCGTTAAGACTGATTTTTACTTGGCAAATTGATTTTTTTTTGGCAAGTGTTGGTTCTACTCAAGTTCGACGACAAGTGCGCCTGCATACAACCTTTAAATGATGTACATTTTCTCTTGAATAAAATATCGAAAAACAGCCTAACAAAGTGGATGTCGAGAGGATGTTCAGCCTTATCGTCAGTCTGTAACGTCCTGTATACAGGCATCGAAGTACAGGCATTATTGTAATGAATAATTTGGCGAAGAACATCAAGTTTCAGTGATGGATGATTTGAGATCTATTTGCTGCCAGAAGTTCGCTCTAATTGTAAACTTTAGCATTTTGTTTAAGAAACATGGACATTTGTTTTACTTTTGTGTTTGCCCAAAATTTACTTTCTCTACTAAGTCGAGAAATTCGAGGCTTTAACTCTTAAATCAAATTTTACAAAACGACGAATAAAAATGCAGTGCATCATAAAATTGGTTGCAAAAAACCATGTTTCCAATTCTCCAAAAATTTCGTCTTAAGGTCCGACTATGAGGCAACATTTTGCCCACAAACAGACTGCCCAACTAACAAACCCTACATAGTGCAAAAAAAAACAAAACTCAAACAACAAGTCTTCCAACAAAGCTCAAAGCATTCAACTTTCATTACACACTAGATCGTGTACACTCATTCTTCGATGAAGCATTCAAATTGCAAATACGTTCGTAGATAGACCATAAAAGGACCGCCTATACGGTACTCTTTTATTTTATTTCTTTCATTTTCTATTACTTACGTCGAACAGCCGGTGTTAGTGCTTCGGACACCAACTACAATGCAATCGCTGTGCTTGGCGAGCGATGTTTTTTTTTCCACGAATTTATTTCCACAAACCGATCAACGATTATCCATGAAATTGTTTAAAAAGTTCACAGCGAATACCGTGTATGTGCCCCTTCACTATGGATGAACTCAAATTGCTTCGTTAACGTCACTTAATTTTTTTTTCTTTTATTTGTATTTTTCTTCACACGACAATTTTCCACTTTGTATGCACTTTCCACAGAGTACCTCGCTGCGGTACAAGTCAAAATTCACAAGGAAGGCTGCTTTTGAGTCAGGGTGAGCCGATCGTTAACTACTTTACCGCCACGGATGGTGAAATCGCACTGAAACTCCGTCACAGTTGGAGGAACTCTTTATTGAAACAAGTAGTACTTGCAGAGATGGTCGGCCGTTGAATGAGTGAATGGAAGTTGGCCATCAGTGGAAACTTCACTGCCTTCGCTTTGACGACGGACGAAGACCAAGCCTTTGCTGGTGAGAGCGAGAGAGAGCGCGTGAATTCGTTCCACATAGCACACAACCATTCGCTCACTGCTCGGTGAATAGTGGATCGTATTTCCTTCGATCTACACGATCGTTCTCTGTGTTTTTTCGCAGTTTTTGTTTTGACTGCGGTATTCGTTGCGAGAGCATCCGCTGGCGTTGGGAGTGGGCCGGCTAAAATGCGATTATCAGACTGAGGCATTCGTCAACATGTCAATAATTGAATCTATTCGATGGGGTTTTGCACAGAAGCTGCAAGTTGTATACATGCTTCAGTTTGGTTGGAGTAGAACTACGTGAGTTCAAGGGTGTGTAGTGGCAATCGATTCGATCTTGATGGGTGAGTCTAGAAGAGAAGCACGATCTTGGTGAATTACAAATTAAATACGAATTTTTTTCAACATACGATGAACAGCGAAGGAAGTGATCGTGTTTTTGGAATCGGGCATAGATGTGATTTTATTCACGTACTCGACCACTTGATGGATGACGTGGATTACAGAGAATCATCTCGCGGGGATTGCAAAGAATAGGTTGCCAAAAAACCCAGCAGAGGTAAACACTCGAACTTTACAGTAAACATAAGTCCATAGTACATTTGACAACCTTAATACGTGGTGATTCAAATTGGTGATGGAGTTGTCAAAAGTACTCAACACAACACTCACGATGCTTGACATGCGTGACAGCGCCTTTGGGGGGAGTCTCAGTGGATTTCGAGGAGGCAAATTCGCTCATCCAGATACTGCACCACATTAGCAGGAGTCAATGTGCCAGGAAACCACTATAAAATTAATGTTGGAATCTTAGGTAATTTTGAGGAAAATGTCCCGAAAGCGTCTTCTATGCACTGGCTTGAGGGAACTTTGAGTCCCAAGCTATTCCGGATTTACAGCAACAGGAGAGGGGTAATACCTGATCCAACCTAGCATCCAAATTAAGATACGTACGAATAATATTATGCTTATCAGATCGTCTTCTTAAACTCCACTATGGATTGCTGCTAGTCCTGTTTTGTCCGCCGTACTCTCACTGGTATTAGTTGGAGTGGTGTACGACCTCCGACATATATGCACCACCTTGTGCGTCGATGTTTTCTGTTGCGGTGTTCTACAAGGTGAAAGATTTGAAAGAATTGTCAAAGATTTGTGTGTCGGAGCTAAGTTGTCCATACCTATGTTCAAGGCATTGAATCCGTAGACGATAAGCTCATGTCGCTGTACATCCCGTACAGTTCGTGGGTGACTCTTCTTCGCAAGATACCGGCAATGCAAACATGACTAAAGATCGAGTAGATATAGCTCAACATCCTTAATGTTCAAGAACATCTCTCAACTATTTCGTAGTAATTTGCTTGAACAGAGAGTAATAGTCCGTCATTCCCATTACTAATTGGGATAATAAACGTTCTTAGCGTTCTTAGAAATGCTGCACAGAGAGCAAAACAAACTGACCATGAACCCTAGCACCGAAAATGTGTTTCTATTCTATTTTTCAACTTTTTGGACTGAATTTTTGAACATGAATTGAACAAGTGGTAATATAAAAGTGGAAGATAGCTCATAGACAGAGGTGGTACAGAGGTCTTTACTGACTTCTTTGAAAAATTCCTATCACTAAGAGACGAATGCAGCGTTTTTCAAGATGATGCGACATGAAACAATGCGACTGAATACACCGCAATGAATTATCTACTCTACTAATCCCCGACTCCAGCAACTAGGAAAGCTCGTCTTTGCAGTACTGGAGGACTTAAGCCATGTTCTGGACTTAAAAACAAACTCAGATTCTAGCTGGTTTAGGACTACAGTACTTTTCACGGTAGTTGTAACAATTCCTACCACGGGCACGAATGCCTTACTCAATGCCATGAGTCCAAGGCGGTCCATCCAACCTGTGGCAAAAAGTTTAAGGTTTTTTCCGGGCCACTTGGACATAAACTAAACCACTACAGATGAACCTACCAATAAAGAGGCCGAAACCGACCCAACCTCATTCATCCTCTCTGAACGGTGGAAAAATCTAACCCTGCGAGACTACTCGGATGTTATGACCAAAGTATAATAGTGCAAAAATTGCCGAACGTGTGTGTACAATATCGTACAAATTAAAAAAGCCCTTTAAGATGGTAGTCGAAGCGCCAATAGGCTATAGCCATCTGAAGTACCATGAAATAAAAATGGAACCTATAAGGACTATAAGTGCAGGAACTGCGGCGACGATCAAAGGACCTCTGTCGAGAAATAGAACGCTGGGAAAGTACTTCTTTCAATACATATACCAACTAATAGACGTGTCATAGAAATCCTTTTGGAGGTTTATCAAGACATCAGGCTGGCTAAAAAGGCCGATTAATCAGGACAGGAAGCTCCGTAATGGGTACGAGAAATGGGTAAACCTCAAATGGGTATCGCAACCATAAGTGTGACGGACTTCGGCACGTCAATCCACAACTAACCATATACCATGCGTAAACGAAAAGAAAGGCCCTAATTCAGAGAAGTTCAAATCGACCGTCACAATAGATTGAACCGACAGTACTGGTTGAGGTGATACTTACTTACTTACTACCCACAAGGTCATCGCTCAGAGTGGATGGTACATGGTGCATGAACGGCGTGTGTTGAAGATGACATTACATTTGAACGTGCATAACCTCTTGTGTAATTTGTGTGTTTTCATTCTCCGAATCGGTTTAGACTAGAATTCCAGATCTACCTGGAGCAGGCAGTTCACACTGAAACAAATCACCCAAGCATGCACAATAGCATCATAAATATTCGTGTCTCGGTCAATGACGTGCCTGTCATCAATTGTCTACGGACAGTACAAGAAATAAGGGCAAGTTTATATCTTAGCCGACCTACTCACCACCAGCTGTGTTCGTTTAAAAATTACCATTTTGTGTGGAATCTATGTATTTTAGTGGACTCTATGGAATGGTACATTAATTAATTATGTCTGCCTGAGCACGTCCCAAGGTTGTACTTCTCGCTTGCTTCTGCCTCTTAGAACAAAAGGCAGCCCGAACCTTCACCACGCTAATCTCCTGCCGTGCTCACCCACCTGCCGATAATTCCGTTTGTTACATTGACAAAAGTAAAAGTTGCCAAAGATTGATGGTGTCTACCAGAACGGCTGACCTTTCCCAACGAGTTCCCTTCTATCAGACAGCCTCTCGAGTGTCTGGCTGAATAATCTAACGACCAGACGACCTCAAAATGTATTAATTCTCATTCTCTATTGTGCCCTCAGTTCGCATGAATATTGCATTGTTAATCAGACTAAGATCGATTAGGAACACTGGCTGTGACTGAGAATCAACGAGAATCGGAATGAGGCGTCACTTCAATCAGAATCCATTGTTTTACACTTCACAGAGCACTCACTGCATAGCCTTACCGTCAAGTTCAATGGATTAAGAGGCAAAACCAGACGAGCAAGTTGTCGGCACCTTCACTAGCAGACCAAGACGTATCTCAGTCTTATGGTAATCTGTCCGACTTTGTCCCCCAAATTCCTCACGGAATTCCTCGGCCTGCCCGTTATTCGATTTCAGCAAACGAAAGTTCTAATCAACACTAATCAACAATAACTGGCTGTGGCGCCAAATAGTTTTTTTTTCCACGATTTATCAACCTTTTTGTTTTGACTTCGTGTGTGTGTGTGATTTTTTACGAGTTTTGATTAATCGACGCCAAGTTCGCAGCGATGGTTTATGTTCGCCGATTAAGATATTTCTCGAAGCGTCACAGTGCCAGTGCGAAGACTAGGGGAGCCTCGTGAATCTTGAATTAATTGGAGTTCATTAATTCGCGAGCCACCATCAGAACCATTAAATCGCAGCGGACTTGCGTCAGTTGGACTGAGTCCCTGTTCGTGGCTTAGGTGCGGCTTGCATTCTGCTGCTTCACCTGCAAGACTACACACCACGACGGGGGACAGTGACAAATAGCTGAGCACGACACAGATCGCGTTGAGATAATTCTGAGTCGTATGCAAATCGCCTTAAGAATTCCACAGCTGTGGTCATTTGTCATACAGTTTCGCGGTATGATCCACTGCAGGGCCTAACTTCGACAATCGAATGCCAATCACGTACTGTAAGGCTGTGCGTCTGGTAACCCAGTTAGTGGGAGATGGGGTCGTAAATCAGTGATTATTTGAATTGTCCTTGTATTTGAGAAGACACAAAACTTGACAGTTGACAGACGTTGTCGTGAGAATGTTCTTCAATCATCCGTCCGTTGGTGTCTGGTTGAACGTGACAAGACTGAAAGTGGACGGGGAACGCGATACACATCCAAATTTTGTAGTAGACTGCTTGTGACATATTTGGAATTCTATTGTATTTGAATTGTAATTAAATTTTAACTAAAGAACAGTGCTATTAATGGTGTAAGGAAAACAAGTGATGTAAGCTTAGGAAAGACATTCGACAGAAATTGACTGTGAGTGAGGATCTTGCGCTATAAGCGTTAGTGATCCGCTTCCACTGTCTGCTAATTTCGGTCCTTTCGTTCAGAGGAACGTTCTTCACACTTAATATGGAATGTTTTATCTTTTCCAACTAAATTAGGCCTCTGATGATGTTTTGGGAGATCGAAGCATGGGGGGTCGGAAAAAAAGTAAACGAAAATACCGCGCTGACCTAGATGAGATGAAAACGTCAATGTAGATTCAGAAGTGTAAGAGAGTTCTGCTGGATGTCCAGTTGAATTCAAGGAAAATGGGGATAATCTCTTAACGCCTTGTAGATTTAGAACTTTCTAACTAAAACCCAACTACGTATATGCCACTGATTATTGTGAACATGTTTATAATGCAATCTTTAAAGGATTTAAATGGGGTCGGAACAGAAGAACAGATCTTAGGGCGCGAGGGTCTATACTGGGTAGTAATGGAAGACTATCACACAAATTGTCGCAACAAATAAAGAAGAAATCAATATCGTTTTGGAGTATGCGATAGTTGTGAGATATGATCCGATGAATATGCGACGGGTGGAGTCTTAGGATTGTTTAACGATTCACACGAAAGGCGACCACTTTGTTAACACTTTATATGCAACGTCTTATCTGCTGTTTTGTGTGAGATTCTGGAGTTATTAACGTTCTAAAACGATCTTTTTGAAAAAAGCAAACGACTTGAAAACGACTATCGCTGCAAATTTGTCGATATTAATGTTTCTTGATTGTACTGGAGAACGATGAAGAATTATCGCTGCTCCATTAATGTCGGCAATGAATTTGACGTGATTATTAATACAAAATAAGGGGCAGGTGACTGTGACTTCTTCAAGTTCCTAAGGAGATGGTGCATAACTCACAATCTAACACTAAAGGCGCAACTTTCAGCAGTTCGTTCAGTTGTGAACACACGAGGATGACAGTGAACTGATTGATCGCAAGTAGCCAGCCATGTATGAAGTGTTTGTTGACATTGATAAGAGGAAGTGGCTTTAATGAGTCGGGTTGTGTTCCTAAGAGAAGGCTTGTAGAATACAAAACAACTGACAGATATAACTCTAAAGAAACTGAAGTTCATCATCTGGCGTGTCTGTGCTCTTGATTTTTACTCGAAGAAGGATGACTTTATACGAAGCATTAATCATTCCTCCTCTAGATCTCAGACATAGCTACAGTTTTATAAGCAAATGGAGAAGTCTTCAGTCTCTTTAGTTCTGTTTGTATCGTGGCCATACCATGTGTGTGGCGACTTTAGGCATTTACGGGCCTGAACTATAATTGTTCATCGAGCACAACCCTGGGGGACATAAGATATAGGCCGATTATAAGGTAGCGGCCTCATTTAGACTTCGAACCTCCAATAAGTTAGTTAATCAGTTCTAAATACTAAAGACCTGCTTCATCGTGAATTTTAATGACAAATAATAGCTTAATGAAATGACGCTAAAATTTTAATTTGGAGGTATCGATGAGCATTTATTGGAGATGATAAAATGTACAATATCATCGTGACAACCCATGCTTGTGTAATAATTTCTTTATTATAACATTTTGTTTTAAAGTAATAGGTACCCGTTAATCAGAGATAGTTGGAACTAG
The DNA here is from genome assembly GCA_916610145.1 of Eristalis arbustorum. NCBI lineage: Eukaryota > Metazoa > Arthropoda > Insecta > Diptera > Syrphidae > Eristalis > Eristalis arbustorum. The sequence continues at coordinate 24,986,773 of OU744319.1, forward strand.
GAATTACAGTATTTCTAGGCAAATATGGCCATCCATTATTCCAAAAAGACAATTTCACTCCTTAGAGGTTATCACAGGACACTTTATTCTGGGCTCAGGAGCAAGAAGGATACGAGCAGTCTACAACGACTTTTGCAGGGGCTCTGAGTAAGAAGTAGAAACCACGCTACAATACCCCCCCCTTTTAAGAACACTAGGAAGCCACAACTTCAACAATCGCCTTAACCAAGTCCAACTCGAACTGAAGAAAAACCAAACAAGAGAGAAGTATGATAACTCATAGTCAACCCAAGTGAAAGTAAGTGAATTGAACAAAGCTCTTTAATACACCATTGTTTTCATTTCATTGAAAACAGCAAACAACAACAAGAACTTCCACTTTGCATCGACAGTTTAGATGTGATACATGTTCAATAAATCATTACCACCCGCTAATCTGGACTAGAGTCTAGAGAAATACGATACTCAACACAATACTTGAGATTATGCAGACATTCTCATGATATTAATCAACTGAAAATGAATATTCTATGCAAACACATGCTAATGAGACTTCGTGCACATTAAATGCAAATAAGGCCAAGTTCACTGGCAAGCTGCAAGTAATAACTACTGTTACCTTCCTTGACACCGGCAATTTACTCCACGATCGTTTAAGAAAAGTTATCGTCACCGTTAGTACTCCCCTGACAATTTGGGTGCACATGCTTAGAGAAACCATTGGTACTTCTTTGTCAAGGTTTTGCTTAAATGGTGGCTTTTTTATGCTTCACTGAGTCATGAACGTGAGTGCGTGGTATTCAACAAACTCCGAACCAATGGGCCACCACAAGTATAATAGGGGCTCAGCCTTAGATAAGTTGGCGCGTAATTGAAAGCAGCTAGCTAAATACGGCAACTGGAGAGGTTTGTTGGTTGAACCCGGGGTAGAAGCGCTACAGTTCTCGTCGGGTTCTAGACCTGGTCTTCTCACTTAGGCTATTGTTCTCCTAAGTGCTACAGTTCAACGACGACGACACGATTCGGGAACTTTTACTAAGGGCTGTGGATCTTTGCCTTTAGCAATCAATCAGTAAGATTCCACATGCAACAGAGAGGAAAAATATTACAGCTAACATGAGAAGCAGAACTGGTACTGATTCTTAAATGTCTAATTCTGTGTAGAAACTAGTTGCGCTTGGGAAAGGGAATACCAAATGGGTCTTTGAACGCGGACATTAGATAGTTGCTCTGGTGGGCCACTGGTGCCATGATAATGCATAAAAATCTGTTTTTTTCTGTTCTCCACCCATTCCACGGTTTTCTTTTACAAATCTATGTACTAATCTACTTAGAGAACACCTTCACATAACTGCCACGCATTCAAGCTCAACTTGACCAATTTTTAAAAAAGTGGTTAATTGTAAATAGGTGTGCATTTCAAGAACATCCACAATTGAAGACTCACCCGAAATACCATAGTCGACTATTTTTTTTTTTTGCTTGCCAAACCGCATTCATTACAATTGTCCCTCCCCGTCCACTCTAAGCCGAAACTCATCACTTGTCTGGCGCTAAAACATGCTCAGAGAGAAACCAGTGCGACTTGTGTGCGACAGAAATAAAAATCGTTTTATTGCAATTTTTGTTTCGGCAATAAACCATTTCCATAATCGCCGAAAAAACAAGGTGCCATTAACATATTTCAGAAATCATTGCCTCCTTCGAATGAAACAAGAGCAAGTCAAGTGCTTCTTAATGGGGAACCAGTGAAAACGGATTTTTTTGTGTTTAGAATTAGTGGGTGATGTGAGAAAATAGTAATCCGAGCCGAAGGGTTGAAAGGTTGCATTGCTGCATGACTGCATTGCCGGCGCTAAAAAGCTCCTCCATGTACACTGGAGAGTACCTGACGTAAGTGATGACTGTCATTTTATTAGACTATGCTATGGCGGCTAAACGTTTTCACAAGCCTGCATCCTGGGACCTAGAATGAACATTTCAAAACCTAAAAAGCCAAACAATAAAAACAATGGAGACAACATTCAAATGAACACTACAACAGACAATAACTAGGCGAAAAACAAACAAACAAATGTAGAAACATCGTCAACGTCGATAAAAGAGATTCCTGTTATACAGGGATATCACCATCGACCTGCTATCTGACTTTGACAATAGACAATAGAATTACTAGAATGACATGATTCAAGCTAGCGCGAAATGCTCAAAGAAATATGGACTTACAAGAAACAATACACTTTTTGCTGGGAGAACAAATTGCGGGAGGCTGATGGAGTGAACCAATGAATGTGGCTTTGGCGTCAGTCCAAAAAAAAAACATGCCTTGTCCTTTTCACTAGAAAGTATAATATTCCTGACCCCGACCCTCCCTAATTATGAGGGACCCCTTTAAAGCTGAATAGTTAGGTCTTAAACTGGACACGAAGCTAAACTGGAAGTTAAATATTCAGGAACGTGTCAGAAAGCCCTCCACGGCTCTCTATCGTGTTGCAGAGGTTTATAGTCCTAACCTCAAACAGCTTGAAAGAGATGATAGTAGAGTATACAAACTTCACTTTGGCAGAACTAAGCAATGTAAAAGTCGGTCATCTTCTAGATCCGCGTGGTAACACAATGGGCCTTAGCTGGGCTAAGTGTGTCTTCCACGTATGTGCAACGTCTGCAGCAGTCGTTTTAAGAGGACATCTACGACTTGCAAGATATATCACGGTAAACGCACGAATAGCAAAACTCTACTATAAGCATCTCCCAACCTCTACAAACTCCTTAAGAGCTGGTAGGGGCTTATGGCCCTGGGGACTTACGTGTCGATGGCCCATATTCTCGGCGCTTAATTGAAGAAATAATTCACTTGGAATTTTAAATTAAAAACAAACACATGACATTCAATTCGCGACTACCGGCAAAACATGTTTTCAATCAGCAAGAAATGCGCTTATTGTCCTTAATGTCGTCAATCCCCAAACGATGTTCAGTTCGACAGCATTTAACAATGCAAAGTGCCTAATGACGAGGAGGAGGCAAGTCAACCATTGACCTCAATGTCTTCGGCTGACTTGTTCGTCCGAGTAGAAGCAACAAGTTCCAATAATTAATAAATCCGATGGATCTAGACCAATGTCAAACTAATTGATAAGCACAATCGTCTGGGGCGGGAGCACATGTGAATTAATTTTCGCTTCTAAAACCACTCAGCCACCAAATTAAGCGTTCAAGAGTGGATGGCAAATGTTTTGTTTTTCGGATTCACTCAATTAGATTTCAAAAAAAAAAAAGAAGTATGCACTGTGTCGGCCAACTGGAACCCGTGAAAATAATTTAAAATGCTGCGAGTATTTATCGTCCATTACGTAATCAATAAGGCGATGAACAACTTGTTTTACAACTCTGTCGTCTTCTAATCGATTTCGTTTTCGAGAATTAACGATTTAGAATAATTTTTCGAATTAATTTGCAATGAATATGACAGTCACGAGATATAGTTAACTAATGATCGGTGGAGGCGGACAATAACAGGGGGTAAAAAGTGAATAAATCTTGATGGATTTTTTTTCTACACAATTTTGGTGGTGAGGTGTGCTTTTAAGCAATGAAACGAGTGGAGCAAATTTACTAGCTTGCACATCATATACTTCAAAATCGACATATGTCGACAAATACAAATCGTATTGAGATTTGTATCTTCAGGGAATTCTTCCATCGATTGTCTACGAAGCTAGTGTCTAATGCGAATGAATTGCAAACAAAACTTGAGGAACGATGCGACAGAGGACAACGCTCTTAACTAACGTGGTATGGAAAGTTGGCAGGTAAGGACGTGGAGAACGTGCTTGGTCTACTAAAAGCTCCAACTTATTACGTACCTTCCAGTATGAAGCTGGTTTCCGTCCTTAAGCGTTGCGGAGACGTTATTTGCAAATCATGTCAAGTTGACTCCCGTCAGCGATAACTTCGTCTCTATGCCGAAGGTTTCTTCTATCCCGTCTTCAAGAATCCTAGCGCTATGAGTCGAGTCATTGTCGTTTTTGAGTCGCGATGTTAAAATATAGAAACGGAACCGAAAAACGGTCGTGTTGTAGGAAATAAGAATCACGAAACTTGTCAGACTATGCTGACGGAATACATACTATCGACGTATCCTTGGTGTAGGTGATAAATATGAAGGCTGACAGCTGAAGAGTGAAGTAATGCCAGTACATCCAATTGTTCCTTACGATGAATGATGTCGTTCAATAATAATGTAATATGGGTGGCGCTACAGCCAGGGCCACGGACCAGCTTCGCAGACGGGACGTCAACGTTTCTGCCGGCTCCATAGGGGCAAGTTTGAGAAGCTTTTTCTAGACGGAAATACTCTTTCAGCATTGTCAGTGAGTCGAAAAAGGTATTGGCGTGAACATTATTTTTGTTGTACCGGGATTCGAACGTAGACGTGGAGGTTTTATGTGCCTAATAGTCGACGCACAGACTCACAACGGGTATGTCTTAATTGATTCGCCCATTTATCCTAAAATAATTAAAAACGCCATGTTTGTAAGTATATCACACCTATACCGAATGTGAACGAAAAGAACCTTGAAAGTTATCGGCTAAGTTGACGAAGTGGACTGGTGCATTGCACGAACTTTTTGCTTGCCATTTATGGGATCGAAACTGGCTTTCCTTTTTTTTTCTTTTAGGGAGCACCACTTATTTCATTTCATATGTTCATATGAGAGACTTTTCTTCTAGTTTCAGCAATTAAATAAAATGCCAACACTCGAGCACCCAGTTTGTTGGGCATACAAAATCAGATAAACTAGTCAGAGGATCACTGTTCGCTTTCGTGCTGTACTAGCCTCAATATCTTTTTATTAACTCCAGTAAATTAGGAATCGTCATGTGAATGCATAGTGAAACTAGAGTAATTCTGTAAGAGAACAGTCATTTATTTAGGCATTGAACTTGATTCAAAAAATCTTGGCCATTAATTGGATCAAGTTAAATACTGCTTATTTTGCTGTATGTAGGTATATAAGCATTGCTAAGAATTAAGGCCACTCGCGGAATCTCGCCATGTCTGTCTTTTCCAAGAGCAGTGACGCATATTGTCGTTTCGCAATTTTGCGCACATTTTGTTCTTTTCGCTATTTTGCTATTTTTCAGAACATTTTATTGAGACAATAAAATGTTTATATTATGTAATGTGAAATGCATGAGTATGAAGCAGCTATAACGACATTCCCGAACAGGTAGATTCATTACGAGATTGGTTAAATAAATGTTGTGTATTTCTCTATCCAGTGCCTGGTGGATCCCAGCCTTGGGTATTCATTCCATCGCTGACAGTGAAGATTGCTCTTGTCTTTAAGATCAATCTATTCTGTGTCTCTTATGATCTTGTCTTTATATCGGTCTTCATCTCGTTCTGCAGAGGCTAAGCCAGTCCAGGATGCACTGGAGGGAATAGACTTTATTTTCCTCTTTTTGGAACCTTTTCTTGAAATTTTTGGGCTGAAAGGTCAGAGTTCTTAATTTGTAATGTGCAGATTTAACTATTTCTTCTTCTTCATAATCTATTGGCACTAGAGTCCAGAGAACCTGGGCTCAGCCAACAATGCTCTTCAGCAGGTACGATCCGTAGCCAGCTGCCTCCAATTTTGCTTGGTTGAGGTCCTTCTCGACTTGTTTTCGCCATAGGCTTCATGGTTGTCCTCTATTACGTTGGTCCACTGGTTCGAAGTCGAAAATTCTTCGGGCTGGAGCAGTGTCTACATGGCCTAGCCATCTTAGGCGTTGAGTTCGTATATGCCTGGCTAGACTCATGTCGCTGTGCAGCCCGTACAGTTCGTGGTTGAATCGCAATAGTTTTCTCTCGAATAGACCAAGGTATTCTTCATCCACCCTTGAGATAAAATGATTTCTGTGAAGCTTATTATATACTCGCCAATGACTCATGAGTAGTCTGAGACAGTGCTAGTTCGGGCTTATGTGGTTTCTGGACTCCCTCTGACAAGCTTGAAAATTGGGGTACACAGCATCCGCATCCTTGTCCATCTCGTAGTGTTCACAGGTCCGTATACCCGACGCTGAATTTCTCTTTCCGCTCCTCCGTTTTGCTTTTTACCAGTTTTTGATATAATGTAACATGCCTGAGAGATGGCTGCATTGGTTGCAAAAGAAGAGAGTGATGTACCCTAAATTATTGCAAACACTCCTTGTGGTGGCTGCATTCTAACTCCCGGTTTACTTACAAGCGAAAAGGTTTTACGCAGCAATCGCCACTTCCTCGTCATAAGCATAATAGCCCACAACCTGTATCAAATCGTGTACCTCCGATACAGCTTCCCAACGAATTTCATTATACATACATGCACCAGCCAACTGCTTTTCCTTCCCACGGGAGAAAGCTTAATGGGGTATCAGTGTTCAAGTGTTCAAACGAATTAAATATGCATTTATGATATGTTCTTTCAAATTCCCTCGTCGAAACCGGTTCGTCTAAGAACATCAGGAATAATACATATAAAATGTAAATTTCTTAAGCATCCACTCGAGAGGATGACAAGAATTCTTAGTCAATTATCTAGTCCGTGCGTAACTCTTGAGTTCAGTGCAATTTGCTTGTCACCAGTTTTTTAGTTCTTTAATAAACCAAGAGAATCGTACTTGTCTGCACTTCAGCTCCTAATTTCTTCAGAATTGCAGGTTTCCCAACATACATCCCTCTCATTTTCCATTTATAAGTAAGTGAAACCTAAACCTGTTTAACTACTTACGTCAGAAAGAATGAACACACTGGACAGATCCCTTTGACAATAAAAAAAAAGCCATTAAATAAATTCAGATATTGTCATTAGCTTTCCACTTGCAGTTGTAACTTTTCTAAACAGCTTTTAAAATGCTGCACACAACTCAGGCTGACTAATATGTCTGCACCTCCTATTAAGTTAAAACGTCCACGTTTCCCGGTAGCATCATCAATTTATTTCCCTATTATGCACCTCGCAAGCGATTCAATTCAGATGAGTCTGCGATCGGGTGTGAGTGAACGTCTCTAGAATAACTGATGTGGGTTTTGAACAATGTCAGTGTCACAACCGCTTTTAAAGAACAGCAACTCAGCAATGTCATCATTTTGTCAGCGTGTCAGCACTGTCAAGGCTATGATATCAAACAAAGCAATTATAGTCTAGAAATCTTTTTTAATTGGGAAGATCTGTATTAGGCGACTGGACTGGAGATCCCAATGACATTCATTTGATCATTGATTTGAAACGCTTACACTTCCGGGATTATTTGACATCAAAAAATGGATCGATCTTGAGGTTGAGTTTGAGAATGAGGTTGTTTGGCAATTGGAGGAGGAAACATTCGCTGACTGTCATTTCTAGTTGATTTAGTGAAAACTTGATTGTGCGGCTTTCTGTTCTGGGTGCTTGGGAAGTTGGAAATGTTTGGAATCTGCAATAAGTCTCCACTTTAAGCCAAAATCATCTCCATATCTTGTTTGTTTTCAGTTTTGCATAAAGCATGGCGAATGTTTGGAATCATCATTATCAGCACCATATTCCGCATTAATTGGGTGATGGAGATCCTAGATTCTTCAAGACTGTATCACGTAATGTCACCTAGAACAACCTGTCCACCGTGAATGTGTAGGCGTTTGGGAATTTGCATCACATCAATCGACAGACCCCATTGCGGCTTCTCCTTTCTCTCTGCTTGCTTGTTTATTAACCTAGCAAATCGTTATTGTACCACGAAGCGACATTCGACAAGTTTCAACGAAAGTATCCTTTTGGATCACTTCAGTACATTGCTAGAAAGATGAAAATAATAGTTACAAGACATGTCAGCCTGCTTTCCTTGCTGCTTAAGTTCACAGAAAGGATTTCAGTCAATACAAAAAAACATACGATGGAACTCTAGTAGTTGCCAGGTAGACATAAACCTAGAACATGGACATATTGTATATCCCCTCCAAAAACCGTCCCAATTGCATCTTATTTACACTTGCTCAACTAGCGTTCCGTCACACAGAAATCTGACAAACAAAGGCTGGATTATCCATTGCGAAACGAACTGGTCTTGAGGATAAATCATATGCTGTCAAGAATTGAGGAGCGTGCATCAAAATTTAAGTCAAAAAAGCTGATGTACTAAAAATATGAAAATGTGCTCACTCTAAGGAGCCGCAGGCTTGCTTCGTCGAGTTCCTGACTAAACTACTATAAATAATACCAGCGGGAGTCAGCTCTCGTCATCGAATTGTTTAAAGAACCAATTGGATTACGGAGACTATGACAGTTGTTCGCCTTAACGTAATCCAGGTGTCTGCACTAATCATCTGTCAACGTCCTAAGCTGACCCCGTGGAAACACGAGATTTGGCGGAAGTCAGATCATGTACTAATATATATGTGTTTTCATGGATGACGCCAGCGCCATCCATGTCTTCACTGAGCATACTCCCAGCTCGGGTATAAGATTGGGCTTCCAACACCAGATCGGGCCTAGAAACCCAAATACAAGATACTTGATTTGCCCTAATTTTTATGACATGTGAATAGATCTAGTTGAAGTGATAAGGTATTTTGAGAGAAAGAAATCCATACGAGATCAAGAGCACTTAGCAATTTATGTTCTGACTGACACCGATTTCTAGACAATAGAGGAAGCAGCACCCCTCTTCGTATGATTAATGAGATAGCTAATGCCAACAACTTACAAGAACAAACACACAATTAACTTCTCTAATGAGGTGTCAGATAATTGGCCTACAAACGGTTTGTCTGCTCCAGTGACGTAATTGATTAGAAGAACTGAAACACTTCTGGTTTATTTTTGGAGGATTTGCATGAAAATCAACTTTCTGAATTTGTTTAATATTGTATTACAAATCTGTTCAAGTTTTGAGCTTTGTCTACTAACTCGCACCGCAAGCTCATAAGCCCTGTTATTCATTTCGATCTGCCAAATTTGAGTGGCCTCCTTCCCCATTGCATGCATCTGTTTGACGCTACTTCGAAGCGCCACTTCATCGCGCATCATTGAGTGAGCATTGTCAAGCAATCTGTAACAAGATCTGCTATTGTCAGTCTCCATCACTTACTCATCAACCGCCTTTCGAAACGTTTAAGCCACCTTCAAGCTCTACAAAGACCACGAACATAACACATCTCCCATTGCCACACGGAGGCGATGTCTCTTTGTTTTACCGTTAAATTTAATACCGCCAACTAAAACCAAAAATGATCACAAAAGAGACAAATTTTGAAAGTAAAATGCTAGGGGTTCCGCTTAGTTTGTGTCCACAGCCAACTCAACCGCGGCAAGGTCAACAATTTAACCGCGAACTTTTCACTGGATTTGTCACTGGAGAGTGAAGACTGATCGTCGTCGAAGGCCTGTGATCAGATGTCCGATGCAGATAAATGGTGGGCAGGTTGGACAAGTTGGCCGATAAGATTCACTCGAAATGATTCGCCCTAATTGCTGCTAAACGCGGTTTCCGCCAAAAAGTCGTTTAGCACTCATTAAACTCTTAAGTTCTGTTCTAATTGTTTCGGGAGCCAGTGTCTGGTAGCTTTGGATGAGAACATCAGACATTTTGTGTCTTGTGCCACTTCACTTGAGCTCTGTTTTTATTGGTTTTGTGTTTTCTCTTCTTTTTTTCATTTTCGCATAAAGACCCACCATCGGATGGGGAGCACTATGGCTTGCCAATTAATGAAACGAATGGGGTCTTCGCAACCAGAATGGCCTTCAACTTGGACGGCTCTGCTTGCTACAGACGAAACAGGAAATATTCCTTTGTCTCAGCGGAAACCAATTATGTGGAAAATTAATTTTTCATCCAGCCGATGTTAGTGTACTGGGTACGTGCTGTAAATTCTATTAACAACCCGGAAAACTAGATAGCAAACTGCTTGCTAAGTAGAGACAGACAATCGGCATCGTTTAGATTAGATGTGCTTAATGGGAAGATTAGGTCACGCCAAGTGGGAGGAATTGCGTGCAAATGATACAAGTTTCCGACGGACTCTGCGGCGGGCGTGGTGTTCGACGTCATGGAATAGATTTGAAGTGTAGGTAAAACGCGAGTCTGTACAGAAATGTGAATTATGGCTTAAGGTCGCGGTTTTTTATGTTTACGAGAAGTAATTAAAGTGTGCGAACTTAGATTATCTCAATAGTTGCGGATACTAAGTGGGCGCCTACAGAGACATATTCTTCTTCTAAAGATGATGCTACAGACCGCAAATGATGAACGAAGAGTGTAGAAGCCCATCGTTTGAAAGGAAGTGGGTGCCCGACGCAGCAATTGATGACCTTGCACCGAAGAAAGGCCCAGTTCATATTTTTAACCCAACAGCTTTTTTGACTTAAATTTTGAATAAAAAAATCTAAAAAAACACGTTGGGTACCAAAAATTTTGCTTGATTTCCCACGAAAAGTTTAATTTAGACTTGCCCCCTTTTTATGCGTTTTTTTTAATTCTTGTCAGTATATGCTTCATCCTTAAGACCAGTTTGCTTCGCTGTAGATCGCAGGGGATCATCTAACGTGTTTTTCAGATTTCCGTGTGGTTCTAGACGGAACGCTGGTTGAGAAGTTCTTTGCGAAGAGGATCGAGCGGAGCGGAGCGGAGATCAGTCTCTGATGGCAGTTCAGTTTGAAGTAAGTGATAGAAGCCGGGATGGTAAATCCGAGCAACATATCCTCCTGGAGTGTGAAATGAAAAAAATTACAGCTTCCTTCGTGCATCACATTGGACATCTGTTGGAGTTCTAATTCTGTAACAACGTCTGAGGAAAGTATATACCGGCCCATTGAAATCTCCAATTCTAAAGTACAGGATGCATAACAAATTCCTTGACGAACCATAATCACATCCTCCTCTAATTGTCGAAACATGACCTCCTGCACGGTGACTGTAAACTGAAAATCCAACGATTAACTTTACGGAGCAATCCCATAGCTTCTGCACAACTATTCGCAAAATGTATTCCTTCCTTTCTACACGACACAACTCTCTGAAGGATATCTCACCCTGGGAGAGAGTGACTTTGTCGGTACCATTGGCAACTGTCAACATTTTTCGGTGAAAAGCTCAATGTTACGAGATGTACTCTAAATTGCTATCACCATTTGCATCATTTAAAGAAAAAATCAGTATATTCTCTCAAAATGACTTCTTGGGCGAAATCTTCTACACACCATGCACAAGAGCATTCCTCACCAAATACAAGGCACAACACGAAACAACAACGTTCCAGTTCCAGTAAATCAAACAACGGCAGCACCTTCATTATGTTTCCCTTTTTCAATATTCGTCTTCAATCTCCCCTTCGTCTCTACTCATTTCAATTAAATTCAAGACCACCTGTGTTTGGCACTTCCGTCTTACATTTTTATGAAAATTAATTTAAATCACGACTAAATCACTGTAATTTAACTAATGGCTTATGCCGAAGCTTCAATGATTGTAAAATATAATGGCAATCATTCAACGCATACAACAATTAACAGCAATCATTTTTAACGTTAGTTGGTCTACACGGTAGGTACGAACGTGTGTTGTATGCGGATGGATACAATTTGGTTGTTACACAGAAACATATTAAGATGTTGTGTTATAGGTGGCCTGAAAATGATAATGAACATTGATCATATGTCTTTCCTTAATTGCAACGAACAAGGAGAGCTGTTCGTGAACTCTACAAACGGAAAAAAGGTGGTTACAGAAAGAGATTGAGAAGAAAGCACACAGAGGTGTTACCGCAGATTTGAAATTTTTAACAAAGGCTGAAGCAATTATCCGATGGAAGAATGTTTGGACACATATCTGTAGGGACGAACGTGAGCAACTGGTAGTATATTTACAGTCAATGCTGAGAACTTGGAGGAGGTACTTTAGTAGACTGTAGGGCAAGGACGCCAGTACCACTGTCGGGCAGAATGTCACTCACGATCTGTACGTTGAATGATGAGTAATCGCTCTCTTGTAGTTCAACAAGGTATCAGGTGAAGGCGGACAGTCGGCTGTAATCTTTAAGTTAACTACACGCACAAGCTCGTCTGTAACATATGGATGGTGCCGTCTAATGGGTATCAGTATCGTTTTCTCGATCTACCAGCCCTCCAAATATGAGTACATCTGTTAGCAGACATTGAAGCGACAACTCAGCTAAACACAGCGAACCCTCAGTGAGGCGCTTATTAGTATTGAGGGGGGAAGCGACTCTAATGGACCTGGCAGTGAATCTTGGACAAGGTTGTCAAGGACTTCGTATTTCCTAGGTCCGTAGTAGGCAAAGAAGCACCGAGATCCAATGCAATAGAAACGAATTGAGTAATGGAGAACTCTTTGACCTCATATCAGGCATTAATCACCTCAGTCCTGCCGTACGACGAGCAGAGAGACGAACAAACTGAATAACGAATGTGGTCTTAAGAAGATTGAACCATTGATATGGTGCTTGTGAATTACTGCAACTAGACTTCGCCTTGTAGGAGGCCATGTCAAACCACAGACTAGGGTAGGTCTAGTGCATGGAAGAACTACAGAGAATTGGAAATGAACGAAACTCCAACTCTTAGGGGTATATCCGAATCATCTATCAAAGTCGCTGCGCGCACGCTTCAAAGTCTGTGTGCACGAATGGGTATAGGTAGGCAACCTAATCATGTCTAGATCATTTTTCTGTTTTTAGAGAGTTTGTGGTGAAACAGAGCTATGTCTTGGGAGTACCTTCGGGAACCGTAAACCGCTAAGAATAAAAATGCGTACAAACCGATGAGAGGATGAAATCAATAACGCTGAGGCAAGAGTAATGGACCAACTGTACGAAGGGAAGATGATATATAGGTGATACCTATCGTAGAACCTTGGGCGTCAGGGCTGATTACAACTACCAATTTGTGCAGACGCGACAACTCGCCTTCTTTTTCTTTGACTGGCGCTACAGTCCCAATCACCTTCCGTACATACGAAACCCAAGATAATTCGAAGGACTTTGCTCTCGAAGCGACCCGACAACTCGGCTTACTGCCCGGAATGTTCAACCACAAAGGGGATGCTGAGCACTTGATATGTCACTGCAGACGTGAACTGAGATAAAGTGTGTGGACTTCGAAGACCACAAGAGGCAAACTTCTGGCAATAGAGCATAATTGCTAACCAGTCCCTCGAAGTAATACTGCCTGAAGACAATGCCGCGGAATAGTGATAGATAAATGCAAGGTGTGGGTAAGTATATGGATAGGAGATCGAATTGTGCATGCCAGTGGGATAAACTATTAGTGTCTTTAAAAGACATATCCTCGCACGCAACCAACAAAAAAGAAGGCATAAACCCCCTAAGAAGACGATGATCAACCACAATCCAAAACGATTAATGTCATCCAATATTTGTTGCTCCTTCCCCATTCCAACCTGTCCCATTCCATACGTCTCTTCAAGTGACACGAGGGATCCTCAAAATGAAATTCGCAAAAAAAAAACAGTTGGTGTCGCACTTCGACTCAACCCACATCAGAGCCGAGAAGCCATTAGTTTCGCCTGTCATCGAACTGTCGAGAGAAATTGTTACGTTTGTTGATTTCCTCTGTTCAAAGCGCTTCAGAAAATGTTACGCAACTCTTTAATTAATATTCAATGTGTGGCCTAGGAATGGAGCGCATTCAGGTATCCAGTGAAACTGTTTCACTACTTTTTTTTGTTTTGGTTGTTGGCTTTTATGCGGAGAGCCTGCGTGGGTTGAGCCTCGAAAAAAACTGTACGACATGCCAAACCTGTCAATTTGGAGATTCAGTGGTCTCTGGGCTTTCACTGAAAGGCAATTTGGTTGATTTTGTTGTGTTGATCTGGGGACATACTATAGGGAAGTTTGTTAAGGGAACTGCGAGTCCCAGAGGGGCATCGATGGTGGGATACGAAATTAACCACGCCTGATGGTACTTGATTTTTTTTTCTCTCTAAGTTAATTTCAACAAAATTAGGACCCTACTGCAAGAACTAGGTCCAATTTCACATCTGGCTGTGGCGCCATCTAATGTAGTCACAGACCATGTTCACTCGATCCGCAATGTGATACGATTTAGATTGTTTCGATTTAAAAGCGATTGAAACATTTTTATTGTGAAAAATATTTTTTTACAATTTGAGATTACACCTAGGCTTGAAACTAAAGGTTGGCATGTTGGCTCAACAAAACCTGCCCCACTGAGGTAAACTGCTCATTTCAACACCTTGTAACAAAATATCAGCGTAGTGTTTATTTTTAATGTCCTACAATGCCTACATCGCGTTTTCAAATGCGTGTGTCTCTGTTCGTCCTTTTGGGATGGGCTGATGATGTGGTAGCCGATATACCCCCTATAGTAGCTGCCATCACTGCTCTGGAAGAAACCATGCAGCTCGTTGTTAGACGTTGTTGCGAAGTTCTGCAATTTCAGCAGACTTAGCGCGTTCCACAAGTTTCGGATTGCCTCGTTGTAATGGTTGCTGATGACCAGAGGTTGTTTTTTGAACAGTGTCACCATGTACTGTTGCGAGGGGATGGTGCGTGCTTCGTCGTATTGCTTCCTGTTGCTTTGGTATTTTCCTTTCGAAAATTGCGAGCTTCTTCATTCTGCTCTTAGAGATGGACCGAGTTAATGAACGTCAAACTGAGGCAGCCCTGCAAGATCTGCGTTCATAAATGTAAGTAATCCGCGTTGACTGTGCATGGCAATAGTCTATTACATAGTTGCAGGAAAACGATAAGTGGACTTCTTCATGCGAAATTGGTTCTTAAGAACATCATGTAAATACTCTCTGATTGCTTTGAGATTACATTCTTTGGAACATGGTATGACATCCAATTCTGACTTAAAGCATAAAACACGTTGGGTGCGGCCTACTTATGTTGCATTTATGAATACTTTTTTGACAATGCTGACTTGCTGCAAGCTGGCGGCAGTTTTTGTGTTCATAAATATATCGGCAAAATATTTTGCGCAGAGGCAACTACATATTTTATACTCAATTATGTGGTGTCATATTGGAAAACCGTACGTTATTCGTTGCTTGTAGAGGATCAGCTCTGGTCTCTGGCTTAGTCCGGTAGTTGGCCTTCTTAATGGTCAGTTTCGAGTGGCCGTTGAACTTCAACCAGTCCGTGAAATTAACGGAGAGAAACTTGGTCTGTTTGTCGATATATATTTCTAATGCGTTTGGGAGCAATATTTTTATGCTCCGACATTTGTCTGCTTACCTGCACCCACCTCGGGATGATCTCCTCAAACAAATGTGTAAGTACCGATTTTCCAGCATGTATGTGGGTAACCCATTGGTTGTTGTAATGAAATTTCTTCGCTCTCTCAATTTCGACTCCTTGCTTTGGGATGCATGGTGACTGACAAGCTGGCATAAGTCAGTGAGTCGTCTGAGAATAGATAACAGTTCACTGTATTGGTTGGAGGCCGTTGATCTGCCATGTTGGAGAGCATCGGTCTCAGTTTTGACTCTTCTGCAATTCCCGCCTGGGTGCTCCTCTGATTGTCTGGCTTCAACAAGAACGTAGAATCTTCTGGAATGCAGAAAGCTGTAGACTATTCTGATGAGGTTGACTAAGCGTCCTGTCTGATTGAAGTTGTAGACGAGGCCGTTTAACCAGGCCGTTCCTTTCCCAAGTCCAAGAAGCAGGCAACGGAAACTTCGTTTTCGTTTAGGGCACCTACAACATCGAGGTGGAATTTCGTTAAGGGATATAGAGGGAAATGTTTTTTCCGCGGAATGCATACTACATGTCCAGGGTGATGTTCAGGTCGGTGGACCATCGTTTTAGTTTTTGCGCGCTAACCTGCACTCCAGGATCTGGTTTATGTTGCTCAAGAGTGATAAAGGACTGTGTATTGAGACACTGGCAGCGTTCCCCTTTTTGGATATTGCAAATGTTTTTGTTACTTTTCACTTGTTGGTGAAAAGTATTATCACCGTTTGTGGCACTCGCAGATAGTGCGATCAGGCTACCTTCCTCGTTGTGCCACGTACCCATGATTTCATCGGTCATTATGAGGTCTTGTTTTCCTACCGGGCGGTCAGCTGGGCTGATTTCATTGAAGACGACGTCTGGTGCAACTTGGATCTCCAGTGTATTTGACGTACTCGTTGACTTCTGAGACAAATTCTATGTTATCAGTTGACGATGGTTGGGAGTTGCCTCTGAAGTAGGGTGAAAACGCCTCCGCTTTCTCCGCTGATGTGGTTTCACCGTCTTCACTTGTTGTCAGTATCCCCGGCAAACAACAAAATGAAATAAAAATAAATAAAACTACCGACGATCAGGTGGATTTATCAGCCTGTGTCGGGTACCGCTGCTGCTCTATGTTGTTGTGTATTTTACGAAGCGTAACATGCATGCAGTTCTGTTCGATGATGTCTAACTCGTGTATTTTTAAAAGATGTATGCATGCATCCTACTCACAAAGCCTATGCAACTTATTTGCATGCTCCCCCGTCTTCAGGCAGTTCTTCCACTTGAATTGATGTTATTGACAGCTCTCCGTTGACGACAACTCCTTCTTCTCACATAAGACTCACAACTACCTCTCGATGGAATCATGTTTTCATGGCATTCACTGTGCCTGACAAAAAACCAACGCAGTCGCAGCTCCTTCGCATATATTTCCAAAGAACTCGTCACTCACCCTCTCACGTTCACTGCTGACACCCGATCAACATCGATCAACCTGTCGATGCAGTCCTCCCGGGTGGACACCAGCAAAGCAGAGATCATTACCTCCCAGCCATCGTGCCCCGCGAGTTGAATGAACCTTGAACTCTGCCCCACTGATTGGGTGGCCTACCTACACACACACACGAGACATTTTTAAAAATGCAAACCAATCTATAATCAAGAGCATTGACGACGCGCCCACTGACCACAGTCACTTAAGAGAGAAAACAACAAAACAAAAAAAATTATCATCGGCTCCAAAGATCGTCAATCGGAACCTTGACCAAATTCATTTGCATCTCAAGTTGAGCAAATCGGAACCACAGTGCTCATGTTTGGCCGGCTAATCACTTTATTTGTACCGCAATGCCATCGAAGACTAATTATCTCCATCGAACCGTCCAAGTTGGCCAATGTTAGACCACTCATTAGAGTGAATCTTCACATGTGTCCCCGGACGGCGTCTAGAATCCGAACGCAGCGCCGCGGCGTCCGACGCGTTTCCCAGCCACGCGGCAAAGCCATCAAAATCTATCGATATTTGACTATGAAAATGTTAATCGATTCTCGGGAGGGTCTTAGAACCGCTTTTCCAGTCGCGCGGCAGCTTCACGGCCGTCACATGTGCAACCAGTTTTCTCCGCCACACTCCGTGATGCCGTCAATCGGAGTGCGAGTCGAAGCCACCAAGCAAAACCAGTTCAATGTGTTCTCACAAGGCGAGAGATACTCGTTTGTGTTTTCGGCCTAGTCCGCGCTCCATCTGCGCGGCCGCAGAACGCAGCCGCCTTCTAAAAAAATGCGCAACAAACGATTTACGAACCAATTGAATGGCAATGCAAGGCTGTGGTGCTTTACGCGCTCGTAAGTCAAGGCTACTGGTTTGTAAACTACTCTCCAGTGGTGGAGGAGGACGAACCGAAGAATGTTATCTGATTCAGAATGCAAAGCACTGTGTCGCAATGCGTACGTGGATTGAGGTTAAATATCGAGATGACTGCACTGACGGATTGATGAGTAAACAGCTTCGGTTGGCACCGAGTGTGCGGATTCGTTTTGCTTGTTTTCGACTTTCTCTCTCGACCACTTTCGATTTCCTTTTCCTTTTTTGATTTCATCTTGCGGCTACGTTTCGTCGCTCCCACTAAAAATGTCGCGTCGGCGGGGAGTATGTGCGATGTTTAAACCCTACAAATGTCAATTGTTCAACCATATGGTTTGTGTCAAGGGTGTTCTATATGTTGTTTGTTAAAGACTGCATACTTGTGGGTGTTGCAAAAGTGGTGAGCGCCTGATGCATTAACGAACAAGCGGAAGTGGAGAGTTCTATTAGAGCAATACGCAGTTGACAAATAGAAGCATCGATTGCAAGCTGTGCTATTCAAACTGTGACAATTTCAGACGTTGAATTTGCAGACGGATATCACTGCTCTGCATGGAACAATCACAGAGTTTTTCGTTTCATCTTTCTCTCAAAGTGACGTGTAGGGTTTTGTGTTAATAAGTCTGTCAGGCTTGAAAATTATGTTTCTCATTTGAGACCATGCTCTATACGCAGCAGCTTTGTAAGGAAAAAGTGCTTGCTGGACGAATTCACAAGAAAGGACTAGTCACAATAAAGGATGCATGTTTAATCGTGCATCGAGCAATAATATTCTTGAACTTATCACCCCTAATGCCGTTGATATTAAAACCTGATGAAAGCAGTTGTCAGCGGACCGAGAGGCTTGTTACAGCACATGGTGAACTTAAGTCAATTCAGGGTGAGTATTATACTGACATCGAAAGCATTTCATGACGTGAGAGGTGCTACAGAATATTGTTAGATTAGACCGAAAGAGATAGGTTAAGATTAAATTTAGCTTAGTGGGCCAGTAAGAGTAAGTACAGTACCATTGTACTACTTGTAAGCATTTTTTCCAGTAAATAATTTGTTTACGAATTGTACAATAAAAATGAATGAAAATAAAAGAAAAATGAAAAATGGGAGGTACAGAAAGTTAACGTTTCCATACTGCAGCGGCATTTCGAAGCAAATAATTTGTACGTGGCTATTTTAAGATTCATTCACACATACAGCAGTAGAGCCTGGTTATAGGCTATACAAAACATAGAGGAATACAAATTAAGACTTGCATGCCCCAAGCCCGAAATTACTTCTACAGCAGGTCTAAAGTTTCAGCGTCGAAAGCCGTTGAGGCGACGATTTCCAACAGCCTTTTAATGACTGTGTTATCACCAGATTTGCATGGACAAGCAGCAGATACATACATACATATATTTTGCGGGGTAAAAGCGCTGTAAATAATTTGTACAGCTGACTGAGGTTTCTCTATAACGCCATTGCGTGGACATCAAGGACCCATGAGAGTCCGGATTAATTCGAACTGAAATTCAGCTTCCTTGGGCAAGTATTATGAACATGAAACGCTCTTAGTTCACAGCCCAAGATTAATGCCAGTTTCAAAATTGACCCAACTCAAACCAAATGGATCAATCACACGTTATCTAATTTAAAGGAAAAACCTAGGACAGAATTCTCTTGATAGCAATTTCATTGTACTTGGCTTCGACTGGAGATTACCAGAGTTTGGCTACTACAGAACTGAAGCTAACATAACTGCTCCAATACGAGAAGTTGGAAAACTATCTACCATTACAAAATCTTAGAAATTGAACACGCCTTATACTGACTTACTACGCCCAGTCAACTTATAAGTTGTATCCGTAGATCGCTTTACACTCTCAGCAGCTGAAGGTTGAATTTTGAATCCAGATGTCCTGAACGTAACACGATTAAGAACTACAAGCAAAATTCTTCTATCGAACTCGGGACTAAGGACTTCTTCATCCGCTTTTAATATAATCCATGTCACTGCGCTCCGTGGAGCAAGGCTCGGACTACCAATGTACTGTGTAAAATCAGATTCACAATTCGGAAGAGGCCAAATCGGGTTATGCCTAGATAACTTTCATAGATATCTCATTTCTGTTTAAATTACTGCTTCAGTTCAATAATAACTTTGTTCTTGAGCGACTGCTGTCAGGAGCTCTCTCGGGAGTCTTTCGTGTGTTCTATACTTCTTCTCAAAATTTCTTTTGTCACATTAAAATTCAAAAATCAACGGAATTTGATGCTAAGTTTTGCATATCCCTTGGACGAAAGGTGGGTACAACAAATGTACCGAAAAGGACTATTTAGCAGGCCTACGATCCAGCCTGAACCGGAAATATTGCTGCCTTCGATCATGAGCACGCTGTTTCTAATAGTCAATAACAAACTGTCTTGCGTACGCAATGACTTGGTCTGTAGAACAGAGGTTCGGTCTTTATCTGAAAACAGTAGGCTCGGATTCAAAAGCGTTTGCCGGGAGTGTTGTTGTCCATGAGCTCGGAATAGTGCTTTGTTTCTTCTTTTTTCTTACCGCAGAATTCAAAAAATCACCTAGAACAACGTGGAAGTTTGTGTCTCTGTTTGAAGGTTAGGCTGGCTGTCTGCCTATCACGATTCAGAAAAAATACTAAACTAGGGCCTTTTTTAGGGACTCCATTCGCTTCACTAACTTTTATAATGTCACAGTGTACCCAAGGCGACGGGATATGGACGAGACGGGGAAAAGTACTTCTGCTTCATTTGGAAACACACATACCCAAGAACGTTCGGTCCTTTGAGATTGCTCCACACCTAACTAGTAGTTCGATGACATGTGTATGTACATAGGCTCTATCCCGACGCATCAACGCCGTATCAACTTACTTGGAAATCGTTTATACCCGCACACGGCAACTGAATACTAAGCCATCTTCATTCGAAGAATAGTCTGAAGTCATCAGCCATCAACTGCCGTACATTTACGACTCATTCAACAGAAATATGATATGCTCAAGAATTTATTAAATTCACTAATGAAAACTAGACAAACATTTTCTAAGAGGCTTCGCCTAAAGTCAACCACCTACAACATGTTCTCCTGCAAAAAAAACCAAAATTAGGTCGTTCTCAAAAACTCACAAAAAGCCAGTTGACACCACACACCTCTACTGAACCTTCGCGTCGGCTGCCTTCTGTTCCAAGTATGCCTTTCGATAGCCTCCTTGCGGATCGTAGAGCTTCTCCAACTGCTCCCAGTCCTGCGGCTTGTTGTCGATCAGGTAGTGCGTCACCTTTTCGGAGCCGATTTTCTGCTTCTCCGAGCACTTGGCGCATCCGTTTGACACCGCGTCGGGTAGTATCTCTAAAAAATCCAACCGGCACCATGGCCACTACTTCATTAGAATGCATTTGAAACTTGCGCGCAGAGACTCGCGGCCAGGAGGCTTACCTTGCAACGTTTTCCCATCCGGGGTGCAGGGACCCTCTCTCTCCAGGCACTTGACGTAGTTGCGCAGCAGTCGATCACTGGAAAGTATCTCGTCGATGTCGATGTTGTCGAACTTGGAGTCGTACATATCGCCGGACACCGCTGGGGTTGTCGGTGGATGGGCCAGCGCCACTGCGGCCAGAGTCAGGATTATCAGACGAGCGAACATTTTGCGAAGTTTTCGGATGTCACCATCAGTGTTGGTAGGGGCTTTTATAGGCCAACGCCCAAAGCACCCGGATAATGGTTTCGTTCAGAAAATTACCGTCATTTACGACAAATTGGCCGTCTTTTGTTTGCACTCAGAGCAAATTGAAATAAATTTCTTTTAATTCCATGATTGCGCCTCGACCAATTTGTGGCCATTTACTGGCATGCTACCTCGGATGATGCTCACGAGAAGCTATAAGACCCCCACACTGGGGACGTGGTAGCAAAAAAAAACCGACAGCCTTTGGAACGTTGCCGTGACCAGGATTCGAACCTGGGTTACTACGGCCACAACGTAGGGTCCTAACCACTAGACGATCACGGCCGGAGAGGCTGCTGTGACTCCAGTCAACGCTGGCCGATTGCATTTTCAAGAAACTGGAGCAGGTTTTCGTGTGTTTGCTTGTGGGGGCCAGTGGGCTGCATGGCCAAGAGGCGGAACAAGATTTGTGTGTTTTGTTGTTTTATTTTCGCCTAGTCGTGGCACTCGTGTTCATTCGGTGGAAGTGGTTGAGTGATGTGATTTTTATTCAAAATCAGAACTGACTTGCGCTTCGAATTATCATAAATTCAAATTGTCTTGTCTATCTGTTGGATAACTGAATTATGAGTGAATATCAAAACGTTGTCATCAGCATTGAAAATCGATTCAAAATGTTTCTTTCTGGTGAAACTGGCGATCGGACTGCCTGCATGGGATTAACCTGAACACACTCAAGATGAATGTGCGCTCTTAACGAAGCACTGACGCTGGTGGCAAAGTGCGAACGACTGGGGCTAAGCTCCCTTCGAAGGGTCATCGCGACACCTCTCGGCTAGCTGAGTTCACTGTGTCAATGATCAATTGCTTGTGGGATCAAGAAAGATGATCGCAATTTGCATACTTAATCTTTGAATTGTCAATGCATCGGCAGGTCGGTGCCAAGGTCGGGTCTTCACCGCTAACGAACGCATCTTTTCTGGGCACGCCTGTGTGTGTTAATCGATTATAATAAAAATTTGAATACACTATTGAACGTGATGTAGAGCTGTTTTCCAATAATTAACCAGTGTCACAAGGTGTTTCTTAGTTTAAAATGAATTCGACCGCAAATCGTTAATGCTTTCCTAATCAGTGATTAGATAGTCGTGTGACATGTTGGAAGTGAAGCATGTTATATTCGTGTCAGTCCACAGAAGCTGAAATTCATACAGAAATCTCTTCCTCGACCCTTGCTCATAACGTTACCTCTTACCCTCGATGCAAAACTGATGGATCTCATAAATATCCACGAACGAGTTAGGAGAGCCTTGACGGTACTTTAATGCTCCAAAAAGATTTAAATTGGGATGCCTGCCGCGCATCGCGTTTTCATTTCGACTGGCAGGTGAACGAAGCTGTTAACTGCAAAAATCTGCAACCAATGGAGGAATCAGGCTAGCCTGTTCCTCAGCGGAGCCCTAAGAAGCCTTTCTCCAGATATGCTATTCTGCCCTTCTTCGATTGAGAAGACAGCTTGGTGGTTGCACTTCATTGCACGATTCTGAACAAGGTCGAATTCCTTCCTAGCGAGACTGACCATCCAGTCATTCAACCTGTCTTGGAGGTCATCCAGTACACGTTTCAAGTTTACATTCGGAATATCTGGTACAGGACACCCTGAAATTTGAATAAAACAACGACGTGGGATATACAATGTATTCAAGCCTTATTTTAGAACTTAACTCTTGCCATTGTGTACATATAGAACAGGACATCTTTCAAATGGCCATCTCGGCTTCACTGGCAATTCTTTAAGCGAACGGTTCCAACTAGTGTGTTATTCCAACAAAATTATCTTGAATATTGGACTCGATTTCTATATGTTTTTTTATTTCGCAGTAATTTCCATTTGGTTGGCGGCTTTGTAAAGAGTGTACTAAAGCTTATTCTGTGCGACGAATGAAAACTTGTAGTTGCGTTTTTATATTTGAATCTGAGTCTTTTCAAACCTCCGGCAAGCCTGAACCCCGTCCAAAATTGTACCACTTGGTTGCTGGAGTTTTGCCCAATAAAATTAATACGAGGGTAATTATTTAGTTACCCTCGCAACCTCCCATGCAGACTTGTGGCCGCATATGCTGATGATCATATGGTTATTCATAGAACGCCTGTTAAATGCAGGCTACATTATGACAGAGTCGAATTTAAAGGTGTCCCATTTAAGCAGGTTAGAAAATTGATATATTTCGGGGTTAATGATTGATGGGATGAATATTGCTGAGCTTTCCCCTATGTTGGGCAAAGGTTCCACTTTCTAGAACTGATCTTGGTGTCAAGTAAGCAGTTTTCAACACATTTTTTATTTTATTTTAATTTCCACCTATGGTCATACAATTGTGAATGAGATTTTGAATACAAACTGTCAAAATAAATTTGTGGGAGCTACTCAGCGATATAGAGAGAAAAATACGGCAGTACACGAAGAACTCAATGTACAGAACAGCTACTTCATCGAACGGAAAGGCTTCACTTCAATTGTTTGGTCACGTGGCACGAATGTCCCCATTACACGACTTCCGATACGTGCCTTGAATACGATTACATCAAGCAACCGATTGCATGGCACAGGCTGGATAAGATGGTTGGACCAAGTCCAAACATTTACTTGATTGCACCGATTTTACTACAAGTTAATATTTTTCAAGACTATTTGTTTTTTTTTTCACCTAATGGCTACAAAATGTAAAATTAATTATTCGATGTGACCATTGTTGACGCACGCTTTAAAAACAAATACTTACTTACAACTTCCTCACTTGAACGTATACCAATTTAACCGTCGCGTCTATACACATTTCATTGCATGTCCACTCGTAGGGGTGTGTACTCATGATGGATTATAATGGCGGCTTTAGGCTGACGCCACGAATTTGGAGTACATTTGATGGAAGATTATTTACTGCTCCAATAAAAGCGACTTTCAAAAACTCCCTACATATTTTGCTGTAGCCTATCATAAGTCAGTGTGTCTAAAATGGACCATGATTCCCCATGCCTTTCGTTAAGGCTTACTTGATCTTTGATGACTGAATCATAAGTGAATAAGCACCAAATCATCATAGAGACTGAATGGTCTCAACAGTGAACTCTTCAAATGTTTCCAGTTCGTATGACGGGATGACCGAGCATAAGTTCCATCATTCTGTTGTTTTCTCGTCCGTAAAACTGGATTTTTTCTATTTCCATTTTCGCGTACTAGCGAAGTTTGGTGGTTCGTCCATTTCCATGATAAAGTTAAGACTTTCTACAGATGTGTCCTTCAAATAGGAATCAAATCAATAAGTTTATTTCTTGAAGGAATTTAATGCTCTACGTTTTAGATATACATAATTAATACCCAGGATAGGCACCTCAGAGAATGCTCCTACAATGAGGACTTTGCCGGTTGTCACTTATAAAGAGTTGTTTACGTCCAATCACTTGGTCCTTAATCGAATGTTCGATGCTCTTCTTCTCCTCCACTCGGAACAAGAGGCTTCTTGGAGCATAGATGTTCATACGCTTGATGTAACCGAACCAGAAGATATTCACCCCTATTCTCTAAGTCGTATCAATTAAAGTCGTATTAAACAACAGGCCCATCATTTGTCTTCTTCACATCTTAGTAAGGTTCTTAGTCTAATTGTGTCTTCTCCTCCATTTTCACCGTCTTCCCATCGTCAGTCACATGCAGTAGCTGGAAATTCGTCAACTCATCCTCATTATCACTTCTGTAAATCGTTCCAGATATAACGACCTGAAGAGGCTCTTGTAGGAGCAGAGTGACAGCACTACCTTCAGGTCCAACCGAATCCCACAGCAATTTGTCTAATCAACTAACATTCAACTTTGAGAAGTCAGTATGCAGACTCTTGTGAAAACACTCGGCACTTGCTGCAGCTTAAAATCTACCTTGTTCAACTAAGTATCTATGATATGCACAGAAGACATGGGCACTTTTTAATTAAAAGACAGCCATTCCAACATAAGTCTTCGTCAAAGTGAAGCCGTTACATAGCAGTCCATTACAAATAACCAAAAAAACACCAAACCGCTTTACAGCAGGGCTCTGACTTATTAGAAAACAAATAAACTCACTTATGCAATAAAATTCACACAACACACCTCGCATCGCATCAGTCGCATGAACAAATCCAATCAAAAACATTGACTTGTCCCATCAGTGACAACCCACACTTAAGACGTCCACCCTAACGCCTTCATTAGCAATGCAATCAATGGAGATCAAGTCCACGGTCATACGAGCAGCACGTTATCCCCTCCTCCCGCCATATAATTAATGAGTCACGTCTCCGTCTGTTGCATAACACCCAGGCGGCCGATCAACAAACACGAAATCTTACCCAAAGCCCCAGTAAAAAGATATCACACCATGAATGTGCCAATAATTACCACAATCGATAACGTAACTAAGTGCGAATTAAATAAGCACCTCACCTCACCGCTACAACAACACACTGAACCCCAGCGTCGTCGCGCCGAGGAAGGTGAACTGCATGGCCCAACACTGAACACACCCGTCAATGCTGGAGACTTCTACTGGCCACCGTTGGCGATGCTTTTTAAGGATTTTCAAGTGAAAGTTGACCGTTTAACATCGCAGCATCTCTTGCGCAACTCGCACAGTCGCACACTCGCTTCCGAAAGAAAAACCACAGGTGTTTAATTATTTTTTGTATATACAAATGTATAAAATGTTTATTTTCATCAATTTAGGTTGCCTCTAAATTCTTCTTCTAATTGTATTTTTGTTTTTTTTTTGTTTAAATTTAAACTAACATTACTAAGAGAGCAGACAGCAGTGTTTTGCATTTGTTGTCGAATTTTTTTGTCTTGAGATTCATGATGTTCCATGCTTGGTCTCTTTTCGTCGCGCTACTAAGTCTAATCATATCGAATCGATGGAGGGAGATAGAGGGAGTATTTTAGATTTTAACATTTTTTTTTCTCTTTTTTGTTTTACTAAATATCACACACAGGATGAAGTGGCTTCGCTGAGACGAACTTAAGCCTTGAGTCCCAATTGCTTGGCCTCAGCCTCGTACTTCTTGAAGTAAATACCGTCGGGATCGTATTTGGACTGAAGGGCATCCCATTCGGATTTCCTGTTCTCAATGATGTACTTGAGGACACGTTCGGTGCCGTTGCGTTGTTTCTCGCTGCACTTGGAGCACTCGGTCTTGAGGGCATCAGGGAGGACCTTCTTCAATTCACGACCGTCTGGGGTGCATTTACCGGTTTCCATCAGACACTTGAAGTAGTTGTTGAAGAGACGATCCGACTTGAGGATCTCATCGATATCGATGTTATCGTACTTGGTGGTGTACTTATCATCGGCGGCGACAATGGCGATGGTCAGGGCCAATAGAGCAACGACGAATGCCTTCATGTTGATCTGTAAAATGGGAAGAAAATAAAAAAAGACATTGTTAGTTTTGGGTGAATATTGGACCGGGGATTGCGTTTGCTAAACTCGTTTGTCTGTTGAGTGATATTGCACGAGAAATAAAAATTATTGCTTTCCTCAAACGTCACATTCTTGAGTAAGTGAGAGAGTGGGCAATGATTGGGTGAATCAAAGGACATGCTAAGGAATCAATATGTATCGCGAAAGGTTACGGTAGTCGTTAGTTAGTTCTTGGTAGAGCTTCAATGCAAGTCAATTATGATCTTTTTCAAGCACAACAAGAAGATCCTGAGGACTACTGACTGCTTCTCAGAACCTTCTGTCCAGGACATAGCCGAATAAGGCTTGCAACTCTGTTTGCCTCTAGAACTTTGTGCACATTTGATTGAAATTATGAAGGTATGTATCTGCACAAAATGAGGATTGATTCTCGTTGGATAATGTGTTCATTCTTGCAAATGGCAAGATAACTCTCGTTTCCCACTCGAAAATGCCATTCACCCTCATCTGTGACGACTTGCACGAACAGTGCGCACGTATATTCGAAAGGACACACAGACGCCAACAACACAAAAACCGATCTCAAACGAACCAAAGCATTGTTTTGCGATTCCAATGCGATGTTTGTCTTTAAAGACACACAACTCAGCAATCAATAAGTAACATGATGCATGATAAATAACTATTTGCAAATAAATACAATAAGCATGTAATCAAAGCGCAATCAAGCGCAAACGACGACAGTGTGTGGCTTGGCAGCGACAGTAACACTTTTCAATTTTCTACGTTTTGTTTTCGTTTTCTACGTGTTCCTCCTTTTTGGTGGGATTTTGGATTTCGGATTGTGTTTCTTTTTATCGTTGCGTCGTCGTCGCCACTTAATGACTATAAAACAAAACTACATCTCACTCAAAAAAAAACAACAAACAAATTTCACCCAATTTCACAGCTTTCGTGTGTGCGTCTCTCAACAAAATCACTGTTTTTCTTTTCAACTACTGTATGCAAGCGAAGGTGCAACGACAACAAAAACAAAAGAGTTCACCAGCGAACTTCGAGAATTCTCCAATTGTAACCAGCAACTCACCAGAATTAAGAAAAATTCGCTTTTGGGATATGAAAGTTATTCAAAACACTACTGTACTACTGTGCACAGTTGACTCGAGTATCGATTGACTCTGACTGTTGTTAAGACGTTGCCGGCTGTGGGCTTTTATAGTGAAAAACTCTTTGAACAGTAGCTAGCAATCGCACTGGTTGCGACCACTTGGAAAGCCCCCTTTAGCTGGTGAGCATGTCACACGGTGCGTTGTTGTATTGTACGTAAGCCTTACGCTTTAGCATAAAGCTTGGGTGTGTATTCGATTGTGTTTTGTCTTGGTTGTTGTTTTTTCCTTGATTTTTGATTTGCCTTTTCTCTCATTGCTCGCGTATATTTCCATTCATTATCGTCATCTTCTCCCGTCATCATCACTCTCACTCTCTTTACATTGATTCGGTTCGTTGGTGTGCCTTGTGTGTTTCGTGTGTCTGTGGCCGTATTGAATTTGATCGTCGCTTGCAGCAGCATATCATTTGATTTCTTGACTCTTAACAATGACTTATGGTCACAGCATGATTCCATAGAGTAGTCTTAAGTGTCTACGCAAGAGGTATTTTTTTTTCTCATTTTTTTTTGTCATTATTTATTCAAATGAAATGTAGTTCAGTATCACATGGCTTAATCGAGATTAAAGCAACAGTCTCCTTAACGAGGAAGAAACCTTTCTTCTTTCTAAATAATGGACACTCGGTCGAGGCTACGTTTTCGATGCGATAACGATTAATTAACCGTGCCGAGGATGTACTTGTTGCCGATTGCCAATTGAAGCTGCGACGTGCAATTTGAATTGATCACGACGATCGCTAATGATGCCCATAAGGGTGAAATCGATTTCGAAGAAATATGCATTTTGTTTATTTTTCTCCCCAATTAAGAAAAGTTAATTATATAAATTTTGTTGCTTTTTGACTTGAAGTAATTACACAGGACCGAGTCGATGGAGATGACTTGGTGGCAATCATCAAGTGATGCTGCTAATGATTGATTGAGGTTTTTTCAAATGATCAGCTGGTTGTAATCAGTGTCTGAAGTCCTGCATGAACTGTGGAGAACTGCATTGATATCGTCTAAGATCTGCAACTTTCTTCGCTGTCTGTAATCTTACTTTACTACAATTGAACTTCGTTAAGTCGAACTTCGATAACTGTCAGTCTGTATAACTTCAATGAAGTTGGGTGGCATTAAGACTAAAATTTACATCTAATTTCGGATAACGTGATAAGCAAGTGGTGGTTTGTGTTATCGAAGATGGACTGTATTCTATGCTCTCCTATGCTTCTGTTATTTGCTGCTGATCCTACTGGTATACTTTTAATTTAAAAATAAATAACATATTCTGTGTCAGTTCGCGCCGCATCTTTGGACTTGTAAACAAAAGATTACATATAGCAGTGAAAAGGCAGAGCTGTTCCGTGTCTAATTAACTCGACCATTTGCATTTACCCAGATTGTCTCTCTGTCCTGGGACCCAGCATATATGACTATTGTACTGGTCAGTTTTCACATCTAGGCTATAGTTTGTTACGGGTTTCGAAGTCAAGGAGATTGATTTATGTGATTGATTGCTTATGAAGATACTTAGATTCCCTTTTAGCCATAACAGTGCTTCGCCTCTCGCACCATCCTCGCCAGAAAAAGGCTGAAATATACTCCCGGGTGAATTTTTCAGAGAAAACAACATAATCAACTCCTGCTTTCATATTATTGTCTGACACATATGCATAGGATAAGATGAAGAGTTGTCATAAGTATTCAGCATCCATTTGCCGACCAAGTAAGTCGAGTGGAACACGATCAAAGATAAAAGATAACGTCAAGGACTCAAGAGCACTTTAGAGGGCAGTTAGGAATGCACCAGCAATACAACAATACATAGCCGATATCATGATCTCCAAATTCTTAATCCAACCAAATCACCCTATAAGCGGTGAGAGCACTTAAACCATCCAGGGGGATGATTTGAAAACTTCGGATGACAACACTATAGGCGCTATATTCCAGAACTTCGTGCACCTACCACACGCGGATGGCATTGAAGTGATTGGTTAAACGCGCTGAGTCGTGAATGAAGAATTTCTTGGCATTGACACTGAATAGCCTTAAATGGTCTGCTGGCTTATGAGGTTAGAATGAACGCACAACAGCAACGTCTTAGACAAAGCGCCACAATGGAGAGCTAAACTTGAAAATAAAACTCATTGTATTTCAAAAGGTGAAGCTATGCAGCTTACAAGGAATATAAAAGACCACGTAGAAAGCATGAACAACGTGGCTCCGAACCAAAGTGTTCTCAACGCCTAGAATCTGAGATGGTGCAATAGAGAACACTCCCATTTACTGTGAATTGGAGAAGGACATTTGGCACTTAGGAGGGAAATGTTGCTCGA
Source organism: Eristalis arbustorum (assembly GCA_916610145.1). Taxonomy (NCBI): domain Eukaryota; kingdom Metazoa; phylum Arthropoda; class Insecta; order Diptera; family Syrphidae; genus Eristalis; species Eristalis arbustorum. Next base: position 25,016,970 of record OU744319.1, read on the forward strand.
AGTAGGAAAATGGCGGTAGGAGACGGACGATCATTTAAACAAGATTTATTTGAAACATAAGAACATCGTATGAGACGTGTTTTTTTTTTTTTTTTTTTTTTTCTTTTTTCATTAATTTTTGTTTTATTTTGAATTTATTAACTTACATGCTAGACAAAAATGCTTAAAACTAGCTTAACTAACTTAAGAAATTGATCTTACTCCTAACCTACTGACCCTATGCGGGTACTCTAAGCTATTCTAATCTTAAATTTGTCTATACCTTTCGGATTATGCTATGTTTTTTTTTTATTGTGTTAAAAACACACCGTTTTACTTTTATTTGTTTCGCCAAGAAAACTGGAAAGAAAAACTTGGCTATATATATCTATTTTAACCTAACTTAAACTAACTACAACTAAAACTAACCTAACATTAAAACTTAAGACTATCTTAACTATGTCCGTAACAGTACGGACGCGTGCACCAGGGCGTATATGCTATGTATATGCCTGACATATATAATTTATACGCCGTGGTGCACCTTTTTTTTTTTTTGTGGATTTTTGTATTTTTTTTGTTTTTATTTGTAATTTTTTTTTTTTTTTTTTTTTTTTTTTTTTTTTTTTTTTTTTTTTTTTTTTTTTTCTTACGCTCTAACTTATAACCTATGTAAGTTGGCCACTATGGTCAACTAGCGCATCAATATGAGAAGCTACCCGCGGCGGAGACTGGTTTTGGTGTAACCACCAATAAAATTGCCGTTCTTTGGCAGATTCTCTCCTGTCTCGAGCACAGATCGCTCTACTGAACCGGAGGAGATCCTCATGACTGCGAGCGACATCCCGTTCATATTGAAGTCGCCTGTCCACTGTTCGGCGTACGACGTGGAAGATTACAGGACATCCGTGTGGATCCTGTATTAGGCCAATTGTGTCGAGATAGAGGAACGCCTCGGGAGGAATAAAGCCGGAAAGGCGCACTCTCTCATGATACATAACGTTGGGGTAGTAAGCCCCAAAGATCAGACTGTTGGAAGAAGTCATAGCTCGTGCAATGTGCCTTCTGATCAGCTTAATAATAAAATTATCTATCCTGTTGAGGTTTGCCTCGTTGTACAAGACCTCATTGGGATAGTACTTCTTGTACTCAGATTCGGAAGTACGATACAAACGGAGACAAGTCCGAAGACATTGTCTCTCGAACAACCTCATCTTTTCCATCTGGGAAGGACTCACGTTGAACCACAGTGGACAACCGTATGCCATAATTGGCCGGATGAGAGCCATGTAGCAGATTACCTTCACCCTGGTATCAAGTTGGCTGCTGTAAAACAACCTCCTTGCCACAGCAAAGGCCTTTTTAGCTTTGGCCAGAGCAATATCTATATGTTTGTTAAAATACAGATATTGGTCCAACCAAATGCCAAGATACCTAACTACACTTTTCACATCTAAAGGGCGTCCCTGTGGGTCAACAATGCCGAACTTACGCCAGTTTGTGCGCGTATCCCATGTGGCCATGTTCAACGGGGTTCTGAAAAGGATAGTTTCACACTTCCTGAAGTTGATAATCAACTTCCAGTCGTCGCAAAATCGCTGAATTTGATCGAAGTCACCTTGCAACAAGATATTTATTTCTTCGACCTTCGGACCTGATCTGTACGCCACTAAATCGTCGGCGTACGCAATTAAGTGCGGCATTGAACCTATCAGATCTGCAGTGAATATTGAAAACAGGATCGGCGAACCAACCGCTCCCTGTTGCAGACCATTTTTGATGTCAAAGACCGTGGAAGAAGTTACATCGCTACTTTTCACGACGAACTTTCTACCTGTTATCATGTCATCATATGAGACGTGTTTCCATTTAGAACTTATCTAATGCAACACTTATGCCTGAACTGAATGGATTCCCATTATGTATAAGTGGATAAGTGCGTTTAAAAGGTATAAAGAAACACATCCAATTCGAGCATCTGCTGATTCGTACAAGTTTGATGTAAACCAGGTGCTTTTATTCAACTGATTCAGCAGCCTGTATAGTAAAGTGAGATCACGTCATTTGATGTTCGTCGGTCTTAATGTAGTACCTCTTATTCTATTCACTGAATCAAAAGGCAGTGTAACAGAAGTCTAGTGTTCAAAGACATCGAATACTAATATCCTTTGTTGAAAAAGTAACTTTTCCTTCCTCTTGTCAAATTTTCTAAGTTCATCCTAAAATGTCAATGATTTGTCAGCGGCGACGTAAACAATTAACGACGAACGCGTGGTGATCACACTCAAATGAATTGCTTACAATAAAATTGTAGAACATTTGCTGATGAATAATTGCTACTGCGTCTTTTAAGATTCCCAGTTCAGAGTCAGCTGTAATCTTCCGATCATTATAGCAATCTCAGTGGCCTATAGAGCTAAATGTCGATGTAAACTCACTTGTGATCTTCCAATCTATAATATGTGACAGTGATTGAATGAGACATTCTATCACGAAATAGAGGTGAACCGTGTAATGAGTCGGTTGTCAACACTGTTTTTTATTTGAACAACATTGGATTTTAATGGCAGCTTAAGATACGCATCATCTAAGAGTCAAAAGTGAATAAAATAAAAATAAAGCGGCACTTTCAGACACTGTTCTACTTACACTATGGACTCTAAGATTGAAACAAATTCTGTCTTCACCTCGACGACAGCCGAATCATCGCTCCAATCTCACTCATCAGTCCGTTTCTGTGTGCTTTTTAATTTTATTCCCGACTTAATGAATGCAAAATTTAGACTCACTGACACAGTTTGATCCCTAACATTTCCAATCTCGGGAACTATTTCTGTTCATAGATAATTCTCTATCATAAGATGTTTTCGCTTCATATCTGCTCTTCGATCAGGAATCACTGGGCTTATGCAAGCTAAACCCGCCAATGGAATACATCAAGAATACATCTAGCCCACGTATCGAACGAGTTCCTCCAATTGATTAACATTTCATTATTGATCAGATGCATAGGGTATCGAGCGTGATCTATTTGAAGAAACCCGTTTGTCTAGTTTCATTTTTTGTTGTTTATGAAATGACAAGCCATTACACGGCCTGTTATTGATGTAATTGCACAACACACATGGGAGGTGATCAACAGAAATCAGTTTTGGGGCGGTATCCCATCCTTGGGTGGTGGAAAAAAAACTTCATTTTCGACTGGATATTGATGTCGTTAGAATCGTGAGTGTAACACAAGTGGGTCAACTAAGTTTGACCTGATGCCTTCCACCCTTGACAGTAGCTGAGTTCTAATTCGAAATGCAAGCAAGTTCAACGAAGAGTCTTCAAACGAAATTCAATGAAAAGCGTTAAAGTTGTTTAAGAAATGTTATGTTGTTGGACGCAAGTCCTTCGAAAGTCCACAGATCTTTACTGAAATATTTAATTGCCATCTTACATTATTCTTATTCTCACACCTTCCAATGGTGACACTTTAAAAATGCCTGCTGGTGCAACTTGTACAGCCTCTGTATTGTTTGTGAATTTGAAGATGTCTCGTAAAAACTAACTAGACATCGTTTCATCTAGGCTGTGGAACACTAAGCTTCTCACGAAGCGTCTTGACAACTTGGTTACGTCTGGCGAATGGTGCGTTTCATTTGTTTGAAACTATCGATATGTTTACTCCCAATCATCGTGAGCTTTAACCCAACACAAGCCGAATATGAGAGAGAGGGAGACGATTTTTTGATTGTAGTCAGCATGAGATATTAAATTTGACTGTACCTTCGAAAGCATTCTTGAGGCTGCTGACTATATCCGATAACAAAACTTCACCTAATACAATTCTTCGCAGACAGGACTGAATAGCCGACAGAGTGTTTTATATTGCGATGGCAACAAGAACTAGTGCCACTTTTGATATGTACATACAACCACCCGCTTTATGCTTTAAGTCGAATTACGTCTTCATGACTTACAAGATGACATCAAAAACATTCGTAAATTTCATGAAATACAAAGATTTTTTTACAATTTAAGTAAGTCGACATTTTGTGCTTGTCTCTGAAACATCCGATTCCTTGACGACATGAAAACCACCAAACAAGAAACCTGCACTAACTCGCCAACAGACATCACAAGTTATGTTCATACTTATATATTTAAGCGGCGCGTATGGACTGGGTGGAAGACTGTTGCACTTGAATCTCGACGTCTAGGTTCGATCCCCGGTTTGTATGATAAAAATTTTCAAGGCCCCACCTCTTTAATGGCTGATTAACAAGCCTCCAAATCTAGCATGGTCTTACTTGACTCCAGTTGCGCAACCCAAGCCGGTTTAGATCGACTTCAATTTGTGCGCTCCACCTAAGGCAAGACCTTCTTCTACTTCGCTTTCCACCTGGGTTTGATTAGAAAACTCTGCGGACAGGAGCATTGGTGTCCAATGCCACCTTAAGCGCCTAATGCGAATTCCTCCTACAAGGCCAACTTTGGACAAAGTGCCTGCTTCAGCCCCACACAGCCGGACTGGTATGACCAAAGCCTGATATGGAATCCTCTTAGTTGTTCGGGGTAGAAGTTTATTATTTAATTTTAAGTTATATAGGGTAGCAATAAGAAGCCCGTTTTAAGTCGTAATCTATGGAAAATCATCTCTCTGAAGTGAATAATTTCCTTCAAATGTCTTTAGTGCTTCACTCGACTTGTGATTTTCAAAGGCTACAGCAGAAGCTTCATGTGTGTCTACTTAAGCCTTTTCATAATCCAAAAATCCACCTCACAAGCTTTCTTACACACTCGCCGTTGCCTAGGTGGAAAAGCACCAACCAGCCCAGGTAGGTTAAAATTCACCCGCCTCAATACAACCCAAGCAAATGCGGATTCACTTATCCACCCCGTCTAAGTGCTTTGCATAAGCGTGACGCATCATTGTCGCAATTAGACGCAACAGCAACGCGATTAAGATCAATTATCACGTTATGTCTTATTAGTGCTTAACAAATAAGCCCTTTATTGACATCACCATAGGTTAACCGTCGGGTTCAACTGAAACATCAACTGGATTGGGGAAAACCCCATCAAAGCCACCAACAAACACTGAAAACAAATCGCATGCACGACATTCGTAGCGCAGTCTGCCTTCGAAAAGTTTTCCATTCCATTGACTTACAACTTCGCATGGCTTCCATTGCGCATAAAATTTCCATAGCAATCGAATTCTTAAGAAATAATTATTCCACTGGGCATACATTCTGCATCAGGTGCAGCGCGTCCGTTGCCTTCACTGGAAAACAAAAGAGTGGAGGCCCCAAATGAACATTTCATTGAGCACGCAAAGGAAACGTTAATAAATGCAATCAACTATAATTACTTGTTTATTGTCTATTTTCCCCGTTCATAGCATAATTTTGTGTTAACTGCTGAGCCCGTAGATGGATGCTAAATGATGCAAAAACTGACAATAGACGCTGCCGCTGGCTCAAATTCATTCTAACAATGGGACGGCATTGTGAAGAGGGTTGTGTAACCTTCACCCACTGCAATGGATTGCGATTGAATGACACCTCTGTGACCCAAGATGCTGACAGCGTATTGATCCCGACTCACCTCACTCCTCAACCGTGCAAGACTGTCAATTGATCCACCACCAGCACCGACCATCGCACCATCGCCTGACAGGCTTTGTTTGTTCCGCAAATATTGGTTAATGACACAAAGGTTGACATAAGACGTCAATCTCGGCGTTTCTTCCTCTTGTCTCCATTGGACTGCCGTGGGATGAGTGCTGGGGATTTTTTCTCTTGCTTCGCATAAATATTAAAGATTGATAATACAACTTTCGCTTTTCAATTTCTTTTGACACCGTTAACACGGTGTTGCGCCAAAAAGAACTGTAGAAAGTGAACAAGATCTTAATGAAATTCGTGAGGTGCTTGCAAGTTGTATGTTTGGAATGGAAATCAGACGCTGTGGGGATATGTCTTGTACGAGCTGGTGGAGGGTATGCAGTTGACTTCCTCTTTACTCCCAGAGAACATGTGTAGGCAACAAGAACGATGCTCCTGCCTTCACTTATGTGTGAACGTATTTAACATAGAAGCGAGAATGAACAGTATACTCTTTCTAGGGCCGGTGGAAATGGACTTAATCGGCAGCCAATAGGAGAATGAACTCGGTTCTTGACTCTCAATTACCATTGATAGATTTGGATATATGCATACCGCGTTACAACGACCTTTCTCAAACACCATTCTCTAGAGCTAGCTCTAGATCATACGAAAAATGAGCGAAGACGTAAGATGAGATTATCGATATATGGGTTCAGTGACATTATGACATCCCAAAAAGATGCGAAAAAGAAGATCTTCTTAAAAAGATTACTAACTCAGTACTCATTCCGAAGAAAGATCTGCCATCCACGTCTAATGCATCTACTGAAGCACAGAGAGTTCACACAAATCGTAGACCGACTACATGACAAAGTGGATGCAACGATTCCTCGTTGGTTCTCGTCAATATTAGTAGTCAGTGGTTTACTCAAAAAATCCATCTGTATCTGAAAAAATGTCAAATTCAACTACTGAATCATCAAAAAACAAACAATCTGCTCTGCTATGAACAGGATGCGCACATATAAACAAATACATTTTAAGAGTACATATGTTGAAATTATCCAGTACGGACGTCAGAAGAATCTTTACAAAATAATCGTACTTTTTCAAACATAATGTGTACTAAGACAGGTGTGGTGTGGTGGTAGGTTGGTGGCCTGACGGCCCTATGGCCATCATGTTATTTGGTTAGGTTTAGTGGGCTGCTAGCGAAATTTCCGGCACAATCAGACCATTGCTGGTCCATTGTGATACCCCTCAGACATCTACGGGTATCACAATCTAGTGATACCCACTGATCGACAACTTCAGTGATAGCCGTTAATTTGATCCCAACCGCAAATGGTGACTGGAACAGATAAAAGCGTTTTAACTTTGCTTTCACTGGGATTCCGCCCACTACTTTTAGTCAGCATCATTCCAATCAACTGAATCAAGTAAGCATCTCAATTTTAAGATCTTCTTTAGTTAGTCTTCCAGCTGTGTCGCTGTACGATATGGTAAGGAGCAATGCATGTGTGGCTCTTATTAGCATGCGTACATCCTAGCCGATTAAAGTCGATAAATGTTGTAAATCTCTTTTTATTCAACGTCGACAGTCCATCCAGAGCATCATTTTCTAGTTTTTCTTTCTTGTGAAGCTAAGTGACGTATACGCATACGTTCTTGCTAGAGATTCTTCTTTACCTCTTCGAAGAACTGTTGGCTCGTTGCAAACGATCGTTTGATTCTAATAAGAATCACGGTGTTTATTTCACGCTCTATCAGCATAAGACACTCGGTTTTCAGAAAAAATCGTCATCTTTTTGTTGTTTGCGTTGTGCCCTCTGAACGCGAGAACTGCCTTGTTTATCACAGTCACTTTGGCATGAACGACCTTTCTCTAGTCTAAAAGTGCCAGTCTAATCTTCTGTTCACAATTAAGTGTTTCTTGTAGAAATTCGGAAACGCAATCTACGAGATTAAGTCATTGGATTTTTATATATGAAACATTTTTTCGGCAGTTGAGTTGAGACAGACTAATTCTACCTAATACACTTTCTCCAATCGTTTAATATCATTTCATGGATTTAATCGCCGATTTGTGGCAAGATTACAACTTTTGAGCCACCTCCTCGATAGTCGATCGCCGTCCCTTTTGCTGGTGCGACCACATAAGGAGTTAAGTAAACTAACTTCTTAAATATTGATTGTTATGGTGCAGTTGGCATAGTCCTTAAGAAGAATTTCCTTGGATTCGGTGATGATTTTTCAGCGCACGAAATTCATTTAGCTATCTGTTTTCAATGACAAAGTAATTGACATATCTTTCTAAATACTTAACAGAATTCTATGAATGGGTCGAAACAAAGAGAATCAAGTCTGCATTTAAAGTAACTGAGTCCGAAATTCAAACTGACTCATCAAACGACTCTCGTTTAATGCCCAACAAAATATGGTATCAGCAACTACATACAATATGGTCATCCTTTAAGCGATAGTTAGACACATAATTTCCTAGGCTTTGCTCGAACTGGCTGACTCAGCTCCAATATAAATTCACCCCTGAATGCAATATATTCAAACGGACAGTTAAATAAATACATATTTTCGTAAAACCCGCCCGAAGTCCTTGATCTTTGTCAATCAAATACTCCACTTCTAAGAAGAGAATGAATTAGCTTTGGATTTTATTGCTTGATTTAAAATCCAAAGCTGCGAGATTCACAAAAACCACACGATCAGATCTGTCAGAAACCGTTAAATTCATTCGTTGATCATCTACTGTAATTAGTTGCAACACTTGATGGATTTCTTCTGATACCGTCAACTCCTATCCAACGCACATGCTGCACACAGCACAACCCCATCACTTAGCATACGGTTCGTGGTAGTCTTTGGGCATTTCGAGGAAATCGAAAATGAATACTATGTGTAAAGCCGTTAACCTACATTTTGCATTCAATACGCGGCACAATCTCAATAAATAATTCGCATAAATCGAGAAACGAAAAGTTAACCCTAGCGAAGCATATTTCGTTGCCAATTTTAATTTCATTTATCACCCGTGTCTGGAGACCAGAAGAGCTTGAAACTGGAAATGGCCGGTGCTGGTGTGGCTGGTGCAGCAACTGGAACCCGATCCCATGACATACACGTTGGAAGAGATACGCACAGAAGCAGGCTGCCAGGTGCCAAGTCGACTGTGTCAACTGCTGACTGCTTCTCCTTGGATGAGTGATACTATCGGAGCGTGCTCTGATTTTCTGGTTTAATTCGCTTCGCGCTCTCTCAGTGACAGTTGCTGTAGATAAATAAATAACACATGCCATCTATTTGCAGGCGTGTGTCGGGGGCCAATTTGCATTTGAAATAAAATACCGTGGCGCCAAAAACAGTGGTCAGTTGCAGAGATTTTTGATGACGATTTCGCCACAAGCGTGATAGAGTTCATCGGTGGAGATTGGATTCGTTTTGGATTGTGATAGAAATCATCAATGACAAGAGTTCGATAACTTTTTAATTGGTTTCCATTTATGTCATAAAATATATTATTAATATTATATTTTACTCTAGTGAAATGTTGATGATCTCAAGTTGCTCTTGTGTAGACTTTCATTGCCCTCGTGCTAATTTAGGCTAGCTCTAATTATTGCGTTTATAAACGCAAAATAGCGCCGATATAAAGCAATTGTCATCCGCCTTGTCCGTAAAAATAAAAAAAATGTGCGTTAAGTATGTGACCATTAGGCATAGTGCAGTAGATGCATTAAAGCACTGATGCGTTTTGGAAAAAAGGCCCCAACTTCTTAATCTATCCGAATATAGATCTTTGCTTGTACAATGGATCTAAAAACATGACAGATTGTACTAACAGGTAGACTAAGTTACAATTACTTTGATGATGAGCCTACATCAACAGCTCTCTCCTTGTCAACAGCAAATAGCTTCCGCCTGATTCGAGCAGAAATGGAACAGTGGCAAATAAAGTGCTCTGCAGTGCCGTAGCCTTCTCCACAGGCAGGCAAATTGTTTTATAGCTTGGAAACATTTAGGTGTTTAGCGAAATATGGTAGGCATCCTAACAGGCACTTGGAAGCCATCTGCATTATTTTCTAAATTCTGAAGAGTCATGCTACTTTCGGTTGTGCTTTCTAGAAGCCCAACCATCGATGGAAACTCTAACCCAGAATGCAGGTAGTCTCAACTCAGCTTCCGGTCCTAAGGGTACCTCCTCTGATCCTTGTCTAGCAAGTTTATCTCTTTCCCGTGATCCCGTGGTGGCTCTAGATCGATCAAATGCAGCGAAGACTTGCATTCTAAACTATCCATGAAGTCGTTAAAGGGTAAGGCATTAAGTACAACTTGGTTGTCACTACAGACTCAACTACTTGAAGCTCACACAATTCAATCGTAGTAGTTCTCGTAATAATCTTAACATATCCAGCTTGTAGGAGGCTGCAGTTTCACTGTCTCTTTTATAACATCATGTAGCCTCTAACCAGCTTAGACCAACTCCACAGGTGCTTTAATGTTGCAACCCACTAAGAAGTGAAACGAAGCTTAGTGCAATTCAAGAAAGATAGTTGCGAGAGATGTCGAGCAGAAGAATTATTGTACATAAAGAGTCTCATTTGAAGGTGATTGTTTATATTTTAAGTAAGAATGTCATACTTCCGAAAACTGTCTTATATTCGATTTTTTTATCCTTATCCTTTGTTTTTTCGATCCCCAGTCTGATTTTCTTATCCAATTATATCTTTTGCTCATGTCAGTACTCTTAACGTTTCCCATTAGGTCATAATATCTCAGAGAATTAGCATTTCAGATCAAGCATTGCGATGACAGCTTTCGAATTTCCACTTTAACAGCGTATCTAATAGGGGTCAAGAGCAGCCATATATTGAGTGGATGCTTTTGGATTTTGGGTTCATATCTTGCACATCTTTCAAATTACTGACAATTCTGTAAGGGTCTGTCTGCGAACAGATTCTCAAACGTCTTCTTTTATGGAAAATACGTTCCATCCTTGTACCAATGCAACACTTAGGACACCTGTCATTTCTCAAACGATATAAGATATATTTAACTTCACCTGACTTAGCTTCAATTTAGGCGTCCCAATATTAAGTTGAATGCCCCCATTCGGGAGTACATACCGCTAAAACTGCCCTCAGCCTACCACATAATACTTACAAGCGATGGCCATGGCGTTATGATCAGAAGTCCTATACTTTCACATTAGGGGCATGAACTAGGGTCAAAAGTATACATAAGCCGCATCCTGCAAACGATAAGCGAACTTCGCAAGCTCTCATATTTCATACTGTGGACCTGGTCTCCCACTTTGTTGATCGTGTTTTCTGTTTGACAAGCGGCAATGATTGACTCCTTGAGCCAATATTGCGTTCGAGATCGTTAATTAGGATATTTAAGAACTCAGCCCAAATGTTCACAAGAAGTATGCCTGCTTGTTTGTTTGCAATTCGCGGCTTGTTTACACGCCCCTTTACTTATTTACTTATTAAATACTTAATAAATCCTCGTTATGAACCTGTTCAGCACTTCTAAGAAGTGCATTATTTACTGCTTTGACTATTTTCTTTTTGCAGGAACAACTTTGTCAAGAGGTTGCATCGAATTGGTTGCGTCAGTATTTGCAGCCCACTTATAAATGGTTCATGAAGTAGGGTGGGGATTTTTAATTCAAACTAGATACATCTAATATTTTTCCAAACAAAAGGGCTGCTACGTGCAACAAAAACCTGTTGCCTAAGCAGTTCTAATTGCTCTTGAATCAGTCCAGTCAAGTGGAGCAGTTCTAGTGATGTTAGGACCCAGCTATGTCTGTACACACTCTTGTTTAAGTGCACAGAAAAAGCAATTCCGAGAATAATAAGTAAGCAGCACACTAGTCAAGAGCAGTAGTAATTTAAGCCGTTGCAACAGCAAAACTAGAGCTGAAGCAACTATTCACTTGACCTCAACTCGGTACCAGTCAGGAGTGATGTGTTAAATCAAAACAACTCAGCTTGTTTTTCATTTATTCTTCTTGTGGTTTCAAAAGCGGGAACTCCCTTCAGCGTCTTCAACCAACTGCTCATCACCAACTTTATCCAAACGACGCCAATAGTTCAATTAGCACCAATCATGGCCGCCGGTCCACCAACCAGTTAATTTTTGTTTTCAATATTTTCCCGGCACCAACTCCACTGTAGACCAGCTCGGGCAGCTAACAACTTGCGTACACAAACTTTCCGGCCAAACGGCATTTCACGAATTTGGAGCAAGGCAAGACCGCAGATTAAATGGCCAAACATTGCCCGCCTATTGTGTGAATTCAGAATTTCCCCCGAAATGATGGTAATTGATTGAGCCAGCCCACACAGGATGACTTGACGTGCGGTTTTAATTGATCGCCCATTAGATTTTATCTCCGGATCAGAGGTTGAGAGTCCACCTCGCGCACAGTCATTGGCGCTATTTCGAAGCAAATATGATGTATATTTGCACGTAATTAAGCGCGTCTAATGCTTACAACAACGATGGTAATTACACTTGGCGCGGGCTAGAGGTCGATAGTGATTAAAGCATCGTGCACAGATGTAGATGACGCAAATGGAATCGGTCTAGCAGCCTTAACTGCTAGCTCATTTGCAAAATAACTTATTTTCATGGCACTTATGGCAATGTATTCATGAAGTATAACGTCTCTATTCGCGCTCACTAAAGGCAATCAGGAATCGCCGAATAGTCAACGACTGTTGTCGCATCATGAATTAACATGAAGTTTACGTGGAAATCGTATTTTTTTTCGAGACACAAACTTTGTTATTCAAATGCGATCGATGGTCAGTTAGATTGTAGAGATTTTCTCAGAAATTGTGTTAATCATTTAACCAGAATAAAACAGAGTCATTTGCGGTAATTTTGTGATTAAATTTAAATGAGTTTCGATTTCGATCGAATTTTCACTTTTGATCTTGCCATAATGAATACAGTAAAGCACTATTCAACTGTTCGCCAGGACTTACTGCCTTTATGTTAAGCGATATAGCACGAGGAATAAAAATGATTCGTTTCCCTTAAATAGCAGCAGAAACTACCCTCTTGAGCAAAAGAGAGATTGGCCAACGATCGGGCGGCATCAGAGAGGCCAAGTCAATCGTCTTTGGATCGCAAAACGCTACCTTTGTTGGTGTTCTCGTGGTAGGAACTTGACGAATTACATTTTTCAAAGCATGGATCGTGATGGGAAGCTTACATCACCAAATTTACAAGCTTACAGAGAAATTGTCTTGCAATGAAGCGTAGTGAGGTGTATGGATCGAAGTATGGATCAATGATGTCACCAGACCAAGGGCAGCACCCTACCGTAACTTCCAATGTCTTATGTGAATTGTCTGCATCAATTCTATTAACGTATCGACAGACTGAACAACTGGCCTCACTGCTGAAGAAAATCTTTTCTGAAAATTGATCATTCAAACGCTGATGATCAAAGCGATCAATCCGGAGCTGGTAAGGGGTTTAGATGCAATTTTACAATATGCAACAAAATTCAGTAATTTGTAGAGATGCTTCTTTAAGTAGTAATCCCCATAGATTACAATCCGCAGATGTTTAAGACCAATGTGCACAGGTACCTCCTCTCTCTCTCTCCCTCCATACCCTCGGCCCGTGCTGTGTCTTGACCCCGGACAATTAAGGGTATTAACAACCATTTGAGCACGCGCAAATTATATATAAAAAAAGGTATTATTTTTGACTGGTACAAGCGAATATCATTCGCAGCAGGAAAGTCATCAAACGGAATACCGCTATGAACTTGGTGCACTAGTCGATAGACCCAAATTTAGACCGACCTGGGCACACTGCAGGATGCAGTACGATAATCGATGAATGACGAAGCCGACGAGCTGTTGACACAGGGAGCTCCACTAAATAGCTCTCATACTTGTGAGGTACACATTTCATCAAGTTAATGCACAAATTATACTAAGCTAACTTGAAAAAATGTGTAATCAAAGGATCTTCTAAAAAAAACTCGCAGGCACGGATTCGAAGACCTTCTTAGATGGCAGGTTGGAGTCCATGAGATCGATGTGTGGATCTAGTGTATGAACGGATTTTTTCCTTCCGAACTACATCCACATCATTGTCACCTTCCTCTCATACGAAGCTATATATCCGACATAGAATTTTTCTTTCGATGCCATCAAGAATCAGCTCTGTAGTTTTGCTAAGGTTCCAGCTTTTGACTCGATAAGTCAGCACTGATAAAATAAGAGTTTTGTAGAGTATGATTTTGGTCCAGGAGTTTTGACAAGCCAATGTAGCGTTGCCAAGGGGAATTCTACATCGGTTCTCCACGTCTCCATTCGTGGAATTTATTTTTGTCCCAAAGTAGACAAACTCCTTTACTACCTCAAAACTGTAACTTCCGATTGTGATCTTTTGCCCCAGATGACGTGCGGCGGATCGTTTCTTGCTCGACAGCTCGATTCGCCTGTTCTTCAATCGTAGTAAAAGTTTCCACAGCGGCGCATTGGAAGCGCTCGACTTTGTCGATGTCATCTGCGTTTTCCAACAGATGAATTGTGCCTCCCGTGCATTTGAACAGCCCCCAAGAACAGACACTCTCTTCGATGCTTCTCGTTCTTGTAACTTTGTGAACAGACCTCTTGCGCTGGGCGCTCATTCCACGAATGTGGTATATATGTTGAAAACCTCAGTTTATTGACAGTTCTACTCAGTTCGTAACGCAGTTCCGTCTGAATGACAGCGCAACACCATAGTCATGTGGGCCAAGAGTTTTCGAGCTTACAAGACAATGGGACCTGATGGCATTTTTTCCTGAAAACCCATCAAGGGTAGCATTCATCATTGCTCATTGGTTAATTGTTATCTTAAAGTGAAGTCTCCATTGGAGTCATATTTGTATCTAAATTTTTTAAGGAAAATCAACTGTGCCGTCAAGGAAGAGGCGAGAAAATTCCCACACGTTGAATCGATGGCTTGAAAACCTTTGCGGCTCTTTTCTCCTTCACGCTAAAAGTAGTCAAATGTCTAAAATAAACTGTTGCGGATGAGTCTCCAATGACGTTCCTCCACTCACTTGAAAATTTCCTCAACACAAGGAATCATCACTTCCACCACTTGATAGCAATCTCAATCCATAGTCAGCACAGCAGATGCGTTTATTGAAAACACTCAACGCCAATGAGACAGGATTGCACAACTACTAAGTGCCGCGTACAAGACCATCGCCACTGCATTGTTACCAACAACCTGAGAGCTTTGTGCAGTGCACACATTACCCGCAAATGTGCAAATCAATGCTAAGTAGTTTGTTGAATTATTGAAATTCAGCCAATTATAAGTTGTTTGCCTTGACACACACTCAACTCGGAGGAGTTTCGACTGGCTACACCATGCGAGTTCCCAATAAGCAGCGCCAACTCGTCGACCTTCTGGAATAAACTTTCTCCCAATTCAGTGATATCATCATCATCCCCTGCATTCAGGCGTAAAGTTAACTCCCTCACTCCAACTTTTCGATCATCAAGCCTTATCAATTCACCTCGATGATCGATTGATAAACTCGCGTCCATGTTATGTCACCGCGCACGAATCGTGACTCAACGCCTCAAAAATCCATTGCGACACATTTCACAAGCAAACTACGGCTTTTTCAATTACATGCGATTCGCTATCAAGAAACCGTCAATCAGTTGTCCAAACATCAGTCAAATAACACTCGTATTTCATCTGAATCGCAACAGTCAATACGGCAGCGGTGAACCGCCTCTACGGAACGAAAACGCTAACGCAACATGTAGAACGTCAACGCTTGGACTTCTCGGAAACCACCGACTTGCCGTGACTCAGTTCGCCGCCAGTTCCGTGATATTAATGCCAAGGTACACACTTAGTGTGAACAGCAAACAGACATTCGAATTCACACATGGATGCAGAAAATGCGCCTTATCAGATTGGCGAGATTGCCGGTATTAGGGAATCGCGCTAGCTAACGCAGTGACTAAGATTTTCCTTTCAGCAATGACCGAAGTCGGGCTTGTTTGCGCTTTGCAATGCAAAGCGATGACATTGCTCGCACAGTAAACAGTTTAATTAATCGACTACTGTTCCGCTGGATATATGTGTAATCGCTTACTGCCTTGACACGTGATGTGGAATAACTGAGTAATTAAACACTGAATTGGATTAATGCAAGAATGGGCGATCGGATGAATCTACAGTCTCGGTAAACGTGTTTCAAGATGGGCAATAAATTCGTTCAAGCCCTTTAGAGCGGATGCCAGCGATGCTTCAAGGAGCACAAGCTTATACTGTACCCCACCTAATAAGCATCCTTTTTCTAATTTCTTGTGTGCAGAGTACATCCCAGCACAGTGGAAAGAGGTAAAAAGAGTTAGCATACCTAAAGCGGGTAAACCAAACCACACTACCGGAAAGGACACTTGGCCGATCAGTCTTTTGTCGTTTCTATTAAAAACCTTGATCTATACATCAGACGACTCACACAACTCATGTAATACTCAACACGCCTACCTCAAGAGCAGATCGGTGGCAATTGGACTGCATACTGTTATTCCTGAAATTGAGAACTTGCAAGTTGTGAACATAGGCCAAAGTAGACCTCTTGTATCGCCACGTGGGCACTTCAATTTAGGATATGTGGTGACCCGTAGCGTTGTGGGTATGTGCATCGATCCCAACCTCGACGTCGTAAGTTCGATCCCTAGTCTGTGCGAAAAAAATAATTTTTACGTTCATTTAATTTTCTTTCGAGTGACTCAAAGAACTTCGACTATAAATGCTCCAAGAGTATTTCCTGTTTACAAAAAGCTCCTCAAACTTGGCGTTCGGAGTCGACATGAAACTGTAGGTCCCTTCCACTAGCGAGAGAAAAATAGCACTCACAACAAGAGTGGTTGTTGAGAAGCTAGGCCCTGGCCCTCTACGGGCTGTAGCGTCACCCATATTATTATATTAAATTATTATGACAGTCAGCCAGTTTTGTTAAAAAATTTCACGAGTGTATTCACTGATTTATTTCTGTGAAAATTTAGGCTGTCATAGAAGCACGAGCCTAAAGTGGCTTTCCTAGTTGAGGCGAGCGCAGGACAGTCGCTGACAAGGTGATGGATACTTTCTCTTCATCCTCGTCTATGCAGCATCGACAAAAGTCGTTTTAAAAGGTCTACCAAGTCTCATTGCGTAGAGCATTGCTAGTTTTTAATCGTTTTAGAGAGATCGGGCTACTTCATCTTTTTGGATCATGAAGAGGCCAGATTTTATTTGTTGTTTGCCAGGTGCTGCTGTCATCAGAGTAAATTGAAGTGTAACTTAAAGGTACCTAAAGCAGTACCTATGTTACAAGAGATTCCATCAATCGGCAGTTTAATGCCCTGTATAGCGAGTTCGTCATTTCTACAGTTTCATGTCAAGCCTCTATGGCCTGGCACCCAGTACAGGCTAATTTTGAACTGCTCGGATATCTCATTTGAAGATACACGGCAGTCGGTCAATATTTTTGAGTTTATGGTGAACTATGCGTGAGATTTAATTGCTGCCTGGTTATCCGTACAGATACAGGCATCTCGGGCGGATATGACGTTCTAAATTAGCCAGGACAGGGCTTCGATAATCGCCATTACTTCTGCTTGCAAGACGCTTCAGTGATCGGGGAGACTACCAGATTTTTTAAGATTTTATTAGAAAAAACGCCAACTGCAACATCAGGAAGGAAGTAGTGAATGCTTTCAAGTCAAATACAGAACAGGGGAAACGATCTGGTCTTACGATCAATATTGATACAACGAAATATCTGTGGTCACAAGCAGAAATTGCAAACTAGCACTACTTAGGTCATTTATTATATGTTGTTGAGCAAGAAACGTTTCTTCCCACATCACCTGGGGCATAGCACCACGATGTAAAATTACACTTTGGGTTAAAGAGTGCATACCTCATACCTCCGAGCAAAGTGGTCTGCACAATGGACTCATCTGGAGCTACTTCGGTCTGTCGAAACAATCAGGCTAAAATCTTTTCACTCGAAGACCCAAATTCACAGCTCTTATTTTGCAAGTCCTGGTATGTGGATAAGAAAGCTGGACGATCAGCCAAACAGGACAGCTGTTTCTTGTTGTTTTCGTAAGAGTGATTCTGCGTCAGATACTTGGTTCTGTCATGTCCTGTTCTATTGCCAAGGAGACTAAGACTCTTCAAGAGTCTAAGACTTGATCCAATTAAGATGTCTACAATGCCAGCAATCTTTCTAATCTCCACCCGGCAGTGTACTGTCAAGTCGATGTCAAAGATTTGGTTAAGAACATCCTTCGTGGTCCCTTCAATCAGACGCCCTGAGAGCTCTTCATCTTTAAAATCGAATGTTCGACTTGGATCCAGTTGATTTTAGAAATAAGGAATACGACACGAAAGATAAGTGTCAACAATTAAGGCTCCAATTACTGAGTGGCCTAGGTAGGCAAAAAGTGTAACGCCTCCAGGGCACGACCTATCCCTTCTCTCCTTTCAGACCCTACTTAAAAATTCATCCTCCAACTGCGCTCAAACTTAAGGAGAATCCCATTGAACAATCCTCAGCTGTACCACTAAAGTTAATGGTGCCGGTTTGCCAATCAACTGTGTGGTAATGTCCAGTGGTTTTACGACAAGACATTATGTATATTTGCCATATTTTACGGGCACTTAAACATGATTGGAGGCGCTCGTTCAATCTTCCCTCTGAGACCCGTGCGCATCCCATTAGTGTTCCACAACCATTTTTACTACCCTCTGACGCACAATTTGAACTTAAAATCCTGTCATAATCCTCAAAAAAAATGTATTCAGTGAATCAGTGAGAATTCAAAACCGCCATCGACTTAACGATTCAACTAAGTTGATCGGTTGACATTTTCCTTGTGCCTGAATCTGGGGCTAACTGCGAGCAGTAGCAAGTGGCAACAAGTGGCTGCGTTCACGCAAAGCTACACACCCCATTTGACCTTGACTCTGCGGATAATCTAACTTAGCTCGTTTCACATTAACTGCCTAATGAATTCCATCGAAATTCGTACGAATTGACTTAATTACAGCGTGCTGCCATCTTTGGGATGACAATTCAAGACGCATTAATATTCATACGGGCCGAGCCAATATTTCGTTTATAGTCTTGGCAATTCGACCGTATTCATGTGTTGTTGTTTGTTTTCCCGGCCGGAGTCGGAGTGGGAGTTATGCAGTAACAGTGTTTACCGCTGTAGCCTGCGGTAGGTGCTGCTGTTGACAATCAGAAGAAACAATTTTCGGTCATAATATCGCTTTGCTTTGTCTGTCGCTGACTCAGAGGCGTTGCGCGGCTTACTCAACAACAGCATTAAGCGCCGTGGTGATTATAAATGCGTTCGTCTTGATTTCCTCGACCGGATTATACAACGCACCGAAGGTGTAGGGGCAAACCGATTTAATGCATATGATCATCTGTTATGGGTCGCTCACTCTGAATTGTGGTGCAATCGGTCGCCGGCGACACACAACTGAAATCTGTCTCTTCCGCGGTGTCGGTTCATGCTGGGTGATGCCGCGTCGCTTCGTGCCGGGTAGAATCATATTTTCTGCTCGCCAACTGCTCGTGTCGTAGAAAGTGGGAGTGCGCGTGTTATGCACAGCTGAATTTAATTTCGGATGCAAATTGACACATTTTGTAATCTCAACGATCGCAACGAGAGGAGGAGATAGAGACAAAGAGAGAGAGGCGGAGGATTAAGAAACACGATTGTCATTTTGGTGAAATGCAGATGCAAATACAGGTTATGGCTGCTGCGTTTGTGGTTTTGTTGGAGTCATTGGCACCAGCTTTCCACGCACGGGTGACAGTAGAGACCTTTCTGTTCACATTTAGGTTAGGTTTAAGTTTGGAAAGGGAGTGTGTTTTTTGATCACTACTTCCACTCGGGGGCCAAAGACCCCATTGTAAGCCCCTTCATTTGTTGAGTACACAATTCTTCTAACCTATCTGCACTCGCTATGTCCAAGGTCTCTGTGAATAATCTACAGCCCAGAGAAGATGAGCGCCGATTCTGGAGAGCTGGCAAGTGGCAAAGCAGATCTTGGATCGACTCGGTTTCTTCTCGTCAGCGGCAGAGTTCGCTGGATTGCTGGTTTCATTTCCAAAACATTGTTCCGATAAGACAGTGTCCTTATGATCACTACGAGGAGCATACGCATCGAGTTTCCGTTTAACGCCAGAAGCCAATATTAAGCTCGGCCCAAGCTGATCCATTTTTGCAAGTCAAGACGAATTGGATTCCTTTTCTGTTGTGTCAAATATTATAAGGTATAATGCACAGAACGGTGGTTGCAGCATCGTGTCCTCTTCGCTGATTTCCATTTCAAACGCTTGTCTGACCGGTTTGTTTATTTTTTCGTTCCCTTCGAATGAACTATGGCCCCTTACCCAGCAGACTTTGACCTCGTGATGTCGGATGGACTTCATTGAGTCGCAACAATTCATGACAGTCTCTAATTTCGTTGTACAGGATCCTATTGACTTCAGTTCAGCTTGACTGTCTACAAAGAAGGTGATATCCGATGATTCGATGTTGGTATTCGTTATTGATAGAAGAAGCGCCTGGGGATGAAAAGGGCTATATCGTATCTATTGATAACGACGTTCGCTAGCCAATCGTCTCTGTCAGAGAATAGGACTGGTATTTTGTGAAAGAAGTCGGTAGTAGATTAATAGCTACTAGCTACTGGAACCATGTTTCCTTTTAACTACAGCTGCATGTCCATTGTTGTTGTGCTTGTTTCCACAAAAAGGAGCGTTTGTTTTTGCGGCGCAGCCTTCCAACCAATAATATCGCAAACTTAATTTTCCTGGGAAACGGTACCAGCTCATTTTTCTGAGGGTTTATACTCAGACCCTTCTGTCTTATCCAAGAGAATAATTCCTTCAACGCAGACGCCATTAGTTCGCTGGTAGTTGGTAGAAATTTATCTTTTATGAAGCTAACTAGGTCATATGCCTTTCTCCATGAAGATTTAAAAGTTCTTTAAGGGGGGAAGAACTCCACCCTGTGGTGGAGTTGTCGTTGTCTAGTTGTCGTTTACCCTTATAGAGCTATGTCCAATGTTTGTATTGATGCTTCTGCTATTTAGCATAGTACCAATCCAGAATACAATGGATTATGTCCCTCAGAGCTGTAATTATGGCCTCTTCGTTTACATTGTTAAAAATCTCTACGATGGCTAGGAAATCCGCCATTGTAAGTTCTCTTCTGTTCACTTTCTGTTTCAGTTCAGTTTAGGATTCGCCTGTGTTGGATGCCATTCCACAGAAACATTTCGGGAAGCTGTAGAGCTGAAGAACTTGCTAAGCACGCTGCTAGACTGCCAATTGATGAAATGTCTTGTTACAATGGTATCCTCTTTACTCATCTTCAAGCCATATCTCAATAACTTCAGTAATCAGAATATAAATACCAGATGGCAGTACATACCAAACAACAATACAAGTCTGCCCTCATTTCGATCCAAAATGAGCAAATAGCCTGATCTCCTTAAAACGATTAAAAATAAGCACAGCAATGGGAGTAATCGCCGGCAACTGCTCACTGACTAGGGTCTTTCTCCAATGACTTCTGTAGCAGCTGCCTAGACGAGGCACCCCTTCTGCGACTGTCCTGCTCTCACCACCCAAAAGTTGGTCTGATATGTAGAAGTTTCTGCATTCTGTCTTGCAACGCCTAAGGTGGCTAGATAACGTACAACTCAGTTCCAGTTCAACACCGAACCTGTGAGAGGAGTAATGTTGAGCTTTCCAGTAGGATTGTCCAAGCTGGGTCAATATTGATTGAAGCAGCGCCTGGGGATAAATCCTGATAAGCTACGGTCGATGGCGGAGGATCGAGGGGACTGGAGATATAAAGCGCGTGACCCCCTTAGTGGATCATGGGGATCAGAAGATAATGCTGACGATGCTTCTGCTTCTGCAATACAATCGTCTGTTGCATTTCCATCGGAACTTTCGCCACCAGAGTTTCATGCGATGATACCAAAAAAACCACTTCAATTCCATAAGCTAAGCTGTATCATAATTCAGAAGTCGATGGCCTTTATTTCAATGTTGATCCTCCATCGGTGCACTAGGGACCTGTCTTCATAAATACACTTATTATCAACTGCAAAATAATTTAACCTTGCTCCCCACGAACAAAAATTGCAGCACCACCCAGTGCCAACCTCTCCTCAACCTGATCAGATTCTCGGAACTGTCAAACTGTCAGAACTCAGCTCCACTCACATGTACCCCTCGAAGGAAACCAGTAACACATAAACCAGGATATAGAGCAGCTCTACCGAGGAACCAGTTCCAGGAGGTCATGAACCACACCGCAGTACCACTTCATTGCAAGGACTACCACCAGTCTTTCTGTCAGATTAATCGCACCGCCACACAAGCGATTACTGCTCAACACCACACAAGAACTTCCCTGGCGAATATCCCTTCGAACGCGAAGTCTAAATGCAAAGCACACCGCCTGCCTTGCACTCTCATCAACAGAGTCAAGTGCAAGTGATAATCGCAATGTGCTGAGTCAAGGTCCATTCACTTCGATCACGAGCAACAAAGTTTGCAACAAAAACACCACCACCACCACAACCACATTGAATTGCATGCAATCCATGCAATGCTCCTATCCGTCATCTACTGGTCAACCGCCATCCGAACCGCTGATCATTGTAATTGCACTCCGAAGCCACACACGGACGTCCTCCTCTGCATACCAAGTGCGAGGGCTGTCTATTGTGCAGTCAACATGCAGAGGCGAGCTTTGCGGTTGATCTGCGACTGAGAAAAAAATACCCACAACCAGCGTAGCAGTCAAACAAAAACAAATCACGTCGAGTGTTCAATAGAAATCAATGCGTTTTCTTTTTTTTTTTTGGTTAAGATCCTCCATCCGAGCCGAAGTTCATTAACTAGGTTAACTCCGAACGCAGACTTGTTTACTTCCCGAATAAAGATCCCCCACCTTCGGGCAAACATGACGACGTGATCCTAATTAAAAATTAGATACCACGATAATGTGGACTAAGAGCACTGCGCGCGCACACACTCGCCCAAGATGAATACACTCGCGCGTGTGCACGGCTCAGCATTGAGTGAGTAATTTCCGTGCAGTAAGAGTTTGCGCAATTAAACGATATTTAATGATGTGCGCTTGGTTTTATTGCATTTTAATTAACCTTGGGGCCATAGTTATGTGTTAGACCTGGTTTTAGTGCGGCCACTGCATTCGATTGTGTTGCTCACTCGGCCAGCGACTCACACGGCCTCACGAAGATCAGCTGAGGTGAAGTTCATAAAAAATTGCTCACTCAATACAGTGGTGCTAAGGAAATTCGCCATCAAGTGCTGACTTTCACTTAAGTGGCCGCAGAGAATATCGCTAAGATCGAAGATGAGAGAGGTAACAATTTACGGTGAAGTTTTCAGTTCACACGGAATATATCTTATGGCGAGAGACTCGGTGGTTCGGAGGAAAAATGCATTTCCTGAATCACTTAAAGAACTATAAAAGAGCCGATGCAGATTGAGTTATCCTCCGTCGGATACTATTTCCCAGAAACATTTGGATGTCTGTGCAAGCTAGAAGCTACTCGACATCGCTTTCTAATCTCTAAATGGATTGTTATCTGTATGTTATAGGTAAGCAGCCTACCTGCTGAACAGATCGTCTACCCAAGAAAGTGCCGAGCCTAAGCAAATCCAGCCTTCTATTGATGACGACCACGCTGCTTCCAATCATCAAAGTCAAACCGAAAGCTGGAACCTAAGAACAACTGCAGAGCTGATCTTGGTGCCTTCGAAAGAAAAATGTACTTACTTCTGGCAGATGCCAAGAGAAAAGTGTACAAGAGACCAACAAGGGTAGAAACGCAGAAAAACTCCTATAAGAGATAGCCGTGTGGTCAGGTATAGGGCAGTTTTACTTGGATTCTCTTGCACAAATCTTTGAGCTTCTGTTTTGATGATATAGAAGTACAGTATGGCATAAAAGCAGATGGACTAGCCGGCAGTTCGTATAGTTTCTGTCTAAATTGTTTGGAAGACATCTGTCTATCGCATATATTTCCGCTTGAAAGTTTCTGGTTCATTTGGGTTCACATGGGTTCGAAGTAGTTTGTTCTGGGTTCGAATACCCCCGCTCCAGTAATTTTACTATTGAGTCATTTCCGTCACCCTTTGGAATGGCCAAGATTGATCGTTTTTGACTAGTACATTCAATTGTCTCCATGTATGTGATGTATTTTCCAATCCCTTCTTTGCCGTTGTTTTGTTTTTTTTTTTGCACATTCTGTGACCAAGTGTAAGCTTCAATAGTGCCATCATGGCAGGATTTGGACAAGTTCTCATTGTCCCTGTTATCCAGCGGCATGCCGACCTTTGAACCTTTGAGTGTCTCGCTCGCGCTACTTTAGAACCGGCTAAGCCGATGTGCGATAGCTGATTGTCGCTTTTGCACTTTTTGTTCAGCGTAATTCGAATGCCAATTTAAGAGTTGCACTTTTGTGACAGATTTAATGAGACACCTAATAATGAACGAATTTAGCTGAGGACTGCCAAATATTCCTAAGGTAAAAACCAAAACCACAAATAAATAAATATCCATACGCACTTAACAAGTGAAAGTAATGTCACTTTGAGACAGATTTTTTGCGATTGCGTTGCTCAGAGAGGGATAGAGTCGATAGTCAAAGGAAGTGCGTCAAGTGTGACGGTCAACAATGGCATCAGCCAGTTCCCCAGTATCCCAGGTTTGTTTCCTCAGTTCATGTTACCTAGCAGGTAATTGTGTGTATAACAAAGCTATGTTCATCCTAATTAGAATGCTTGCATTGTATCCCCAGGATTGATGCAGCTGTCTAAAATTTGACAATTTTGGATTCGGTCGTTGCACGAGGCACCAGCGTACGAGACATAGTAAGTGAATTGAATGAATAATTAATTTGAAATTTGTAAATTTGTACAAAAAAATGATGAATAACATTTCAGATCCATCCCAGAGGCGAACCAGATTTTTATTTCGGAGGATTGGAGAGATAGTCTTACTGCAGCTGAATCGGAGCTACAGCTGTGGTGTCCATCCGCTCTACATGACCTAGCCATCGCGTTGGATCCATAGACGCCTAACTAGGCTAATGTCGCTGTACATCCTGTACAGTTCGTGGTTTCATCTCTTCAACAAATTCTTGAGGTCTCGGAATCATGCTACTGCGACGTGATGATCCGAGTAGTCGTTTGTCCATGAATTTTTGCATATCTAATATATTTGACGGGGCGGGGCCGTGGCGTTGTGGGTAAATGCGTCGACCCCAACCTGTCATTGTCATTGTCATTTATCTTTATTTCGCACATAAAATTGGTTGTTACAGTAATAGTATTGCACATTTTACATATAGAGATTTGGCACGCGAGTACCTTGCTACTTAGAAACACTTTAAGATTTTACAAAAACAGGTTTATGAAAGGCAAGTTCAAAAAATCGAGGAAAAGTGCAAACAAAAACCTCGTAACAAAAGAGAAAGGAAAAGAAAACAAAAAAATGTGTCTTTTGAACACTTACAAAGTATCAACAAGTATATAAAATTAAATAAATTAATGTGTATATATAAATAAATAAATAAATAACTACGTTGATAAGCAAATAAATATAAACATAAATATATAAACATAATATATAAATAACAATATTAATAAATAATAAATATATAAATTATAAATGAGTGAATAGATATGTATAGATAAATAAATAAATAAATAAATAGAAAAACAAAACAAAATAAGTAAATTATGTATAGACGAGTAAATAAATAACAATTTAATTAATGACTATATTAATAACATTTATACGGTAAGATTGTTTATGAGAGAAGTATCCACAAGAGCGCAACGGATATTAAAGTTCCTTATAAGCCTTTCAATACGTTCGTTAACCAGCTCAACACCCGCCCTTGCATGCAGTTCATTCGTAGAAAAGTGCCAAGGTAAATTGAAGATCATTTTTAAGATTTTGTTCTGAGCAACTTGTAGTCTTTCCCCATGTTTGGAGTTGAAGTCTTTAGGTTTTGTATATAAAGATAAGACCCTGTTACTGTACAGTCCGTACAGTTCATGACTGAATATTCGCCCCCCGATGTCATCAATTGTACGGGCTGTACAGCGACATGAGCCTAGTTAGGCGTCTACGGATCCAACACCTACGGTGGATAGGTCATGTAGAGCGTATGGACACCACAGCTCCGGCCCGAAGAATCTTCGAGTCCGAACCAGTCGAGCAACGCAACAGAGGACGCCCGCGTTTAAGGTGGCGCACCCAACTGGAGAAGGACCTCAACCAACTTGGTGTTCGAAACTGGAGACAGCTAACCAGAGATCGCGCTAGTTGGAGAGGCATGTTGGTTGAGGCCCAGGTCCACGCTGGACTATAGCGCCACACAAAGAAGAAGAAGAAGATGTCATCAACGCAAATAGGGCCCGGCACCCCACGCAGAACCGAAAAGCTTCACCCCCATTGAAAAACCATCGAATAAGTCAGACTTAACAAATTGATTATGACATACATATACATGTATTTATATTTATTCTCGAATAATATAATATATTACGGGGAGGAACCACACACACACACACGGAATTGTCCATCTAACAGCCATGCTGTAGCTTTAGTGTCTGGATTGCTTTTTTAATTTGAGTGCAGGTGTTCAGTCGGGAGGTGATGCCGAGGGAGAAGGCCACCCTCAGAATTTCCTTTGCGTACTCCTGCAGGAGGACTGTCATCTCGACCAGATTATCCACAGCGGTGGCCGCAACGGTTGAGTTGTCGTCCCGCAAGCACTGAATGTATGCGTTTACCGCGCATCGGTTCACGTCCACTTTGCCGGGATGGTGCTTCAGGTGACGAATCAGCAGGATGTATGCGTTCGAACGGATTTGTGCGCTGTGAGAGAAAATCAACTCGAGCAGTCGATCGAAGAGCTCCCCGAGGAAGGAGTAGCGCTTCGACGTTAGGCTTTCGATTTCCTGCAGCGGCCCCAGAATTGTCTCCTCCGCACTGGAATGGCGCACCAGGTTGATGAGGTTCATGAAGTGTGGGGAAATTTGCAGTTGCCGGCTCTGAGGACCGGCGAGCGCAAACGATGCGGCGCCGCGCGATTCGATGTCCAATTGGGTGGACTGGGCTGTTCCTGCGGCTGTTGCGGCCGGCTCGTCCAGCTCCATGGCGGATATTTGTGGCTTCGCGTCGGATTCCTCCAAATCGAAGTCCTGTTTGGTCTCCTCCTCTTTGAGCTCACTGCCGGAGGTTTTGTGCTTGAGGAGAGAAAGCCCCTGCACCAGCTGATGCAAGTGGGCAAGGTGATTGTTTTTGGCGGCCAACTCCTGGAGGATGCCTGTGTACTGTTCGATGAAGCTAAGCGCTGTCGACGGGTTCGTGTTGATGTAGGCTTGGAGAAGCTCCACCAGCTTGACCAGGATGTGATAGGCCTCCTTGGCGCGACTGTGGTGCTTGAAGAATGTGAAGTAGCAGTCCAGGGCTGTCTGGAGACCTTGTTTGTACGCGTCGTCGAATAGCATGGGCTGCAGGAGTTCCAGGATTCGTATGACCTGAATGAACCGCTGGATGTGATGCTCGTCGCGAAGAACTCTGAGTCCCATGTGCGCCTTACCGTGCAGCAGGGACGAGAGGACACCGAGTTGGCGCAGGAATAGCGCGGGATGGGACGCGGCCAGCTTCCTCACCAGCAATTCAGTCTCCGAGGAGAGCGCTTCGTAGTCCTTCTTGGACTGCAGATTTCCCAGGCAGGTGATGAGGTAGTTCGTCACCTTGTCGGCCTTGCACCCCTTCAGACTCTGCAAATTCGAATTGTACACCTCCTGGTCGTCGTCCTCTTGCATGAACTTGATCGCTGGGTTCATGAGGTACATCTGCTGAATGAACTTCAATTTCAGCGTGTCCGAGCAGGGATAACTGGTTACGAATTCGGTCAGAGTCTGCAGGTGGTTGTAGCGCTGCTCGCCTATGACCTTCAGCAGCAGATTCATCCTGGAGCTCAGCTTCTCCGCGTAGGCATCGGGTCCGTTGAGTTCCATTTCCTTTGAGCCCTCCTGCAGCATGTACTCAGTGAACACCTTCACCTCTCGCGAGTCAATCTCCAAGACAATCTCGATCTGGTCGTGCTTCGAGACAGCCTTGTCCCGTCCCTGCCACAGCTTCGGATTATTGATAAGCGCCTCGATGAAGTTCAGCACCGAGTTGCAGTCGAAGTCCTCTCGGTACTTCTGCAGCAGGTAGCCCACCGTGTCGTACAAGGTCGTCCAGTTGGCCTGGTGGCAGAGGAGGGACAGCAAGTAGAAGCGGAAATCATCGCGGTTTCGGGAGAACATCACTTCGATTTGCAGCTCTTTATCGGCGGTGATCAGCTCGGCATCGACTTCCGCCAACCAATCTACGAGGATGCCCCGCCTGTCGTAGCCCTTGTCTGCGGAGGCGCCGTCACAATCCTGCGGCAGGGCCTGCAGAGTGGTGATTATTCCGTCGACGAGATGCGAGGTTTTCTTGCAATCAATCATGTCGTTCACAAACTTCCTGCCCTCGCACTCCAGGTCAGCGGCGCGGGCGCTCTGAAGCACCTCAAGGAAGTCGTCCTTCTCCGTGTACTTCTGCTTGGGGGCAGCGAGCATTTGCCTGGAGAAAAATTGCTTCTTCCCTAGGAGTATCTGCAGCAGGGCGGCGTTGTTCAAGTTCGATTGCAGACTCAGGTTGTGGATAATCTTGTCCATCACGTGGACCATGAAATTGTAGTCCTCCGGCTTCTCGGGGATGTACGTGAGAAGCGCCCTGAAGAACGTACAGGCGTGCGACTTCTGGAAGATGTTCTGAAAGAAGCACGGTCCCCGCGGACTCTCAACCAGCCGCATCAGGTGCACCAGTGCCTTGTTGGACGCGTGGATCTGCATGTCTCTCCTCGCCTTTGGCGTTGCTCCGTCGCGCTCGAGCAGCTGGTGGATGAGCTTCCTGAACCGATACGTGTTGAGCTTGTTCAAATTCGGGGCGCGCAACACCATTTCCACAATCTCCTCGACTTCTTTGGAGCCCTTCGACATTGTGGACGCCGCCGGCTTCTCGGGCACTGCCGCAATAGCCTGGAATTGGTCCAGGTTGATCGACTCCAGAGTGTTGACTTGGGTTTTCGGCGGATCGGGGACGGTTTGCGAGTGGGAATGCAGCTCCAGGGCCTGGACAGTGATGTGACCGTTCTTCGCACCGCGCGCTTGCTGGATCTCAATCAGCTGCGCCAGGTAGGCCTTGTTGAGGATCGCGTTCTTCACGGCGTCGAACTGCTCGATGACCGCGCGGTCCAGCAGCGCCAGCAGCTTCGACATCGAGCTGATGGGAGTGCCGAAGTTCTGCACGAACAGCACGATCTGGTCGGGGGTCAGGTCGTACATGGCTGCCTCGACTAGCCGCTCCACCGGGCTGCGGATCATTTTCAGTTTCAGCCAGTCCGGTAGGAGCTGGACCGCTTCGTTAGTCTCGGGCAGATAGGCCTGTGGCACTGGCCGACCGGGTGGGAACCAGTAGTTCAGGATGGGAATGGAATCGGGAAGAGTTATCGAGGAGTGCGTCAGCAGAATGACGAACGCGTGGATGATGTTCAGGTGCAGTGGGAGCTGTGCTCCGTCGTCAAAGTGGACCATGAGCAGGTCGGGGTACTCGGTCCATTCGTAGGGTTCCCGGTGCTCCCTGAGCTTGATTATGTAGTTGTTGAACATGACAAAGATGCAGTTCAGCGTCTGCAGGCGGCACTCGTCGAGGGCGTCCGACACCTTCCCGGCGAGCGGCGAGTCCGGCTGAATGGGAATGATGTGCTGGAACATAGTACTCCTCTCGACAATCAGTTGCGCCATGTCCATGACGTGGTCCAGCATGTCGGTGACCGGGTCGTGCAGGGTGTGCGCAGCAATGAACTGAATGTAAACCATCAGCAGTTCGGGATTGTTCTCAATCTGACAGGCGGCCCGCAGCTGGGGTATGATCGAGGCGCGTGCGTGGATGAAGTGCGGCACCTGCGGCAAGGAGCACAGCAGCCAATCCTCCTCCTCCTCGGTTGTGTTAAAAACCTTCAGGATCATCTTGATGCCGCTCAAGGCAGACACTCGGGACTGCTTGACTGTGGACGCGAGCCGCCGGAAGATGTAGTCTAGAACTTCGCAGACGGTTTGTCTCTCCGAATTGGGATCCTTCACAAGGGTTCGCAGATACGTCAGCAATTCTGCGTCACGGCTGTTCTCCTCGCTGATGGTCTCCGCATTGGACAGCAGAAACTCGCAGAGGCACTGCACCGGCAGATGGTTGAAGTCGCCATCGCTGTTCTGGACCAAATCCGACAGCCACGGCATTGACTGCGTCGTGCCTTGTCTCTGTATGATGTCCAACAGCAGGTCCGGTTTGCGGCTTCGACAAAGCAGGTGGCCGAGCTTGAGCGTCATGTTCAGATGCCTCAGCTGCTCCAGGACGGCCGGGGGAGCTCGCCTTGCCGGACCCATCGGGTCCATCAGCATCACCTGCGAGATTAGGATCGCGTTCTCCTCGGTGATGATCGCCTGGGACGTCTGCGCGGCCAGGTGCGTTTCCAGTTCAATGATGTGGTCACGCTCCAGAGTCATCAGCTGAAAGAAAGTAAGGTTAGGTAAGGGTTCTCAGTGATCGGAGGGAACTACTGGTCTTACTTGCAGCTCATCCTTGGCCAGGGGAGACTCGTTTAGTTGGTTGGTGATGCACATCTCCATCAGCATCTTCATGGTGGGATAGTGTTCCCAGCAAAAGGCCCCGAACGTCGAAGGGTTGTGCGCCGAGATCATGAGCATGATGATCCACGCTTTCCAGTACATCACGGTAATGGCCAACTTGGGCGGCTCGTAGTTCTCCGGCAGTTTGATCTTCTCCGGGTGGTGGTACTCGGCCATGCTGAAGAGGAAGTCGATTATGTCGAACTTGTTCGCCTCCACGGCTGGACAGTCGACGCTTCGCAGGGCAGAGGCCCGCTTGATGGCCGCCACAATCATATCGATGGTTTCGGGTACGGTGAAGGGGATCTCCTTCGTGATGCCGATGAGGATTATCCGCAGCAGCGAATCCTCGTGGATGGGAGTCTCGGAGACCATGCGCATGAGGGTTACCCGCTCCGGCTCCGGCGGCCACTGGTCACACTTCGAGTACTGTTCGGGGCTCTCCAGCAGCAAGATCTTGTGCAGTGCTACACTGTAGTCGACGTTTTGGAGTTTGAAAATCACCGGAACCGACTCGTACATCCACGAGAGGGCGTCTAGCTGGATCTGTGACATTTGCGCGTAAAAATTCAACAGAATCGGACTGCACTTCATTTCGCGACCGTTGCGCAGGGACACGTTCGCCTCGCGCACCTGGGGCGACACCGTCAGCAGCATGCACAGACAAGTCAGATCGACAATGGAGTGGAAGATGCGGTCCTTGTACTCCGACTGCTGAATGATCGGCGTCAGGTCTTGGCGGCTGTTCAGGAACGCCTTGCAGAACTCGACGATGTTCATGTCGTAGCGCAGTGTCCGCACGAGTTCTCGGAGGAACACGCGCAGCGTTCGCAGGCAGTCCTCGCGCTGTAGGAGAAATTCCTTGTAGATCTCCGCCAAGTGACGGGCCGACTGTTCGGGCTTAGTTTGGAACATGGCCGCTGCAAGAGGGAAGACATTAGTGCTGAATTGCTGAAACGGTGATTTTCACCGCGAAGCACTTACCCAACATGCCCATGTTGTTTGGATTCCTCGCATTGGACAGCTCGTTCTGGACGACGAACTTGAGGCTCACAGGCAGAATGTCCGGCTGCAGCTGAATCATCTCCTTCAGGCACAGCATGTAGATGTTTATCAGGGGCTTCGTCTTCAGGCGCATCTTAACCAGCGTGGCCAACACCTCGTGGTCCTTGACCGTTTGCGCGGTGATGTTGAAACAAATGTACGTCAACAACTCCTGCGCCGGCTTCATGAGCTTGCCGTTGTGGATCCACAACTCCAGGCGGGTGATGCACAGCGACCGCACTTCACCGAATCCTGCGGTAGTGCAGAGGAACTTAAGAAAGTTTCTCGTGTAGCAGTCCTGTTGCTGACGCTTGTTCAGCTGCTCCTTGATTGCGTCCATGACGTACTTCTCCACAATGTGCGCACTCGAGCCGTATCGATTTTGCACAGCACAGTCCAACTTCAGGTCGGTTGCTCTCAGCGAGTCACCGTGCAACGAGTTGTCGTTCGAGTCGTCGTCGATGGTTATCGCTGCGTCCCTCTGACTAAAAGCCGACGTGTCGGGCTGCAGCATGTTCTTCGGTGGCACGCGAGTTTTGAAGGCCGCCACGATGTTATCCACAAACGGGGCGCAGAACTCGTTGTCGGCCCACACCCTCTCGTTCGCCGCATCGTCTATGTACGTTCGCAGGAACATCTCCGGCCAGTGGCGCTTGTCGTGATAGCCCCGCGCCAATAGGTTGCACGCCACTATGTTGGCCATCGGATGGGAGCGGCTCTTGAAGGCATGCTGACTGTCGCGCCGCAGAATGGAGATGAGCGCCGATGTCACAATGTCATTGCAGAACAACGACGGTCGGAGTTTGGCCAAATACAACAGCGACAGTGTGAGTACACTGTCATTCTTTGTCCTCTGCAATGATAGGAGTTTTATGGCTCCACAAATCAGGCTCACCACTGTATCGGAATCTTGCTGATCTAACGCCGTGTACACCGATTCGACCAAATCAACGGGTTCACATTCGATTGCCAACTGCTCCCATGGTTCCAAAACAGAACTAGAGCTGCTACTTCCCTCTCCCGATAGACGCGGGACATTCCCTATGCTGCCGCTCAGTTTTGGCTTCTTCGCTACATTGCCCAGTGAAATCGACGGTTCGCGTTTACGATCCGAGACTCCTTTGACCGATGACATAACCTTGCTTTTGTCATCACGGCTTGCTGACGATTTGGTACCCAATGCGAAGAGTTCACTGCCCATATGTGGGGCTCCAATTTTCGGTTTAGAGCCCCTGGGGCCTCCGAGCTTATTACGGTCCATGAATTGAGGGATATTTTATTGAAAGATAATTGAGTTCAACCCGCAGCGTCAGGATACACAACAAACTCGTCCAAGAAAACAAAAGCAAATAATTCGATTTTGACGTTTCAAGTGATTGTTGTTTTTTTCTTCGATTGTGCATTCCCGGAATACAATTCATCTAGTACCATTTGAGTGGGGGTGTTCGTTTGGTGTGTGGACTTGGTTGTGGGAATTTCTTTAATAAAGGGACTCGTATGATAATGTTCGGGCTTTGATGTGTTTCATGTGAGAAATTTGACTAGGTTGAGCGAATATACTTCTTAGTACATGCTTTCCCAGCTGAGCGAGTGTCCACGTCCATTGCGGATTAGAATAGATTAGAATGATGACATGAAAAACGGCGTTCACACTCAACACAGTTTGTCCCTAAATAGAGAACAAAATGAAAACATATCAGAGTAACCCACGAACAGAGTTTTCTGATTCTGATTAATTTAAAATTTTCATTTCATTAAACTACACCACTTGGCAACGCGGTTAAGCCAAAATATCCCATCGCAAGTCTTCACATCTGTCACAAGTGTGAAGGAAACAAAACACACTTTTGCGAAAAAAAAAATGGTAAATACAACTTCTTGGCGAAACAAGGCATTTTTAGGGGTAGTTGCTAACATATACCTGGCCTTGTCGCTTGCACGTTTTTCGCAATCGCTTCAGTGTACCCCTTCTTGTCGCACTCATTATCGTCGTCACCCGGCAGTTCATTCTCCATATGGTCACTCCAGATGATTTGGATTTGTAATCGCTTCGTTCGGTTCCGTGCGCGCATACAATTTTGAAAAGCCATTCAGAAGTTATCGCTCACCTTGACACATCACCAGTTCCATTCGGCTGAAATATACCTAGTAAGTTTGTTTGACTCCACTCTCATGCCCTCCACGAATTGATTCCCATAAAAACCATCACCCTTCAGTGATTCACATATCTAATCACCAAGCGAAAATAATGAACATATGTGTGGTGTCTTGTTTCAGATAAGCAAACATGAGTGGAGGCAGCTGTGCGAACGAGCAACTACAGGAGCAAATCGAGCTGTGGCAGAAATGGGATAAAAATGAGAAAACCCGAACCGAAATCGATAAGTTGGTTAAGGAAGAAAACTGGGCGGAGCTCGGCGCACGTCTCAACAACAGGCTCACGTTCGGAACAGCCGGTCTACGCGGTCCTATGCGTGCTGGCTTCAACTCGATGAACGATTTGGTAATCGTCCAGACTGCCCAAGGCTTGGCAGAGTACATTCTTCAGGAATTCCCAAACGTCGATGATCACAAGCGAGGCGTTGTGCTGGGCTATGATGGGCGGTACAACAGCAAGCGATTCGCAGAACTCTCCGCGTGCGTGTTGATCAACAAAGGCATCAAGGTATGGCTCTTTGGCAAGAAGGTCCCCACTCCATTTGTGCCGTTCGCCGTGCTCGAGCTGAAGTGTCTCGCCGGCGTGGTGGTCACAGCATCGCACAATCCCAAGGAAGACAATGGCTACAAGGTGTACTGGGCCAACGGGCCGCAGATTATCCCGCCTCACGACAAGGGAATTCAGAAATGCATCGAAGCAAACCTCACACCCCTGGATTCGTCTTGGGAAACATCGATTTTAGAGAAAAGCGAGCTCATCGAGGACCCCTTCGATGACATGGAACGTGGTTATTTCGCTGCTCTACGCAAGAAGTTTGCCCCTAAATTCCTGAAAAGCAACGAGGAAAGTGACGTCAAGTTTGTGTACTCCGCAATGCACGGCGTGGGCTACCTGTTCGTCGAAAGAGCGTTCGAAGTAGTCAACCTGAAGCCGGTACTCGCTGTGGCCGAGCAACGTGACCCCGATCCCGAGTTCCCCACCGTGAAGTTTCCCAATCCCGAGGAGGGCAAATCCGCCTTGGAGCTGTCGATAAAGAAGGCAAACGCCGAGGGCTCCTCAATCATCCTGGCAAACGATCCTGACGCCGATCGCCTGGCTTGCGCAGAGAAGGACCCAGCCACAGGACAATGGAAGGTGTTCAACGGAAATGAACTAGGAGCGCTCCTCGGTTGGTGGGCATTAAAATCCGCCAAGGAACTCGATCCCAGCCTAGATCTCTCGAAGTGCTACATGATTGCCAGCACTGTCAGCTCCAAGATCCTACAGTCGATGGGGGCCAAGGACGGGTACAAATTCGAGCAGACACTGACCGGGTTCAAGTGGATGGGAAATCGCGCCATAGAACTGATGGAAGACGGCTACCAGGTCCTCTTCGCCTTCGAGGAGGCCATTGGCTTCATGGTGTCCACAACAGTGCTCGACAAAGACGGCGTCAGCGCGGCCGCACATCTGGCCACAATGGCGTGCTACATCAAGGCCACCGAGAATCTCACTCTAACCGAAAAGCTGAAGAAGATCTACGAAGAGTACGGCTACCACAGCACGAAGACCTCATACTACTTCTGCTATGATCCGCCAACCATCAACAAGATCTTCCAGAGAATCCGCAGCTTCGACAACGGCCAACCCGCCACCTACCCGAAGTCGATCCTTAATGGTGAGTTCAAGATCAAAAACGTTCGTGATCTGACCAACGGCGTTGACACTTCCGAACCGGACGGAAAAGCCAAGCTGCCGGTCAGTTCCAGCTCCGAGATGATCACGTTTACCTTCGAGAACGGACTCGTCGTCACACTGCGCACAAGTGGCACCGAACCGAAGATCAAGTACTACGCAGAGATGTGCGCCAGCCCCGAAGAGAAGGACTGGGACGAACTGCGACTGCGCACCGACCGCATGGTAACAGCCATCGTGGAGGAGTTCCTCCAGCCGGAGCTCAACAATTTGACCCCGAAAAAAGATTGAACAGACAATCTCTCTTCACAGGGGGGTGTGGGGCTGCTCATTCTCTTATCATTCCACACGGAAACTTACGCGCATATGTACAGACATCCCTCGATCCCACGTCCAAGACTTTTGTATATGCACCACCCCTCCGATCATCCTGTCCCGGTCCCAGAAGTTTATACACCCAGAGTGTAGCATCTGCCGGCAGAGCTTGCGTATTTATTTATACTAATTATATATGTAAAATGTATTTTGTAGCTTGTCATGTTGCGTTATTTGTAATTTGACGTCAGTTGATGGGTCATTCTCTTAATAAAACGTTAACGTGTGTGTTGTCGAAATGAAAAACAAAAATGATGACCGAGTGGTTTTCTATGTGTAGGTATGTTTTCGATAAGACTTATGAACTTCACCATGCTCAGTACCACACGTCAGATTGTTATTTTGATGAACAATGAGGAAGTGGCTTGTGTTATCTTGCGGCGGCAGAGCTCTGATGAATGAAGCATGTGATAAGAGCAATCGCTCTCTACTTGGGGTGGTTTTGATTTTGTGTGGTGCTACAGTCCGGACTCGTTTTTTGGCCAGCTTAGACAAGGTGGATTAATATTCATGTCTCACGTCCGTGGTTATCGGCGAATCGTCGTCAGAAAGTTGCAAGCTTTAGACGGCCACAGGTAGGTAGTGGTTTACAAAAACCTGAAAAGACATCGAATGTCATGATGAGCTAGCCACTAACAGGTTGACGACGGACTGGATTGACCGCAAAAATGTTAAATTTGGGTGCGGTGTAAACTGACTATAAGACTAGCATCGGGCTAAAAGAAAGCACACCCCAGAATAGAGCATTGATTGGGTGACATTGAGTCTGCTGTTTAACTGATGATAATCTCATTGACGATGACAAACGTGAGTCAAATTGTTTTCTACGTGTTAACGAACCCACAATGAACCGCACAACTGTCAGCATTCTTTCAAATGATCCCGACAATGCACTGTAGCAACAACAATCTGCGTAGGATGACATCAGAATAAATGTGCTCGGACTGCTGACATTAATTTCTGGAAGCTTTGATGATGAGCTTGCCTACGCTCCACATTCTCGGAAGAATTTTTTCGACGACGTGAGCATTATGCTAACTTGATATCGCCCACAAGTATCACAAACACAAAAAAGCTCGACTTGTCGATTGTTCTACGAATTGATAGCTTCTTTATGGCTAAATGATTGATTGCCGAAAGATTCTTATCAATTAACTGCTTGCAATGACAAGCGCGAAAGGGTCAATGGGGTTAAGATAGTGTGATTAAGGAGAGTCGTATAACGACTGGACGTGCTTTCATTCAGCCACACCCAAGACATGGCATGTTGACGCAAAGTCGTAAATCTGCTGCATTGAACTTGTTCTTAGGAAGATTACAATCTTTTGTTTTACATGAGATTGAGTTTAGTTCTGATTCGCAGATCTTTCACTGCTCCAGTGCACTTCATGCTTAAGACCAGATATTCTTTGAGGTGGCAAAGCAGACCATGTGTGGTAGTGGTCCGTTGATGCCTTGGCAGAAGCATGTTGCTGTGGATGGATTTGAGAATATTCTCGAAGTAGGTACAGCACCAGTTGTAGAAGGTAGATAGCTATCAGGTCGGGCTTGCTCCTATTTTGCACATTTTCTCAGCTAGATTGGTCTAGATACATAGCTAAACTAGCTGCATTATTATGAATGAAATCATGCCCACTTAGACTGTTCGGGCCATTATGCTGGATGGACCACTTTTCGAGTGTTTTTAAAACCCTGCAATCACATTCGGCTTTTTCTGTGTGTTCGTTGTGTTCCTTCTTGGAACAAATTGGTCGTATGAGATTTCTTCTGGCCCTTCTCATAGTCATGTGCCTTTGAAGAATTGTAGAATGTCCTCTGGATCTGTGTTATTCAGATCTTCGAGGTAGTTGAAATAATACTTCCCAAGCAGTTTAATTCGGATTTCTGCAAGTGCAGGACATGTTCCGAGGCAATGTTATATGGTTTCCTCTTTTTCTTCATTCCTGCAGGTCGTTGTATGGTGCCCTAAGTCTTATGGCTTTGTTTGCCTCTGAGACAGTGGTCAGTTAATCCCCTATTACTTTACTAATAACATTCCTGTGTAATTTTAGGAGGGATTCAGCAGTTCTTTGGTTTAGTTCAGACCGCCTTGATTTGGGTTGTCGCCTAATCTAGTAACACACCTTTTCTTGCTGGTCCGTCATCTATTTCATTGCTCGGAATACCCGCGTGCCGGAGAGCCAGATTAAGCTAATGTGGCTTGTGGATTGCATGTGGCCGTTATCTCCCTTAGAGATAGCCTGCAGAGTTTTACCATGTCGGAATTGACCGATGGTGTGCCCAGAGCTTTTATGTCCGCCTTACTGTCTATTTATAAAGCAATAGATCCTCCGTCTGTTGGATTCGTTCATGGTCGAAAGGCTACCTTTAGAGCAGCTGTTACTTCGGCTTGGAATACACTGCAGTGGTTCGGTAGACAGATTGCCAAAGAGATCGATGGCCAACGTACGGGCAGAGTGGCTGATACTTAGTCCTGCTATGCGTTTGTTGGTC
This sequence comes from Eristalis arbustorum, assembly GCA_916610145.1. Taxonomy (NCBI): domain Eukaryota; kingdom Metazoa; phylum Arthropoda; class Insecta; order Diptera; family Syrphidae; genus Eristalis; species Eristalis arbustorum. The sequence goes on from OU744319.1 coordinate 25,055,164, forward strand.
TGGTTGATTCTGCTGATATCGGCTACTACTCTTCTTTTGGCATGGGAGGAGAACCTGAAGGGAGACTTTGAACGATTGACAAGAACAATATCAAAGGAGAGCATCGTCATCTACACCGACAATACATCATGCTTGACCGACAATCAAGCATCGATTTTAGCACTCGGCTCAGCGATTTTAAGATCGAAATTGGTAAGACTCCAACTTAAATCTCTTAAAGAGGTATCATTACAATGCAGCCTAACGGTTAGCTGGGTTCCTGTGAAGCAGACAAGCTACCCGGAAACTTTGAACCAACAATCATTGCACATACGATTAAAAACATGTGAGTACCAGTAGAAATTCAAAAACTACGGTCACAGGTGTAGAGATCAGCAGTGCCCGTGAAAAATGGAATAAATTCAATACATGCGAAATAAGTATGGCTTACAGAAAACCATGGTCATCCTCACTCTTGGCAGAAAAAGCCTGGGTAACCTAGTAGGAGTCCTTACGACTAGGATTTCCATACAAACTCTTTTGTAGCAGATCCATTTGCTCTGCATTGCACTCCTTTAGGAAACAAACGCTGGAAAATTACTACTTGAGCGAGTTAACAAACATATCCGACAAAGATGTCAAATCAATCTGGACAACGAAAGAAATGGTGCCAGGACTAACTAACAGTAACGGGCTCAGTGGCAGCACAATGGAGACTCCATAAAACGATGGATGCCACATTACTTAACCTCTTCACAGCCTTCTAGCCTACGTAAGACGATCGTTAGTAAGCACATCAAGTTGGTTGGAGAATAAATCCAATTGAGTTCGGCATCTCAATCGAGGACGTCCCAATCGGTTTGGAAGACTCTTCGGGCCGGAGCTGTGGTGTACATCCGCTCTACTTGACCTTGCCATCCTAAGCGCTGTCCGTTGAATCTTCTTGTTTTTTGTGTTTTGTTGGACATCAGCCTTGATTTCGCTATCTTGACCTCGTATAAGTCGGGGGAACGCAATTATTGGTCATCCTCATCCAAATTAAGGAGAGCATTCTGCCTATCAGCGGTATTTATGTCGTCATCGTCGTTTCACTTTCTGCAGAAGTGATTTTTTTCAAAATCTCTCTCACTCTCTCTCTCTCTCTCTCTCTCTAAACCTGACTAAACATAATTTCCGTTCTATCCACTTTCGGAATTGCTCTTGGCACTTGGGAGCACAATTGAGTTCCCACCGAGTATGATGGGGCAGAGGCACGTCCATCGTCCAAACCAGCAGCTTTTCTAGACAGTCTCAGACTCTCATACTTCACTGTTAACTATCTTGACCTCGCCTACGTCGATAGACGCATTTGCCATACATCATGATCTAAATTACGTGGAGATCGAATAGTCGAAGTTTTTTCATCAAAATTTCTTTCATCTTCACATTAACAAACTCGCAATTATCAGACATCAGCCTTATGCCTTCCTGAAAGATAACTTCATCGCAATGACACCAAAAAAACAACCATCATTCCCTAAAAATTATAGCACCTCCAGTTCAAATAAAATCTCTGCGAAAATATAATGCACCCCTTAACCCGGTATCGGCAATCAGAAATATCCCACTATTAAAACAAAGGCAACAGAACAGACAACAAAAACAAAACTCTTCATGACATTTCCCTCTGCAATAGCAAATAGCGTCAAAGTGTCAAATTTCGCTGGTCTCAGTTTGCTTTTTCACAGTTTTCGTCTGAAATGATGGACCAGGAAAATGCAAAACCCATTGATGAAGATTTGGAAGACGGCGAAGTGAGTATACGTGTACAATAAGAATTGTGAACATTATTTAATTAAATGACATCCCAACAATACAGCTGTCGGACAGCGATGATGGATACACACCTCTGCCGAGACCTAGTACCACGATTAGTTCAGCGGAAATAACTCCTGTGCACACCGTATCCGATGTTCCCGTGCAAATGGAGGAGGCCATTGAGGACAGTGCCTCAGACTTTGGTCCGAGCTCTTCGTCCTCATCTGATTCTGATGATTGCCTGAAATTGGACAAAGATGACGCAGTGGGCACAGAGAAACGCAAGAAGAAAAAAGCCAAACGCACAGTCCTGCTGCGTGTCAAGACCAACAATGAGTTGGAGGGGAATAAGGCACGGTTCAAGAAGTACGACATTTGGGCGTCTAGTCTGCAGGAGGATGCGCTTACAGAAAATATGCGTGGCATTGATGTGGCAAATGATGTGCGCTGTGATCGTAATGTAGAGAGCTACGACTATACTCTTAAGTATCGACTGAACGGCGATAATTCGCTGAAGCGCCGACTGTCGTCATCCAGCGAAGAACACTCTGACATTGACTTCCATCAGCAGATTAAGCGATCGCGTACCAGCGGGGTAAAGAGTCGCCTGGGTGATCGAACTAAACGCCCGTCGGACAGCAGTTCAGACTTGTGCGAGCCACGTCTAATTTGCGACTTGGACGAGCCGTTCGAAGGCAAAGCCCCAGAGGAAATCGCCCGTGATATGGCTGTCAAATTATTCGAACAAAAAGACGACTTATTAAGTGAGTATTTTAAGCTGGTCGCTGGTCGACAACTCTAGCTCATGGCTTACTTGTTTCAGTTAGGGTAGTTGAAGTTTGCGGACCAGACATAGCCGTACAGGTTTATAAGGAAACCCAAAGAATTGAAAGCGAGGGCGGAATGATGATTTTGGTAAGAACAACGTTGTTTTCTTTTCATACAATCCATCCTGACCTCAGTGACTTCTGCAGAATGGGAACAGGCGACGTACTCCTGGTGGTGTATTCCTCTTCCTTCTAAAAAATCACGACCGCATTACCGCAGACGAAAAGAAGCTCATCTTTTTTGACGAGCGAAAGACGGCGAATAGAATTCAGAAGGAACTCCAAGCGATAAAGCGTCACCGCAAAGTGGAGGAACTGAAGAAACGACTGAGTGCCAAGGAGAAATCCCTTCCAGTCTTAACTTCCAGAAAGGACATCTACCTTGGCTGTGAACTAAAGGCTGAGCTAAAATCTTCTCGTAGGTCCCTTCGAACACGCGTACACAAAACCCAAGCTGAATGTCATTTTCTTTGCAGTTTCTAATCCCCCACCATCGCCGGTGGGGCAAGAGCATAGTCCCGAATACAAATCGCATGCCATCAACGATGTTGGTGGCGATGCGAGTCCAGAGAAACCGTGCACATCGAAGCGTGTTCGGGATCCGGAACCATTTGGCTATGAAGACGACTTTCTGGACGTACACTGTGGCGACATGGACTTTTTTTAGATAATGAAATGAAAACGAATATCATCTCCAGTATGAAAGTGTACTCCTAGATCGAGGGTGAAGATTCTCTATGTATGTGTATTTAAATTAATATCCTTCCTTAAGTAAGCAGTTGTAAATTTTATATGCAAACTTGCGTAGCAAAAATAAAAACAAGAGTCATAATGCGATTTTATAAGATTGAACGCAATCAAGGTATGTTTTGGTTTTGTTATCGGAGTGTGTTGCAACCTCTCGGTCGGCAGCTACCATATACTCGCGCAACACTGCCTGCTGGTTCTCGAACGGCGATGATTTTAATAGGGATTGGCTAAGATACTACCGGAGTGGCAGGTCTCCTCAGAGTCGCCTAAACGATGCCTGGCGCTGTGTGCGCTCGCCTGAATGCAGTTAATGAATAGCCTGTAGCCAGTTTCAGAATGCATTGAACCCAAAGAGCTCAAGAACAGTCCAGATCTCTACACTGCTCACTCTACACTGTCATCATATGATCCACTAAGGAGGTCGCGATGGTAAATCACGTTCTAGAGTTATCCGCCATTGACACTAACCCTTCAGGATATGGGCAAAGGCATGGCTTGCCTTGTCCTAGGCCTGCCAAGGGGATGCCTTCCTGATGGAATGGCATTTAAGGCATGCCTCGGAAGACTTGACGATGGGGACATTCATGCCACGTGTGCACTGATACACATATGAAGAAGTTCAAGTCGTCATTCATTAACTATTGGGAGATTTGAAGGCAGAACAGCTTGCAGAGGAACAAGACACACAAATCAGTGACAAGTTTTCGCATTCCTGCCAAAACCGACAGGTTGCCCCGATTTAGGATAAAGTATGGCAACTACTTATACAAGGTCGGCAACAAAATAAACGAGACCTTGCGCTGTAATGTGCCTATCTCGGCATCGCTCTTGAGAAATCTGCATGGTGCGACCTCCCAGAGCAAGTAGTTATTAAGGGTGCTGACATTTACATAATTTTTAAAGCACAGCGAGGGCAATGGATGTTAAACCTTTTTCGAGATACTGGCAACCCATGCTACCAGAATGGACGACGAGATATTATTCTCCTTTTTCATCTGGTCCACGTCCTGAACTTCACGAGACAGTCATAAGGTATTACTTCGCGGGACTATAGTCTTGTCGATTCGGCTTTCTGCTTTCGAGCCTAATAAATTTTATCTGCACTCTTGTTATATGCGCTCAGATCTCCAGCCATTTTTCTGCTGACTGTCTGCATAAGGGCTCCGAAATTAGTAGAAGCGTCCTTGTTACCTCCTGTAATGCAAAAATTGCGTGTCTGTGCGGACCAGACATTCTGGGCAGAAGGATGAGCTATCGTGACAAAGTCTATGGTGGTATTTCGATAACCTCCATAGCCAGGGAAGAAATGCCTTATATGGTAGTTGCAGTTCCGGTGACTGAGCTCTCTATAACCAGGCTTTTAACGCCGGCATCAGTTTATGAGTCCACGTATGTATTATTACTAATACCCTTAAGTGTTCGGGGTCAAGACACAGCACGTGCGGAAGGTATAGAGAAAGAGAGGGAGAGAAAATGTGGTGGTCTCCCCATCTGGTTTTCACCTGCCCTTTCTTGTGCTAGCCTCTGACTGATTTCCCGTTCGCCTTAGATAAACCCTTTGCACCTTTTTGGAGAGAATGGCGATAGGGATTATACAATAAAACAGGCAGCTTCGTCCGAGATTTTATGGAATCCGCTGATTGTTACAGCGAGCCTACCTGTTAGGGAGCTTGCGCTCCTTCGACAAAGCAAAAGAGGACGACCGTTGAGTCTACAATGCATGTGCTCAGTTGGTACTTTTGGGACCTGCTGCTCTGATAGAAACCATGCAGCTTGTTGACATTCGTCGTGACTCTAGGAAGTCAGTTTAACAGATTTATCGCGTTGATGTAGCTTTGGCCTGGGATTGCGTTTTTCGGGTTCCTAATTGCCTTGTTGGGATGGTTACTAATGTCTAGAAGCTGTTTTGTGACCAGTGCCACCCTGTAGAACCTCTTGTTCCTATCTAGTCGAATTGCTAGCTTCACCAGACTGGTCTTACAGATGATGAGCCATTTGTAATGCCTTACGTTAAAATCGTCCATATCAGCAATCTGTATAGGCCTCTTATTTAAATTATGTGAATGCGTTTAAAAACTGCTTGTCAGTCTCGTTCCTCTACAAATTTAATTACCACCTCATCAACTAAATTCACAAATCCAAAATAGCATTCACATAACGAACACATTCCTTCGATGTCATCACATCCTAAACGCGAAATACTGGTGATTTAATCCTCTCGGCAAGCAAAAGAAAAAAAATCAATTTCAATTATTGTTAAGTTGGTAGAATTGCTGTTTGGATTCTAAGTACCAATTTCTAGGACTTCGCCTACAAAAAAAAAAAAAACGAACTGGCAACTGGCTGGAGGATGGAATCCCCTTTTTTGTCGTCCTAAATGAATAGTTAAAGAAATTTTAAATATTTGTGCTTGCACCTATTTGTTGTCCGAGTGGAAGTTTAAGTGTTACACGTTTTAGTGAGGAAAACAATTTGTGCTTAATTGAATTTTCATAAATGCGAAAAACCCGTTCACAGACGCAGGCGGAAAATGCTACGGCTAATCGAGGCCCTGCATCAACTCGTACCGCCAGTTCTGTTGCGTCTACACAAAATCAAATGGACACAAATGTCGTCGCTCATTCGTCTCATGCCACAAGCCTTGTAGTTCCATCGCAAATTCAGGTTCCCGGAGTTGATCCTGCCAAATTAAAGGTAAGCATTCTTTGGCCCCACTAATCAGTGCTTTAAATTTTCTTTTTGTTGGACGACGGTAGTGTATATATGTCTACATATAGCGGCATTGTTGCGAGATCTAATCAATTGTCAAGCATTTGTCAAGCTCAGCTGCGCCGACCTGGCTGTGATTTGCCCGTGCAAATGGGTCGGGAAATTTATCTGACGCGCGCGAAAACGAATGTCCGCTCGTATCAAATATTAAATATATAGTAATTGTGTTACCAAGTGATTGATGGACATGTGCGATTGGTGGTGCTTGTGGTTTTGTGATCATTGACATTTCGCGAGCATTTTATTCATCAAATTTGACTGGAGCTGTCGGCACACATTTCCCACTATTTTCCCTTCAAGAAGATGGGATTTTACTGTTAAAATACACCAACACCACTTGTCCAATCGCTCAAGCAGCCGCCATGTTTCATTTAGAAAATTTGTTATAAGTTGGGACAGACAGAAATTTCTCTTCGCTTCGTTGTGTATATTTTTTTTTCTTCTTCTGAAGAGATTGTTTTTTGCAATTAATATCAGACTGCATTGAAATACAAAACAACGGTTGCAGTTTAATGGAAACATAGTCCTACATTCACTAAGGTAAATTGGCAAAGAAAAAAAAAATATGTTAAAAGAAAGATCTCGGAGTGTGTGGTGGCTGCAGCTTCCTTTAAAACAATTTTGTTCGTTGTGTGGCTTCGTATCAGTGGCGAATAACGAAGGGATATCAGATGGTCCGCATAATCTATTGTATTTGGGAACAATTGAAGTGTTAATTAAAATGTAGCAAGTCGCAGAGTCTCCCCGACGTACAGTGTGAGTGAAGGATCTGATTTCTTCCTTGCAGTTGCAGTTTGTGCATGGCGATGCAGTAGAGTTCTGTGCTGAGTGAAGTCGAGGTGTTTTCGCAATTCAATTCAGTCTAGACAGGAGGACCGAAGCCGGTTTATATTGTTTTGGATTTGCGAAACGGTTATGTGCTTCAAGGAGCAGCTATATATGCATCTTTGTTATATAAAGTTTTTTTTTTGTCTCAAAGTCCACCATTTTGAGTTGAGTAGGGCTTGGAAAAATCCATACAATGGACAACAACACAAGGAATACGCAAATGTTGTGTGTTCGAAACGGCAACAATTGCTTTGCGACTGGGTTTGAGGAAAATGTTTTCGCAAAACAATTAAAAAACCGCTCAACGCCGACCTATCCTCACATAGACTTGCTTGCGGCGAAATAAAATTGTTTCAGAGAAAGCTGCGAACTATGCAATTTGTGCAGAAATGTAATTGGATTGCACTCTGAATCTGTTGATTCATTAATCGAGTAAATTAATGTGCGATTGTCGTACAGAATCTACAGTTTGACTGTTGCACTAGTGTTTATTGCTGGTTTAGAACAAGGCAGTGCCCGGAGGATGTTAAAGACTGGGTAGGACATTGATGATGACTGACATGCACCATTGAAGATGACAGTATTTCCTTTCTATATGTAAGTACTTATAGATTTTGTGTTGGTCTGTTGAATTCTGCACCGATTAAGATCAATTCTTTTTTGTTGCAGATATGATTCAAGTGTTGGGAATTTAAATCTGTCGATTGTCGTAACTAGGTATCGATAGAATCGATTTCTTTTTCAATTTTCATGTTTTCATTCAATTGTATTCCAATACTTACCCCCACTAGAGGTGTGTTAATCGTATATTCCAATACTTACTCCCACTAGAGGTGTGTCAATCGTTCAAATGTAACGAACGAGTTGAATCGTATTGGTTTCACGAAAGATTCGATCATCACTTCGTTCAAAGATTGGTTTGTTTTCGTTCAATACTACCGAAAGCAATCCCAAAAGCTTCCAACCAATCGATCGTTCTTCAAACGACAGATACATACTCATAGTGTTTCATTCATTGTATTGGTACACGAGCAGGAAACAGTTATGTTCTAAAAGAATTTTTTTTTCTATATCCACACACACAGAATATGTTTTCGGTCACGTAAACAATGTACACAACTTAAATAAGAAGTAGTAAATAAAGCAGAATATACATGTTTATGTGGGCTTGAGCAAAGCGTTTTCATGTGTACACAATCCATCGAACAAAGGAAGAATTGGCAAGTGGAAATAATCTCGATCATTTCGCTCAGAAGGGTATGAATACAGACGATACGTTCATATCTTGTACATGCCGGCACTCCAGACTACACGCCATCTAGATGCGTGACGCCGAATCAACTGAGAGTCGATCAGCCAGGCTTGATGATGCACGATTGCGAGCATGGCTGTTCTGGCGTAGGGCAGGAACCTGAAACACAGTAGGACGGCAGATCTAAATTTGCAGAGTCTTTAAAAGTTGAAAAGAACGCAATTAATAATTCGAAAAGCATTGACAACAATCAATAAAGTTTAAAATCAACCTTTGGAGTTGATTGCTTTAGTTTCAGGTGCGCATTGTTTCTTAACGGCTGCATATTGCACGTTCCTGTGTCGGCAAACCAAAAAGTGCACGCTGTATGAGTGCCCACGCAGCCAATGGCGGTGGTGTATTTTTTTTTTGAATCTATATATAGTGAAGCAGGATTTTGCACATAAAACACATACAACAACTTAGTGCCTACTACTGTGTATACAAATTCGAACTCGCACTCTTGTTCGAAAGCAATTCTGTATGTATAGGTTAAAATAGTGGAAAGCTTTTCAGTTTACCCATGTCAATGTCCAGTGAATTAAATTTCATGAATTCAAATAAATAATTTTCACGCAGGCGAACACGTCTAGTGAGAAAATATAAATCCCAAGTAGACTGGGTACTGCAAAGTTAAATTTACATCAAAAGTGTGCTCTCTTTTATTCCTCATTTCTCATCCACTCAATATCGATGCGTTGTAGTTCAAGTAAAATTTCAAATTTCTGTCGAAAAAAATGGTTAAAAATATACCATCGAAGTTGGTACAAAGACTAAATATTTTGTATTTTTTTTTGTCTTGTTTCAGGAGTACCATGATATGATCCAGACCCTTAGAGTAGTTGACCTACATAAAATATTACAATCCTTAAATATATCAGTTGCTGGAAGGAAACACGAACTTCGACAACGCGTTCTCGATTTACTGAAGACAAACTTTGAGCTGATCTCAACCAAGCTGCGAGAAATCTACAGGTCAACATTGTAAGATACTTTTTGATATAATCACTTCATCAATCATTTCGAGCAACACATTTTGGTTCTGTGACCGCTGTCGTGTGTAGTGCGCTGGCGCGATGACCCTTACACTGTGCGACCGGCTTCGATATCCGATGTGACGAACAATTTCCAGATTGTATGGGCCAACCCACTCCAGTGGTCGGATAAATATCCCGTTGATCGGAACTGTTTGTCCTCGCCATTTATGAAAGAGTCAGCGCACGCATAGCACGAGTGGTCGGATGTCGACCCACGCATTGCTTAGTTAACAGCCGACAAGTAACTGCCATGAGAAGATGTCCGCTTGACAATGTCTCCCAAGTTCCAATGTTACTGCTACGCCCTCAAACATCTCAAAACGCATTTAATCAGAAGCGAAGACATGACAGCGGCACAGACCTACAACACGAGCCATCCAACTTAAATTTTTCGAATTCAGTACTTTAATGAATTTTCCCCCATTTCCAGATCTGAATACTATCCCGATAGAAATATTCAATACGGACCGCCATCACCCAAAAGAATGTTTCCGCATTTGCAAATGCCCACAGTGCAGTCGTCAGCGGATGTGCGTTCTGCACTGGTTGGCGTAGGTAATGTGGTCGGCGGTGGTGGAGTTGCCGGCAATATGGGTGTACCGTTTCAACATGCAATTGGAGCATCATCTATGCCTATACATCCAGATGTACGTTTAAAAAAGTTGGCATTCTATGATGTTCTTGCCACTCTCATCAAACCGTCGACACTTCTGCCACGAACAAATCAGCGCATTCAAGAGGTGCCCTTCTACTTTACGCTGACACCGCAGCAAGCAACAGAAATAGCGACAAACCGTGACATTCGTAACGGTTCCAAAGTGGAGCATTCCATACAAGTGCAACTCAGATTCTGCCTCCTCGAGACGTCGTGCGATCAGGAAGATTGCTTTCCATCGAATGTCATTGTCAAAGTGAACAACAAATTGTGCCCACTACCGGTATGTATGATAGCTGCCTAGTAGCATATGTGTGAGTGTATAATCGATTTCTCGATTAGAATCCCATTCCAACAAATAGGCCAAATGTCGAGCCAAAGAGACCACCAAGACCAGTCAATGTAACGTCAAACGTAAAGCTTTCACCCACCGTGACAAACTCCATCATCGTGCAATGGTGTCCGGACTTTACACGGGGCTACTGCATTGCTGCGTATTTGGTTAAGAAACTAACATCGGCGCAGTTGCTGCATCGTATGAAGACTAAAGGTGTCAAACCTGCTGATTATACCCGAGCATTAAGTAAGTTTGTGACTTGGTGTAAAAACCATACGAAAAAAACTTAACCGCCTTCTTCTCGTTCCTCCACACAGTTAAGGAGAAACTAACAGAGGATGCTGACTGTGAAATTGCGACAACAATGCTGAAGGTGTCGCTGAACTGTCCGCTGGGTAAAATGAAAATGTCCATTCCATGTCGAGCCTCGACATGCTCACATTTACAGTGTTTCGATGCTAACCTCTATTTGCAAATGAATGAACGCAAACCAACGTGGAACTGTCCGGTTTGTGATAAACCCGCAATCTATGATAATTTGGTTATCGATGGGTAAGTTGTTTTTGTTTTTCGATTCATTGTCTGGTTTCATAAATCCTGTGCTTGTATTTTAAAGGTATTTCCAAGAAGTTCTGGCATCATCGTTGCTGGGATCAGAAGACACAGAAATACAACTGCACAAGGACGGTTCGTGGAGTACACACAATCTCAGGAACGAAACCCAGTTGGTGGACACACCCTCGAAACCAGTGGAAAAAGTTGAAGTCATTTCAGATGATATAGGTAAGTGGAGGTGTTATTTACTAATAATATGGGCGGCGCTTCAGCCCGTATAGGGTCAGGGCCAACCAGTTTTATGCCGATTCTGGCCGTGGAAAGTATTTTGTCGTACCAGGCAAGAGTGATGTATACAAGATTAAGCTATCAGAACATTCGCCATATTTGATATTTATTTGTAAAATTTTGCAATTTCCCCGAATGTTATATGAAATTAATGAGCTTATGCTAAAAATGAGGGTACTTTGCAAGAAAAACTTGCTATCTTTGCACAAAACTACGAGGCATTATCATCTTTAGACTAACATCACAGAGAAGAAATATGCACATGTCTCACTCCCATATAAAAAAATGAAGAATATTTGGTGGCAGACAGCTTTGTGGCAGACAAAGAGCTTTCAGAATAACTACAACCGTGAACCTGGCCGGTCGTGTGGACGAAAGCTCTTTCTCAAAGAACGCCTCGTCAACAAACTAAAACAAAAAAGAAAACATTTTTTACCGTCTTAGCTTCTCGTACCCAAACCTATGCGTGGATACACAAGCAAAGCTTTAGATGATGACACATACCTACGCAAAAGCAGACACAATATCTTATTTCACTGCTTCGGAAAGCATTTGCCAACAAAACCAATCAATTTTACTGAAGCTATCAAAATGTTAAAACATAGTCTACTTTCTTTATAAATTCATGAAGTTTGTCTTCAATTCGCACAACAAGTGCATATCGCACCCAGACAACTAGAATTCTCATGTACCCTTTTGTACGACTATTGATATTACACATCTGTGCAAATTGTTTTTGTCAGAAAAATCGGAAAAAATGTATTTGCCTTCCCTTTCCTCCACAATTAGCACATTTCCAGTGAGCCCCAAAAGTAACATATCAGCATATAGCATAGTCTGTATTCCCAACAAAAGATTGAATCCATAGAAAATACATACACAAATGCAGTGATAACCTAAAATGTTGCGAAATTTTCGTCAGCAACAAAGTCCTCCTAAGCTTCGCTTGCAAATGGTGTTGACATGGGCGTTGATATCGACATCGCCATCTGACCACACATTTTTTTTGAAAATGATGCATGAGTTTACCCACATATTTACTTTTGACACTCACTGTATATACGATCAGTACTCCATAGACAGCTTTTACACAGCAAGCTTTTCCATCTTGTTGGCAAGGGAGGTGATACGTAAGAAGAATATGGTATTACCTATCTTTGCTAGCACCGTGTCGGCATCAGATTTTTTATTTTTTCATATTCGTTGTTTAAAAGCTTCGTCGAAGCTTAAAAGCTTTTCACATGAATGAGACATCTGTATATTTCTTGTCTGTGCTAATACGTTACACATTAGCTTTCATTTCATGCATTATTCAATCAAATAATGAATTTTTCAAACCGACCGTCTTTGTACATCGAAAACTATAATGGCTTTATAACAATATTTTACTCGATAGATTGTTATAGTTCCCTCTCCGCCGCATTGATGCTGTCCACTTCAGACAGTACCACTTGCCCCTTGGAGATGCTAGCCTTCCAAATGGGCACTAGGATAAAAAAACGAACAAATATTCAACATTAACTTTGTGCAGGAACCAAATGATTACAGATACAATACCGAGGCTTGTTGGGTGTGACCCTACACCTTTAAATATGTTTTCGACAGCCAAACCATTATCTGCAGCACCCTGGGTCGAAACGTCTGCTGAGGGTACGACTTCAGAGATGCATGTAGAGGATTGTGTTGTGCGAACTCACTGAAGAGGACAATGAAAAAGCTTTGGTGATTATAGCGAGAGTGTGTATCAAATTCTAAGAAAGATTTCTAAAAAGGAGGAATAGATAGAATAGAAAAAGCTTAATCTTGTCTCCCTATTGGTAGTGCATTCTGCGAAAAATCAGTATTTTGCTGTTTTCCAGAAAGAAACCTCTAACGGCACCGATAGCTGATGCTTATAGGTTGGTCGTACATCGGATACTCTGTTGCCTTTGTTCGGTAGCAGCGATAGCATAGAGTACTTTTACACGAGCTAAATCGGACAGCAAGCTTTTCCATCTTTTGGGCAAGTGAGGTGAAGCTTTTCCTTTGTCTCACCTCTTGCCAACAAGATGGAAAAGCTTATTGTCAAAATTAGCTCGTGTAAAAGTTTTCAGATCAAATAAAATGAGAAAAATCCCTGTCCGCAATTTGTATGTAAACGAACCGCAATTTTAACCAGCGTCTCGGCCGCTGGTACCAAGGATCGAACCTAGAGAAGTAGGTCCAAGTGCGTTTGGGTCGGCCCACATACCAACAACGGCACGGAGTATCACAAATGAAGTTTTTAAAAAACCCTCTGTAAAGTAAGAGGGTCATCCAAAAATTCCGACCAACGTTTGAAGTCGATCGGGGGCTTTTAATATAATGGGTGTCAGCATCAATGTCCTCACTATACGTTCATTGGATCATTATGCTCCCCAGGACAAGGAAGAACGAGTTGCATCTGATTTTTGTATATAGGAGAAACTGTGCTTAAAGTGGTTGTGAATTTTATTGAGTGCAAACTTGTTTGCATATTTTAATCCGTAACTTCGTTATGAAGTTGAAGCAGGGGTTGGTCACGCCAGAAATCGCATATTTGCAACCGCAATCATTGAGAATATATTTATTTTCTTTCTCAAATGAAAACTTTTCTGATTTATTTTCTTTGCAGAGCTAATAACCACAGATGACATTAAAGTACCAACGAAGGTTCCGCCCCCTCCCATCATCTCGAATGAACCAACATCAACAACAAACAGTGAGACTGTAAGTAAACCAAAAAAAAAAAAAAAACGTTCTCTCCCTCATCTTCCTGTAAAGCCTATGCATACGAACCACAGTCAATGCTTCATCGTTGTTTCTTTTCTCTTTCTTCTTTCTTCCATTATTCCCTTGCAGGTCGATCTCACGTTGAGCGACTCTGACGATGACTTGCCGTTAGCCAAACGAAAGACAGCCACGTCCATAAAGAATGCCCCAACATCGACAGCCGTCTCTACGAGCAATGGGCAGAGACCGACATCAGTACAATCGAGTCAGATATCCAAAGGCGGTACGTCCCATAAATATGTGTTTTAAGTGTCCTCTCTATCTTTATTTTTATGTATATTTGAATTTAAATCTTTGTTTATTTTAATTCGACTTGGTTTTTAATAATTTATGTTTTCATAGTAGTTTTAGTTTTAGTTAGTATTTAATTTTCATTATAAGTAGTCTACTTAAGCTTCGTTCGTTAAGCTATGGAATTTCCTGTCTGAAGCATCCGAATCATCTTGAATGCATCTTGAATAGGCACTCGTTCTATCGAGGTCTTTCCGTTGATATCTTAGAAAGCATGAGAGAGACTCTATAAGGGAGATTTTTGTCTTTACCTCAGTTCTGGGTCAGTGCCCAATTCATTGTTCGGATTATTTAGAAACATCCTCCATTCAAATCGTTGACGTTGTACCCCTCCTCTGAACTTAAGTTGTAATATTTTGAAAGCAAAATGATTTTGTTTTGTACACAAAGTCCAATGGAAGCAGACTAATCACATCAATCGAAACATGCTGTCCTTTGCTCTGTTATGTTCAAATGCTGGTATAACCTTGAGACGAAAGAAAGAGTTCTTCGAAGGAATAGTTTTGATTTTATCGAATAACTTAGCGGTACCCTAGAAGAGTAGACCGAGTCGAGTGTGTTCGAGTATTGCTGGGATTCTCCGTATACTCTTCAATAATCTCCCTTCGTTTATTTTTCGAATTGTTTCATTCTTATTTTTTCAGTGACGGGTACTGGAAGCATGAGAAAGAATTGATGTATGTGTGTGAAAGGGAACATCGAGTGGGATCGCAATTCGTTTGAGATCATGTATAATAACGACTTGCGACCACAAGACTGAGTTCGAAAGAATCTCAACGAAGGTTGCCCAAGAGCAACCTAAGTAATAGAATCGTATTCAGGGGCACATCACTTTCCCTAAACATTAGATTAAGTTAGACAAGTGGGTACACGCAGTAAGCGTCCCACTATGGTACTTCCTGGTGGACGCATTGTGGTGCCTTTAGGGGAAATTTCTCCTCTTAACATTTTCCTCGCACCCGTCATGTCAGTGTGTTGGCCAGCTATCCTGAGGTGTAATAAGCCTGGTAATATAGGTTGAGGTTAATTTTTTTAAATCCTGAAGGTCAGGAAAGAAATATATCACAATTGGCAGAGACGGGAAGAGCACCATTTTTTTTTCGTCCCCAGAACCTCTTCAGGCCCAAGCCCATAAAATCCGGTACGTGCGTTGCAGTTGACATCCACAAAAATCGTATTTGCCGGATTGCAAAAAGGTGCCTAATGAAATACGTGCGTTGCGTCCGAATTATGTATACATACATACAATCCCACACGACCGTGAGAGTAAAATGATACACACATGTGGAAATAAAATGTCAAACGGAAGAAAAGTTAAAAGTTCGCCAACTTCATGCATTCTGATGTATTCCACATATAGCCCACATTCGTTGTCTCGCTCCCTCTTATTAGCTCTTATAAGTTGTCAATTTTTTTGACAAGACGCAACGCACGCACCGGATTCTATGGGTTTGGGCCTTTCATGTCTCGTTTTCATTTCATGATACTTTAGATGTTTGTGTCTCGTTAGAGCTCCAGCTATCATCCTTTTGACACATTGTATGAATTTGTCGGTTTTTCTGGTGGAGGAATTGATATTACTTACTAGGTGGACCTTGTGCAGGATGTGACAGGAGCGGTGTTCACACTGTACTGCATGTAGTTCAACCGAGTCTAATGACCCAAAAATGGTTTGCGTTCACATTGTAGTAGGCGCTTGACGGACTTCATTTATGAGGGTAGATTCGTGGCATTAAGACGGAAGTGCAAAGAAGTTTGTAGTGATGGGGATGTCCTAGATAAAAAACGATCCTAAATTGTATAGAGAAACTATGTTGGTTTGATTCATTTCAAAACGCGAATGAAAATTTCTACTGCGGCCTTACCACTAGTGTTCATATTGTACTGGTATGATCTGGGAAAAAGGGCGAACTTTCATTCGACCAAAAATACGATCGTCTTGCGGATCGCTCAAATTTGTAGGACCGAGTACAAATTGGTCTATTCAACGCGGTAGTTCGACACGGTTGAACTACATCTCCTTGATTCACCCAGAATCTCGCTCTTAAATCTCTGGCTTGTTAGTTATCCAACTACCATACGAGTGGGCTACATTTGTGATCAATAAGTTCTCTAGGATATGACTTAACTTGTACTTCCCAAAACTTTACTTTCAACTTGCCACATCAACACATCCTCAGATTGTGAAGTGGCAGTGTTCCCCGTCGGTCCACACATTTATGGGCTTCATCAGTGATTTCAGCGAACTGAGTGACGTTCGTGAAACACCGATTATCTCGTGTGCAGTGAAGACTGAATCACTTTAAAGAATACAAACATACAAGTCAAGTCGACTATTAATTTCCAATCACACAGTCTCAATATTTTTCGGCCGACGAAATTGCGAAGAAGCGTTGTTCTCAAACTTTGGATTATTGAAAGGATGGAAAATTATGGTGTTGTTGCAGAGAACTGCCTCATCGTCGGCACAGGGATGTATATGCACTTGAAGGAAATCAGCGTTGCCGACATAAACTCGTCCAAGTTGCTAGGAATAAAACCGAATGCCTCATCAGCGCTATTTGTATTCTCAGTCCTATGCACACTAGCAAGAATAAGAACATTCTGGTGGCCACAATGTCTAAAGAAGCCTGGAAGGGTATTGACATTTTTCATTGATCTGGCCTTGTGTCTCTATTTGACGGATCTGCTAGTCAGACAAGTGTGGATACCGATATTGAGGTTTTTGAATTATGCTTGCAATTGCTTGGGGCGGTATACTTTGGTGGGAGGTCGAGTATTTCTTCCAAAGAATGCATTGCCAGTCGCGATGTGGATACGCGATAAGGGATATTATTGCTCTCGCTTCTGCTTAGCTGTGTGTGCATTTGTATTCATGTGCGATGTGACTGGATTGTCTGAGATGATCAAGCGAGGATTCAATCGAGTTTATGGAAG
Source organism: Eristalis arbustorum (assembly GCA_916610145.1). Taxonomy (NCBI): domain Eukaryota; kingdom Metazoa; phylum Arthropoda; class Insecta; order Diptera; family Syrphidae; genus Eristalis; species Eristalis arbustorum. The sequence continues at coordinate 25,072,295 of OU744319.1, forward strand.
AGAAGTTCAAGAATCAAGTGCAAAGTCATTGCCTACTGATAGATTTAACTTTATTGAATTTGCTGCCGTAATCGAACATCTAGACGATGAAAGGAAGAAAAAGAAAGGAAGGGGGAGGAGTAGAAGAAGAGGTAAAAAAGATCTGAATGCAAAATCGTCGAATGAATATCAATGTTGAATAAAAGAAAGATTTTTTTCGAAATGCACGTCTCTTTGAATGTGTGTACTACAATTGTCTGTCTTTAATATTCGGTTGTTATGTATTCCAAAACACGATTCATTTGGCGACGTGGTGTTGTGCTACGTTGTCTAGATTAGCTTCTCTAGGTACGACAAATACAATATTCACGAGGCCACCTCTTTCGAATCACTGAGAATGCTCAAAGAGTATTCCTGTCTAGATAAAGCTTCTCAAAACTTGGCCCTTCGGAGTCGGCATAAAACTGAACGGCCCCTTTCCGGTCGTGCCCGTCTTAGGTGCGTTACAACACAACACAACATGCCTATTCAAATCCTTTAACCAGCTGGTGCTTTTGATGTGGCTGAGGAGTTCAATGATACTTTTACCGCTTAACTCCGTCAAGTTATTAACATAGTAGTCGTCTGGGTGACCTTTCCTATGGTTCGAGAGAGCACTACAGTTGCATAGATGGTAGCATTCTTCCTCCTCCTCTTCCCAGCGGCTTCTGCAGAAGTCGCCTAATGTGGGGGCATGTATACTTACTACATGTGTATTATGTATATCTATCCATCGTTGTGAAGCCAGTGTCTCAGTATCATCGACGAATTGGGTAAGAAAGTTTTTCAAGCTTAAGTAGACGCTTAGCTGTTGCAGTTGTTTGAGTGCTTGCCCTTGGTTAGAAGGGTCTCCTGCTCGAACATCAGTGAAAGCAAATGTAATATGATTTTATCTGGTTTTCAAACTGGTCCAGTCAACATTTGCCGTTGAGATCAATAAAGCACGGCACCATCACTGAAGTTGTCAATCAGGTGTTGGTAGTCTGACTATGGGTATCACAATGGACCAACATGGTATAATTATGCGGGCGATTTCGCTGTCAGCGAGAAGCACGGATGGTATGTCTCCATTCGAAGGAAGTACGAAGCTGGTACCCCTTCTAGTAAGTTCTTCCACTTCACAATTCTCTGTCGTTCAGTTCCGGCACCCACATGAGCAGGATATCAGAACAGATGACAATATCTCTGCTCGATACTATATTGTTTTTTAGCCACAAGAGAGCGTTTTTAATCGCAACAGTTTCTCCTTGAAGAACACTCCAATGATTTGGTAGACTTGATATATGTACACATGAATAGTGTAGGCATTGAGGAAAAAGTATTTTAACTGTCTACCACAGCAGGATAATGGGTTGAATTCCAAATAAGTTTTCAGGGAAAAGGGAATCTTTTTAATAATATGATAACAAAAGAATTTTCGAATGAAAATCAGTAAGAAATAACCATTTTGACATACACTTTCGGATTACAAAATACCAAATTTTCGTAAACGATTTGTGTTTCGACTACTTTTGATTTCCGAATACGGATTGTGTGCGATTGTGACAGAGAAACAAAATATCAATTTCCGATTTTCGGATACATTTCGGATACTATAGGTTTCGAATTATCGAGAGTTCACTCTACAAGATTCAAACATCTCGCAAGCCACTTTTGTATATTTTCAAACTACATTCGGAGTATGGATCACGCTGCAGATTCGTTGTAGAGGCTGAAGCCTGGTCCACCTTGGACTATAGGGTCACCAGTATACCTAGTTAGCTTATTATTTAGGAAAACAAACTAGAATCTGTTCTCTACACCAGAATTTATTTGAGTCACAATGAAATGGAAACCTTATTACATTCTGAATCTTATATCATACATATCTTATGTCTTAAGGGCTAGTATCATGTTTGATTTATATTAAGTAGCTTGTTTCATGTACGTGATGTCGACAACTACTAGTAGTGTTTCCGCAGAAGAAACAAATGCCTTAATTTGATTTTCTCTCCCGTTCTTCCTTCTCAGACACAGCGGACGACAACATACTGTTGCAATCACTATTTAAAAATAGAAACGAAATACTGGTAACACAAAATCCAAGATCCGGCTAAGAACACGAGTCTCGCGCCCCCCTCTTATTCTCCTTAGATTTCCTACTCTAATAGAACAAGTACTTTAAGGATTCTCTGATGAAGATATTTTATTGTCTGTCCATAGAAGTAGATTAAAGTCTCGTCTCGTTCTTCTTCTGTCATCTTCAATGTGTGTATTATTTATGTGTACACAAGAAAGAAAGGAACACGGGGAATTTCTTGTGTTCTTGTGAAGTTTGCCAGTAAACCAGTGTTCATTTGTGATGTCCATTGACCTGTGACGAGTGAGAGTTCTGCAAGAAATAAAATCAGCCCTCATATTATTTTCTTACTTCCGCCCCTCTCCTTCCACAGCGAAGCTTCTGCGAGGCGTTGAAGATGAGCTTAACAGTTTAGAACATCGTATTGGCACCATTGAACATTTTGTCAAAAGACGTCTTGAACGGTCCAATTCTCGAGTACTAAGGTCTCGCAAAATTCTCAATAATAATTCCAATGCGATTGTCTCGTCTACAACACCAAATATTTGAGACAGGCAGAGAGAGAGAGAGAGATTAATGATTTTGTTTTATTTGTTAATAGTTATTTAATTTTAATTTTGTTTTTGCTTCCTAGAGATACATTCTTTTTTCCTTTTATTTTCTTCTATTCTCTTTTGTGCGAATGTTAATGGATGGAGTGTTGTGTACATTTGATAATGAATTGCATACAATAAATGACACATTTTCTCTTATCCACTTTTTATCTTGATGTTTTTTGGCCAAATTTACGATAAAAACATGTCGAAAATACCAAAATTTTGCACAATTTCTCAACTACAGTGGATGGTAATAAAATGGAGGAATGTGATGAGGGTGTACAATTCATGGAGCATGATTCAGCTAGTAATAACTAGAGATGTGTTTTATTTCTTTCTTCTTTCTCATCTAGCTTACTACTTAACTGTACGAAAAATAAAGAAAAATATAAGAATACACAAACAAATAAAAAAAGAACAAACGTAGAAAGACAAGGAATGTTATTGTAGGTTTTAGTTATAAGTTACTCCTTTCAGAGGAATCTGATGAAATGAAAACGTTATAGTTTCCCACTTTGAGAATCACCAAACTTATTGAATTCTTTCCGACCTTCATTAATCTCACTCATTAAATCCGTTAAAACACAAATAACGAAGTAAACGCAATAAATAGAATATCATTTTTCATTTTCGTTGTCCTTGTTGTATATGTACCTATTCTGCAGTTAATTTATTTTAAACCGTAATGTTCCTCGTAACAACAGATCTTAAACATTGTAAATATGATAACAAACAAACAAAAAAATCCAAGCAAAGTTTATATGCGTAAGACCTTCTTCTCTAGTTTGTAACTTAAATACAATTTACTCTTCCTTTTATTTGATTTGGTCGTACACACATATGCATATTTGCACATTTATACGTGTGCTCTAAATTAGGTATAAACTGTAAAGAAATCATTTCTGTTGCCGAAAGAAAACAAAGAATCAAACAAACAAAATTATTCTCAATGAATTTATTTTATATAAGACAAACAAAAAAATGAACACAAAACAAAAATTGTACTCTCTCCTACCGTAACGCAAAGAAATTTTAACGTTTAAGTTATAATTATATTTAAATTAATTAATTATACATATAGTATATGCCTGTGTTTGTGTAAATAGTTTTGTTTCCAAAAAAGAAAAAAAGTATTTGAATAAAAGATATATGAAAAAAAAAAATCAAACATAAACTTAAAAAATTGTTGTTTTATTCCGAACAAAATATGAACGAATATCGAAAAACACTTGACTACTATCGAAATGGTTTCTTACAGTTTTATTTTATTATTTTAAGTTACATTTAATTGTCATGAATTCATATCAATGTTTCACAACACCTCCTATCTTACGCAGACTTTTTTCTTTCCTCAGTGCCTTGATTTCCATTCGAGAGTTGTTTGTCAAATCAAAAATGTGATTCCCTATTAATTGTTATCTATTCACATTGATTCGGGAGATGTGTTAACTATATGACATGTACTAAAGTTTGGCCCAAGAAATCGCATTTAATTAAGCTGAGTTGAATCCTCTTTTTTGGCTGGCGATAAACTCCTTTGTGAACCTCAGTCAACTTATCTCAACGGGGCTAGGCGTCTCCAGTTTTGTACATCCAGCTGATTAAGGTCCTTTTGCAGTTGGTCACGCCATCGGACGCTAGGTTCTCCTCTCCCCACACCTTGTCCCACGGAATTCGGAGTTTTCCGAATGATGTTCATTTTCTTTCAATCGCATTTGTTTGACTAGGCCAATGCAGTTAGAACTGAGCAGAATACATGTTGTTTATTCTTGCCGCTCGCAAGTTCATTGTGTGTGTCGAAATTATGATTTCAAAGAATAGTATTAGTAAAGGCTGATTTTTTAAAAGCTATAGGAAAGTTTTTAAAAAAAAAAACATAAAATTCAGAAAAATTCATGAAATCTTTATTTGAATCGATAGTACGGTCCATATAATTTCATGTTTGAAGATTATTTCGTGCAAATGTTGACCTTGACTGCGCGTCAAATAGTCCATCCGCTTAGTCCAATTTTGGCATACCCTTTCCAACATTTCGGCCGGTATCTCACGAATAAATGCTCCAATTTTGTCTTCCAATGCGTCAATTGAAGCGGGCTTGTCTGTATAGACATGAGCTTTAACATAGCCCCACAAAAATTGTCTAAAGACGTTTAATCGCAAGATCTAGGGGGGAAATTGGCCGGTCCCTAACGTGCAACAAAATGTTCACCGAACTCGCCTCTTAATAAGTCCATCGTTGAAACCACATGTCATGCAAGTCAAGCTCTTGCATTTTGGGCAAAAAAAAGTTGGATATCATCTCACGGTAGTGCTCACCATTTACACGCATCATCTTTGAAGAAGTACGGTCCAATGATGCCCATAAACCGCCACAAACTGACTTTTTCTGGATACATTGGTAGCTCTTGCAATGCTTCTGGCTGATATTCACTCCAAAATCGACAATTCTGCTTATTAACGTACCCATTGAGCCAAAAATGAGCTTCGTCGCTGAACACAATGAACAACAAAAAGCGCGCTATGAACTTTCTTAACAGAGCACGCACTTTGATAATAAAATTCAATAATTTGCAAGCGTTGTTCGTTTGTAAGACGATTCATGGTTAAATTATGGACCAAACTGAAGATGTTTGACGGTGGAACAAAACACGAAACGTGAGTCAGCTGTTTAAACCAGTGTTGCCAAGAAGATAATAGCTAAAAAATCACCCTTTAGTTTCAATATTCCCTTTGAAGCTGATAAAAAATGTTGTTGAGCGTGTTGTGTGCGAAATAGGAGGCAGCTGGCTAAGGTTCGTTCCAGCTGGACAGGCTTGTTGGCTGAGGCCCAGGTTTACCTCGGACTATAGTGCCATAAGAAGAATAAGCGTTTTGACAGTTGAGCCGTTAGGCATTTAAGCATCGGTATTACGAACTTCAATCGACTTGAGCTTATGTTCCACATACATTCCAAAGCTGCCACGCATGAGCTTACTGTCAATTTGAAAGTTTAATTGGGGGGTTGCAAATGGGGTTGTTATCATAAATTCTATCGGAATAAACATTTTAAATTGTTGTTTTCAAGTGTCTTGATAAAACTATTTATTTATTTGGTTAGTGAAGCGAACGTCGATCAAGAATTGCAGAAAAGGGAATAAAACAAATGAATCAGAAGTACTAGATTAAAGTACAATTCATTTGATTTACCAGATTCTAAGTAAGAGATCTGCATTATGTATTTCACAATTGTGAACAAATGAATACGTTTTTTAAACATCCCCGACTTCCTTCCATCCATCCATAGAGGTGTTCACAAATTTCTACTTGGCGCCTTTCAGAATACCCACATACGACAAGGTCCACACAAAAAATACGTTCCATATAAGCTCATGGCCAGATGTCTTTTGATGGCGTAATAGGACTACTTTATCGACGATCGTGATACCGACATTACAGAGTCGTTTCGATTTTCGTAATCGGGCTGATTGATTAGTTCTAAGAGATTAGTTCAGTGGATGCTCCAAATGTAAGAGAGGTGCTTAAGATCTCCTGGTCGACATTCTTCTCTTGATTAGGAGCATGATGAAAGCAACACAAAAAGTCTCCAAGGGGCTTAAGAAAACTTAGAAAGAATTGAAACAGCGTATTTTAAACTTTTACCGAAGAGAACTGAAACCTGTGTGCGTACGTACAGCAAAATTAACCCAGGGTATCACCTTTTCGTTGGTTTACGGACCTCTCTCCTGCTGACTGCCACTTTTGTTGCTCTGTTCTGAACTCAGTTTCGTTTTGTGTTAGAACATTCAAAAAAAGGACATTTGAGCATGAGGTCATCTTTCGAATGCCACAGCGGCTTTATAAGGCGTATCTGTGTCCACTCCGCATCGTCGGTGATGTTATTTCGGGTCTATTAATCGATTCTGAGAGTTTGGTGCGGATCCGACAACATTGAATTTTTGACCCCAAAAAATTGACAGTGGTTAGGAAGGCATTTTTGTTGATTTTCTGAGTCATCTTTCGACTGCACGGCGGCGCTGTTAGGCGTATCTTTGACTTCTGCACACCGTTGGTGATGTTATATCGCGTCTATTAACCGATTCTGAGAGTTTGGTACGGATCCGACAACATTGAATTTTTCACCCTCAAGACAAAAGCGTCATTTTACAAAAAAGGAAGTTAATTTGAAATTGTGACACATTTCTAAAGATTAATAGTTTTACCACAAACCTATCAACTGCTTCCTGTTAGTGGAACCATATATGTACATAACGCATTATAACCTTCATCTCGTATTCGATTTCAGATTCATCGATAATTTCACTGGATTCACCATCGCCACCATCAAGTCCACTACAGGCTTCTGATGAAAACACAGGTATGTCATAAGGCTCACATCGAAATGGCTCATTAGCTCTTGCTCCATGTGAGTTGTTAACAAATGCACTAAGTTATTCTTTAGAATGTATGGCGTAAATTTGTTTCCTTTTGTTTGCAGGAGTCTCATCAACAACAACATCGAACACAACCGGGTATCAAATGATGAATCCAAACGAATGTACAGGATCCGATATGATACTAAACCCGCTGGCATTTAATAGGTAAACTTTCAGTTAAGGTGTATACCCAAGCACAAGTTAAGACAAAAACTAAATTTTAATTTCCACGCAAAATAGCGCGCATCCAAATAAAAGAATGAAATTGCACAGAAATCCAAAGTCATCGTGAGGTGATCCGTAAAACTGATGTTGATTTGATTTGTGAATTCTTCTTATTAGTTTAGTGCTCCCCCACCCGTCTACAATTTAGTCTTCACACTTCTAACTTCACTTCCCTTGACGCTACTATACAAAAAAAAAAAAAAAAAAAAAAAATCAACAACAAATTAATTATGTATTTATGTTTAAGCACTTTTATATATAAAATGAATATATAAAACTTTTTTTTTTATGTAAGTGAATAATTTTCGTCTTTCAGTGAAGATTTATCATTCACCATTGATGAACAAATATTGAAATATTAATATCAAAAACGCAAGCAGAAAGACCTAAGAGTTTCAGTTGTGTCTAGAGGCACAAGAGTTATGCGCAGATTCACTGATTTTCGATGATGTACAAACGAGAGATGCTATATTGTATGTAGTTTTCATTTAGAATCAACAGAATTTGTTTTTATTTTACCGCACACACACGAATATAATAAATTATTCATGTAAACTTTTGTTGTAAAAAGTTTATACAGGAACAAGTAAATTTAATGTTAATTTGCCAATGATTTGAATGAGAAAAAACAGACAAGAAGCAAAATTTAAAACCTCTAACCTGATGTAAGAAATACAAAGTACAATGAGAAACATGTTAGTACATGTGCAAATAATCATGAAAGTCGATACATGCCATTAAATCTACAAATCCCTCACTATTTTTGGTCCTTTTTTGTAATAATTCTAAATGTAAAAAAAATCTATAAGACTAACTAAATGTTTGATGTCGAAAATACAGTACAAAACAACGAGCTTGTACATACAAATTTGTAAAGTCTATTTGGTAGCCATTTGACCAGAATATATGATATTAGCTTATGGAGTTTTTTTTTGTGTGGCATCCATACTTCACGTGTTACTATTTATCAGCTCATTCTTTAACTCACTGTCCATCGTTTCGTGAACATTAAGTTAGGTTAAAGCATATTACAATACAATACGATGAAGTATAAGCTACATTTTAATGAATAGCTGCCTTTAGCTTGAACTGCAGGAAACTTTGAAACCGATGCCAAATGAAGTGACTATAGCATTTCCAATGGAATGAATTCGAGTGATGTGTTTGAAACGGGTGAATTAAAGGGGCATAAACGCGAAGAGTATATATTCAGCCCTCTCTCAGATTCCATTCGTAAATAATCGAAGTTACGATACGAACTACGAAATACAGAATCCGAACGGAATCACAAACTGCGACTTGAAGAAAAACATACAAATTGCCGTTTCATTCGTGAAATTTGTAGCAGATATTTCCCTACGAATGAATTCTGTGATGGATTTTTCGGAGTTCGTATTAATGTGCACCAATTAAATTATTTATAAGCTCTGATTGAAGTACGGGAATCTGGGACACTCGAGTGCTTTATTCTCGCGCCCATTCCCACATCACTTGTAGTCAGATTCCAATCCAAGGTAACATTCTCTCCATAGAACTTTGTTTAAGTTAAGTAAGTGAACATCCTTCACCAATAATTTCTCGAAAATCAATGTACGTATCACGTTCTTGTACGTTTGTTGTCACATTTTGAATTCACAGATTTCGTCTCAATTTTGCTAAAATCTGAACTTGTTTTATCTTATTTTCATACAATTAGTATTTTAATGCACCACTAGGTGCACAAGACTTTCATGCATAAGCCATTGACTATCTCTTATATTTGTAAAAGCTGTTCAAGTACGAACAACAAACACACATGTGCGTTGTGCACCATTATAAAGAGATTGTAAAAAAAAGCAAAATCATGTTTAAACAAAATGAATTGTATTTTTTGAAGAAAAATTATTAAAAAATTTACAAATATACACAAATAAGAGAACAATTTCAAAAAATAAATGTTTTGAATATTTGGATTAGAATTTCGTACATGAATATATATTTTTGTAATCAGTTATGTCCTTTTAAGTTATCGTAGATTCTTCATTAAGCATTTGAAATAAAATACATAAATGTTATCCCTAAGAAATGACCGTTTTATTTATTTCTTATTTTGGTGGGTTTCTTAATTGCACATGCAGATCACTTGGAAATAATTTGACTTGAAACATACATACACTGAAGAGTTGGTTCCGAATTTTCGCAATATTAATCCCAAAATGAATGGTTTGGGTGTATGATCGTCTACTTGCATTTGTCAAGAAAAGGTCTTGGTTCAAAAGCCCCTTTTGGTTTCGATGACCAGTAATCAACCGCTTAATACACATTCGATAACATGGAAAAAATTGTACAGAGGTCATAAGTAGGCCTAGTAGGGCCGCTGTTGCAGTTGGAAGGTCATGACATCCATAAAAAAAGGCTTACAAACCACGTTCATATTGGTGGTCCGTCAATTGATGTTAAACTTTGAGAAACGATTAATACAAAGTCGAAAACATGGAAAATGGTGTACGGAGTTCAACTATGATACATATAATAATAATGTGGCTGGCGCTACAGCCCATAGAGGGCCAGAGTCTAGCTTCCGAGCAACCACTCGTTGTGCCTGCTATTGTTCTCACACGAGTGGAAGGGACCTACAGTTTTATGCCGAATCCGAACGGCCAAGTTTGAGAAGCTTTTTTTAGACAGGAAATACTCTTTGAGCATTGTCAGTAACTCGAAAGAGGTGGGATCGTGAAAATTATTGTGTCGCTCAGAGCTGGAATCGAACCTACGGCGTCGAGGTTGGGGTCAACGCACATACCCACAACCCAACTGGCCACCAGATCAACTGATATCCACAAAAAAATAACTGAAATTCGATATTATTTCCGGTGGCCAGAAAACCCTTTCGGTTCGGCTGTCTACAAACCCATTTCAGTTCGGTTTCAGTTTTCAGGAATCCTGCGCTTTACATGACTCATTTACCGTAGACGTTGGATCCGTAATGTGCTCTAGAAAGTGCAATATAACTAAATTGTACCAGAAGGGCACCTCGGTACTGACGATATGACTGGTATGGTGTTATCCGTGTATCCGATGATACCGTGTGAATGGTTATAAGCTTTCGGTTGTCGAATGCGTTGCGTATGCGTATGTATTAACAAACAAACGAGGGCACATAAAGTAGTAGAGTAGACAGCAACAGTTCAGCTGCAGTTCATTTCAGCACACCTTTTCCTAAACATTTGTTAATTCAATCCAGGACCCCACGGCAGTTCAGGATAGTTTCGAACTGTTTCTGGGTGTTGCTTAAGATTACAAAGTATAATTGTGATATAGGTTAGGTTAGGGTCTACGGGCTAACTGCAGAGAGCAGATACCAACAGGTTGCTGCTAGAAAGATGCAACCTCACTTGGTACAGTGTAAGGACTGCTGCAATCAACCGAATGAGAAGGGGATGATAAGTGAAAGCCCTATGCTCCCAAGAGGAGTTTTAAAGTAAGAATAAAAAAAAACATTGATGTTATTTATCTCAAATTACTGAAGCAGCAGGACTAGTGTGTGCCTGCGGGTAGCGAGAGGACTGCATGATTGGAAGAGATGACGTAAGATGACGTCTGGTCGTCGTCTATGTAGATTCTGCAAAAATCATCTGTAGCAATTGCATAACATACTATTTTGTTGCTCCTAAGAGTTGGTAAGTACTAGTTGAAGATGCTCGTAAAACGCCTTGCCACATAGTTTTAAAGTGTGGCATATACATATGCATAAGTTACGTCTGGCTGACATTAAATAAATCTAGCAGATGAAACGGCACAAAACCAATGTCTGTACACCTCGTTGCGGCCTGACAACTGCCGAAACTGTTCTACGGAACCGCACAGTGGTGAATATTAAATACGAACAATTTCACCTCAAATTCACACACTCTCTCTCACGACATCAATTTCACCATTCTTGACCCCCTCTCTAGCCAGTCTAATTTCGATTGAACACACGCACTCATAAGCGCCTTATTCAGCAGTTCCACTGAATATGCACCAATATCGAATTCAGCGACTTTTTTATGTCCTGAGCGAATGAGAACGAAAATCGACGAGGATGAGTTTTTTTCGCTCTCCACTCAGTTAGTCTTCTCCTGTCTACGGTTCGTGACGGTGGCATACACTCCGTTCTTCTGCAGCCGCATATCCTATTTATGTTAAATTGAACGTAGAATAAGGCGCAACGTGAATTAATTTAGTGATACATTTGAATAAAACTGCTTTTGAATTCAAAACAACAAACGCAGACTCCTAATCGAACATGCAAGACCTGTTGTCGCCAGTGATGCGGTAAAGTTATGGCAGCAATTTTTACAGAAGTCGCTAAGCCCTTCGGACTCTAGGACTAAATAACTGGACGACATTGATTAACAATCGAGATCGGAGGGAGAAATTATTGAACACAGATTATGATCATATTTAATGGAGTGCCATCAGCTTAAGGAAATCTTTTGACGTACATTTATAACATATCGCGAACGGTTAAAAATTTACTGTTGGTCGTGTTTATTAGTAATCTCCAGACAAGATCATTCACGTGGTCGCAGGAACATTTTAGTTTTTTTTTTTCACAATTCAATGTTGGCTGGAGTGAAGTGAATCTTGATTGCTTGTTTTTGTCTAAACAAGAAGTTACTTGCAACTTACTTAGTGAACATCTGGGTTTGCTGTCTGCAAAGGATTATGTAAGAGAGGAGCGTTGACATTTTAAGGACGACACCGATCAGGCAAGAAGGAAAAGACGACAACCAGGAACAATACCTCGCATGTTTAACTGAACATACATACTTTGAATGACAGTCAGTTACTAGAACACACTCCGAAGACAAAGTTGAAACCTCCAACTACTCACAAGATTAAAATGATTCCAAACTACGTTGAATTTGTTGTTATTCAACTAATCTTCGCGTAAGTCAAACACTCAAAGCTCACATGAAACAAACTAATTCTTGGTTTACTATTTCTACAGGCCCACACAGCGAAAGCACTTAATGATGACCAGAAAAAGAAGCACACCGAGTGGTACAGTTCCCGAAGCTAACGACTGGGTAAGACACCGAGTTACAGACAGTATTTTGAATGAACTCCTCATAGGTATATCTCTTTTAGTATTACCGCACTCTGGCCAAAGAAAGGGATGGATTAGAGCCGGGCTACAACGTCCGCTTCAGAGAATGGCGAATATTCTCCGGCAACAAGGATATGTTCACCGTGAAAAATAAGACGTTCGATCAGATTTACATATTTCTTGGAGTGGAAACGTGCTATTGGGTGTTCTGCAAAAGGGAGAGTCCGTTTGTGTTGGAGGGTGCTATGGATGTTCCGTGTTCCTACTGTGGATGCTGCATATTCAGTCAGTACCCGAAGATAGTCGACTCGGTTAAATCGTGTATAGAATGAGTGGTGCAAACTGGAATGTCACTTCGAGTATTATGTTTTTTTTTTCATTTATATTTTTAAACCTATCATTAGAGTAGAATGCAATCAATTTATAATTTATTTAAAGCAATATACAAACCTATTAAAGATGCAAATATACAACTATGATAAAGATTAAACGTCGAGGTATTATTTATTGTGAAATAGGTCCTTCTCTGTTGCTCTGTTCTAGTAGAGCTGGTTTGATTTAAACTGGTTAACATACTTGTAATATTATTACACAGCCTGTGTGACGCATATTGTACGGGAAGTAATCTAACTATATCTCCTTAAGGGCATAACCAGAGATAATGGCATAACAGCCAACAATCACCCCTAAAATCCCCATTGTAGTCGAAAATGTGCGACGAACTCCGAAATGTTTATTACAGAACTCATTCGTAGCAGAATCGTAGTGAAAAATCTGGTACGCATTGGAAGATCGTGTTTTTTATCTCTGAATACGATTGAAGCGAACATTTGTTCGATTTGTTTGTACCCTTTTCTACTATCAGTTCCGACGGAGTTTGTGATCCGGATTCTGTGACATTTTTTCGCATTCCGAATGGTAACTTCGATTCTTAGATTTGCTGCGAATAGATTCTGTAATACGGCTTCGTCACAGTTTACAGCAGGCTAAAGAAAATGACCCCCAAACTTGGCATCGCATGATTAGGCGTTCATAGAAATTGCGTTTTAGAAAGTATGGAACGACTAAAGACAAACCCAGATTGATAGATTGATTTGGTACATCACAATTAGCCTTTCATCTCATCTCACCTCCAGTTGCCGTATGGTGCACTTAAAGGATTGCGGCGGTAAAGTACGCACTACAGGTCTCCACGATAATGATCGGTATTGCTACCTACTACAGAACGCATATCCTTTCTGCTTTCCACAATCGACGAACAACCAGTGTTCGCTTTTAAGTAGAAAGGCAATGCAAGAGCCGATTGTCGTGCCAAAGTGGGCTTTGAAGTCCCTTAAATCATTAGCTCTGCAAGGGACAAACTGATAATGCTTTGGATAAAGCCCGTAATCGATGGCCTATTCTAGCCGCCGAATCAATGTCTGTCACTAAGAAAGAAGAGCGAGTTTTAGTACCAATGAAGAAAGCCTGTTAGTGGGAGTCCCTATCTTTACTTTCTTGGCATCTTTTTGCAGATGCTGCAGAGACAAGCAAGGAATAGAATCTGTCTGATATCTGGTGTATGAGAGTTAAAGAAAGAGGATTCAGTGCTCTTTAGAGAAAACATTTCTTTGCAGAACATAGAACTGAAAATAAAAAAAAACACCTACAACCATTCATTTTTTTGGTATCAAACATCATTATGTTGACATCGCATAAGACTCTGTTTCATAGTCAAGCCTTTCTCAAATAAATTTCGTTCAATTCATAAATACGTTAGGAATTCAAAAATTGCACAGATGGCATCAGAACGACAAACTATTTTTGAACACCTTCTCGGTTTGTTTCAGCGGGGAATGTATGAGGATCCTTTTTTTAGATCAGGTAGACCTGTTCTGCATTTGTTTTTGCATCGTTTTCGAAGTGAGGTTTTCTTGCATGTGCTTGGCCTCAATTCTTCAGGGTTATAAAATAAACTTCGGCCACACGTGTCAGAAATGGAAACACCCATGAATGTACGTATTTACCTGATCCTTTGTTCTAAGGAGAAAAATATCTCTCTCCTCGGTTTATTTCGCGTTATTTTTCTTAGAAGGAGGGTGTGTACGAAATGTGAGCAGTATCCTTGAGATATTTGTTACCTGTTATACTAAGTGTGACGGATTTGTGCACTTTTCTTTATACCTGGAACCGGATTTCTTCAGTATATTTGCCTCCACATCTGAACTTTATTTTAAGAAAATATGAACATATGCAAATATTGGAATTTTCCTTTTACAAAACGCGTCAGGATCATTTGCTTGCTTTATGATTTAGTCACAGTTAATCTGAGCAACTACAAAGTAGGAACATTTGAGAAGGTGTCCTCTTGAAAACATTGGAGGATAAAAGTGCCATTCATCGCTAGGAATTTGTTGCTACCAAGGCTGATTTTCCTGGGAAGAAACTTGGAGGGGATTAGATACCTTGACTACCTCGGTTCCACACAAACCCTTTTACAAAAGACCAATATGCCTTAGCAATAAGAACATATTCATTCTGGTTTTCAAACGTGTATTTAAAAGGTGGCCCGTGGCGTTGTGGGTATGTGCGTCCACCCCAACCTCAATGTTGTAGGTTCGATGCCTGCTCTGTGCGACAAAAATAATTTTCAGGACCTCACCTCTTTCGAGTCACTGACAATGCTTAATGTGTACGTCGGCATAAAACTGTAGGTCCCTTCCACTCGTGAAAGAACATTAGCACGCACAACACGACTGGTTGCTGAGTAGCTAGACTCTAGCCCTTTATGGGCTGTAGCGCCACCCATATTATATATTATTATTATTATATTTAAAAGGAGAAAGGTTGAATAACCAATTGGTCCATTTGAAAATGATAGGAGTTAAAGAAGTTATATTAGAAGAACCAAAGAGTCACCTATTTAGACCTATCTGCCTTAACAATAAATACCTAGCTATACTGGTTTTCAAAGGTGTATTTAAGAGAAATATTAAATGAAGCATTTGGTCGAGGCGCAGAGTCCCGGGTGGACCTGGGCCTAATCATAAAACGTCTCTCCATCTTTAGCAAGCTGCCTAGATTTAAAGGGCATAATTAGTCTTTAATTGCGTGCGCCACGTTAAACGCGTCTAGGTTTTCATCTACTACGCCATCAAACAAAATGTTTGGAAAGCTCGGGATCTATTGATTCTATAGTCAGTCTTATCAGCCCTATCACAGAATCCATTCATACAAATAGAAGTTACGATACGAGCTACGAGAAAAAGTATCATAAACAAATAAAATTTACGAACTCCGCCGTCAATCATCCCTATCACGAATTCCATCGTAATCGAAAATGGGTAACGAACTCCGAAAATCTACATTAGAATTGATTCGTAGTAGAATCATAATGGAAAATCTACTACGAATTCCGTAAAGGTTACCATCACTGAATAAGAATGAAGAGAAAATGTCTATGTTTGTATACCAGTTATTTATGCCCGAGTTTTGATTCCGTTCGGATTCTGTAACAGCATTATTTTCGTAGATCGAATGGATTCTGTGATGCGCTGATTGTGAATACACAGCAAAACGGCTGAAGATCGTGTTGTTTTTGGATGTGTGTCTCAAGTATATACTTCAACTTTTCTATAACGGCCACTTAAGGCCCATTCATATGAGCGGCGAATTGCGAACGCGAACTTTCAGAAACAACCCTTTTCCAGCATATATAAACAAAAAGTTAAACTTCTGGGTATGCAAAAAGATTGTAACTGAATTATCGAGTTTTTTCATAGATAAAAATCCGAATAAAAGTCAGATTAAGTGTCCTAATTAATGATTTGAAAGTTTTTCTCCGCGAATCAATCATTCTCTCCGCGAACTGTCAAACTGAATTCGTGATACACTAAAAAATTCGCAGTGAAGTGTCAGTTTGCACCCGTAGTTCTCTGCGAATGAAAAACCTCCATATGAATGAAACGTCAATGTTTGTGATGTTCGCAATTCGCGGCGACCTCATATGAATGGGCCTTTGTGTTAAGCTTTAGTTGTTAATAGGAATAAGATCAACACGCTTTAATAAAGATTGGAAAACAAAAACTTTTTTCTTCAACCGTGGCGTCGTGGTTTGGTGCGTTGGTTCTTTATCCGGAAGTGCCAGGTTTAACTCGCGATCTTATCAAGTTTCATAATTTGTAGCTTCACGCCTTACCAGTCCTTAACACTGTTAAAAATAGTATCCTTGTCTAAGAAGAGGACACAACTTTGCCGTTCTGATGCGCAGTTTCACAGGGAAAGTTTAAAATTACTTTCAGCTAAACCTTGAACAGAGATTAAGCGTTTTTGTTGAACTCGTCCGGTTTCATAGTCAAATCTGAACTCCAGTTCAGTTGAACTGCATTTGTGTAAAGCGATCCACAATTGGTTCGTGTACTTACTACAGCTTGCTTAATATTTCAGTAAATACACGACCCTTCGATAATTATTGTGTTGTAATTTTAAATGCTCTTAGTACATTCCTTTTGTAGCACGTCTTTCAACCATGGAAGGGAAATGCACTCATTGGAAATGATTTTAATACAAAGAACGGATCTGAACTAAAGTTTAAACTAAAAGTGGAGCTTAAACGAGCACTGTGAAACATAGTGGGTGTAAGTCCGAATAAATCTTTAGATCCTAACCACAAGTAATGTATTGGGTCTATAACTTAATTCGTGCTGTTTTTTGTTTTTTTTCAAAATTTGCACTTTTATTTAAGAAAAACATGTACAATTGTATTATTCTAAGTATTGCTCATCTGAAGCTGTGCCTTTTTCAATGGCAACTTTTTACGATGACAGTAGCTTTCCAACTCATGTTCCAATGGAATAATACAAGTTACGCCATCTCTTAGCAAACCACAAACCACCACAGCACGAATTATGTTATAGACCCAATACATTACTTGTGGTTAGGATGTAGAGCTTATAGCAAAAATGAGTGCTTCTTGATAGAAGATAGACCTAGACCCACATTAATTTTTGACAATTCTCTTCGGGGTCTGCAACAAACAACCTGGTTTATACATTACTTACCACGCCTAGGGTTCAGGTGTTAATCCACCTGGTTGATAGGCAACTGGTGTAACTTGTCTAGGATGCCCAGCTTTGAAGTGTCAATTCGTGTGTCCTTTCGATGGCACTTGATTTATAAACGCCAACCAAAGCGACATTATTTTTGTTTAGCTGTTAAATACCTAATCACTCATTGTATCAGTTCATTGGTGATTAGATTCAGAAGCGTCCAACACCACCTAACATTCACTGCAGTCTTACTACTCACCTTGTCATCAAGAATAAATAAAACCTGAAAACAATTATGTGATCCTCAACAATGAGTATATGTGTATGTATGTAATTCAGCAAAGTGAGATGACAGTCAAATATTTATCATTTGTTATTCTCCATTCCTCATCAACACTAACGTCACGATCAATGCAATCAAAGAAAGCAACAAGTATTGAACAGAAAACTGATATAAATACAAGATCGTGCCATGCAATCGACACACATTCATACAATGACAAAAAACAAACTCAAACAGCATAACATAAATTCTCTAAGAACGAAAAAAAAAAACGATAACAACAATAACAACAACATCTGCTCTATTGCAGCCAATTAACCGAAAGCTAAAGACCAAATCATAGACTGATTAAAAATGTGTTGAAAATGAAAATAAAAACACCGTAAAAGCATTTTGTTTTGTTTCTTTTTTTGTTTCTTAATCATCAAAAATTTAATTTAATATAAAAAATGTTTGCATCGCATTAATAGTTCTGTTCTATTTTTTTTTGTTTTCTTCTTCTCTGTTTTGTTTTCTTTCATTTAAATGAGTTCACTTTTTTAGGGTTTTCTTTATTGAATTTATAACAATACAATTTTTTTTTATTTATTTCCATAATATTGTATTATACGGTAATATATTCTGTTTTGTTATTTATTTCACTTCGGCCTCATTTTATTTATTTTTGTCTTGAATTAGTATTAATTTATGTTACAGTTAAGATCCAAATATTTCGGCTCGCCTAAATTTCAAAGATTTCTGATTTTTTTTTTACTTTTGTTTAACTTATATAATAGTTTACAGATTTACACGTACTTATAATCTTAGTTAGTATGTATAGTAATTCAATTATTTTATTTTTTTGTTGCTTCATTTTATGTTGTTATTAATTTGATTTAATTAAATTATTTATTTTACTTTATATTGTTTTAATTAGTTTTTGTTGTTTTGTTTTGTTTTTTTTTTGTGGAGAATTTTATAAACAGAAAAAATGGAAAATAATAAAAACGTATTTTGTTGTTTTGTTTTATAATTAAACTTATGAATAATTTACTTACAAATTCTGAGTTTATTTATCTATAAGCGTATCTTTCATTGTTTACTCATTAAATCACGGATAAACAATAATTATTAATAGTAATACAATAATAATAAGAGTTCTAAGAGCTACAGCATGTTTTTTTGTTTGTTTTTGTTTTTCTTTATGTTTTATTATTATTTTTTATTAATTAGACACATACATATACATACATATTATTTATTTTAAATATTCTTATATAGTTCTGTTCATATTCTTCTGAAATTTATTTTACTCAAATTCGTAGATAGTTCTCTGGGTTTTCTTAATATTCTTTTTTTGGAAAAATGTAATTTTGTTAAACCATCGATGGTTGGTTGGAGTATAACGGGATTAACATGTATACACTATGAATGTACGAGAAATGACGGAAATGATATTGTTTTTGAAAAATGAACACGCCATACCAACTCAGTAAACGACATGTATCTGCGTGGATACGAAAGCATGTCCATTCCGCTCGTCGTTTCATTTAACGACTCGAGTCATTTTGAGAGTCGTGTTATTTTGAAGTCGGTTAAGTCTCGGCACTTGCGAAGGAGAAAAATTACGTTCCAAAGACCATATCCGATTGGTGACGTCCAACG
Source organism: Eristalis arbustorum (assembly GCA_916610145.1). Lineage (NCBI taxonomy): Eukaryota > Metazoa > Arthropoda > Insecta > Diptera > Syrphidae > Eristalis > Eristalis arbustorum. Next base: position 25,091,633 of record OU744319.1, read on the forward strand.
ACTACACCAACGACAAGTGGAATGCCGATCAAGCTTCACAGACAAATCGAAAGAGAAGAAAAAAAGAACAGGATAAAGATTCAAGAGAGGAACAAAACGAGGCAATAACTTTCTGCACTCCAGAGACGAGATAGTTCATTTAAAAATCACAATAACATTTCTGGTTGAATGAATGCATTTTTTTGTTTTGTTTCGTTTGTTAAGAGAGTGTGTCAAAAATCTTTGATTATGAATCCATACTTCATTTATGTACCAAGTGCGCTGCATTAACATAAGCACACACTTTTGCTGAGTGCTCCTCTATGCATGTTTAATGCCATCGCGACTCGGTAGATACTTTCAATGTAATTATTTAAAAAGACTTAATCGTGTTCAAAATATAACCATTTATTTATATTATGCATTATTTGGAGGTTATAAATATTAAGTATATTCTTATGGTTATGTATTTAATATGAATTTCAAATGATTCGAGGATATACGTTATTATCCAGCCGAAATGGACTGAATATTATGCGTGTAGATAAAATGAAATAGTTGAATTGGGAAGATTAAATGTGAGTGGAAATACAAAGAACGTTTTGATGTTGTTTAGAGAGCGATTGAGAGTAAAATGTTGAATGTGTACGAAGTTGTACTTATCTTATAGATCCCAGACCGCATTATTGCTTGTAGAAAAATATATAATTTTGTTTTTTTTTTGTGTTTCACTTCAGTGTGCTGTTCATAACTTAAGTACCTTGGCTGCTTTCCACCTCTAAACTCTAAAGAAGTGTCCTCTAAACAAACACAGTCTGTAACAGTCGATGCATTTTTTTTCACTCGATATACCCGAGAGTTGATCTCTTACTTTGGCATTTCCAATCGTTAAATGGTTCTCAGACGATGTACCCGACAATTGATCTCTAAAGTTGGCATTTCCTACTGCAAAGATAGGTTTTGTCAGTCGGATGACTGTGCCTAATCGTATGAGTGTTGCTATCTACTACTCTTGACGACGACAGCCTAAACAATGAAAACGAACAAAAAATAACAACATGACTGCATTGAGAAGATAATTGAAAACCAAAATTGTCACCAGGTTGTCATTTTCAAAATAACAACGTGACTTCATCGAGGAGACATTCGTAAACCGATATTGCCACCAGTCCAACCTATGATGTCTTTGCAACAAGAGACGAAAACTGCTCGTGTACATCAAACTCAAGACAAAAAAAAGACAAGTACCCGTGGTTCTCAAGTTTTCCTTAGACCAATCTAAGTGACAATGTTAACATCAAATAATTTGTGCACACCAAGTAAGGAATATATCAAAATTTCCAACAAAATCGATTCAAAAATCCAATTTTGGGCTACCAAATCAAAAATGTATCAAATTTACATCAAAACCAACTCAAAAGACGAACACTGTTTCAATAAATTACATCGATGGGTAGAATAGTAGTAAGCAGTGCCCTTGGGCCGTAGTCCTGGGTATCCAACAGGCGCACAAAAAAAAAACGGATCGCTTTTCTTGCTAATTCTCAGAACAAAATCCATTCTAATAAAAACATATAGGAAAACCACAAATCAAAGAAACAAAAAAAAAACTCTTCATCCTTAGATTTCCAATTGACTGTAGAAACAACGTTTTGGATAACAGCGAGTGCAGGGCTATACAAGTGGAGAATGACCTCCACCCTCTTGGTGAGCGCAACTGGAAGATCGTGCTGGCTGGAAAGATTTGTTGGTTGAGACCCAGGTCCACTGCAAACTGTAGCGCTGAGCAGGGAAGTGCACACGACTGTTTTGTCCAATTGTCTCAGAAACAACGTTTGGATAACAATCCATTGTCCAGTGAAGAGCTCTACTATGAGTCTGGTTGCTTGAATATTTTCAAAACTTTGTTTGTTTGCCAAAGGTAAGTAAGTAACTCGATTCATTTTTGAAATTCTCTAACTTGAGCCTTCTATCACAACTGAAAAGATCAGAGGCAAGACAAGACATCCACAAGACGTCACAAAAAATAAACACAACCAAATAGTGATTTGAACAACCCTGGCAGAACCCTGGCCACGCAGTGATTATCGATTTTTATCGATGTGCTCGCAACTTCAGTCCGATCGCGTGTTCGTTCGGACAAAGCAGAGACTTGGGGATTCGAAGAACAAGATCAGCTTGAGAGAAATAATAAAAGTGTAGACTTGTGTGGTGTTTTTAAGTGAATTTTGAACAACGATTTAAGGGAGATCACATTTGCTGCGTCAAAAAACTTATCAATACCTCCCCCCGCGTGCTCGCGTTAATTTTGCTTAATTAATCAGCCACGCGGGGGAGTAGAGTGTAATTTGAAGAGAACATGTATTAAGAAATGCATTATGTGAAGTATGTACGTTTTTTTGGTTTTTTTTTCTGTTTTCTGATGCGAATAATGTGTATTCTCTGTTAATCTTATCCCCCCTATGTTCTCCCTCTTCTATTTTCTGTTAAATGTTGTTTTTGTTTCTTTTCTATCGTTATTCGTTTTGTTGAATAAGACTTGTTTGCTGATAAAATGTATAATGTTCATCTTAATGCTTGGTTTTTTTTAAATATTAATACATTCAAACTTTGATTACTTTCATATGATTCATTTATTTTGTTTTCCTTTCTTTTCTTGTTTTGTTTTTTCTATTTATATCATTATATATATTTATATATATATATATATTACTATTTACAATGGCGATCTTGAAAATAAGACCTTAATAAGTGTGTGTTTTTCTTTCTTTTTTGTTTGCATTTTTTTGTTTTTAAATTAAATTAATACTAACATAAAAACTAAGAACGTATGACATTTGTTTAGTTTCTCTTTATGTAAAAAAAAATTCTTTCAAATAATAAAATAACAACATTTTATTTTTATATCATTTTTTTGTTTCGTTTTTTTGCTTTTTTTGTTTCTGAATCAACGACAGTCTTAGAGAAAATAAATGAAAAGAACGAACGTTTTGTTGGTTTTCGTGTAATTCAATTATTCCCTTGTATAAATATGGAAATGCTGGCGGTGATTTTTTTTTTTGTTTGTTTGTTGTTGTGTGAAAGTTCTGAACTGAATTTTGGATGGATATTTGCTGTTGATGCTGCATAGGCTTGGAGGATGCTGCTGAATACATTTTGTATGTACACATATTTATATTTATATGTATTTGGCAACACACTCTTTGTGAGAACTGATTGCGTGACTGTACTCCGGTGGCTGGAGGGAGAGGAAACGTAGAAATCAAACAGTTTATTTTTCAAAGATTGTTTTTTTTTTTTTGTTTTTGTGTTTTTGTTTTGTTTTAGAATAGCGCGCAAACATCGACAACGATAAGCAAATGCTTTAAACCTCTTTGGAGTTGTTGAGCGGATACACCCGCCGCTAGCGCAGGAATTACGCAGTGAATAGTCGTTAGTTATCTCCCCTTTTCTCACCTATTAGTTGTATTAAGATTAATGCCCGTCGATAGTGAATTACTATTTGCCGTGGCTGCTGTCGCTGGTGTACCTGAATTGATTGTGGACGAAGTTGTGGCCATGTCGTTGGAGTTGTTGTTTAATTTCACTGAAATATCATTGGAAGTCTTTGGCGATGCAATTGTGGTAAACATTGCCGTTGTTGTGCCACTCGCCGATACTGATGAACCGGTTTGTGTGTTCACCACTTGATTGCCAATCGGAACGGGTCGCATGTTGGCGAATATCGTCGAATTATTACCGATTCGCTGCAATTGATTCTTTCCCACGTATGAGGCCATGCCGGGCGTGAGTTGCATTTGCACTGGTCCCAGATTGTTCTTCTGTAGATTCTTCAAATTTACAACGCTCGTGTAAATTACCCGCTTATTGTCTGCTGTTTCCCTCCCCAAGATGTTCAGTATTCGATCGCGTTTAAATTTCTGCATTTGCAGCAGAGTATGCTGTTGGTTTTGCAATTGGGCTGTCTTCAGTTGTTGATTGTTAATCTGCTGGGCGTTGATTGTGTTCTTTCCATCGACCACTATATTCCCCTGTTGCATGGTACCGGTTGAAACGAAGTTCAATTTCAGATTCGTATTCGGTATCTCTTTGTAATGGACCTTGTTCTGCATGTCCCCAGACGATGTGGCAATCGTGAAATTACTACTGTTCGTAACATTTACCGACGGATTCGACATGCTGAGTATCAGTTTGTTACCACTGGTACCGGAGACCACGCCACTGGAATGCTGTGTAACCATGGTGATTGGTTGGGATGAGGGCTGCAAGCTGTAGTTGTGATTCGCTGCAACTGCTGCCGAATTCTGCTGCTGTTGGACACTTAATTCGGAGACAACTACCGGGTATGATGACATATTGATTACTTTGCCGGCTGGTACAGTTTTTTGATTTATATGATTGCTGCCGTCTAAAATCGCTGTTATGTTGTTGTCATCATCGGTTTTTAAAACTTGATATTGTTGCTGTTGTTGTTGCTGCTGTTGTTGTTGTTGTTGTTGTTGTTGTTGTTGTTGTTGTTGTTGTTGCTGCTGCTGCTGCTGTTGTTGTTGTTGCTGCTGCTGTTGCTGCTGGTGAAGAATTTGAACCTTTCGCGGCGGCAGCTTTCGACTTAGAAGCAGTTTATCTACCACTGGAAAAAAGAAGAATTTAAATGTATTATTATTTAAATGTAAGAAAGTGTGAAAGAGCATGCATCATATTTCTTTAACTCGATAAACTGTTATATAACAGTCCAAAGAGAATATTTGCGTTGTGACCAATGGAATTCGCTTCTATTCTGCAAAAACAATAAACCAATGTGCATGTACATCAACGACGTGCTATTGTCGCACTAAGCGATTGTTTTTAAATGCTGATATGAGAGCGAATGTAACAGGCATCAGCACTGATCTGATCTGATCTGATCTCCATTTCCGAATTCGACTCTTAACAATATCGAGTGAATTATGATGTTATATCAGGTGCACCAGTATGAAGTGAGCGTCAAGATACAAATGTCTCGATAGGGAACATTTTTTTTGTTTGTTTGCTATGACATCTGTGAAAAATATTTAGTATACATCAAGTCATTGAACAGACAAAATCATATTTTTTCATCGTGTTAAAAATGTCGAATTTTGTACCAGAAAGTGATGATGTGCGGAAAGCATTCATTTTTTGTTTTCATTTGAAGAAAAGTGCTGCAGAGTCGCATAGAATGCTTTTCGAGGCACATGGTGATCATGCTTTATCAGAAGCAACATGCAACGATTCAGAAATAATGATTTTGATGTGAGAAATGAAGAACGTGGAAGACCACCAAAAAAGTTTGAAGACGCCGAATTGCAAACGATGTTGGATGGAGACGGCACTTTGAGTCAAAAGTAAATGGCAGCAGTGTTAAATGTTGCACAACAAACAATTTCTGGTCGTTTAAAAGCTATGGGAAAGATCTAAAAGTGTTGAAAATGAGTGCCACATGAATTCAATGAAAGACAGATGGAAAACCGAAAAAACGGTTGTGAAATTTTGCTTCAAGGACACGTAAGAAAATCGGTTTTGCATCTTATTGTTACTGGCGATGAAAAATTGGTTTATATTAAGAATCCTAAACGGAAAAAATCATGTGTTAATCCGGGACAGCCATCAACATCGACTGCAAAACCAGATCGATTCGGCAAGAAGACAATGCTGTGCGTTTGGTGGGACCAGAAAGGTGTGGTGTACCACGAGCTCCTAAAACCTGGTGTAACCGTTAATACTGATCGCTACCGACAACAAATGATCAATTTGAACCATGCATTGATCGAGAGACGACCAGAATTGGCCAGAAGACTCCATGACAATGCACCTGCACACAAAGCAAAACCGGTTCAGGATACAATCAAAACACTTGGCTGGGAGCAGCAACCCCACCCGCCGTATTCACAAGACTTGGCTCCTTTCGAATACCATTTGTTTTCATCGATGGGACACGCATTGGCTGAGCAGCACTTCGATTCCTAGGAAGAAGTCGAAAATTGGGTGTCTGATTGGTTTGCTTTAAAAGACGAACAATTTTATTGGCGTGGTATTCACAAATTGCCAGAAATGTGGTCAAAATGTGTAGAAAACAATGGCCAATACTTTGAATAAAATGTTTTAACTTTCCCATTAAAAACGTTTATAAAATAAAAACGGTATATGGTACATTCGTCACTTGGTCATTTGTCCGAAGAAGGCCAAGAAGCGTGCAATAAGGAATATTAACAATGTCGAGAAATGTATTACAAAAGGGACAGAAATGGATTAAACAGCTTTTAAAAATCATCAGATCGGTGTCTTTCGGGCGTAGCTGCATAGAAAAAGGAACCCTTTACCTCAAGAAAGTGTGATGAAGATAAAGACAATAGTGACTAATTTTAAATTGTGGGTGGATGATGTGCGGTGTACTGCCCGCCGCTATCACTGACCACACATGCTTATTAGTTCTAAAAATGCCATAGAATCACTCATAATCCGGTGAAAAATCTACGCTCATTCTGCCCAGGCTTAGCCAAAACGAGTCATAAAACTCTAGGCCAACCATTCTTTAAATCATTATCCCTTCCGTGGTGCACTGGTCAATGTTGGCAACGCACTCTTTGAACAAAAAGTTTGCCTAACAAAAAAATTCCAAACTGTGTGCAAGTTGCATTTGAGTCAGCGTTGAATGACGATACTTTTTTTTTGTAAATTTGCTATCTGATGGGTGCGTGCTTGTTTCGATGTCAATTTCGCATCCGCATCAAATCACGCCAATTGTGACACCGGCAATTTAACATTCATCGCAAGCGATTGCTCTGGCCTTTGAACTTCGGTCGATTTTGGCATGCTTGCGAAGTGTAAACAAATAATGACAGTTCCCCAGAATCAGAGAAAGAAAGAAATTCTCGGTATGGACAAAATAGTTTAGTGTGCATATGTTACACCACAAAACAAAGACATTGTTTTGCTTTTCGAACCGTTCTATTGGGGGATTATACAGAAAGGGTTTGTGTCAATTCAATATGCGACACTCCACTCCACTCCCCACCCCAAGCAGTGAGAATTAATTACACACGCAGTACATCCAGCAAGCTTTCCTTTTAGTGGGGTTGTTGTTTACTTCTCGAATGAATCCATTTCTTAATGACAGATGATGTTTGGGTTGGGTAATTAATCAATGCTCAAGGGCTGGCAACTAGGAAGAAAGAATGACTATTCATCCGTCAGAAGCAGATGTGCATCGCCCCCCTGCCACATGACAAATGTTATCGACCACAAGAGGAAAAATCCTATCCATGCATTAAAGGGCTTTAAACAAGTAATGTCTCTTCGGTATTCTCGGCAATCAATTCCGGTAGATATGTTTACTAGAAAACTGACTCGTGCTTTTCAAAGAATCGCCTATAAATTCTGAACGAATTTCTGCTGTGCAGTGTCACTGATAGTCGTGGGAATAATTTTCTTTTCTCTTGTCATCAAAATAATAAACAAGAAAACAACAAACATCTCTCTATATCGGAGTCCGCAAGCAAACCCAACAAAAAAAAAAATGAAATACAATCGCTTACCTTCGGGTCCGTTGAGCTGCTTCTTCTGCGCCGGTCTGCTGGTGGTCCAGACAATCTTATTCGAATCAGTCGACAGAATACCAGAGCCACCTTGACCAACTTGCCGCCAGACGATCTGCTGTGTCTGCTGCTGTTGTTGTTGTTGCTGCTGCTGCTGCTGCTGTGGTTTAGCTGTTGTCACAATCATTGGCGTCTGATGTGTCATCAGGTTATCGGTTGATATTATGTTTCCATTTCCACTGGAACTCCCTCCGCCAGCGTCAACCAGTCCACTGCCACTGCCACCACTGTGATTTGGACCGTTGCTCGTTAACATAGTATTGCCCAGGCTATCACACGTCACATCGTTTTCCATCTTCACATTTGCCAGTGTTATGACTGCATTCTGTTGACTAAGATTATTAGGAACTTGATTGGCGCCAACAACGCCACCAACATTGCAGTTGCTTTGCTTTATGTATATCTTCTGTGGCATCGTACCGTTTCCGTTCAGATCTGGCGTTGCAAATATCGTGTGGTTAGTGGTAGTCATTGATGTGAGCGCTGGCGAACGCGATGTCACCGTGGTTTGTGTAACAACCGGTGTTACGACATTCTTCTGCCGCACGGGGTCCAGTCTCAAAGTTCGTTGTATCATCGCTTTGTTGGTGGCGAACTCTGAGGTGGGCAGCAGTCCTTGCTGTTGCATCAATTGTGCTTGCTGTTGGGCGGGTGGTTGTTGTATCGAGTCTATTGATGGGGTACTTGGTGGAGGCGGCGAGGCCATTATTTCGTCGGGCGGTTCGATTTTATTCACTTCTGCTAGCTTCTCCTTTATCTCTTCTTTCTTGAAGAAGTTCTCATCCTTCAGTCCGTTTATGGTGGAAAAGGTTGAGCTACCAAGTCGACAATTGATGTGATTAAGTTTGTCACCATTGGCAGAGTTGGCACAGACTTTTACGTCCTCCAACACAACTTCAGCGCCCGCACTAACGCTTCCGCCTTCGTCTTTGACCACATCATTGGACAGTTTCTTCTCTTCGATGCAGTCAAGCAGGCCGGCGCCGCCTTCGTCAAGGATGCCGTTCCAAAAGTTCGTCGTTTGGTTGAGCGTCTTCAGGTCGTCGATTTGGCACTCTTGCAAAATGTTGTCCAGCATATTTTCGTTGTCATCCTCGCCGAGTGAGAAATTCATGTCGTTCAAGCTGTCACCGCTCAAATTCAAATCCATACCCAGGTGTGGGCTTCCGCCGTCCAAGTTATTGAGTGGCGGTGTTTTACTGAGATAGTTCGCCGCGAAGACAGACGGCAGCAACTGCATGTCCGGCTCCAGGTCTGCGTACGTGAACGGTTTTGTTATGAACAGAGCATCATTGGAGTTGTTCTCCCACAAATAGGATGAAGTACCGAAGCCGTTCTCTTGGAATATTGACGTGGGCGTCGCAGCACGATTGAGGGCCTGCAATTCAATGGAAATTGGTGTTTGCGCTGAAAACGGCACAGCCGGTGGTGCTGCTGTGCTCTCGCCATTCTCTATGCTACTCTCCGCAGCAACTCGGTCTTCATCCAATTCTGGAGGCGGTGTTTTTGGCCGAAAATGCAACCAATCCCGTTTAATTTCACTCAAAATTTCGGACGGGATTGACGTTCGCTTACTCATTGTGGACGACGCGTTCGCATTCGGCAACTCCATAAGCGCTGACATCGTCTCATTTTCATGCGCAGGAAAGACATCCATTAGCGAGCTATGCCGCAGGACATCCTTGGCTTCGGTAAACTGACTCTTCGGCAGCTGATTATTGTTAATCGTCAGACCACCGGTCTCCTCCGGTTCCGTCTTTATTACCACATCGCCGCCCGTCACAACATGATTCGCTGCATTATTCTTGTTGGCATTTATGTAACTACTCAAACGAGCTAGATTCATATTTTCATCGTCCAGAATATTTAGGTCGGCCGAGTCGTTTATTTCCTTCTTCACCACGACATCAGCGCTTATCACATTAGGCTTGCTATCATTGCTCATTGCATAACTGTTCACGTCGGCGTTTACGTTTGCGTTTGCGATTCGGTTTATACTATTGTAACTTTGTTCGATTAAATTATTACAACTAACTTTAAAACTATTACTGCTGCTGCCGTTGTTGCCACTGTTTGGCCCTTCGTTTGAATTCAGCGCTGTCAGCACTTTTTCATGGGCCTTCCTTACCGTGTCTATATATAATTTTGGATACTTGGGAGCGTTCTGATCGCCACTGGGCGGTGACGATACACATGTTATGGATTCGTCAGCATCTGTTATTAGCTCACGCTTCATTTCTATATCGTTTATTCCGCCACAGTAGTTTGCATTGCTAATACCATTGTTGTTCTCATTGTTATCTGATATCTTATGCTTCGGATGAAAGCTATCACGCGCCCATTTGCATCTGGGACGTTTTATTGGCATACATGATTTAACAAATGCTGACACATAAGACGAGTCCCACGAGATATTCTCATCCTCTTCGTCTTCGTAGTCGATGCTTCCACTGTTTCCTAGTGTTGGGCAGGTTCTGGTTGGGCTCTGATTTTGTTTGCTGGCTGCTGGATCTGCATTTAAACAATCGGCGGGCTTTTGTGAACTGCTCTCCATAATGGTGTAGTCCAGTTTCGACCAAAGATCATCCATATTCGTTGATGCTCGGTCTAGTATGACTCGTCCTCCTCTACCCAGTCGGCGTCTTGCAAAGCCTATGCAACGCGGTCTAAAATTAAAAAGAGAATTATGGATTCGTTAAAATTAAATTCATTATTATCAAACGGGTATAGCGAGTAACTAGAATGCAAAGAAATAGGCCGTGACACGTGCAGCTGTCATCTGTTTGGGTTTCACTATTTATTCAGTTGTTATCATCTGCTCTGAGATGATTGTGATGATTCAAGCCTGAATCATCGTGAGATGAGAAACTCTGGGAAATAAGTTTACAACCCGCCAGGCGAAATAGAAACGAAAACACACACAACTGACGCTTCGTGAGGTGATGATTCAGGTCATGGATGTCGTAAGTTTACTTCTTTCTCTTTCCCAGGCCACGAAAAATGAAATTAAATTTCAGAAAATGAGTGCACTGGGTTCGGTTGGATGAAGCGAGCGTTGGTTTTATTCAAGTCGTCGTCATTGAGAGCAACTTTGTGTCATTAAACCTTCTGTCAATGAGTAGGGGACTGGCCAGTCCATTTTCAAAATGGAACCCGAATTTCATCCAAACAGTGTATATTTACTGTTTACCATAAATTGTAAATCCAAGCGGGTGAGACAAAAAAGTTTGGTAAAAAAACCCATAGAGTGAATGGAAATAGGTCTGGACAGACATTGCTACGTTGAGCGTTTTTTTTTAAATAAGACACTAATTATTAATGGGAAAGTAAAAACGGTCAGAAATTGTTTGTTGTGCAACATTTAACATTGCTGCCATTTGCTTTTGACTCAAAGTGTCATCTCCATCCAATATCATTTGCAATTCGGCGTCTTCAAACTTTTTTGGTGGTCTTCCACGTTCTTCATTTCTCACATCAAAATCATTATTTCTGAATCGTTGCATGTTGCTTCTGATAAAGCATGATCACCATGTGCCTCGAAAAGCATTCGATGCGACTCTGCAGCACTTTTCTTCAAATGAAAACAAAAAATTAATGCTTTCCGCACATCATCACTTTCTGGTACAAAATTCGACATCTTTAACACGATGAGAAAATATGATTTTGTCTGTTGAATGACTTGATGTATATTAAATATTTTTCACAGATGTCATAGCAAACAAACAAAAAAAAATAAGGGCTCGTTCACAACAAATGTTCCCTATCGAGACATTTGTATCTTGTCTTCATACTGGTTTGCAGGTGATTGGGTGGCCTTAAAATTGTTTCTCTGATTGTAAATTGTTTATAAGTTACGACTTCCAGACAATTAGACCTTTATTGCATTTTTTAGATTTGTTCAGTTTATGGGTACAGCCTAGTGTCAAGCTACAAAGTACAAATAGTCTTTCATAAATCATCATTTGTAAATTGCTTATACATCGACAGATTTGAGGAACAACTTAGTATTCCCACACAAAGGAAACACAGGATTTACGACTGACACACAACAGTGAGTTGCGCCAGCTCATTTCATGTTACGGAGGGAGTGCGACAACGCGTCAGAGAGACCAATTTGTCCTGTGTTGTACAAGTGTGAACGATCCGTAAGACGGTCGTCTGGGAGTTCACCTTTTTCCCTCTGCTTGTAGTGCAATGTGAACTCTAGTGGAACGACCGTAGAGTACGTTTTCATTTACTTTGTCGATTCCAACTAGTATCAGCGCGGATGAATGAAAATAATGTTTTCTCGATAGAGTCTAGGGTCGTTTTTTTAATTAGGACATCACCAGCACAGAAAGAAGAACGTGCACTTCGATGTTGATGTCACGCAACTACACTCATAAATAAAGTCCGTCAACCGCGCAGTACAATATGAACACAAAGAAATTTGTGTCGTTTGTCCCGGTTGAACTACATGCAGAGCAATACGAATGCCACCAAAGTGATAATTGAACTAACAACCAAATACCAATCCAGTGGGAGGGCTGTTGTTGCTGTCAATTTACAGTTTTATGCGGACTACGAACGGCCAAGATAAAGAACCTCTTTCTACACAGGAATACTCTCTCTTTGAGCATTGCTTTTGGCTCGAAGGAGGTGGTGCCGTAGAAAGTATTTTTTGCTTGTACCAAGAATCGAACCTAGATACGTAGTTCTAAGTGCACGACCTGCCACATCAGCAGCAGCGTCTTCTATTGTTCACTTTAACATCTACACCCACCATGAATCAAATAAAGTGAGAATAAGCATGTTAAGGACAGACGAAGCGATGACCATTGGCTTTCAGCGTTTCCAAAATTTAAAATGTATCATCTGTAAGTCTTATACAATGTTATACCTTAAGTCCTGTACTCAAAAAGAATTGTATGTTCTTAATGTACAGAGATAAATCTAAAATCAATAAATGAAAATGAAAAATAATTGCGTATCACACTGCAAATGTGGGGATCAGTGCACCATTGAGAAATAGGACTCCACGGCCCAGAGCTGGCCAGCCATAAACTAGCCAGAAAAACTCGTGTATAATTTGTGGAGTAAACGAACATTGTGAAGATTTTCGTACATTGCTTTCGAGGGCACAGTATTCAGTTACACAAGTGACACAAATCAAGAAAATACTTCGTAATATATGCTAGAGTGCAGATTTGTTTGAATCAAAGTCGACTCTCATCAGAACTGCGAGTGTTTCTAAAGTCAATCGAAGGAGTAAAAACATAGAAACCACATGTCAGACGTCGGCTAACTTTCTACAAATACGTTCGAGTTATATAAAAAGAATCCTCTTCCATCCTCTCCTCATTAAGATCTTATAGAAAGTCCCATACCCCCCCTGAGGTATTCAGGACTTATTTTGCTAGGCTCAAAAGCAAATTAAGCAATTACTCCTTCATTTACACAGATGGTTCCAGAACAGCCGACGGCATAGACTTTAGTATCACTACCGAAAAAGAGACCATTTGCTCCTGTTTACTACCCCCATATTCCTCAACATTTTCGTCCGAAATAATTGCCATCCTCCATGCTTTACAACACACTCAGAAATCGAATAAAAAGTTTGCCATCTGCACTGATTCCCTGTCAACTATTGATGCAATCCTCAACCCCAATAACCAAACCTACTATCCTTCCTTAATCCGTTACCTGCTCACTCTTCAATCAACTAACACAAAGTTAATATGGGTCCAAGGCCATGTCCAAATCGCAGGAAATGAACTCGCCGACAAAGTCACCAAAGAGCTACTCAAAACCCCGTCAATCTGCTCCCCCAACTTCGACACCATTGACATTAACAACTTTATAAAACGAAAACCTGTTCCTTCCTATCTCTTCGATTCCAGCTCTGAGCGACAAAAATAATGTTCACGACCCCACCTCTTTCGAGTTATTGACAATGCTCGAGTGTTTCCTGTCTAGAAAAAGCTTCTCAAACTTGGCCGTTCGGAGTCGGCATAAAACTGTGGATCCCCTCCACTCGTGAGAGAACAACAACCACGCACGCACAAGCACGCACAACATGAGTGGTTGCTGAGAAGCTAGGCCCTGGCCCTCTATGGGTTGTAGCGCCACCCATGTTATTATTATTATCCTATCTCCTCTGGGAGAAAACTTCGGATTGCTACAAAACAGCCAACAAAGACAACCTATCCATCAAAGACTATGGCAAGCATTTAGACACTTTTAAATTTTCCCGCCAAGATACGGTCACACCAGACTTTCCCATGAACACTACATTAAAAAAAACAAGTCCTCCATCTGTACATACTGCAATCAGTCACCCATTAGCATCCGTCATATACTTTGTGAATGTCCACCATTCCAAAATCAAAAGCCTCCCACTCCTTTCCAATCCCAATCATAATAACATCAACTCTGTAATAGATTTTCTGAAAACGACAGAACTTTACATTTTATATAACTAACACTATGTTAATGTATATCTATACAGCCTAAGGCCCTCTGTTGCTCTGGCTACTAAGCTATGTTATAATTTTAATTATATTGTAGTTTTGTATAAGCACACAGCCACGGTTCAAATGCATTTGGAACTCTTATACTCACCTCGGATGTCGTATGGATGTCAGGGTGTATCTGTACTTCTTGTCCCTCAAGCCATTATCGCTCTTCGATTCCCATGGCCAGTTTCCATAGCTCTCAAGAAGGGGCTACACAAAAAAGCGAACGAAATTAATATCATATACCTTGCAATGGTAATGGTAATCAACTAACCCGGTGGTAATTACAGTTCTTATTACGTCTAAATGCAAACTGTCCATCATCCTCGCCCTCGGAACCGAGCGGATTACTTGTGAGATCTTCCTCCTCGGTTTCGATCGTTGATTCTATTGGCGCAGGTGATGAACTTTGAAGTATGGAATACTGCTTGTCTCGTGATATTTTGTGTTTGCGTTTCTTGTATTGTCTTTTTTCTTTACGACTACCACTACTGCTAGCATTGACTGGGTCTGCTTTACAAAATTCAAATAGAAAACAAATTAGAATTAGTGCCCGATGAGTGTCTGTCTGTCCACACAGACAGATTGTTGCAACGAAACTTACCAACTGCTAGACTTGAAGAGTTCAGGTACAGTGACGTCGAAGGATAACCACTGGTCGATGCGGCGTTCGACGGCAAAAGACCTCCAACTGGATTCGCAGACGAGGCTGATGAATTGTGTGAGTATTGATTTGTATACAATGGTGCAAATGCAGGTCTACAAAAAGGAAAACGAAAACGAACACAATCGATTAGAATGGCAGCCGCATTTTGATTGACTTTCGACAATGAGTACCTTGAATTTTTGATCGTCGAACTGAGCTCTGACATAAGACTACCACTGAAGTCACGCAGCTGCACTCGCTTCTCGAAGATCTCAATGGATAAATGCAATTGTTCACGTTTTGTTTTCTCTCGTCGCTTCACCATTTCCAGTACGGTTGTGGCTCGACACAAGTCCCGCCTGTTGTTGTGACAAAGTGGACAGTAAAAATGCTTGCAAAGTATACAGAAAAGAATTTGTAAATAAATACCTCAACTTCAACATCTTCTCATAGGATGTCTCATCATTCTTTCGATTCTTTCGCGTTTGCATCTTTTCAGTGCGTCGACGAAATGCTAAGTACGGATTGTTTGCCGAAGTGCCTGGCCGATTCTCTGTTTTCACCGAAAGAATCAACGGATGTTGCTGTAAAGTAGTTTACGAATTGGATTTAAGCACATTTTTGAACGATTAGAAAGAACTCTTTGCGATCTTACAGTGTTCAAACGCTTGGTTAACCAGTAATCATAAACTGCTATGCTAACTTCATCGTCTTGCTTCAGCAGTGCTTTAGCTTCGTTTAGCGTTACCACAGTTTGTCCGGAGCTCTTTTCGAGTCTATCCATCATTTGCTCAAATTTCATTGGTGTTAATTCTAGACGCCGACTTTGTAGATTCACCCAAACTTCGTCCGCACTGTCCATGTCATAGTCGGGGATATCCTGCTCCAGGCCAAGTGCTGTATATTTCCATCATCAAAAAAGTTCATTAATTTGTGTGTTGTTTTCTTTTGTCTCTTACAAAATATGCAAGTTTGTGTATGTGTGTGTGTGTGTGTTCGTTTAGAATTAAGCGTGTATGCTGTGTATACTTACGCTGCATGTGTATCATTTGGCGCGGCATTTTATAGTTGGGAGGGTAACTTCTGTCATAAAAATCCTGATCACATGTGAATACCTCTGGCGTTGGGATAATCAAACCAGTACATATCGCCCTCTGCAAATGGTGTTCCTGTAAGGGATCGTAAAAATATGAGTTTAAGTGTAAGGGAAATCAGGACTTAATTCGTTTATGCATTCTAACTGGAATGTAAGAAGACGGATTATAACATAAATGTACGTTTTATGAAACCCCCAACACAATGTACCGACGTTGGTTGCGCGTTACCGTCGCGAGTGGGTGGATCTATTTTTTTTTTTTAACAACGAAAAGAAGCATTGCCTCATGCCTGTACTGTACATGGAAAGAATCCGCACACAGTCATTGTGGAAATTAGACAATAAACATGCGAGTGCAAGGTAATACTGTGGTGGACTTGTTAAAATGTGCCATCCGGAATGGTACATAGATAAATATTCTAAGTCAACACAAAGGTTTACTCTTCTGTCTGCAGGTGTTGTATGCTGTTGATTTTGAGCAGCGTAAATAGGAGCTGAAGAGATAATGTGTGCACAGATGAATGCGTAGTCAAACTGGAGAGGGGTAACGTGAAACGATGGCCTAAACAAATAAAAATGAGGGTGCCGATGAACCCGACATTTTAAAGATTTACCAAAATTTCCCGCCTAGACAGAAGATGGCCGTATGCAATGATAGCTAAGAAGGCATTAAGGCTATTTCCTCCTTAACTACACACTCTAAAATTGCAGAGGAATACCGAGACGAGCTAGCGCCGACGACCAACTCAAAATGTCTCTTATTTGGGTCCCAGGTCACAATGACGTCCCAGAGAATGAGAAAGTCGATGAACTGGCTGGGGAGAGATCTGCCCCCTGTTGCTCGCTTGCATAGGAAATGTACATTCCATTATAAGCAGTTATGAAAAATATCTCCACGGACTTCCTTGAAATGGCTAACCTCCGACGGGCCTGATTGACGAACCCTGCTGCTTCAAGAAAGATATGCCTTGAGTACAACCGATGCAAATCGAAAGGATCTCCTGCCGCGACAAGCCTTTGCTAGAATTGTGGGGGTATGTACGTTACACTGGCCGATAGGTGAGATCGTGCGGGAAAACTATGTATCCCGCATAAGAAACATTGTAGCAGTTGCTGAGAGGGTGACGTTAACGAATTTTATTTGCACCCGCCGGTTCTTGTTAGAGCCAGTGAGCTGTGAGTGCGAGAGCTTAGGTTAAGTTACTGCGGTGCCAGCATAATAGCATAATAATTGCAGTAGCCCTTAATCAGGCCACTACCCACCACTGATCCACGGCTTAAGTGATAGTGCTGTTAATTTGATCGCAACGGAAAATGGTATATGAAGCAGATAAAGTTTGCTTTCACTGGGATTCGAATCCGGTAACTCCACTAAGATACGGCAGAAACTAAACTGCGCCATCCAGCAGTTAAGCGAACTTTTTTAAAAATGAGCGCCCTTCTTTAACATTAACTCAGGGTGGATGTAGCACACATCAATAACACAAATTTCTCAAACAGCACCACTTACCTACCAACTCATTACGCCTCTTCCTATCTTGCCATGTTAAATCAATGAATAGACTAATCGAATTCTAGCATGTTTCAGAAGTAGTCGCCATTTAGTAAAACGCGGATTTTGCTTCGGACTGCTTCAAACTAAAGATACCAAATTTCCACACTATTATACATTCCACTACATGACTGTTAATAATACAATCTATTTTGGTGGTAAACACGTGATTTGGTTCTCCCAGCTCGTCGTGTATGCAAGCATTCACAAGGCCAAACAATAAACAATTCTTGCCTAATCAACTTAGTGATGTGCTAATCAAGCACGAAACAAACATTAAGATCGCGTGGATCTCGAAACAGAACGATATTTCAGGCAATGAACTCGATGTTACCAGAGGAATGACAGGAATGTTAGTGTACTTCAGTCGCTCACACGCAACCTAAACAAGTGCAATCTCTTTTCAGATTATTTAGAAGTAATATTGCCGATGTCATTAGAAGAAACTTGCTATTTGAAGATCACGAACTAGACGCGCCTTCAGCTACATATACAGAAGCAGCAAGAATGAGAAATAGGGTCATGTCCCGATCCGGTGTCTCGCAGCCTTAAATTCCAGTATTTACTTCTTCAATGATGCCAGTCATTTGATCAGATTGCCCGTCAATAACATGCACCCCTTTGTCATCCAAAAGATTATTCGACAGTAGTCAATATGTGTGACGAGTGTACTGTCGGAATCTGAATCTCACCCACAGACACTCTAACCTAACGCCCTCCCTTACGTGATCAATGAAATCCCAAAAGCGCTTCTACCGCTAGTAAAGGTTTCTTGACCATCAGCGTATGCGGGTTTCTGGAAGATCGTGCCTATAATACCTACTCCAGTCCCTATGTGAACCTAACACATATAATAATAATAATATGGGTGGCACTACAGCCCGTAGAGGACCAGGGCCTAGCTTCTCAGCAACCAGTCGTGTTGTGCCTGCTATTGTTCTCTCACGAGTGGAATCCGAACGGATTTGTTTGAGAAGTTTTTTTCTAGACAGGAAATACTCTTTGAGCATTGTCAGTGACTCGAAAGGGGTGGGGCCGTGAAAATTATTTTTGTCACACAGAGCAGGAATCGAACCTACGACGTCGAGGTTGGGGTCGACGCGCATACCCACAATGCCACAGGCCAGAACTGGAACCTAACACACACACTCACAAAAATAATAGTTGTGTATATAGTACACGATCATCAATAAGGAACGATCACTAAGCTTGTAATACGGAGCCAACAACTGTAAGCAGATGTTTTTCTTGGACATAAGGTAACTTGATGCATCAATTCCTGAAAAAGAACTACCCAACAACCACGGATTTACACTGAATGCGTCTGTCTTTGACATGCTCCGCATTCCATTTCAACCCTATAAAGTATGTTCAATTCCACTTATTCCCAACCCACCCCTTTAAACCAATGAAAATATCCAGGAATTTTGAAAGCTACATCAACAAAGAGCCTTCTTATTTGTAGCCCTGCGAGGGCTTCCCACGACATTTTTATGAAAACTCGTAGCAGACGCGTTTGATCTATTTCCCTTTCACATCTTACAGTCGCTCCGACACAATGAATACGTTTGAAAGGGCTCATAGGAACCATCAGACGTACTAGCCATCTTTCTACCAAGCTTTTCAAACTTTGCAATCCAAAGTCGGCCAACAACTGTAGGTCCGCGTCCCCTCCACATGGGAGAGAGCAATAACACACAAGCATCGGATGGTTGGTGTGGAAACTCATAGTACCTACACCCGAAGGAAATTAAGCATTCTCAAAGCCATAGAAGGTTACATTCAACGCTTCACCCTTGTACAATGTGCTTGGGCAGAAGCTACGTTGTCCGATCCTGGGCTTCCTTGAGTCACTAACGCTTTCCAGACTTCCCAAGTATTTATAACATTACAGATCGATGTAGAGCGTCTAGAAATAATTTCCTGGTTATCTGGTGGTTAAGAACCTTTCACTGTACCCCGTTTCCCACAACTGCAGTGCCTGGAAACAAAATCGCCATCCATCCACCGCTCTATCTACAACTTTCATACTGAACATTAAAAAACGAAGCATTCGAAGCCTTGACCTCGCGACGCTCTAATAACAGAAAGCATCAATTAATGTAATAACGTAAATAATTGCTTATCTGGACGTGGCTCTATGTGAAATTAAGATTCACTGTCATTATCAATGGAGAGGCTGCTGCCGGCCGCACATTCACTAGAAAAGTTCTGTGGTATTATGGAGAATGAGTTCCAACGCACCCAAACCTCTGATCACTATACAAAATCACAAAGAAAGCAAACTGCGTTCAATTGCAATCATCGAGGCAGATATACAACTTTAAGTTATCAACTACGATAAAAAAAACCCCCTCCAATTGCGTATCATCACTCATGCTAATCATGACGAATTTGCATACGTTTTTGAGGGAATTGCTAGTTATTATCAATTCCAATTAGGTGCAAATTGCAAAGCATTCAGTAAACACTTTATTTGAACGTTGCAACCGCTGGTGGTGATAACCTAGTGCTATACCTACGAACTCACTGTATATTACTTTAGCATTCGAGAAATCCGCAGCGCGCACTGGTCAGCACGAACTTCTGTTTGCTGAAATTGATTCAACTTGAATTGAGGAAATATAAGGAATATTGACGCACCGTCAATATTTAGGGCGAAATGCAAAATCAGGATTATTTAAGTGAAAGTGATTGTGCTTTTCAAGGCAGTGGTATTGCGACCACACACAGCAACAACGTTGAACGTAGACGCGCCAGATAAGTAACTAGTTGAATGAGCTTCTCGCAGCCGATGAAGTGTTTTGACGGAACAGCCAAGTTTTTGCGAAATGTTTAGTCATGTATATTTTGCTGAATGAAAAAGTTGTCGGAATGAGAGGTGTTACTATACCAGAAACGACAGTGGGTGTATAAAAGCAGCGCGGGATGTAAAAAGCAGACTTAACGAAAGACTTTGAGTTTCACATGGATATAGCGGTCGTAACGTAGTAGACATGTGTGTCGTCTATTTTCTGACTTCAGCTCCACCCCTCTCAAGTCAAAAAGTATAAATATCAAGAAAATAATTCCAAACTATTGAATTTGTTATCATTCAACGGTAGTAATCTATAGTTTAAAAAGTCGATAACGTTACAGTCTTGATAAGCTTACAACTGGAAATGGAGCGGTTCTATAGATAAATTGGTTATAAACGACATCTACTTAATTTTTGAGTGGTAATGCAGTTCGGGATTATTTCCTGTCTAAAAAAGCTTCTCAAACTTGACCGTTCGGATTCGGCGTAAAACTGTAGGTCCCTTCCACTCGTGAGATAACAATAGCACGCACAACACGAGTGGTTGCTGAGAAGCTAGGCCCTGGCCCCCTACGAGCTGTAGCGCCACCCATATATATATACAATGCAGTCCGCAAACTGAAATCAATCTGCCTTACTCCAAACTGGTATCGAACTTGTTGACTATCTCTATAATCAAGCTGATCACAATACTTATCTATGCTGCATATTTGTACATCTCAATATATATTCCAAGAAATCTATAGTGAGCCAAGCAAACCACATTCATAAGTAAAATAAAACCTGCTGCTATTCGGGACGCTCTACAATTAAACCACCTTCCGTTCGGATTGCACGTTATGCGATCCCTGTTGTTTTTTAAACAAATTTTTCTTTATAATCGGGACACCTGCAAATCGGACCACTTTTCTTCGTTCGCAAGGGTGGTCCAATTTGGCAGCTTTTACTGTAATATGATCGATGTCATTACAACACCCTGGCTTTTAGAAGAACACGAACTATATTTGGCGTCACCGAAAACGATTTATGCACAAGTTGCATAAACGAGAAAGAGATAAGGTTTGCAACATCTCACTTGCTTCTGTTCAGCTTTAATGTCTGCAGTTACAAATTCCTGGGTGTTCACTTCTTAAACGATATGATCAGAAAATCCGACACAAACCCACATCTATCGATAGAAGGGGTACCACCTTCCATGCCGATCGCTACAGCCTATCATCTTTTAAAGATTCATACAATCAAAACCACCAATGACAAATGGCTAGAAGGCACCACCTGCCTTAAAACAAAAGAAATCTGGCCATCACTCAACCTAAAACGGTCACTCAGTCTACTTGGACTCAGCAAGCCCTCATTAAGGACCCTCATTGGAGTCATAACCGGGCACTGTGCAATTAGCACTCATGCTCGCAGGATGGGTGCTCCATATGAAGAGGATGAAGAGGAGGAAGAAAATACTCATCACCTTCTCTGCTCCTGCAGTGCTCTTGCCAGTCGTAGGTTCCTGCATCTAGGAGCCTACTACTTCAGCGACCGTAACGAGCTAAAAAGTGCCAGCATTGGTTAACTAAATCGGTTCATCAGCAGCACCAACTGGTTCCATCGTTAGGAGAAGTCAATCCGCGTGGTATCACAATGGGCCTACTCTGGCCTAAGTGTGACTGCTCTGCAGCAGTCAGCCACTACAACCTAACCTAACCTAACCCATCTCGTTAGAGTCACTGTCAATGCTCAAAGGGTGTAACTACCCAGAAAAGCCTTCCCAAACTTTGCCATTCGAAATCGGCATACAATAAAGATCCCTTCTTGTGAGGGACGCACAACAGAAGTGGTTGTTGAGACGATAGGCGCCCCTGGCCCTATACGGACAGTAGCATATTTTCTTAATCAACCCTCCCTTTGGCAACATGTCAGTGACAGTGTCGTCCGCACATACGAGTTTCTGGAACATAGCCACGCTTAGTGTTACCTACATATATTTCGATATTGAGGGTCTCAGTGAATAGATTAGAAATAGACATGACACAAGCTGACGGGTATAGCAGGAATGTCGCTTATCCCCATGCCCACTCTCATGTGACCTTACAATCGTCGACATGTACGTGATCACTGTCGATCTGCACTTTGGTGGTCTTTTCTAAAAACTGTCGCAAGGTGAAGACCTATATTTATTGCAGAGTTCCCTAAAACTGAATCAAGGCTGGGACTGGTCAGTAGCAGATCTTGTATGCTATGTTAAGGAGACTTGTTTCCCGATGTTAGGACAGCCGACGGTATCTCCTTTCGTGTGTTTACTTACACACAGTTTCTCAAGCTTTGAGTATGTGCCGATCCGCAGCAACCAATTAATATCTCGGCGCAACCTTCTCAACATATATCTGTAGTAGGATGATAATAAAGACGATTTTTTTTTACTTTTTTTTTATTGAAAGGACGTGGCGGATCACTCGAAAGTGCTCCACGGACCACGAATGGTTGGTTTAATGGCCATTTGTCTAGACTGCAAGCGGCGCGATTGAAACCGCTGTTCAAAGATTGTCCGAGAAATTCTGATCCTATTTGGTGAGTTCATCTTTCTAAATGCATATATCCTGTATCTGACGCATTCAGTCCCATGTGGCTACTGGTGGTATGTTCGAATTCGTAAGTGCACTCCGACATGCGAATGATCTAGTTGTAGCCTATACTCTAATGGTATCCTTTTTTTTACAGAAATACAAACAAGAAACTAAAAGCAAACAGTGGACTCTCTCCCTAAGTAGAATTTCTCTCTAACTTTGCGCTTCCCATATTTTGACATTCTCTTCCATTTCCATACAAACTTCTTTAATCGAACTCCCTTGACCTCGAAATAAATTTGATTTTCCGTCCAAATTCGACTGTCCCACGGCGTAACACACACAAATGACAACTGGGCTCAACGTGTTAAGTAATCGTGAATAACCACTGACTGACAGCAAAACACCTCCAATTGGATTCGTTGACGAGGCTGATGGATTATGTCCGCATTGGGTTGTATAAACTAATGGAAATTCTGGTTTACGATTCATGGGAATCAAAAAAAGAAGAGATGACCACTCAGAGATGGAAATCAGCTTGTGGTCATGTGATGGAGACAGTAGTAACAATTGGGGAGTCTTAAAGCATAGAGATAGAGAACTTTGCACAGACATTCCAGAGCAGTTCCCAAGAGCTTCTGCTCTTTAAAATAGCTTATAAGTGTCAACGGGTATACACCGAGAATCGAGCAATTCTAACGTCATGATAAACATTCGAACAAATTAAAGTTGGCAGAGAATGATTCGCCAATTCTGGTTTTATCCGATATTTTCACGATCGAGGCAATTTCAGCGATCGTAAAAATATGTCCAAACTAAAAACAACATCGCTTGTAAAAAAAACAGCTCATAAACAGGAAATGGCGACTTAAAAGCAAAACGAATAGGAAAGTGGGTGAGTAGCTAACTAGTTGTGTGAAATAATGCATACCTACATAATATCGCACCACAGAATCTGAATAATATATGCATCTAGCAAAGTGTATTCCCAATCAACTCACAGTGCCTCAAGTGGATTAACAAAACATGACAAACTCACCGAGCAGCTGTTTCCATGAACAAATGAAAGCGGAAAAACCCACAACCAAGTTCACCAATCGATCGGCAAAAACTTACGCTGGATGGATGTACACTATGATTGCTTTAGTTAGCAACTCATGTAAGATCCTCTTTGTGACATGCAAGCAGAACCAGATCAATCTCAACGGAATTCATTGCAGCGGATCAAGAAAAAAAAAAGGAGAAGAGAACGTCGATCTAGAAGCTCCACATGAGTATTGAGAGTCCAAAAATAAATATTTATGAATCCAGCGCGCACAAGTTGTTATTTTTAGTAAGCGATGTCAATGTCAGAAAGAAATCGAATTAATTATTCATTCAATCGACGGAACCACTAACTACACATTGTAATCGAAAGATTTCCAACAATGCCGCCAGAAAAACGGTGTCATGATGTGTTCTCTGAGAAAAGTTTAAGACGCTATTTCATTTGCAAGTACAACATATACGAATGAAGGCAGTAAAGCAAACACAGCGTTTTTACATCACTTGATGTGCGTGTAGTGGGTAGGTATACTTTTAATTATATCATCTACGCACTGCTCTAGGGTTTATTGATACCCTTAAGATGTCAAGTGTTAGATATGAGACGAACGAGGGGGAACACGAAGACGAGGAAAAAAAAGGTAACGATATGCGAAAGTTTTGTGATTTTTTTCTTTTTCTTTTTTTAACGAATTCCTAAACTTCGCTGAAGATGGAATGGAATTGATTCATTTGGGCAAGCGTCTTTCGCTGCGATTGGCTAGATTCTAGTAATACATCATTTATATGTTGGGCTTCGTTGTTTTATTACACCAAGGGAGGCAACAGCAGAAACTTGAGTTGAGACGTTTTGAATAGCACTTAATCACGGCAACGAATGTTTTTACAGGGTGCGCCATAAAGCGTTCGATTTTGTTATATCATTGTTTATTTTGACACTGACAGCTGTTTCCCTTTTGAAAGTTTGACAGAATGTCAGTTAGCGGAACGAAATTAGGCGCGTTACGATTGAACAAAGTTATTTCAAAACTGACTCAAATTCAAAATTTGAGTCGATCCTCAAAGCAAATCGTGTCTCATTTTGATACAGAAAACATCAATTAGCCTGATCTCCTTGAACAGATCTAAAATTAGTACTGCAGTCGGAATAATGAGCGAAAGTTCTTTATTAGGTCTTCATGCAAAAGGCTAGTTCTCGTCTCCAACGACTCCTGTAGAGGTGTCTAGACGAGGATGAACAGGAAAGCATCCACCATATTTTCTGAAAATTACCAGGTACCAGTATTCATTTTAAGTTCCTATTTCTACGATAATCTAAACGCTTTCAATAAAATACCATTCAATGCTGCGAAAACTGGCTGGCACTCGAACAGCCCTAACCAATTTTCAAAGTGAGTGCCGTGTAGCCCGCTCAGAGAGTGCTTTTATTTAAAGATTTGGCCGAAATGAAGAACTCTGCTAATAATTCGTTGCCTCGGAGCTGCGATTTTAGGTAAGTAGTCCTTCGTATATCAAATGAGATTAGCAATTTCTTAATAGGTGTACTGAAAACAGACTGTAGAATCAGTACATGTTGTACAAAAAGTTTGTGAGATTGGTATGCTAGTGGACAATGCTAATGGTGATAGGCAGACAAATGAGATGGACCATTTTTCTTCAAAAATAAAAGGTGAGCGTTACTGAGCCACGTTAATTGAATTTGTATTAAAGTTGACGACATGGATTTGGACGGCATCTGTTCATGGCGACCATGCCATCCAGCCCATACAGCAATCGATCTTTAGCGCAACAAATATCCAAATCGTGTTAGTAGCTGTATTGGTGATGTCAAGACACCTATAATTCGATGCCTTTGGACTTTTGAAGGGCTTAAACCCACTTTCAGAAATCTGTGTAATTTCTTCAGTTTGGTACTTAAGGTAATAGAGCGGTGGACAGCTGTAAACTCGGAATGCACCATCTTCTACATGTCAGTCCAGCAGTTGGGTTATGCAGATGACATCGTTATCGTCGTATGGTGGAAGCTTTCACGGCGGTCAGAGAGCAGGCGAAACTACATATATGGTCTTAACGTCAATGAGGAGAAAAGAAAATATATGCTGTCGAAGAAGGAACTCCTGCATAAGGAACAAGTCACCGCGAACAGTTTGGTTTGGATTACTAGACGCACCATGCCCCGGATTGTCAGCCATCAAACGGCTTTGCAAGGGTCGCCAGCCTGATAAGTAACTAATAAAACCATAATACAGTGGACTCTCGCTAAGTCCAATTGTCACGGGATATCAAAACTGGTTCCATTTGGGATGAATTCACTGTACACATAAAAAATTATAATTTTGTTCATTTTGTTGCATTTTTAAAAAAGCAACTTGTTGTTTACCCTCGCTGTGGGTTTAAACTTGAGCGGTGTGACGTACAATTTGAGACATTTAAGGAAGCCTAGGCATTATTGGTGACTTTCTAGTGTTTCTTTGTGTTATGGACGACAGTAATGAAATCTCTGGCTCTTACTGATTGCAGTCCAACGCACACAACAACTTTGTAAATTCGTTTCCAAAATAAAAACAACAAACAAATACCACGTAACTCAATTCATTTAATTTTCTGTGAAATCAGTCCGACATAAATATGCAAATTATAACAAACGCTTTTGCACAAACTAGTCGTGAAATTAACCTTACGACATTCTTCTGGGGGCAAGAGACTCGAGGGCATTGTCACGAAGCCTGAAAACCAAGAAAAGAATAAACTAAACTATACCACTGAGAAGTAATTTTGCATTCGGTCTCGCTTAGTGTTTTATTTGTTCGCCTGTAGAATATTGCTTATTCCAATGCACGTATCTTCCACTTTCTGCTTAATTTGACGGATAAATTGTGAAGTTTATGCAAAAATACAAAAAAAAGGCAGAGGTGCGAAAGAGAAACTTACGAGAAGTGGTTAAGTCAATGAACATGATTGGTGTATCATTTTGTCTCCGGCCAGACGCTTAAATTTCCTCATAAACATGCGCAACAATAATTGCCATTGAAGGCAGAGGGGGTTAAGTTCGTTTTGCAATGGTTTTGAGGGGTCTGGGGATGCTGATGCTGATGCAAAACAATGTTTCATGAAAAAATTAAACATATTTCTCTTAGTGAAAGTGACCCGGAATCCAAGAGACCAACCAAACCAAATGTCAAAGTGACAACTCCTCAAGCTCTAGATCTGTTTGATTTTACATTTATTTAAATACATTAGTATAAATATTTGGATTCTTAAGCAAAAGATAACCTAACCCACATACGAGGGGAAACACACGTACATCCAATAGAAATAAATTCGCAATTCGCATGTAAACCGAGCAGCATATGCACGTAGTTGAGGTTACAACATCAAAGAATCATGTGTACGCCAGTGATCTTTGGAACAAGCGCATGTATCACTGTAAATTGATGTGCCGGAAGAGGTATTGTAAGACGAGTAAACTGTGAGAACATACATGTGATACTACAACAATTGCTTTTCAGAAACATTTGCACATAAAGGAGAAATATTTCGGAGAATCCATGCGTTAGCCTCAAATGTGTGTACCGATAATTGATTCGAATAAAACCGATTGGTGTCAACAGACGGAGGGAGTTTGTTTTTTGAATTACGAAACATTGTACGGGAATGAATAAATCAAGCATCGTCATATTCATCTGTTCAATCTTGATTGGTTTAAGAAAATTTAATGCTGTATAAACAACGCACAACGAACGAGGCGTGGAGTCGTTCAACTTGATTTCATGCACAGAATAGAGCGGAGAGATCTATCTGGCGATATAAGCTGAAATGGAAATAATTTCAAAATGACATGTGTTTTGTTGTGGAAAAAAAAAAAAACCTTGCATTGTTATTTAAGTCATCTGCTGTGGGTCCCCCCTTTTGTTTGACAGATTTATTGTTTGCTGTCAAAACGAGTTGTGGTTTACGGTATGTTTACGAAAATATTGCTTAATTTTGAAGGGCAAGCATGGAGTTAAGCTTGAAGTAATTTAGGTAAAGTGCAGCGGTATTGTGGCGATTAACCATGGTCTCATGGCTGCAATTAAAAAAAAAACTTAGTCAGGATGGCGCAACGTTTCACTGTTGTTGTTGAAAACCTTAAATGTGGCAATGAAGCTATCCGCCCCTTTGGTACGTTAATCTCTTTCACAGTGCATACGCAACGTTCAAAAACAGATTCATCCCCATCACGAATTTCGTCGAAATCGAATATGACCTACGAACAGCGAAAAATCTTTCACAGAATTTCGTAGTAGAATTGTAGTGAAAAATCTGCTACAAATTTCGTGAAAGTTGCTCTCACTGAATACAAATTAAATGGAAATTTGTAATCAGAGCTTGTGATTTCCGTTCGAATTGTGTGATATCATTTTTTCTCAATTCGTATCGTAACTTCGATTCGTAGATTTGATACGAATGGATTCTTGTATGGGGCTGATTAATTAAAGTGTGCCCTAGTCAAAGGAAAACAAATGTCATAACTCATCGTCGATGAAATTAAGTTTCAAAATCGTAGCCCGTGTTGAGCGGTCGACGTTGTGGCTATTACAAAGCAAACCCACCCTACTCATCGTGACCACATAATGACCTTACCACAATCTGAGTAATAACTCTAAAAATTCACACTGCACACATGTCGGCCAGAGAACACGATATAACCTTCAAATAAGAAAGTAAATGTTTTCGGAGAACAAGACGAATCACCCTTGCTTGCTTCGACAACGAATAACGCGCATCATACTGGAAAAAAAAGGCAATTGACGCTCCCACAAAACCACACACAAGTCATTCACACTTCCCGAGCAGAAGCATTTGTCCTTACATTCGCGGAAGAACATTGAATGCGTTCGAAATGCATCAAGACAACAGACATTCATGTTACGTGTTCAAAAATAATATATTCCATTTATATAATAGTATCTTCAATGCAAGATTACGAAGATTCAATGCTAAATGTCAGACACAATCTACGCCAGAGGATATTTTCAATGTCATCTGTTTGTGACAGATAACCGTATTATATGCACTTTACTGAGTCTGAGCGACACATCACTGTTTTTATTTGAAAACAGAGAGAAGAGACAAAAAGAGTTGAACACCGAAAAGTGCAATGACGCATTTCTTGTGCTCAATGTGCACAGACGTTGGACTGTACGCTGACCCAGGGATATCCCAGCAAAAGTCTGAACGGACTAGAAACATGTGATGTGTGTACACATTGACTAAATGCAATAATGGTCGTTTTCGCAACAGAATGATGCCATCGCCTTTGTTGGACCCATTAATCATTTCAGCAGATATTTTTGAATTGAATCTTATTACTGAACTGCGAACGAAAAAAAGAAAGGCAAGAAGTCTGTCTGTAAAAGATACGTAGTATATTCTGAGAAGAGAAAAGTCTTACAAGGAAATATAGGACGGACGGAGTAAAACAACACTCATAGGCTGGGGTAGGCAGACAGACCGTGTAGGCGGTATAATGTCGTGTTCAACAGGCTATGAATTGTATTTCCGCAAATATTGTGAAAGAAAACTGGCAAGGAATAGACATTTCTTTTTTTTTTGTATCGAGCTCTTGACAAGATTTCCGAAGGTAATGTGGCACAGAGCATGAGATTGGAAAATATCTTATATGAATATTTGCTGGATGCTCAGAGGGGCAGTATGAGCATACCTTATGACGTTGACAGGAATCTATACAGTGGATGTGGATTAATCCTATGTGGAGAAGAAAATCAAAGAAAATTCCAAAAATAATTCCAGATCCTCAGATGTCCGTGCAGAAACCCTTGGCTGAGGAGTTCCCTATTCCAGAAAGAGAAGACAATTTTAGCATTCGGTGGTTTTTGTCTCTGGTCATTGTATATATACAAGGTGCTTGAAGGAAGTCTTTCGAAGAATATTTATTTTAGGTAAATCATTCGAGGAGGTAATGCTTCCGTTCTGGAAACCTATTTTAGAAAAATCCTTACTTTAGTTTCAAGATACTGAGAATCAAGTATTGTTTACAGACACCAGGCAAGGTAACTTCGTTCAAATGTAACTGATTCCTCCTCTAGTATCCAGCGCTGCAACAACGTCGTCTTCTTTCTGTGGTATATATGCACGCTCACGTTGTGACAGACATTGCTGACGCAAAGTGGTGACATTTAAGATTCGAAGTGAACGAAGAAACTTATTTTGAAAATTCAACGTGTTCAACAAACAATACAACCATGGTTACCAAATAGACCACGAGACTGTGGTCCTTAGTAAATTATAATCCTATGAATAAGGGTGACGCTGTAGTGGAAGGTGATTCTGGCCAGGAACCACTCAAATGGATGGGCGATTACAAACAGTGGCAGACGCTTTTTCCAGGCATGTACACTCCCTAATAAATGCTAGTGTTTAAAAAGAAGTTGAAGCTGGTGTAGGAGCCAACCACAGCACCATGAAGGCCACTGTCTCATTCGTCTCAAAACCGAGGATTATCAGCACTAAGCTGAGGTCCAAAGAAATGAAAATTGAGAAATAACACGTTTATGTACTTCTGATGTCACGGTTTCTAATTGATCGAAAGTTACGTTAGAGTATGGAGACGTAGGCTTTGTACCCGATTGAATCCAAATTTACACAACATGCGGTTTGGAGCTTATGTTGCGTTACACTTAAAGGCCTCGTAGCCGTACGAGAAGTGAAGGATATGATTTTTGCGCTATCTTTAATTGCTTCCTTGGTTGAGGGATAGGTTCAATCTTTTAAATATTTGGAGATCGGTTGTACTGCTTTATGCTGAAGAGGAGTTGTCAACAGGACAATGCGGCGAAACTGACTAGGAAGATTGTCGCAATCTAGTTTGATCAAGAAAAGACTGGCCAGCGCGGTCCACAGACATTAACCCCACAGACAATTTGTGGCAAATATTGGACAGGCGAATAACCGAAGTCAATGCACGTTTGAACTGATCTGGATCTTGATGAGATGATTCAGCTATGAGCTGTATGGAATGCACAGCGAAATGTACCTAGTCCGGCAATAATGAAGGAAGAAATCCGCAAATCAGGTAGGTGTCACTCCTCTTCGACGCTTCTGGGACAGCTCATGAGTGGTGGAGAATGTGAACTCGTGATTCCACTGATTGACCGGAACATCACCAAGATCTATTGCCTCTTCTAGCTTGTATATGTCTTTGACTAAGATACTGTGGTTCCCACGCCTAAGGAGTCGGGGCGACGAAGAGCGTATGGGCAAGTCAGATTGACCACTGTGGGACTATGTAACAGAGGACGCCATCGTCCAAATTTCGCACAAGGACCCTAACCAACTTGGCAGCTGGTCAGATATCTCACTAGTCCTGAAACGATGACTGAGACACCCTCCAAGTGCCAACGATATAAACAGATTCGAACAGAGCCTCATCAACAAAGTGACACAGAGTGAGTTGTGTACGTAGGAAAAGTGAATGAACCAAACGTTTAAACAGTTCACAACTTTCAGTGTATTCATTCGGTTTCTTAAGTTGGCAGAGAACTTCATACATGCACCCATTATGGTTCCCCATTAATAGTTGATTTCATTTCTATTTAAAAATATGTGATATGGTTTCTTCAGCAGCACCATGGACTCAGTTTTGCTTCACAATTCAATCTTCTATTTATGGAGTAAACAAGGTCACCACGGCAATGTTCTCCCACTTGAGAAGACTCTGCCCGTTTGCATCCGCTGCTTCTTGAGGGAATGGCGAAGACCCAAGAGAGCTCATTAAAAATTCATTTTGATATCGTATTCATTTTAGAAGATTACAAACTAGCTTCTCATCCATTCGCCTGTAACCTTGAAGGGATGATAAAAGAATGAGACAATAGACAAAGGTTTTCCATCTCTTTTCTTTCTCCCGAAACGTTTATTTCCCTATCATTGAAATACTGCACAGTTTGCGGATTAAATGCACTCAAATGCAAGTTGGCATTGTCCTCCGAATTATTCCATAAGGTATGCACACTAAACCCTAATCACAAAGCTCTTGCACATACGCCGCGGTCAGAGGGTGTGTTTAACCTTTCAAACTTCACTTGTAAGGTGGTCATTTGGATGTGGAATTATGCAGCAGAGATGTATCATATGGATGCCGATGTATTCTGCATCGTGGTGCGCAACAATTTTGAGCAGAATTGAAGATGAAGGTAGGACCATTAGAAAATATTTCTGAACATGGTAAGCCAAAGACAATTGCGCTTGCATGGTGTCATAAATTTTATGTTAGGATTAAAAACAACAATTAACATCGGGCGCGACCGAGTGCCGTGGCTAGGGGAACGAGCGGGAGTTGAGGACGGTACACGAAGTGAAAGAACCACAAAAACACAATCGTCGATTTCCCGAAATTGCTTGGAGTTGTTTTCAAAAGATTTTTATGGTTTTTTTTTTTCGGGTACACTGATGCCGACAGATTCAGGTCAAACAGTTACCGAAACAATAAAAAGAAAAGGAAAAAAACAGAAAAACACTGATTGATGGATAAGCTGTAGGCATGCGTTTTTTTCTTGCGGGAAGTCACTATGAGAGGAGTTTGAGTCAATTCATTGACCTATTGCGATATCGTGGCTTAATGCCTCGTCTGCCTTCTGTAATCAAAGATCTGTGTTTAAGCAGTCCAGAAGCGGGAGAGTTATTCCCCGTTCTTTCGTTCTCTGCAGAGGTTTGAAAGTTAATGAAAGCAACGATGCATTGTGCATTATTTGCGAAATACAGGCCAGACCCGCTCAAGAAATTGAAAACAAATGCTTTATTGAATATTTTTTCTTCCTGGAAACCATTCCCAGTGCGGGGTGTCTTTATGAGCAGTGGTTCTGCACAATTCTTTTGTCAACATCCGCCTACCTAACAGCTTGAGACTTATCCTCGGCAGGTTACAAGTTGTTTTGAGAGATCCTAGCGAAAACAATAATGAAGGAAGAAATCGGCAAATCAGGTAGGTCCCTAGTCATCTTCGACGTTAGTTAGTTTTGTTATTTTCTGGGACAACGCACGAGTGGAGAGGAACTGTGAGTGAACTCGTGAATCCACTGAAGGACGGGAACTTTAAAAAGATCTGTTGCCTCTTCTAGTTGTATGTGTTTGACTACGATTTTGCGGGACCTTACGACAACATTTTATCAAGCTGCCGGGAATATTACTATTTCTATGGTAACAGTTTGGAAAATGCAGTTTTGTAGCCTCTCTCGGAGCGGTACCTTGCCACAATCTTAGATATCATGAACATGGCTGTGCGGACGAAAAAGGAGTTGAAAACACTGTTCACTATCGTTGTCAATGCCCCAGTCCTTGCATACTGAGATAGAGAACACTGGGAGAATTCTTCTTACCGAACCCTAATGACAAGTAACCCACTAAAGTTTATTTGCAGGTTTGTCAGGGTAACCGGATGACTTGACTTGGACGGGACAGCACAATATTAACATCTTCTACGGCATCCCTAAGAACAATTAGGACTTTAGAAGGTCTAATATTATCCCCATTGGCATCAAAATGGGTTCAAATGGACCTAAGTGAGACCTAACCTATTGCAGGACCTCACATCCTCCCAGACGGAACGCCATTGCGTACTCGATAGGTTTGTTATCGCATATGCAGATGCTGGGATGAGGATTAATGTGGACAGATCCGAATTTCATCCTTAACAGAAAGCCTGTTCAATGCTCACTGCATATAAGTGGAGTCCCATTGAATTAGGTGAAAAAACTCAAGTGTGTCGGGGCCTTCTTTCGAGAGAGATGGGAGGAGTAATGCTGAGCTTTCCTGTAGGAATGGCCAATCTGGATGAATAATTAAACTGCATCTGTAGTAAGAAAAGATAGCGAACACAAGCTGCCGAGATGGGATTGTTCGTGTTGTTATACGAGTTACTCGGCGGAATAGGGTGAGAAACAGAGAAGAGCGCGAGGAACTTAATGTCGAGCTGCTGCTTCTCCGAAAGGAAAGGTTTGTGCGTCTGGTCTTAATATCCCTATCCTCAGGTTTTCTGAGACGGGGCCCTAAATGCGAGTCCATCCGTAAAAGCAACGAACCTCTTGGCAGACCCAGGAAGAGGTGCTTGGACCAAGTTCGAGAACTCGCTTGATTGCGCAAGGGCATGAATTGTAATGGGTTAGTCGATGGTAGAGGATCGAGTGGCCGGGAGATCTCTAGCGCTCCTTGGACTCCTTTAGTACGTCATTCCGGTCAGAAAAGGATGATAATGAGAACGAAAAAGTATTTAAAAGTCAAACGTTGAGAGCAAGACCTCCAGAGAAATGGGAACAACTGTTGTTAGAGCTTGTCAGTGCAGAGTGTCTTTTTCCAATCCATCCAAGACAGTTTTTGTCGTCCATCTCTTTTAACAAAACGAGACAGAAGCATCTCGATCAGCTAGCGTTTCTCCATTTAAGAATAATTGCCGACCAAGTCTTAAACGAAGTTCGGAACCATAGTCGAGTTGCCCGTTGCTATGCTACAGGAATGGAACCATGAATCCAGCGATCACTGCCGGCGCTGTGGCGAAGAGAGAGAAACCGAGACGATCCAACATCTGCTTTCCACAGCCCAGCTTTTTGGGGGGCGTATCTTCGCTGGGCTATACTTTCTTCAGAGATACTGCGGACAGAACGAATGCAGATAAAGTGGACTACGTAAAATTTTCAGAGGATTTCATCTTTAGTTCGACTAAAGGAGAGTCAACTGTATATTCATAAAGTGTGGGTTCAAGAACCACGTGATATGACGGGTTAGAGGTGTTGTTTATATGGGTAGCGCTACAGCCCGTAGAGGGCCAGGGCCTAGCTTCTCAGCAACCACTCGTGTTGTGCGTGCTATTGTTCTCACACGAGTGGAAGGGACCTACAGTTTTATGCCGACTCCGAACGTCCAAGTTTGAAAAGCTTTTTCTAGACAGGAAATACTCTTTGAGCATTGTCAGTGACTCGAAAGAGGTGGGGTCGTGAAAATTATTTTTGTCGCTCAGAGCTGGAATCGAACCTACGACATCGAGGTTGGGGTCGACGCACATACCCACAACGCCACGGACCACCGGTGTTGTTTACTGAAGAAAAGTTCAGAAGGTTTCACAAGGATTTAATGACCACATGGAAAATGTAAAGCTTTGGCTGCAGTACAACGCCAAGAATTAGTTGCGAACACCCCTCAATCCCCAGACATTGTTCCCATAGAGCAGCTGTACTCAACCTGTGGCCCATGGAGCACTTTGAAAAAGAAAGAAAAATACTGCTTCATTATCATTTCACCACAGTTGGATGTTGGGAGAGTGCGCTGGGAGTCTGCATAGGCTCTAAAGTCTGTACGCAGACTTTTTGCGGAAGAGGTTCCTGGTTTTCAAAAAAGTTACAGTACTTCGATGTTGATAAGGGTGTCACAGTTTATTTTAAGCAAAATTTCGATGTCACAGCAAATAAAGCTTGTTTGGGACCCCTCACCCAAAAGCAACTATCAATTTGTGGCGCCAAAGTTATCCCCTGCCAATTAATTGCTCACCGCACATCAATTTTAAGATTTAAAGAGAAACAAAGAAATCAAATAAAACTAGATTTGTCTCTTCTTCTTCTTTGATTGGCGCAACAGTCCGCGGTGTCCCTGCTGAGCCTCAACTAACATGCCTCTAAAGCCAGCACAATCTTTCGTCAGTTACCTCCAGCTGCGCATAAGTTGGTTGAAGTCATCATCCACTTGTGATTGCGCTCTAGAAGTTCTATACTGGCTGATATCACGAGATACACGCGTTTGACAAGGCCCAGCTAAATTTCACCTGCTCTAGCGAGTACTACCACAGGAATGCAACATAGCGGCCCTTTGCGCACAAATTACTCGAGCTAGACGGAACCCCCCCCCCCCCCCCCCCCCCCCCCAAACGTGCCATTCCTACAGACCAAAGAACTGAAAACTGATCCAACTGTCATTCGCCGAATGCCCAAATTATCCCCGCTTCATGCAGTGCCCATCACTAAGTATACAAGTCATACGATATTTCAACTAAAACAACTAAGTGCACATTCAACGTAGTTCCTAACACGACTCCCCATTTCCCCAGTTCATACATCACCGAGTGGTGGGATCTACACCATGTGGTTCGTGTATATTTGCAAACTCCTCATCGCCAGTTTGGCGAGCGAAAAAGGGAAATAATGAAACCAATATTCAAAAGTAAACAAAAAAGGGAAACGTCAATTTATCCCTTTTAAACAAAATGTATTTTTCGAAGTACACATCAAGGAAACAGTCTGCAGAAACATCATTTCCGTTTTATTTAATCAGACACACATAAAGGAGAACAGGAACAACAAAAAAACCAACGTGCCACTGTGAAATTAAGTCAACAGCACTTTTGTTTGCTTTTTCCCCCCTTTTCCACTATCCAGCAAAAACTATACATACATCGTTCGAAGACGAAAAAAAAAATGATATCAGCAGCTGGAGAGAAGCAGCTCATAAAAGGCCAAGCGACGGAACAAATCCAAATGGGATCTAGTTACACATTAACATTCCTCAAATATGAATAATGTAGCCATCATTCAAAAAGGCAATCCTATACCGAAGCACAGAGATTCTTGTTTATAAGTTCCATTGCTCATTGTTCACCGCACAGTTCCTCGCTAATTTCTTTAACCAGTCTTATCCAATCCAACACTTGAATGTACTGACATACGTACAGGCATGTATTCCAACAAGTAAATATGCATACGGCATGCCGGTATATACTTTATATTCCCTTCGGGTTATTGACACCTTTCACTTGAGTCATTCCCTCACCCACTCACGAGTAAGAATTTCGGTACAAAAAATAAAATGAAAGATGAATTAACGTAAGTGCAAAAATTGAACACATCGACGATCGACCCTCCCCCTCTCAGTGCTTACGGAGAGCAAGAGAGAAAAAAGTAACTCACTACTAAACTAAAATGTCTCGCACACATTGTTTACATTCGAAATTGGTCAAATCAAAACATTCTTTTGTTTACGAAAATATTCAAAATACCTAATTAATCACATAAACATCTCCAATTGTAGCGGAAGGCCATCAAACATCGAGTAGTTTATCAATGCTATTCCAACACATCGCCAATGAGAGACACACACGCGCATATTTCGAGTGTAAACAATACGACGGCGGTTCATATAGAACAATGAATGAAATGTACTCACAGATTCTTCCTCCTTTTCCATTCCACTGGGCATTTGAGGAACCGCTCGATTGATGGCTGAGTACTCCGGCAAGTCGGGCAATTCTTCGGCCAAGTAAATCGGCATTGGTTTGGCTGGATCCAGGGCTCGCGCCCTAAACGATAGCTTCGACATCTTGTTGGTTGTTATTTGTTTCGTGTGTTTATTTCTGTGTGCTTAGTATTTTGCTTCTTCTTCTCAAATTAATAACTCTCCTGTATTGGTACTATATGTTGCAGTTGCTTATTCCCAACATATGACTGCTGTCCACCACGGTGTATCCCACACACACGTTCCGGTTGTCTCACCACGTTTTGATGACGCAGTTGTTGATGTTTTTGCCGCCGAAATGACCGAACTTGCAGTCCTCGCTTTTATTCCTATTCCTCCTCCACCAACTACTCCTGCTCCTCCCGCTGCTGTTGCTGCTGCTGCTGCTGTTAATGTTGTTATCCAAGAAGGCTTCTAAATTAGAAATTAAATTCCCAATTATAAACTCTTGTCACCTCTCACCAGAATATTTAGAAAAAAAAATATATACAAAAAAATGCGCACGAAAAAAAAGAAAACACTAAAAATTCGTTGACAGGTGTGTCGCCGGAACTCGCACACACAACATATTTGTTGTGTTGTTCTTGTATGTGGCAGAGGCGCGTTCACCAAAACAACAAAACATAACGTCACGCGGTTGCATTTGCTAATTTCATAAATTTATCATATTTTCATATTTATGTCGCTTCTTCGCAGTATTTTCCCCGAACAAATCGCAAGCGAAACACACACAAAATAGAAAAATATAAAAAAAATAAGGAAAAAAAAACGAATGAAGGGGAAAGAAGAAAACTCGAAAGAACGTACACACGCCTTCTTCGTTCGCAGGGAAAACGCAGCGAATTCACATCCCAACCATGTCGAGTCATTTCATTTTTTTTTCTTTTCTTTTCTCTGATAGAACATGCAAAAATTGATTTTCTTTTCCACAAAACATACAATTTCACTTCATTGCAATTCACGTTTCAATACTGCACAGGGTATTTTTAATAAATGGCCCATTTTAAGACGATTTTAAAGAAATTTTATGCCAGAAATTTGATGGCAAAACCGGGAACACGATTTTCTGGGAATAACATTTTTGCCGAATTTATCCCAAAAGCCATAATGGCGGCATCGTTGACGAAGGGAATTCTCACTTTGCCCGAGTAAAAGAGATGCTGGATAGTTGGCTGCGAGCGAGCAGGACCAAACTATGTACATGAACACACGCGATTGATGTGTTTATCTCTTTTGCAACAATGCCGCTGAACTGATGATACACACGTTTGCATATGTAGTAGGGGCGACTGGCTACAGCGAAAGATGAACAAATACAAGAGAAAAAAAATATTTGGAAAAAAAAAAAAAATTCTGACACTCACTCTTGCTGTCACACAACTTCGAAAAACAGAAACAGCAATATATGAAAAACAAGCGAGAAAAAGCAAACAACTACCACCGTTTGTGTTCGAAAAATTCGCGCGATATTCGGTTTTCGATGCGGTTTCGAACTAGCAGCGCGACAACAACGAAAACTGAGACAGGCTGAGACAACTGAACGTAACTGAAACAACAAATGCGCCACCCAGAGGGCTCTGCATTCGATGTAGCACACACATCACCAGAACGCCATATTTTTTATTTCACCCCACACAGCAAAAAAATCAATGAACAACTGAATGCCCAATGGCTTTTTTCACAGCATATTTTTCGCAACAAATCCTATGATTTATTGCATTTTACTTGTGAAATTTATCAAACACGATATTAAATTATTTATTTTCACTATATTTATTGTAATTTCACGCACTAGATTGATAGAAATTTAATCGGATTGTGCAACGACACGAGTTTTTCACAGGGACACGTTCATCACTAAACGTAATGGCGGACTACGAAATGGATGTTCCGTTTACCTGTGCGTCAAATGTGTTCGACTCGAGCATTTTGTTTTTCATAGTTTTTTAATTGATGGCAATTGCTGGCACAGCATAGAAATTTAAAAATTCATTTTTTTACATTATTATTTTTGCCGTAACAAGCTGATAATTAATAAATTAATGCTGTTCAACAAAATTAAATGTTTTTATTTGACTTCGAAAATGGAAGCATGCAGTGAACTACAAAAACGTGAGCAATACTGACGTTCACTTTTCGGGGTGAGTGTGTTTAGTGACAAGCAACTGACGATAAGTTTCCGTTGAAAATTTGGAAATACACTTAATTAGTTGTAAATGAGAAAGACCTTTGGTAGTTATGTGCTGTGCGATGTTAAATTAATTCAAATTGTGATTTGAAATGATAGATCTTTGATCAAATACTCCTTGTCGAGCAAACTATTGCCGAATGAATTCTATTATAAATATTTCTTTCTTCCAAGGATCTGATTACATAAGCTTTGAATCTACTACGTGTGCCGTGTCATCATCGTTTTTTGCAATTAAGCTTATTAATTAATTGCTTTTCCCGTGTGTAGGATGACAACATGAGTGGTCATAAAATAACGAATTTTATGAAGGTGCGTAATTCGACGAACGCCAGAGACT
Organism: Eristalis arbustorum; assembly: GCA_916610145.1. Taxonomy (NCBI): domain Eukaryota; kingdom Metazoa; phylum Arthropoda; class Insecta; order Diptera; family Syrphidae; genus Eristalis; species Eristalis arbustorum. The sequence continues at coordinate 25,131,212 of OU744319.1, forward strand.
TGGCAGCACTGCACCACTAAATACCTTAGACCGAGATTACACTTTTGGATAAAAATTCGTTGGGTTAGAAGGGATTTTATTAACATACTGCTAAAAATTTAATAAAACTAGAGAGTATTGTTCTTCAAGGAACTAATTCATATTTCAACATGCGACATAAGTGCTTGTTTCTTCCTTCATCTTATATTCCATGAAATTCGAAATACAAACAGAGTTGAAGAACCCGCAAGAGGTTGATGTTCCATCTACTCACCGCGGTTTCTGTATGCAAATGAATCTCATCTTCGACAAATTTAAAACAAACACATTCTATTGTCATTGTTAACTGGTTTGCTATCTAGTCTTCTTTATTACTTATAAAAGCACTTTCTTTTAGCTGCTCTTTGATTTTGTCCACTTTTCGCTGACAGCCCACAGCCACTTGGCTAGATCATCGTTCTGAGCGGCCAACGCAACTTCCTTTGGCTCACAATCACTAAAATACTGTCCACTGACTTTTATCAAATCCGGATCAAGTGCTGCATAAATGCTAGTTTGTGCGCCCGATTTTGCCGTCTTCACAAATGGCCAAAAGAGTGGCTTCACGAAAATGTTCGACAGGAAACTGTTGAATATTCCCATGTGTCGGACAATCTCTGTGTCCACGACACCCGGATGCAGGGCATTTACCGTGACTCCAGTTCCTGAAAGACACACAAGTGTGAGTGCAAATTTTCCCTTTATCGGCAAACGATACCTTCGAGTCGTTTGGCTAGCTCCCTTGTGAAAAGAACATTAGCTAGTTTGCTCTGATTGTAGGCTCCACCTTCGCTGTACGACTTTTCGCTATTCAAATCAGTGACATTGATGTCCCCGCGGGTGTGGGCTAAGCTCGACACGACAACAATGCGACTTGGAGCGCTTTTCTGCAAGAACAGAACAGAATCATTAGCATCGCCCCAAAGCTTTTTCACAAGAAACTCACAATCAGTGTATCCAGCAGAAGGTTGGTCAGCAAGAAATGTCCCATGTGATTGACTCCCAGCTGCATTTCAATGCCGTCCTTTGTCACCATCCGAGGACATCTCATCACACCGGCATTGTTTATGAGCACATCTAACTTAGGCTGCTCCTGCTTGAACCTAAAACACAAAACATTCATTACTGCTGATCGTTGAAATTGAATAATCAACGAAAAAAAACAAACTAACAATTTAACGAAATTTCGAATGGACTCAAACGAAGCCAGATCACACTCACGGCAGTAGACGTTCTTGTTTTTGGTTTCAAGGACAATTTCCTCTCTAGCCTAAGAAGGACAACACCTCCGCCTGATTATTAAAATGTAAACACATTTCTTCGTCCATAAGTTTACCTCTTCACATTTCTGCATATCCCTGCAGGCCATGTAAACATGAGCACCACGTTTGGCCAGTTCGCGAACAGTTTCTCGCCCGATGCCGGTGTTGGAGCCGGTCACGATGCATACTTTCCCATTGGCGGACACCTTCTTCACAAATTTACCACCTTGCATTTGATCTCTGGAAATGTTGTTGAGTAATGTCATTGCGTGAAAACATTAGGAAGCAGCGTAAACCTACTTGATAAAGCAAGAGAAACCGATGATAGTGCCGGTTAAACTTACGTAAAATACAGTCTTATTTTTAAGAAATGCAAACAAGCCCTTCATGTTGCTATTTTGATTATGAATGCGTTTGACAGTGATTGTTTTTTATTCTGGAACGGCGTGGCTCGGAAGTTGATTTATCCAAAAGCATATGTGATTGTTTCTCACATGAATTTTAAAGAAATTAGATTTCTTAAATTCCTATACACTCGAGGAAAAATCCACCTAATTGCTTCTACAAATAGAAATGTCACCTGTCAAATGGGATATATTTTGTTTTTGATAAGAATTGAAGTTTCTTCGAGTCTCTGATTTGTTAGCTCTTGGTGAGGTTAGTCACGGATGAATGTGATGTTGAGAAATAAATAGCATACTTCTGGGCGGTGCAAAATGTGAATTCACATGACGGCCTAAAAGTGGGACAAGTTAAAGCTCGGATTGAACAGAAGATAAATTGAAAAAGGAAAGCATTGCAGTTCGTTTTCCTTTTCTGCCTTTAAAGGTGTGTTGAGATGAAAGGTCTAACTAGACAAATGTCGCTGCAGACACCTTAAATATATTTTAAGTGGGAAGTAACATTGACTCATGTTGCTGTACAGTTCATTTCGTCTTGCTCGCAAGCCATCAACGCTTCCCAGGGCTTCGTTGCCAATGAACCCTGCAGTTCTTCTTCTACTGTGGTGTTCTCTCGATGTCCAAGTCCTTATAAGGTAACGAATTTGTCTGGGACCAGCTTGGTTGGTCTCTTCGAGAGAAAAGTTCTGCGTTTAATCTTTGGTTCTCTTTGCGTTGAAGCTTTCTGGAGAAGAAGATTCAACCACGAACTTTACGGGCTGTACAGCGACATGAGTATAGCCAGCCGTCTACGGATTCAACGTCTTAGATGGCTAGGCCATGTAGAGCGCATAGACAACACTGCTCCAGCCTGAAGAGTCTTCGACTCCGAACCAGTGGCACAACGCAATAGAGAATGCTCAAATGGATAAGGACCTTAACCAACTTGGAATGTGAAATTGGAAGCAGCTGGCTAAAGATCGTACCAGCTGGAGAGGCTTGCTGGCTGAGGCCCAGGTTCCCCCCAAACTGTAGCGCCTTAAGAAGAAGAAGAAGAAGCTTGATTAGTTTGCTGTCGTTGATGAGATGGTAACATTTTGTAATGGCGGCGGCTAGTGTTAGTTGTCTACCAGAAAGTGATTGCGTGTCAAAGAAGGGATTACCCAGCAAAGGATACTAGTTAAGCGGCTTTACTATAAGATTGCTATTACTACTTTTGATCGCATCACTCAGCTCCATAGTAGCTTATGAACGGAAGCTATAAGCGACTAATACTTTGGTCGATTGTGTTCGCTCCAGTAACAGTTCGAAAAGCCCAAGGCACAATCCCCAATATTCGGACCGAGTAAAGACGGACTCACGGCATTGTCGTCGATCGATTTACATTTTTTCGTCAGACCGGTCTAGACCCAAATCTAATTGGAATTGGAAAACTAGCTGGGTTGACTCCCTGCCAATGCCTTATATCATTCTGCATCAAGGGTGAATCCGGCATCGTCAGCCGGATTTGCGCTACGATCTCTTAGAGAGGACTAAAGTTCAACGTTCCAGCTTCGACACCAGGATCGTTCTAAGAGATGTCACCGAACCTACATTTTTGGTCTTCTACTATACTGGCTTGTACGATGCACATGCTTTTAGAGTTGCTTTCCGTTACAAACACTTCTGAAGTAGTTGCACGAAGGACGAGGATTCGTGTGAGTCTATGTTTGACCATACGAAGCGTAAAGCGATATGAACAGTTAAAGAAAAGAGCCTGAATCTGAATCTGGTCCGAAGCCGAACGAAAGCATACAGTATTAGTTAGTTTTTAATTCAGTTCCAAGTGAGGCCCTGGGTTTCTTAGAGATCGTAAATTGACTCTAGCGTTGGTTGCATTGCCTGAGTTGTCCGAGAAGTTGGTCCCTAAGCGACAATTTTTTTTTCAGTGTAGAGTGGGCTATCGGAGTTTAGGAGACGTCTCTCAAATCGCAGTAGACGCTTCTTGCGGTCAAATACACAGAGACTCACCTTCACAGTGTTAGCTACAACTGAGCAAACAAAAATGCTGAACGTGATCACCTGCCTAGCAGGCTTATATCACGAGTTGTTCTACTCCCAGGACAAGTTCTCAAGACCCGACCCTTTTATGTGCTTCGTTCTCCACCTCGGTGAAGAGTGCGGCCGATTTAAAACCCCTGGTGGTCGTAGACTCGTTTGTATTATTTTCAACTCCACATAGACATGGAATTTGGGTTTTAAATCATCCACCACGATAGCTCAAGTTATCAGGCTGAAACCTATTCGTGTCTCAGGGGCTTTCCTGATGTCTCGGGCTTCAGACTATAGCCTCTGGACGAGCTTAGCCACAACAGCCCACTAGTGGTCGTCATTGTGTTAAGTTTCAGTCTTGTGTGCCAAATCTATGGTTAGCCACACAATAGCATCTTTAGCAAGCTTAACAAGCTTAACACGCCCTGGAGTAGGGATGTATACTAAGCCAGTAGCTCTCAGCTCAGGATTTTATTCGCCTCAGGCATGCCTTCTTCTTCTTTGATTGGCGCTACAGTCCGGGGTGGACCTGGGCCTCAACCAACATGCCTCTCCAGCCAGCACGATCTTTCGCCAGCTGCCCCCAGTTACCCACACCAAGTTGGTTGAGGGCCTTTTCCACTTGTGTGCGCCATCTAGTGCGAGGACGTCCTGTGTTGCGCTGTTCCAATGCCTCGGTGTCGAAGACTCTTCGAGCCGGAGCTGTGGTGTCCATCCGCTCTACATGACCTAGCCATCTTAAGCGTTGGATCCGAAGACGCTTAACTAGGTGCATGCCGCTGTACAGCCCGTACAGTTCGTGGTTGAACCTTCTCCTCCAAACGCCATCAAAGCAAACAGGACCAAAGATCGTACGCAGAACTTTTCTCTCAAAACAACCAAGAGCTTCTTCATCCGCTTTCAATAGCGTCCATGTCTCTGCGCCGTAGAGCAGGACTCAGGACTCAGCCATGCCTTACCTCGGGTATATTCTAAACCCTACCCGAAGGGGACAATGTTTGCTACAGTTGCACTACACCGCCTGTCTCCGATGCGGTTTCCAAGGTTTCCGGATGCGAAGTTCAATGTTGTCATATAAAAAAACCCTTAAGAAGCTTGAATAAGTTCACACATGAAAGCCATGCCCAAGACATTGGATCACATTCCGCTTTCATGAATAATTCGTAAATGTGCCTCCAAGCCGAAGACGCATGCGGAATAAATCCGCAGTCAAGGTGCGAAGATCTCTCCCCCGAAATGACTTAATATTGAGTGAAAGTTCATTGACTCGCGCGTAATCCCAGTAAGCCGATTCATTTGCATCAGCTCTTGCAAAACAAGCAAAGACAGCCAGTCCAGGCCCAAGCCTAGGGCTCCCTTCAATTTGCACAAGAACCACGCACCACGCATAGACAAAGAAAGGAATGCGCACATGACGCCAAAGAAATTCACGAACGATTGCTAGACAAAATTCTTGACACAGAATGTTGAGAAGAGTTGAGATCGCTAATTATTCAAATTTTTAGGAAACACGGATCTAAGTCCCTCATCGGGCACACAAAGAGGACGGGGCCATGCGGTGGTTTATGGTGACGCTTATCTGAAATGTGAACAGACGACGCCATCTGGTAATTAAATAAAAACACACTGACGCCAATGTTGTTTTGATCGCTTACCTTGCAGGCTTTGTAGTTTTCTAATGGCGCTTATTGGGAGCCACAGAAATTCCTATCTAGCGATAATTAATAGCCCTGTTGGAGCTTAGAAATATGAAGCGTTAATGCGGCATACATTAGAACTGATCAGGTGTTGGTAAATATGCGAATTGGGTTTTTTCTTCTGTTTTTTTGTTTTTGTTTCGTTTTGTTTTGTTCTTTTCTTCTGTTATTTTGCGGATGCTGAGAGAGACTAAATTGGGATGGACCTTGAACTGAACCAAGAAGTGGATGCCTTACATCAGCTTGATGTCTTAACGATGTTTTAAGTGGGAATCAGCTTGGAGGTGGATGCACTTTGGCTAACTCAACGTCTGTCTGACAAGCCGAGCTAGTGTTTATTCAAATTTGACGCAGTGGGGTGTAGGATGATTATTTTGGGACTACGGCAAGTGCTCGTGTGTGTCTTCTAATAGAAGTCTGTAGGAAATTAGAAACTGGGGAGCTATTGACATTGAAGCTCGAGGACAATTCCCTCAGGACCTTTGAAATGTATCTTCCGGACACAGGCATAATTGGCAGACAGAGAGCGATTGGATGTGCTGAAGATGCGGAAAGAGCACAATTGTGGACGACCTATTATCGTTGATAGACTTATACCTGTAACTGGAGACACAAACCTCACGCCATTTAGTCCCTTAGTTCGCCTCTTCGTGAACAACTTCTCAATCAGCATTTTCTCTAGACCTTGCGTGAAGTATTCATGAGTGGAGACGTTGTTTGGTTCCGTAGTAATATCCATTCCAAGCTACAGTGTTAACAGAAGAGTAGCCATACGAAACTCGCAAGGATATGAACTGGTAGTGGACAAAATTCTTATGAATCTTTGTCATGTCGTCTGCAAACCAATAGCCTAGGCAGACGACTAGTCGTAAAGGCACACTTCTTCTGACCACTAGCAGTATTATCGATTCTTCGTTTCGTAAGCTATCACAGTGGACAGGAGGAGCAGATCTAGACGTAAGCTTGTCTAAAGATCAGAAAATACAAAGTACCTTAAATATGTCCTCCAAAGCGGTCGATTCGTTGGACCCAATTTTCAGAGACTCTGCCAAACAATTCGGCCGAAACGGACGCTTTCGCTTTCAATGTTGGCTCTGACATAACGTAGCTCTACTGAAAATGTTCAAGCAGCATTAAGTCACGCGAACGAGGCGGCCAATCTACCAATTTCTTGGGAAAACACGCTCGCCATACTTAGTCTTCACTAAATGGATTGTAACGTATGTTGTGTGGTTTGTGGCATGCTGTTGAAACCACATGTCATCCAAGTCCATATCCTCCAATTCGGAGCAAATATAATAGCTAATCGTGGCGCGATAACGCTGACCATTTAACGTGACGATCGTTATCGTCGATGAAATAATATGATCCAATAACGCCGCCGGCATGCAAACCGCACCAAACAGTTTTTTTAAAATGAGCTTTCTTACTGATGGTTCTCTTGCGATGAAATTGACTATTTGGGCGCATCTCCCTCCTTCGGATTAAATTTTCGAGTCAGTTTGATCTTGTATGTGTGCCCTTAAGATCCTTAAGCACAATACGCCATAATGTGGCCTGATCGATGCCCAATTCTGTAGAACGCCGTGAAACGACTGATTTGAATCGTTTGCTACGGACGCCTGAACGGCAACGATATTCTCGACACTTCGACCAACCCGTTGTCTCATTGGAACAGCAACATCACATGCTGAATATGTAAAATCAAATCCTTGCACTAAACTTGTTATTGGCTGTCTATTAGAACGAGAGTTATGGGAGTATATGGGAACTCAAACTGACAATGACCCAATGGACGCACTAGGAAACAACTCGCCTATATCCTTACGAAAAGGCCGACTCTGGCTCTGTTACTCCTTGTTGAAGGATATCTGCCAGCCGTGCCTACATAACATAGCAGCTGGAAATTCGTGGCAGTTCTCTATTTTCTCAAAACTCTCCACCTTGTTGTTATATGTCTCAAGGAAGAGCAGGAAACTATTGTGCACTGGCTGTGGAAATCGGGTAGGCACTGATTGGCACTCACCTGGCGATGCCTTTGTGTTGTAACCTTTTCTACACACCAACTGTGCTTATTTTACCCCTATTTTACCAGTAGCCATTGGATACTGGTTGTAGTTCATCCGAACTCAACCTGCTTAACTTATAAGTGCCAGAACTTGTCCTTGGGATTACAAAAGCAAAGAAACTGGCCTAGGTTGGGACTTGTTCCGACTGAGTATTTAACTGCTTGGCCACGGGAAAACCTCGTGTTAGCAATAACAAGCCTCGGAATCGGAAACTATTGTGCACATACTTTGCAATTGCCGCGCCCTCGCATGGAACATCTTACACTGAAGCGTTGATGTCTTTAAATAGAAATGCCGTCTGACGCATAGAAGTCAGGCTTGCTGCGACGTACGTAAAAAGTAGACTTTCCCTGAACTCAGGAAAGGCTCTGACCAGAATCTGAAATAGGAAAGACTGTAGTCAAGGACGGTTCTAAGACCGCTGCCGTCTGTGTGGAGAGCAAAAATATCAGACTACATCCGTCGTTGGTAAATTTTCGTCCGTTTTCCACGCAGAAGCCAATACGACCCTAATTTCCACGAACTATGGATAGACGGAAGTGCGAAGTCAGCTAAGCCGTTCCTAAGGCCTCGTTCAACCCTTTAACCACTGCCTTCGTCCACATCTTTCCCATCGTCCCGAATCACCACTGGATCACAGGAAATGAGATCGCTGATGAACTCTCTTAACAAGGAGGAGGTAGTCTTAGCACCCAACCCGCGTCCTTTTTAGTGCTCCATCGCTGAATTTCTCGAGAGTACAACCGCAGGGGCATGATTCTCTAAGAGTTAGACAAAGCAAAGCAATGCGCGGCATTTCCTTTATCTGTTGACAGAACAGTCTGCAGACGACTTACCGGCGCAATATCGGGCCAAACACCTAACTCTGGTTGGCCTAAGCCATGAAACCTTCTGCGAGGCCCATGAGCAGGACGACGACTCTGCCGATCACTTCCTTTGCATTTGCTCGGATCATTGGGCGTATTTTTGCTGCTGATTTGTGGAGAGCTGATGATGTAGGCTCGCTATTCGAGAAACGCATGTTGGTTTTCTTTCGGGAGGCCATGCAATGCCACTGGTTGCTGCCTGGTAGTAAAATTAACCAGTTATTCAGTCTGAGTGCTCCAGTATAGTCTTAAAAACATCCAAAAAATAAAGCAACGAATAGAATATAGATTGTTCTGGCGGCAGTGTGCCTGCTTATTGACCGAAGTTAGCCACTCTAACCTACATAAGCTACTGACTTCGAATCGGCTTCGGCAAGAACAGAGCAAAAACTCACGCAAGATTGCCGTCCTTGCACCAGAAAACACACACTTGAGGACCCCAGCTCAAGGTCTCGAATGATAGACGATCCGGCATCACATTTCAGCCTCCTTTGAATTCGATCAGGCCTCGATTACCCAACTTGTGGGCTTCGTGGAAACCCCCATTTGATCGCAAATGTTTGCAATGCCATCGAAGTCATGTTTAACGACTGCAAAAGCAATCAACGTCATGTCTACAAGATAATATCGGTTAAAGAAAACGAAAAACGAAACCCACCAGGTCCTTATAGCTTCAGTTGATGCTTTTTTTTGCGAGAGATTCACAACCCAGGTTATTCCCAAATATCAAAACATTGATGATCCATTTTTCCATATCCGTAGACTGCACAGCCATTGAATTAATTTCTGACGCGTGAGGCGACTCCCAACGAGTGACTTTAAGTTGCTGGCCGAGCGGAGTGCTCATATCAGAGGTGTACGTTCAGAATTTGTAAGTGAGTGGCGATTGGACTCACAATCAGAGACTGATTCAGAAAGTGCGCAATTTATGGTTCCCAGGAGGAGGAGGGTGTTCATTAATGCTTCCTGAACGATCAGTTGCAACCGGACGCCAAAACCGATGAGGGCTGTGCTCATGTGACAAACAAATGACTGCTGACAGGAGCTGCCTTGGAAGGGAAGCCGTTTCGTGCCTGGAATAGTTTTTTGAGGTTGTCTTCGGCGAATTAATGGGATGTCCGCTGTAAATCCAAGTGAACTTGTGATCTGCGGACGTTTTCAGGAGGAGGATGGCCGTGGCTTTTCTTGACGAACGAGAGAACAAGAATGAGAAAAATAAATACGCACTTGGAGTACTTAGTGTTTACATTGAGAAGAGAATTGCTTAGAGTTGAACTGAACCAAACTTCAATTAAGACGCATGGCGGCCAATCGTTCAGAATTTTTTCATTGGATGCCCTTGCTGCCTTATGACTGTTGCGCGCTTAGACCACGCATTCAAAAAACACATTGCCATCAGGCTGAGATAGATACTGGGAGTGCTAAACATTAAGGCCCTATGGTCACAACACCATCGTAGACCTTCTACCGAGAGATAGGGTAAAGTCCTCCACAGACTATGCGAAACTATCAAACGATTTTCAGACTTTAATCCCCGAAAGGTGTGCAGGGATATTAACTGGGCAATCTACACTGACTCCTCCAAGACGGGCGGCCGAGTCGGTGCGGGTGTATTCACAGAACTCCTGAACATTTCAAGGTGCTATAGACTGCCGAACAATTCCAAACTTTTACAGGCAGAACTATTCCACAATATTTTGTCAAAGCACAAGGTTGCCATATGCATTGATAGCCATGCAGCCATCATAGCTATAACCTCTTTAACTACACCCTTTAAACGTGTAGAGGAATGCCGGGCCCAGCTAGCGTCATTAGAAGAAGGAATGAATTATTGTTAGTGAGGCATTTTTGATGGAGTCCATCATCATCTTCCATCTGCTACAGCGGCACTACTCGTAGCCTAGGTAGGCTTTTCTATGTTTTCGAATGTCTATTAATCGATTCTGTGAGTTTGGAGTGAGATGGGAGCTGCACGGTCTGTGCGGATTGATAGCGATTCTCCCAGTTTCTATCACCTTCTCTTGAGGCTTTCACACTTTAGGTTTCCTTGGCGTCCAGTACATAGCAGAGCGTTACCGAGTTCACTAAGGACATCTAACTAATGGGTTGTCTGCACAGCCTAAACAGCTTCCGTGTCAGAGTGTCGGATGCTATGGCCATATTGCCGCTTCGCTATCGGAATAAATGGCGATCGTTGTGGTTTATCAAGGCTAGTACCGCCTCATATGATGCAGCCACTACAGCTTAAAAGACGCTGCAGTCGTTAATTAATGCCAGGAATTTTCGTAGATGTCACATTCGTCTCGTCACGCTCCCGTCTTTGAACGCTCAGTGTATAGGATGATCTCGCATTCTACAATCACATTTGTTTCTGTCATTGTTCTTCTTCTTCTTTGATTGGCGCCACAGTCCGGGGTGGACCTGGGCCTCAACCAACAAGCCTCTCCAGCCAGAACGATCTTTCGCCAGTTGCCTCCAGTTGCGCACACCAAGTTGGTTGAGGTCCTTTTCCACTTGTGTGCGCCATCTAATGCGAGGACGTCCTCTGTTGCGCTGTCCCAATGGCTCGGTGTCGAAGACTCTTCGGGCCGGAGCTGTGGTTGCCATCCGCTCTACATGACCTAGCCATCTTAAGCGTTGGATCTGAAGACGCTTAACTAGGTGCATGCCGCTGTACAGCCCGTATAGTTCATGGTTGAACCTTCTCCTCCAAACGCCATCAACGCATACAGGACCAAAGATCGTACGCAGAACTTTTCTCTCAAAACAACCAAGACCTTCTTCATCCGCTTTCAATAGCGTCCATGTCTCTGCGCCATAGAGCAGGACTTCTGTGATTGTTGCCGGTACGGAAATCGCTGATCGGGCGGATGTGGAGGTTTGCTTCCGTTGATGTTAGAAGACGATCTAACAGTGAACAACAGTAAATCAGAACTCTGGAAACCGCATTTTGCCACTTCAACTGATTATGAGCTTATTACGAATAGACACACCCGATTTGGAGACTTTCAGGACGACAAGGCCTAAACATCGTCCAACAAAAAACAAGTCAAGGCTCTTGGACGAAATCAGCGAGATAACAAGCTCTGCTTCCGATCACTGTTTTCTGCCTAGGAGGGCCCAACGAGATGACTAGGTTTTGTAGAACGAATGAAAACCAAGGCTCCATCCCGAAAAATCTTCGAATCCAACGCCGACGACGAAGATCATGCCTCAGATGGAAAGGGGGCACATTAAACTATGCGTACGGAACTGGAAATAACTAGCTAAAGATCGAGATGAGTTTCGCTAGTAGTTTGAGGCACGGTTCCACCTAGAGCCTTAGCACCGCCTTAGGTACGTAAGAAGGCTGTCAAAGCTGCAATTGACTTCCTGCTGGGAAATAAAATATAAGACTTGCTTTCTTATCGTGCATCGTCTTCCGCTTGGAGGTACTATCCACGTCTTCTGTCCATCGCTCGCAGACGTCAGACAGAAGCGCATTGTTGCCTAATGCAATCAGTAGCCTTGGAGAATTGGTGATACATTAAGACTTGTGTTAGTACACTTCGCGGTGGAACTTAGCCCTGCTGCTACACCAATAGGTGGGTCATCTGCAAATAAACAACCACGTATTGGTTGGAGGCGGTTAATCTACCGTGAAGATGTTGAAGAGGATCGGTCCCAGCTTCGAACCTTACGCTATTCGCGCTTTGGGGCTCCGCCCAGTTGATTAGCTGTCTTCCACTTGGGCGTAGAGTTTTCTGGAATACTAGAAGCTGATGAGGCTATGGGGCGATCCCATCTGATTTAGCTTGCAGATGAGGCTCTCTATCCAGTTGCAAGACCATGTCGAAGGCCTTTTCCACGACTAGGAAGCAGGAACGGTGATTTTGTTTTTGTTCAGGGCAGCTACAACAGTTGGAACCCATGAGTGATGTTCAGGTAGTTAGCTAATGCGTTACCAGGCACGCCAGGACTGCAGACGCACGAGTGGTTGTGCTCTTGATGTTGTTGGTGTGGTCATCCGTGTTGATCCCCTAGTTCCAACGGATGTTTAGAGGGCCCGACCAGGAGAGAGTGAATGGAAATCGGGAAACTCGAAGTCGATGCTTTGAAAAAGACCGACAGCTATTAAGAGGCTAAAGATCAAGGCTCCAGGCTTTGTGGTATGTTAAGTGGTGTCGCGACCGACGAAGCTTGAGAAGCTTTTTCTAGACAGGCGCATGTTGGTGTCAACGCAGCAGACAAATTTCCATTTACAATCTCGACCGTTGCGTCGGTAATATTTAAATGTTTTGGAACTCTGGCAACAGTCTCCTGCTCTCTGAGACCATCGATAGTAACGATATGTCCCCTCTCATTCCAGAAGAAATATCGGATGAAGTGGATGTATAATTGCCTTGGTCGAACACTTGTGGATTGTGTTCGGTCCAGCAAATGCATACTTGTTGGCAAAGCTTTTGGCGCAAACTCAGAATCTTCTGCGTAATTAGCGAACGGCGTTGTCTTTCGTCGTCCTTCAATAATGTAACCACAAATCCAACTGCAGAATGGATCGAGTTGTGTCTCTGGCCATGCCGAATGGACATTTCTGGTCTGCTTCGAAACTGGCCGCTGCCACGGCAACGTGTTCTTCAATTAATATCATTATCTGTCTCTCTGTCTGGTTGGTGGAAATGGAATTATCGAGTTTTTGTGCGCGTTGAAATAACAAGCCCAAATAAGTATTCTGACAACTGGAGGTCATTGGTGTCATTGGTAGGCTTGACAGCTGCTGAAACAAATGAATTGGACTACGGACTTGACACACCAGGAGACTATCCGGACGCAATCAGCAAAATCTATGCAAGCACGACGGGTTCAAGAAGCAAATCCAGCGCTTGTGTCTTTATGTACATCAGCTTTAACTTCACTCTGAGTGTTGCTTTAGTCAGTGATCCGCGTTCTAGGAAACTGAATGAGACTTGCGTCAAACATGAAAAAAAAAAACAGATTTTCAGAACCTTGCTCGCGTCTTTACAGCTGAGAATTGTAGGAATTAAATCATATTTCATCAAACTTTCAGCGTAGCGACCGCCAGCCAGTGTTTGAAAAACTGCTTTGATTTTCATTTCATCTTTTACCAAAAGCCCATGAAGATTACTGATAAATTCCACAGCAGCTGCACAAGTCAGAGGTTGCTTGATGGAGGCTTCTGCGAGTAATTCATCTCTTTGCGGACTCCCTCCTCCAACATACACCTGTAGCGGAATGATACTAATTTTTTTTCTGTTTTATTGGCCATCACGGACCCCCTGAAAGTGCTTCGGATCGCAGGTTAAGAATTTGAACTTCTCTGTGAAACGAGATTACGAACTGAATTTCCACGAGGTTGAGGTTGAGGTTGAAGTTGGTTGTTCTCAATTGAAAATTCCTCTCCATTTTGAATAAACCAAGCGCTGCTATTGAATCAGTTCATCTTGTCAAAATTGCTTTGCATTCGACTGTCGTTTACTTATGACTTGTCTATAAATAATTCACATGACACTGATGATGAACGAAACGTTCGTCATAAATTAAACGTCAATTCATCAACGCTTCAATGATCACGTTTGCATGTACACACCATCATCAGTCGGCAATTGCAATAAATTAGCAAGTAGAAGTCCACAAGGTGGCATGTGTAGCATAGAACAGAAGATGAACATCGGCGGTGTGACTCAGACTCCGTGGAACAATGCGGTGGTATTTTAAAGGCATTTAAAAGCAGTACCAACTGGGTAAGTGGTCTTGAATGCAGGAGGGCAACTGTTGTAGGTGTGTACTGGGCCTGAAACTTTTAAGTAAAGTTGTGACTGTACCTCTAAAATCTACGACTGCTCATTCTGAAATGAAAGAGTTGCTATGCATGAAGACTGTCTTAAAACCTTTCAAACATATCTTGCTCTATGACACATCTCCAGAAAAAGGTTCTGTATGCCTTGTAAATATCAGACACACGTCTCCGACGTTCACCGTGTTGATCGATTCTGGTCATGACTCATAATATTTATGGGATTGCCACATATTTTACAACTCGTTCCATGGCACTTTCAGTTAAATAGTCTTGGCCTTCGCTCGATTGCAGCTTCCGTCTTATTAATCGTGGTGAGTGTTTATAACAGCAGCTTTTCGCCTTCTTCGCTGACAGATGAAAATGCTAGAAAAGGAGACGTTCCCTCTTGAATGTCAAGAAGAAGAATTAAATTCCCTTTGTTGCAGAGGGGTTGGTAATGATTGTTACAATTTTATTTCTTCAACTCCCAAGTGGAGAAGGACCGCAACCAACTTGGCGTAAGAAGCTTGAGGCAGATAGTAAGAGCTCGCACTTGTTGTTTGAGTCGCCGCGAATTGTAGAGCAACCCGAAGAAGAAGAAGATGACTGTTGGAGGATGAATGCATTTCGGCTTGAACGCATCGATCAAGTGGCAGTTAAACGAAAAAGCGGTTCTAAAACAGAAGAGGCCCCACGCCGCACATCAATTTTGTCGACAAGGCAATAAAAAACAGAGAATTATTTCAGAGCACCAGTTTTATTTTGCTTAACTTAACATCTGAAAAAATACATTAGTTCCTGAAAAACTAAATCAATATTTGAGATCGAACTATCCGACGGAAGAACTAAGTTCTTCTCCAACTCTGGATACACAGTCGTCCAAATGTCCTGGTTGCACTCAATGAAATTTTTGAATTCGTTGCGGGAAATCTCATGGCACTTGTGTGATTTCTCTTCCAAGCTGTCAATCAGAGCAATTAATTTCGAAAAAATCGGTTCCACCCTTTCGAACAATGTCTTGGCTTTCGCGTAGGCTTCCTCAGAGGCTTCAATTATTTTTGGCATACACTTATCGATGAGGTAGTGATCCTCACGTCTATGTAGGACATTATTATTTATCGCAATTTGTTTGCTTCTGATATTGTTTAGAACTCGTTCAGGAGTTGGAAGATTTGCCAAATATTGTCGAAGCTTCATAAAGGTTGATATTTCGAAAAGTGTAAGCTCCCATGGAGGGAACGGGTCATAGCGAGTAAGTTTCTCACATAGAATGGAGAAGTTGCTGGCAGATGGTGGTCTGACAGTAGTGGTTTCAGCACTGGTTTCGGGAAGAAGAATGATGGAACAGCTGATGGTGATCACAAGGATCGCCACAGGAACCGCAAACGCTCTCATGATTGGATACCGAGCACTGCTTTAAATTGAACTGAAGCAACTTGGAAACGAAGGCGTCTTTATATACGTGTAACATAGGGCAGAGATTGCTTGGTTTGCAAATAAAATGATAAGCTATCGTTTTTTGCAGTGCAGTTCCCACGAACTTACATAATCATATAGTAAGTATTGAATGTGGTTAGAATTACACACCCGTCTTTAGGTCATATGAGTCTCTTGAATTGCTGATACATATATGCACGCAGAAATATTTTCTTGGGTGACCAAATAAGAGCGATAAGAGCAGCAATGCAAATAAATCGACTACGGTGTGGGGTCGGCAGTTGATTGACAGTCACAACGGGTTCGCCGACAGTGCTACAAGCGATCGGTTCAATTTGTGATGATTCGGTAAAATATTCTATTTTCGAATGATTGCCTCGATCTCCAAAGTGGTTGTCTTGCTGGCGTAGACATATGACTTGACGAGTGGTATCAAGGTGTCAAGACGCTTGCTGCGGCTTAGTCGCCACATTTCTACTTCATAACTTCGAGCATTGGAATCTTCTTCTTCGGTTGGCGCTACAGTTCGGGGTGGACCTAGGCCTCAACCAACATGCCTCTTCCGCCAGCTGCCTCCAGCTGCGCAAACCAAGTTGGTTGAGGTCCTTTTCCAATTGTGTGCACCATCTAGTGCGAGGACGTCCTCTGTTGCGCTGTCCCGGCCGGGCCGGAATTGTGGTGTCCATCCGCTCTACATGACCTATCAATCTTAAGCGTTGGATCCGAAGACGCTTAACTAGGTGCATGCCGCTGTACAGCCCGTACACTTCGTGGTTGAACCTTCTCCTTCAAACGCCAAAAACAAAACAACCAAGAGCTCCTTCATCCGCTTTCAATAGAATCCATGTCTCTGCGCCATAGAGCAGGACTGGGATGTTCAGAGTCTTATACAAAGTCAACTTGGTGTTTCGAGAGATGGCTCTGTTACTCAATTGCCTCTTGAGCCCAAAGAAGCAGCGATTGGCAAGAGTAATTCTGCGCTTGATCTCGGTACTGATGTTATTGTCCCTATTTACTCCAGAGCCTAGGTCGACAAAGTCCTTGACCTCAAAGTTTCTGCTGCCCAATATGACGCTCTGTCCGAGTCGTCGATGTTGTGCGTCCTTCCGTGATGACAGCATGTACTTTGTTTTGCTCTGGTTTACCGCTAGACCCATTTTAGCCGCTTCCGCTTCAATGTCAGCAAACGCCTCATTGACGGTTCGCTGTGTTCGTCCAATCACGTCAATGTCGCCCGCGTAAGTAAGCAGTTGAACGGACTTTTGGAAGATCGTGCCTCGGGCGTTTACATTTGAGTTTCGCACGATCTTCTCAAGTATGATGTTAAAGAAGTCACATGACAGCGTGTCGCCTTGCCTAAAACCTTTTAGACATTGAAGGTCCCGGGGAGTTCGTTACCGACCTTGATGGAGCAGCGAGAGTTCTCCATCGTCATCCTGCACAGCCTGTCGAGTTTGGCAGGAATGTCAAAACTAGACATGGCGTTGTATAGCTCGTCTCTATGCACGCTGTCATATGCGGCCTTGAAATCGACAAATAGGTGGTGGGTGTCGATCTGCATCTCTTGAGTCTTTTCCAGGATCTGCCGTAATGTGAAAATTTGATCGATAGTGGACTTTCCTGGCCTGAAACCGCACTGATAAGGACCTATCAGGTTGTTGACAAAGGGTTTCAGGCGTTCACACAAAACGGCAGATAGTATCTTGTACGCGATGGTAAGGAGGCTGATCCCTCGATAGTTGGCGCAGTCAAAGGGCTCTCCTTTCTTGTGGTAGCATTGGAATACTTATTAGAATTAAACCATTGAAACTTGATTTTATAGTTCCTATACTAATTTTAATATAATCCAATTAAATGTATTTCCATCCATTTGTTCCAGCAATGAAGTATGGTATTGTTCGAAACAAGGTAATTTTTCACATCTTGCACTCCCAACGTATACCTTGCATGGCAAATTGTACACCTGAGTTGCTGAGGCTGAATTTTCGGGAAAAGTTTGTCCTCATCTATTGACAAGCCAGGTTAACTTGAGGTTGATGGTCTCTTAGGAACCATCTCCTTTTGGCATTGACGATGTTCCTTTTGAATTTTAATTGGTTCTGTGGTCTATCTGATGACATGCACGTATTAGAGATATAGGTGAATGTTGTCCACCACCATTTCCTTCTCCATACAACAGTCTGGTACGAAAATGTTAACTGATCCACCGTCCAAACATGCCTGACGACCGGAATATCAGCTCCACATCATTATTCCGGTAAAATTGATCCGGCTGTGTTGCAGCACGCTTACTTATACACACCGTACAGTTTTGTGCAAGAACCTCTGAACCATTCGAAACCTGCACCGGATTTCGGCAAGGATTACTGCCGTGACGACGCTGTCGTGTGATTTCTTTAATTTGGTGTTGGAAATTTTTATTTTGCATGTTCTACTTTGTGGAGCCTAAAGCAAGGAGGCTAGGCACAACTGCAGAGCTCATTCTTGGTGTCTTCGAAAGGAGAATTCTAGTTCAGATTTATGGTCCTATCTACTAAGACGGTGGAGACCGCGCGCTCTACAGGATGCGGATGTAGTCTGGAAGGCAAAACTCCTACACTTTGAGCGCAAACTAAAACTAAACTTTGAACTAAAACTAAGCTATACTTTGAGCCCATTATCAATAACGTTCCAGCATAAAGTATCTTCGAATCCGAACCTACTGCATCGGGAAGGGACGAAGACCGAACATCCGCTACAAAGTCATCGTGGAAGCAAGCCACCTGGAAGCAGTGTGCCCTGTCCTGTCAACGATGAACGGCAGCGAGATCCCAGGCTCGAACCCTCTATGGGATCTATGGGTCCTTGGCCAGGGCTGCTAGCATCTCACTTAATAGAACCAAGCTATGTCGATCCTCGGTCAACTCGAAACAAATGTCTTCTTGCAGCATGTAACTTGTGACGAGTGTCATTGTGACCTGTGCTTATGAAAGTCATTGTGAATAAAAAAGTTAAATATCATATCAGTATTAACTGAAGCCATTTAAATGAAAATAAAACGATTTTTTTCCGTTCGGAAAGTAAAAAATGTGCTTAGTGCTAGAATCAAAAATAGATGCTTAAGAGACACTAGCAACCCATTGATTATTAATGAAATTGAGTAAGTATTTAGAACAACAAAATTATCACTGACAACATTGCAAAAACAAATGACTTTGTTTGGTTTATTGTAGCAATTTAGATTAAACAAGGAATACTTCATTCTAGTGACTAAAATCCACAGACCTCCCAGGACAAATAAGAATCGCATCAGTTCCACCAGGCTTACTTCTTTGTGCAACATTGAACTTCTTAGACAGTGGGAGTTATGAAGCAAACGTTCGAACAAATATTTTGCTGAGTATGGCAACAGTTTCAAAGTGAAAGAAAATGAACACATGTATCATCGCAGTCAACAATAGACATGGAGGTGCAGCACTTGGTTCGGCTGTTTAAAATAGCAGCCATCGAGTGCAATTTTTCAAAGGGCAATTCTATTTAGGTGAAGTCAGCATTAGAATCCTTGGTTTGTTAGTTTTGTTTTTATTATGTGCATAATTTGAGTCGCTCAAAACAACAAAAGAACAAAAATTCAGTACAGAACAGTACAAAACAAATCTACGAAAGTCTGTTCTTTTCTATGGGTAGTTTGTTGGTTTTCTGTTAAATCAATTGATGTGTCAAAAAATCGAATATAGTTTTTGCAGTTATTCAAACGTTTTGAATTAGTTTAAGTTTTTTGGTTATTTTTTGAATTAGAAGTTCATAAGAATAAAAACCAAATGAAATTCGATTAAGATTCTGTTGGCATGTCTCACGTCATACAGGACGCAAGCTCTTAAAAAATGTCAAAAGTTGCACATTTTGTTTATTACTACTTTCTAGATATTTTGCTTCTCTCTGAAAAGCTAGGCTATTAGGCCTAATAGGTCTGTTTCAGTACTGTCACTTTTTATGGAGTGGGGGTAAAAACCTCTCAAAGAGAAGCAAAATATGAAGAAAGTAGGGAACATACTTTCGTAAATTTGCGTTGTTGCGTTGAATACAGTTCTGTACTGATTATTGTGGGTACAGGAACAGACCTATTTTGTTTTTCTATGGAGTGAAAACGTTTGTTTCAAACGTCATTTCCAAGCTTGGGTGCTGTCAATTCTGACTATACAATCGAGGATGCTCCATTGAGCTCGATTGTTTCGAGTCAACTCGATTGTTTCAAGTTACGTGATGGCACCCTTGATAAGAAAATAAGTAAGTTTCTCAGTTGACAACCAACTCTGCAATTATTCAAGGTTCATCAATTCTAAATGCATGCTACTTGAATCCCAACGCAATTACAACTTATGACAACCGTGTGTTGCTGTGACGTGTTAATGAGGTGCAATCCGTAATCACTGAGACTGGCCTAATGCTGAAGCAGCTTAACAGAGGTCCATAATGTCATACTCATGGCGTTCCTTTTCCAAACCAAATTAAAAACACTTCGAAAATAAAACAGCAAAGGTGCATGTATGTATATATTTTTGTAATAATTTATTCGTTTAAATTTATTTCAAAATCGCTCTTCATCACAAAGTCCACGTAACAATATTAAATATAAAAGTTGTAAAGTTAAACATAAGGATTAGCTCTTAGGTGTAATGCCTAACTACTTACCACTAGAATACTTATGCAAAGGAAAACTAAAAATTATTCATAAATTCATCAATAACTTAGTGGATTATGCATACATGTGCAATAACAATAATAGAATTGTTCGTAAAAATTACTTCGTAAAAGAAAATGTCTCCAGATTGCTTGGAATGCGCTTGGGAATACCCGTTGGGAGGGTGGGGGACAAAAGCAGAAGCTTAGGCTAAGGACTTTCGGAATTCTGCGGTTGACTTCCTGTCCAGACAGACGGGTGCGGTGTAGCTCTTAGTCGATCGGGTCCGGGTAATTTTCACAAACTCACATCCACTCGATTCATTCACGCACAGAAGCACTCGTTCAGGCACACGCTCAGTCACTCGGTTCACCATTCACACTGCACATGCACTCAGTCGTATAGCTAGGGAAGACCTCGCAAAGAGGTGGAGATGATGACAGATCGTGGACCCGGTGTGTCATTGTGACAACCAGGAAGCACAATCACCATCTATGTGGTTGGGGTTGGGGCCTTAACCTTTTCGCAAAATCATCGGCTTACACCTTAACGAGTCGGCGACTGTAATAGGGGCCGGTTACGACCTTAGACTGGCGTCTTGTGCGCTGTTGTGTGGTAATCGAGTGCGTTGACAGATGCTGAACAGCGATGCTGGCCAATCTTTTTTGCTTGTGGCTGCTGATGGTGGCAACTTTGTTCTGCTTGGCCACTTGGTAGGCTTCGAGATCATCGTCACGGGGGTAGGGCTTGTTCTTGTCCTCCTCGATGGGGGTGCCGTCGGGACGAACACGGAAAACGAATGGACCACTCAGGTAGGTGGTGACGGTGCTGGTGGGCTGCTTGGATGCACTGGATGTTGGGTACACAACTTCGCCGGACGAGGACGGTGGTGGTGGAGCATAACCGTAGGCTATGTCCATGTCCATAGCATAGGTATGCTTACGTTCGGGCTCATCGAAAATCGGGTTCTTCGGATACGATGGTTTGTTGTTTGCATTCGAGTGGGTTAGAACGACCACGGGACTGGGTGTCTGTGTTGATGGTTGACGGCGGTTGGGAATGTTGCCAACTGTTGGATGTCCTCGCATTATGGTGCCCCAAACTGAAAAGAACAGAATAAATAGAGAGATCGGTTTAGTTAAGGGTTTTTGTGGGAATCAGTAAAAAGGAATTCAGATTCTGCTTGAGTTAAGGTCAAAGTGCCCCTAATTGCTTTCAATTTAAAGTAAACGAAACTTAACGAAGGTAGTCGAAGTAATTATAAAGCGGAAGCTGTGTGGGTCAGCCCGGCATAATTCTGAAACGAATCCAAAAGCATTTCTATTCAACTCTCGACACTGAACAAGCAGGTTTCCGTGCTGGATCTTTCTGCATCGACCACGTCATCACCTCACTGATTATCATCGAACGTGAGTAGGTCTCCGCTACATCTACTGTTCATTGATTTCGAGAAGGCTCTCTATAGCTCGAATCGAGATGTAATCTGAATATAGTGACTGTCATATTTTGCACCACTGTAATTCGTCAGAGGAATTGAAGGGCCAAAGTGGAGCTCGTCAAGGGTACATGCTGTCACCACTATTACTTCTGGTGGTTATCAGCTATGTACTCCGTGCAGCATTAACGGATGGAATGGACAATTTCACGATACACTTTATTTATTTCTTAAAGCGGTTCATGGGAGAATTTTTGTTTTACACAGGGCCTCTAGTCGAACAAAAATCCGATCTTAACAAACAAATGCAGACCTCAATGAGCTAGGAATCAATGAAGATTAGTTGGGTTTTCACATTTCACAAATTTCCTTCATTCATTATTCAGCCTCAGAACATGTCTAGAAGAGAACGGAGCATTCAGCGCGCTGGAAAAAAAACCTCTTCAAGATCGAAATGGCGCACGAAGGACAGATCACGGTCAAAATGGAATGGTGAAATCGGTTAAAGCATACTAACTAGACCATCGAATGGTACATTCCTTCGAACAGCGTGCAAGAATGTCCTAAAATAGAACACATTCCTTACTTTGCATGCGGAATGCATTTAAATTCGTCAATGGTGTTAGATTTTATTGTCACTGATCGCGCCAGATCTAGCTACCACTCGGCTAAGTGAACAAGAATCAGCTTAGTTTCCAATTGGTAATCGCCTATCGCAAGCAAATCAACTGTCAATGAACTTGACACCGCTCAAACCCCGTCATCACGTCCACCCTAGGCCCCTGTCAGACTTCGAAAGCAACTACAACCAGTTCCATGGTCTCTCATCAAATAGTAATTGTTCAACAAATCGCCTCTAAATAGACTTACTTCCTCTAGTGGTCGCGGAGAATTTTCGAGTTTCCATCGTGACCACGTCTATTTTTGTTTATCTCTCAAAACGTGACGGACATTTAAATGTTCGTGCGGCTATGTCCGTAGAGCGCAGTTGAAATGGTGATTTTCGATTTATGCTTCATCACTGCGTTTTTTTTTTTTTTTTCGAATTGTTAACGGGAAGAAACAAATGAAGTAAGAAAGACAACAGAATCGAACACGGTGAAGCGTGAGATTTGGTGAATTTAACGATGTTGATGTTTCTGATCAGTTTTATGTTCAGCTTCTTTGTGGATACAAATTATGCGTGACGCGAAGTGGATTTATTTTCGTATTTTGCAATCAATTCTAGATTAAAGAGTTGAAGGTGGAATGGGATTCGTCCGGCCATCCCAGGGAAAACCCGACAGACTTTAGCATTCTTAATGAATTCGAGAGTAAGAGTGTTAAAGATGCTGTGAATGAATAAGCCATTAAGAGGTGCCATAAAATAGATAAGACGATAGAATCGGATGAAACGAGCTCGGAGCTATCTAAAAGTGTTCTTTTACTTAGTGCCGCCTTCACGTTTTTTTTTGGCCGGGAATTCCTGTACTTCTACTTTGGCAGCCTTGAGGAACTGTCCAACTGAACCAGGAACTGTGCGCGGCAACCCCCACATCTGGACCGGTACTGTGTCTCTATCTTTGGAATACATACATTTGCATGAATTCATCTATCTGATGCGTATTTACATAATTTTAACATCGCTACTTTAACCGCATTAAACCGTCCTTTTTTATGGGCTTTTATCAATATGTGCACTTTGTGATATTTGAATATTTCACGTATGCCCTGCTTTTGAATATTCCTATAGCCTTGGCGCGACACGATCCGATTGTCGTCGCCGTTGGGGAACTGCGTGAAGGTGATCGAGAAATCACGATCGAAAGATTGCGGACGTGATGTGCGGAAGAAGCAGTGTCGTTCGCGGAACACATTTACATTTGAAATCAATTGAAAGCTCGTGTAAATGGGTTGAATTGTGAACAACTTAAATGCGCATGTAAAAGAACTCAGTGAGGAAAGGAAGTTCGAGGGAAAATGTAGATCGCGTAGGGCATACTTGATCTCCGGGGCTTACTACATCAACCCACAGTACCACGAAAGGGTACACACAATGGCTTCGTCCCTCCAGAAGCATTTCTCCATTTTGACAAGCACGGCCTTATACAAGACAAGAATTCTCTCTCTCTTTCACATAGCCAGATCAACTGTGGATGGGCGACTTGTTTCTCAACCTTTGAGCCCGTGCGGGGCTCCAACAACGAATTTATGTCTCGGCGCACTACAACTGTAGTGGAATGATAATAAAGACGTATTTTTTGTTTGATTTAAAGACCGTCGAGGACCACTTGAAAGCGTTGCGCGGAGCCTCAGGTGGAGGATTGCTAGGACCTTGGTTAGATCCATTGTTTTGAAAAGCCTTGACAGACTATAGTAGGCTGACGAATATAGTATGCTGACAGACTATAGTAGGCTGACAGACTATAGTAGGACCTATAAACATGACTTCATGAATTGCTCGATATAAGGCCAGCGTCCTCAGAACCAAACAAAAAACAACCTTTAAACCGAGTGAGCAACTCCAACGCTAGTTAAAGCCATAGGCATGAGTCATCAAGATTTTCACATAAAACGGAAGACTGGTGTTGGTCGTTCTTTTGTGCTATTCTTGAGTTAGGGTATACGCGTACAAAAACAGGCACCTAATAGTCATTACGGTGATTTGCAATAAATAATCTAACCAAACTTTGACATCCAGTCTCAGATGACATTTTGGTTTGACATTTCTTGTTTGGACAGGGATGTTAAAACCGCCCGCGAATGGGACACGACCGCATACTTTGCTCTCAGCCCAGAAGAGAGCAAATGAATACATTCTTGGGCTTGTGGGATCCGTCTGTTCACGACAAAAGCCGAACCTCCATCGAATGACATAAGGGGCTGTTAGAGTGGCATTTGCCTGGCTCGATTGGTAATAGAAGTTAATCAAGGGGTTTCTCGCCATCTGCCTGGGTTAATTGATGATTTCACCCAAATTTCTTCCCAGAACCCAGATCACGAAGGCCATCGTAATCCAGAATGTGCTACGAGCTCCGACTTAGTGAAAAATCTATCACTGACTACGAATGAAACGAAAATTTGTATGTTTCTCTACAAGTTATTTACGGCGGAGTTTTTGATTCCGTTCGGATTGTGTGCTATCATTTCTTGTACGAATGGATCTTGTGATCAATGAACATCTGTCAATCTACGATTCGCAAGCCCATCTAGTGGCTCATCGTTCCGCTGAATTCTAATTGCCGTATGCGATCTCTATCTTTGGTCATTTTCAAATGTTGCCCCTGTCTCGGCACTAAAACGATCGTGGCCAGGTGTTCGTGCTGCGCAACTGGTCCAGAAGTGTAGAATTCTCGTGTTAGAACAGGAATAGAGGATAACATCGACAGTTTCCTCATTTCTCTCTACCAGTTTCCTCATTTCTCTCTACCTTGTGGCTGGTGGACAAGGTCAAGTTTGCTGCAAATTAATGGTCCATTTGTCTCATTTTGCTTGCAGTCCAAGCCATCAGTGGAAGTGTCACCCGAAATGCGGTGGCTAATGCCAGCCAACCGGTTCAAATGTCAGTCACGAGGATCAATTAATTTCAGCTACACCCATGACACGGCAACCTTCCCATTGTCAGTGACTTAGCTGCAGTCATTCGCTAGTAATTACTCTCCACCGACGATGACTCATGAATATTTCCTACTTAAAAGCGTAAACATGGTCTACGCAGTTGGCACTTGCGTTCTAATCTAATCTCCTTCCAACCTTGTGCCAGAAAATTTAGAAAGTCCCAAATTTTGACTACTTACTCAATTCATTAGCACCTCGCTGATACGGATCCAGAGTGTCCAGCTGAAGATCGGCGAACGTCTGCAGTTTCTCGTAGCCGTAGTTGAGCAGATCACGTTTGCAGTGGTTTACCGGTACCGTTCGTACGTCTGTATTCGCCTTGCAATGATCGCTCACCAGCTTGGCAAACGTGGAATACAAATAAGACATCTGCAAGAGAGGAAAGAAAACACAATAGAATCGTTGTAACGAACAATGGGATCGGGTTAAGTGTGCTAATGCGGTGCTATCTGGGCTGGCGTGCTTCCCCCGAGGGGTTTTACCGGCAAGCACCGAACCGTTTTCTGATCTACAAATCTACATATTCTGGAACGACTAAGGGGCACGGCACGGTATCCATTGTGGCACATGGGTGGCTAATGAGGATGTTTACGGCGCGAGAGATGGATGTGCATGGAAAACTCGAAGTGGTGGCCATCCGCTTGGCTGCGATAGGCGGGCACACATGAGCTACCACGATGACGACGATGGCGACGACTACTGTGTCTATGTCTAGCTATCCACGGTTGAGTGGGTATTCTAATGCGAAATGGATTGAGAAACAGAGCTCTGCGGGTTACGTGAGCGATGCGTGTCGTGTATCTGAACTGCATTGCTAAATCGACGTTCTATCGGTCTGCGGCGGGGCACAACTCACGTTTGCTTCGCGGAAGCTACGAATCAGACGCGCTGCGACTATTGCATGCATTTACTGAACCGGAAATGTTGGTTTTATGCGGTTCTGAGTGACTTTATGCGTCCCGCAGAGCGACTGCGACTGGCCCAGACATTGTTTACACATTTAATGATGGTCAAATAGGGGAGCCTTGGAATGTGTTTTGTCTCTAGTGATTGGACCGGATTCGAATTTAGCGACACACAGAAGCTGTATTTGCATAACTTGTTAGACAAACGAAAAAAACAAAGCAAGAAAAAAAAAAACTTTGTATGGTCTAACATTTAAAGCGCCGCCTCGACGACGCGCCTTTGATTTGTTTATAGAATCTGGCGTTTTGGCAGACCGTGCTAAACTGAAGCCGGTCGTCGGTGATGGCTTTAAACACGCAAATATGTGTCAGTCTGGGGAAGCGGGACGCTGTCGTGTTCGAGTTGAACGATGTTCTATGAAGACATAAATTTGATTCGAATTTTAAATGCCTTTTAATGGTTGTAAGCATCAAGGCCGGCAGCTCTTTTGTTCTATTTGCTGATTGCAAATTCCGATGGAGCATTCTGAGCAATTGATTATACAGCTCCTTGTAGTTTCTTCCCATTTCCAAGGAGGAATACTAATGGTGATGACGTAAGAGCTTAAACGTGTCTTTAGTCATCGCTTAAGACTATGGCTAGCTTGAGGCTTTAAATCGTTGGAATCTGTGAGTTATTCTTGTCAAATGTCGGCGGAATTTAATTAGCTTGTGAGTGGCATTAATAATCCTCCAGAAATGTTGTGTTATGCAAGATAGGATTCGGAATGGAGAAGTCATTTCAAATGTCAGCAGATACTTGGAAATCGTTGGATTGATGTTATTGCTAAGGCGGAAGCGAGTAAAACAGGTCTGGTGGTGAACGAACAAAGCGTCGACGTTTTCAAACAAAGCAATGACTTCGAGGGTTGTCTAAATTGACTCAGCAGTGAGTCTCAGTATTAACAGAAACGGCATCAGATCAAAAGCGGCTTCTGCTTGCTAAGTGCCGGTCTTAAAGCTACAGACGTTGATCCGATGTCTAGCCTCAATTACCGATTACTGGCTTATATGGCAGCGTCTTCGAACTAATTCCTTAGGCTTAAGGATCACAACTTCCTTTCGCAAGACTATCCCTCCGTTCATTCAGTTTTTAATAAGAGATATCTAAAGCCTGTAAAGCAACATCTAACTACTTGGCAATGGTACGAGAATAATAACTCAATAGAAAGTCCGAATGCCATTGCTCCTCTCACACTAAGTCACGAGCCGACCAAAAGCCGCAAAATCCTTCAAAATTTCTTCTAATTACTTCCCCTGACTCTACTTATCGCTGTCCCCATTTTGCCAAGAAGACAAACAACTTCAACGGTACGATACAAGGCTTAGTAGATAATTTACCATTTTCGTCAGGTTTCATGACGCAAAAGCGAGTAACGAGTAGTGAAACCGACTGAAGAGACCAATTGTTTGTGTCCCAAATACAAGCAATAAAGGAAAGAAGAAAGACTACATTGTAGTTCTGCAAAGACAAAGCCGCACAAAAGTGAATGGATACTGAGGGGATTTTTCAATTGGTTTATACCGCTTTGGACTTAGCTACCATTCGCATGCACTGATCGTCTATTTAAAGCGATTTTTCGATTGCTTTTGTGAGACTTTTAGTGGCAGATAAATTCACTGACATGCTTCGAAGGCAATGGACTGTCCCCGTTATTTGTTTGTTTCCGTTGTTTGCGGATAATAACAATACTAGACGAAAATACACTCTCAGGATCGCATTTTTCACTCAGTTTCGTTGAGTTTCGTTCGATTTTGTTTAGTTAAGTGCAAACAATCAACCAACTGATCAACTAACCAATCGAGTGAACACACAGAAGTCTCACTGGACCGTAACTTGCCCTTGGTGTGGTTGAGTTTCGTTAAATTTTGCTTACATAGGAGGGAGCATGGCTTTTTACGTACGTAAATTGCAGTTGGGATTCAAATTTCAACAACACTTTGAAAATTGACGATGTTTCAGATCGTGTTTCCTTCAGATTTGACGTAAGCTTAACCATTTGTGGTTTGGTCTTCAGTGCGAACTGACGTTGCGTTAAATTTATAAAATTTCTTAGAATTCCGACGATTTGAAGGAAAAGTGGAGACTTTACGCTCGTCAGTCGCTACTACAGTTGATCAGTTGCATCTTCTTTGTTGTCCGTCTGCCAGCAGTGAACGTTTCCTAAAAAAATTCGATCGGCATAACTCACGTCCACTTGAAGTTTGTGTGCCGGTGTGCATTCGGAATTCACCAAACCATCACAGGCCTTTGTTGTTAAAAAAAATAAAGACATCGACTGCACATATTGTTGTTGCCACCGTCGAGAGTATATTCGCAACGCCATCGAGCACAATACAAAACCGTTGCATTACACTTGAGCCAAACAATCGACTAATTGAAATGTATACAGCGCACGACTGGGCTTTCATGCCTATTGGTTCATTGGTTTCACAGCCAAAAAGTGAATCAATTTCAAAATTTTAAAGTACCAACTTAAGCAACGAAGCCAACCAGCCAAGAGAGTCCTTGGCATTCTTTTTTTTTTCACTTCTTCATTCACTCCCTCCCCTCTATGGGTAATGGTCTTGCTGCCGTTGCCACTGCCGCTGCTGCTGCTGATGATGATGATTATTATCAATACCCCGTCAAGTGTGAGCCCATTTTTTTTCACGCATATTTGTGGGTCTTATTTATTTTTGGCATTATTGAGGAGGAAAAGTTCAAAACGAATTCGAATGCAAACACACTTTTCGTTGGAGCCACAGCATTTCGCAAGAAACCGAAAATAAAGGTGTAAACACACGCATTGAACGATCAAGTTGTAAGGCGATCGCACTTGACTGCTTTGCAGATTGAAGAAATCACCGCTAGGAGCACGATATGCACTTGGGTCTGCTGCTTGGAAAGCGATAGAGATGTTCGTTGTTCAATATAATGAGGGGAATTATGTAGTTTGGCGCATGTAGGCCTCCGTGCATACTTGTAGATCAATATTTCTTCAATTTGCATTAAGTAGCAATTACTACACAGCCGAGATGGTAAAGCAGAAGATCGCCACGGAAGAGAGACACGACGAAGAAGAGCACTTGACGTGCTGGGAATTAGGTGCAGATGACTGGCAATTGGTGGCAAATGGATGGCAACTTCACGCCTGCTAGACTGAGTTTGTTTTCAAATGAAATACAGTTTCGGTGGAGGTACTTAAGGTATTTCAAAAGTGATACTTCGGAAAGAAAACTGTGAAGATGTGTGCCTTGGTGAGTAATTGCCTGATTATGGGTTGGGCCAGACAGAGAGATGAAATTTTGACAAGGTTACCATGTATTTCGTTATGTGCTTACAAATTCTTAGAAAAAATAAAGTCCACAGCACTGGAATAAGAACGTTGACATCAAACTCGTGCAGATCATAAATAAGCCACCAAAAATCAACTCACAAAGCCGATTGTGACAGGCTCATAACGTACCTCTTAGCCATGGCAATCAGTTGTGTCTCCCTCTCCGCTGTTCACCTACAGCCAGAAGATGAACGCGCGAATATCATCACTCAACTCAAGCACCCAATTCAATACCTTTACGCAACCGACAGACGTCGTTTCTTCATGTCGCACAATTTCTTCAGACGAGCTGAACAAAAGACATCTTCCAACAATTGATACTTTTGTTGCCCGTGGAAATTTTTATTTTGTTTTGGGAAAGAGACATGGCTTTCGATTGTGTTTTCTTAAGTCAAATACTAGCCCACTTTGTCTTTTACGGTCTTATGTGTGCTCGAACTTTAAGTGTTTACAGGTTGAAGATGAGTTGGGTAATTGATTGTGCCGACGAGCAATGTCTGTGTTTGTTCCCACGATTTTCAACAAACTGTCATTATGGGCATGGTGATGAAATTACCGGTGATTTGTTGTGTCCAAAATTTGATGCAATGTGAGGTGTTAATTTGTTCGGCAGGTAGATTAGTTTTTTTTGAGCTTGTTTGGAAATGTAATAGAGTTTAGTGATAATCGTAATTTGACAGCTGTCGTTTGGGAATTTCATCAGGGAAAAACTGGAACGACTGGAAGGCTGGAAAGGAGACCATCTTTATAGCAAGTCGAAATAAATTTCACAGTGATACAGTGCTTCAATGACAAAGTAAAGGTGTGACAATGAGACTCACCGTCAATAATGATGTATCATGTGGCACTTCTGTTGGACTTCAGAGCCATGTCGACAATTATTTGATAATAATCAAATACCCTTGAGATTGAGAAATATCGAGGAAGTTTCTAAGACAATGGGGCTCAATTTGCCCACAAGCCTGTCATCGAAGGGAACTGTCATCTGTGCGTACACTAAACCTGGCTCCTTCAATGGCTTGATACGAATCACACATTGGCTATTTCTTCTACAAAGTCTAACAATCGACCCTGAACAAAATGTGAAAGACACCGCTTTGTGTCCAAGCCCAGTCACCGATCCCGAAGCAAGGCTTAAGCTATCCTTTCTTGCCCATATCGTCGATCTACTGCAAACTAATGTCATTGCATTTAATTTACCGACCTTGACATACCCAGGCAGCCGAAAAAATATCCGCAGAAACGCGACAGTTTAGTTCAACAGCTATAATTGACATGAATTTGAAGTAAATTGATTTATTTTTTCAATGTCCCAACCTCAGGCAATCACAATCAGTATGTCACATATTTATGACAAACAACAACAACAAATGAAAATAATGTCAAACAAAATTGTTTGCCACTGGCTACTTGAAGTGGTTGGCACAATGATTAGCCTTTTCAATGCAAAAAAAAAAAGTAGCTTTTGTGCCCACTCCCAAATGTCTGCGCGCACTTAACGGTTTGACAGTTGACAGTGTCTAAGAAGTACAACACCTTGAACGGCTCGCACGCACACACCGACAGTCGTACAGTGAAGATTTGACAATTTTCTTCGGCTTGAATCGCAATGAAAGAGTATTTCATAAGGTTATCTTTTCGGAGCGTTGGGTCGTACAATGCAAGTGTACGTGCTTCGTGATTTGCGCTTCGTGATTTGAATTGATTTCAAGCAGCGGCTATAGATTGCAGTTGAGTGATGATGGCAACGAGTTGACTTCGAGTGGCTGTCTCTCGGTTATTTTTTGCTTGTTTGTTTGTGGAGATCATAAGTTTGTTTTGCAAGCAAACACATTTGCGTTCAGCTGAAGCACAAGATCAGCAGCAGCCAGCGGGAGAATAGGTTCGAGAACAGGTTTGAAACTAGTGTCAAGTTCAATGCGAAAGTGATTCATTGTCCGATGATACAATCGCAAGCAAAGCTGATCTCGTTGCCTGGGCGGCAGCCACGAGTTGAAGTTCTCAGTCACAGCTGAAGTGTCAAGATCGGTAAAGTGGGTTGCTTAATGGTTGTTCTCTGCTGCGAGGCTGTACTGCATTTATCACACGACTACTTGGTGGCGTTTAAGAAGTTCTGAGCGAAACGAAACGTGATTTACCGATGGAACCCCTCCCACACGGATGTGCCATAAATGAATTGATTCTTTAAGAGAACTTCACATAATTACAGTGGCAAAGATAAATACACATTCGGGACTGTGCAAAGTTGCTGACAACACGTTTAAGACTGTGATTCTTGCAGTAAAGCAGTAGGACCGGTATGGTGACAGCCTCTACAGAGATCTGATCCCGATATGGTTCTTTGGAACAATATGTTTAAATTGTAGTTTATGACTTGTACTCGAGTGGAAACCTACTTTAGATTAGTCAAGCGGAGGCGTCGCTGGTTTTTAGTTTGCGGCTAATTGGATTTATCGCTTCATGGATATTTACTACTGCCACTAGTTTTGCTGTCTGCCAGTTGATCAGGATCGAATTAATGTGAAACTTTAAGTGATTTCATGGATATGAGCGACTTTTCGTCCATTTCTGTAACAGAACGTTATTTGTAGCAAATGAGTGCTTAGCATACAATAGCTACTTGTCTGTTTTGTTTCGTTAAGTTTCGTTCACTCTTGCTTTCTTGGGTGGGATCAAAATCGATGTTGGGTACACAAAAAAGTCTTGTGCTTAGCCAGTTCCAGGGTTTCGTTAGGTTTCGATCACTTTTGTTTTCTTAAGGGGGACGAAATCAATCTAAGTGCATAAAGGACAGTAGTTGATGGTATTTTGATCAAAAGCCTCAGAAGTAATTGTGATCACTGCAAAATTTGACCATGGATTTGAGAGCTCTTCGTTCGGTTATAAGCTTCGGCTGCAGAGCGTCTGAGCTGACTTCATTGAAAGACAAATTCTGCTTAAGATATATGGTCTGTCCGCAAAGAGCTCCACAAAGACGAAGAATCGATCGCTTACAGTCCGATATAAGAACCAACTCGTCGCCGATGTAAGACAGATTGACTGTCAAATCCAGAGCTCCACAAAGACGAAGAATCGATCGCTTACAGTCCGGTATAAGAGCCAACTCGTCGCCGATGTAAGGCAGAGCATGCAGGACCGTCAGCAAGCCCTTAGTCTACTTGGCTGCATGTTGGATAAGCAAGTTTCATCTCTTTCAAATCATTGCGTCACACAATTCCCTCCTCGTACACAGTTCTTCCATAATTTAAGAGTGTTTACTGTGTTCGTTTATATTTACGGCATTTCTCATTCCCACTTTTCGGCAAAAGAATACAACGGAGATTATCTTAATCGCGTTCTTGATGTCAGACATCCGCTCAGGAGCTCAATTATCCAACCGGTTTTGCCAGATTAATCTGGCTGCAATTAAAGGAACATTTCCAGTCAAACGAGTGAGCCAAATTAGAATGCACCGATGACACACAACTGTCCGGTTGCCCCATAGTGAAAGTCTCCTCTCAAGCAATTTCGTGCAATTAATCCGATCTTGTCTGCCATTACTGCGCTTAAATGATCTTTTAAACAAAACGTGCCCAACAAACCCTAACATCTCCGCGAGTGACGGACTTATCTGATCTCCTTTCATCATCTTTTCTTCTTTTTTTGTCTTTGCAACGTTGGAAAGCGGCTGTCTAATAAACTGCTTCAATTATCTTCTTCCATTTTTTTGCCCAGGTTGGAGCAACGTAATTTTACATCATCAGACGTCTCATAAATCCATTAATCTTTCTCCAGATATACGAGTGCTTTCGCGATAAGCGTGTCAACAATGCGCATGCGCCCCCACACGTTTGCTGAATCCGCTGAATTAGAAATGACAAATTAAACGCTACTTTAAATACACAGATGTTCGTATAGACACAAGACCATCGTAACTTTCTTCTCGAGCCGTAAGATTGGTGCCAAGATGCGTGCGAAAGTGAAAGTCTCCTTTCCTTCGTAATCAATTAGCTGTGTAGTTTTTGTTTTGTTTTTATTTATTTTTTTTCTGTTTTGGATGATAAGACTTGACTTCGTGACAATTTTGTCATGAATGTTCGTGAATGTTGGCGAATTGAGCGCACAATTAAATGACAGGTGAAACGTAACGTCTGTACGATGTGGGATGACACACGAGACGTTTGTGACATTTACGCTCGCACACACGCTGGTGGTCTTGACAGTCACGCATGTGATTGACGTTGGTTAAGAATGTGAATGACATTGGTCGAGTTATGGAGGTATGCAAACAAAAATGGAGAGAAAGTGATGAATGATGGCTTGGAGATGGGTTCAAGTATTTTCCATCTTTTCAAAAGTCATGAATGACTGAGGTACCTAAGACTGACTCACAACAACTTGAGACTATGCTGAGACGGTGGAAATCCACGCGTGCTTCATCTAATCTAGGCTAACTACGCGAATGACTAACGCGGCTCCGCAGTGCTACCAGCGGATGTAAAATAAATCCTGGCAAGCGCTCATTCGTTGCACTGTTGAGTAATGGAGTCCTTCTAATTTATCTGACCCACACAATCCACTGAAGGAATCTCGAAGTAAAGCATGCACAACTGCCATTGACTCTAGCTCATCAGGATATATACCCAAGGGCAACCGAGCTAATTTTTGGACTTGATCCAACCATAGCCTTTCCTTCGTTTGTCAAGGGATCGCCATCCTGATTGGATGGCATTTAAGGGACACCAAGGAAGACGTGCTGATAGGGGCAATCTTACCACGTGACTAAACAATCAAAGCAAAGACCTTTCCGTTCGGAGGAGCAGCTGTCTAATCCATCACGGCAGCTTACATTCGCGGTTATTAGAAATCGAATCCTCAATCGAATAACTACCACGACTTTATACAAGCCGTCCAGTCCTACTTTGCAACCCAGAGACCAGACTAAGTGCAAAAGCGGATGAGAAAGGCCTTGGTGTCTTGGAGAAAGAATTCTCCGTTCAATGGTTGGCCGCATTTGCGGTGAGTGCTGGACTCTCCTATGTAAAGAGATATGAGTTTAGGCAGACGTCTAGGGAGCCTAAGATGGTTGCATGTACAATTTTTCTTCAGCCCGAGAAGTTGTTAACTGCGATCGGAGCCGGACGCACGGATTTGAAGTGGCAGACACTACGTAATGTCCGTGAGTAGACGCGAAAGTCACATCTCACTTGGTGGACTTACTATACGTTTAGTGAATGCATGTATCAAAAGATGGCGCTTATTGGAGACCCGTGCAGGTTGATACCCAGGCCGACTTAAGACTCTTATGTCCTTACAAAGAAGAAGTGATCCACTACACTAGCTCATTAGATCAGTCTGCAGGAACACGGTGTTGCCAAGGACTTTCTTAAACGTACTCCGCGCAATTTGCTATTATTTTCCAAATCGATATAATTCGACTTAAAATTAAAGACAAAAAAGTAAATTATCCATGTCTTGGCAGCATTTTCAAAATTCTCTAAATCTCTGATTTGGATGAGTGTTTTGCTTTTTGTTTCTCTATTCTTCCAATAGTTAGTCTAGTACTCAGGAATTATAGGCGGTTGCAGACGATTCTCCTTGCCTTAGCATTTAGAAGGCGAGATGGCGCCGTTGGTTGAGTGCTTGCCCTTGGTAAGTGGGATCCCCGGTTCGATTTCGTGTTTATTTGGTTTTCAAATCGGGTACAGGCACCATTTCCCGTCGGACTAAGGGTATCACAATGGACCAACAACCTTCTAAGTGTGCTGTCAGCCCACAAACCTAACCTACCAATCACTATCGTCTTCCTGATCTTCTGATGGACTAAGCTCTTTGGTCCATGTCCAATCCCTCTCCAGACTCTTTAAGATTAGTGAGCTCCGAGCATAAAATATAGTCGACGTCGCAAAGAAAACGCAAGACAAATTATCGCTATTGTAGATTTCTCTGAAGTCAAATGCCATGACCCTCAACGACTGCCGGATCCATTGTTCCGGCTCTGACCCTCCCTCCGTCGATCGCAAGCCCGATAATTAAGGAAGTAAGTACTAAGTGAAATCCATTCTCTGAATTAACTGCGGACATGTAGCCGCAACCCAACGACCAGCTGTAACCATCAGCATGCGGTCTTCCCTTAAGAAGACGAGAAAACGCAAAAGAAAAAGATGACCTAACCTTAAGGAGAAATTACATCTCTTTACCTCACCAGTCCATTACGCCATGCAATGAGCGAAAAACAGCATTTCTGTCGAATACGCGTTTCACTTCCGTTCATTTTTCTGATTTCATCCACATCTCGTACCCCAGCTCAGCATTTCTCTCTGCCGTCACTCAAGTGCAATCGTTAAACTTGATGTTTATACAATTTTTCATACACTCACCTGAGTACCAGATACTTGAGCCGAAACGAGCAAAAAAATTAACTCATATCCCTTCGGCGCATACTTGATGACACCTTAATCACATCTGACGGCCACTCCGTCATCGCGGCTGCCTTCAGAAAGTCGGACATCGTAAGACATTACGCAATGATCTGTGCGATCATGGCTCCCCTTTCTCGTGGCCGCCGAGATGCCGCCTCTTTTTTTTTGTGTAACAACGTGTGCTAATGATAATGGATACGCGTCCGAGCCGAGTCAATGGCCTGCACTTTCTTTCTGTTTTTCTCGAATGATATTTCGGAGTTCATTTACCCGGTGTATTTTGGCGGTATGCCACAGCGGGGCGACGCGATGCGACGGCAATCGCCGGGCTGCCTCCCGATTTAATGGCTTAGAAAGTTAAGCAATTTGTATTTCGATGGTTATTTCGGCTCGGTCTTTACTGTATTTTATGGAGGGTGTCTTTTTTTGTTCGGTAAATGCAAATATTAAAATTACCGTTGTTTTGTGGAGACGACCGCGACCACGTAACCGCAATGTGAATTCATTTTTTTTTGGTTTTGTTTTGTTTTTACAGAAGTATGGCAGGTCCGCATTGAAATTTTTATGAGGTTATTTGTTTTTTAATCGATAATGAGGATCCTTATACGTTGACGATGTTCATCGATCGGGAATTGAATTGAAGATGAGACAACGTGGTTGATGGCTGGTGGGGAGTGGCTACGTTAGGTTCCCATGCGGTATTCTTTTCACGATTCCCCTGTGCAATCAGGCGGACAGACGTTGATTGAGGCCACGTCGTATGCATCCTTTTTCAGCGAGCGGACATGCACTGAGAATGTGAGAGTGGGCGAGAAACAATAAACTTTCTCTGCGACTGCATCGACCCACCTCCACCACAGAAGTTGCACTGTCTGCAGTAAAAAACCGAAGTCATCCCTACGTCTCGATTAGAAAGTGAGAATATCTTTGCTTACGCCATGTCACATGCCCATCTTCATCGTGTTAACTGCACTTTGCATCAATTAACACCGCTAATGAGCTAGATTCGATTCACCATAAATCGGACGACTTCCCGCATGCAATCAACTGTCTAAACTGAAAGCTGGCCACCGTGTCGATCTAATTTACACCAAAATCATGACTCTGCGGTCGGGCTTGGCGTGTAATCTAATCTATAGCGAATTTTACCACACCTCTAATCAGTAGATCAGTCAGACGTTGTGTGTGCCGATGTGCATTGAACTGAATTCATTAAAACGCCATTACGGCGGTCAAACCCTGCCCCGTAGCGAGGCCGAGGGCACGTGGCCGATCAGTTAAATCACTCACCTTCGGGTTACACGATGCTAAATGAATTACATTGAATTCCACTTGAACTGAGCACGGTCTCCGTCTGCTGCCCTGCCGCCCCCCAGCATGTGAGTTTGTGAGTTCTGATGGCAATTGTTTGCGATGAGCATAGATCACAGACACGCTCGCTGGTTAAAAATAGAATCCCGATGATCAACGAAACGTGATGCCACGAAGTGGCTGCAGTTTAAGGACACACACACACGCACGCCTACCCATCATTTGGATCACATCTATAGAGCCCCCATATGGTGTCATTAATTGTATTCATCGTTTGAAGGAGATACTCGGTTGCACACTTTTAATGGAGTTTTGTTTTTTTATTTTTCTGAATTTTTGTTCATTATCCCCACTCTGTGGGCTCAGCAATTAATTGAGGTGTTCAATAGCAGTGAAGACTGCTTCAGCGCACTTCGTGTGGTGGAACAGCCAGACGTGGAGGGAATTGCAGCACATATTGGTCAGCGGAATGCATGCGGAGGAAGTGGAGCGGGAGTGCTGAGGCAAATTTATTGCACAGGGTGTCAATGAAATGTGCAAATTATGAGAAATGGATTGGGTCATCCAGTTCGTGGCCTGGATTGAGGTTGTCACGATGAAGGAGGTGTAGAAAACAAGGTGGAGATCTGGGGCGACATGGGTTGGAGTTGAGTGGAGCCGTTTGCCGAAGGGCCGGCGAATTGAGGGGTTCAGTTGGGAGCTGGTGAAAAAGGGGGATGTCGGCTACTTTGGCTAGTACTTTTATCGATCCTAGAGCTGTCAGAAATTGGGGAAACCCCAAAATGCAAGACGTAAGACTCTACACACGTTGGACATCGTCAGGGTAGAACGGAGAAAAGAAAATCAAAGGAGAGGTCTGGCGTAAGTTATGTCGGAGGGACTACAGAGCTTTCACTGCGTATTTTTTAAGATTAAATAAATTACATCTCCTTATGTGAGCGATTGAGTAAAAACAATGTGATATCAAAAAGGGATATCACCATCTGTTCCGATAGTCAGGTCGCCATAAATCCCTGGACAATGTCATGTTCTACTCTAAAACATCCCTTAATTGCAGGCTGTCTCTTAAGGAGATGGCCGAGCATTTCAACATTCACCTCATGGCGGTGCCGACACTGTGACATACCAGGAAACTGCAAAGCCGACGAACTCGCTAGATGTGGTACAACCTCATCCCTATCGATGGCAGGGGTACCGCCTTCCATGCCGATCGCTACAGCTTACCATCTTCTTAAGATCTCCACAACTAAAACCACTAATGACAAATGGCTGGAAGGCACCACCTGCCTTAAAACAAAAGAAATCTGGCCATCATTCAACCTAAAACGGTCTCTCAGTCTACTTGGACTCAGCAAGCCCTCATTAAGGACCCTCATTGGAGCAGGCACTGTGCAATTGGCACTCATGCTCGCAGGATGGGTGCACCATATAATGATTTTTGCAGAAGCTGCATGGATGAAGAGGACGAAGAAAATACTCATCACCTTCTCTGCTCCTGCAGTGCTCTTGCCAGTCGTAGGTTCCTGCACCTAGGAGCCTACTACTTCAGCGGCCGTAACGAGCTAAAAAGTGCCAGCATTAGTCAACTAAATCGGTTCATCAGCAGCACCAACTGGTTCCAGCGTTGGGAGAAGTCAATCCGCGTGGTATGGGCCTACTCTGGCCTAAGTGTGACTGCTCTGCAGCAGTCAGCCACTACTACCTAACCTAACCTTACCTAAGTGAGCGATTAGCTTGTTGACACATTTTTAGTCAGTTCTGAATTACCATATAGCAATCATGGAGACTGTCTCTCGGCCAAAAACAATGTGCTATCAAGAACAGATATCGTCATCTGTTCCGACAGCCAAGCAGCAATCAAATCTCTAAGCTCAGTCACTTTCAACTCTAAGACTCCCCGTAAGTGCCGCCTATCTTCTAACGAGATGACAAAGCATTTTAACATCCTTCTTATGTGAGTGCCGGGAACATTCCAGGGAATTAAAGAAGAGGACGAACTCGCTAGGAAGAGTACGAACTATGTACACTTTCTGAATAACGACCGACCATCCATGTCTATCGCTACTGTAAAGCATCTGTTGAAGGTGGACACGCTTGATCAAGCAAATCATAGATGGTCAACTGGTACAGCATGTCTCATGACCGAACAATTCTGGCCAAGGCTAGACCATTAACGATTACTTAACCTCATCCAAATTAACAGGTCTAATCTTAGAACGCGTGGTGATCCGTGGCGGTGTGGGTACGTGCTTCGACCTCAACCTCCACGTCGTAGGTTCGATTCCAGCTCTGAGCGACAGAAATAATTTTCACGGCCCCACCTCTTTCGAATCACTGACAATGCTCAAAGAGTATTTCCTGTCTAGAAAAAGCTTCTCAAAATTGGCCGTTCGGAGTCGGCGTAAAACTGTAGGTCCCTCCATTCGTGAGAGAATAATAGCACGCACAACACGAGTGGTTACTGAGAAGCTAGGCCCTGGCCCTCTATGGGCTGTAGCGCCACCCATATTATTATAATGTTATTATTATTAATCTTAGAACGCTCATAACAGGGTATACTATAGATCTAGTCGCACTCACGTCTCTAGGATAGGCCCACCTTGAAACGACTTGTGCAGGAGGTGCAGAGACGAGAATGAGGAGGAAATCATGACAGATACAGACCTTTAGAAGCCAATTACATCCATAACCTGGCTCAACCCAGCAATGTAAAAGTCGGTCATCTCCGCTTCTTAAGATGCTCAAAATGGTTTGCGGATTTAAGATCCGCGTGGTACAATAGGCCTAAGCTCGCCTACTGTAACCACTTCCACCTAAACGAACCTGGCTCCTAAATTGATCTACTTGAATTGAAAAACCAATGAGTAGACGGAATACGGACCACCAACTGGTGAATCACAAAACTTTCTTCAGTTGACCCTACAGGACGTCATGCATGGCCCAGGACCTCAACCAACAAGCCTCTCCAACTGACACGATCTTTAACCAGGTGCCGCCAATCACGCACTCCAAGTTGGTTAAGCTTCCTATCCGCTGCGTCATTCTTATCGCGGGTGTGGTCTTCTATTGAAACAGATGCGAAACCAAAAACCTACTCTGTTA
This sequence comes from Eristalis arbustorum, assembly GCA_916610145.1. Lineage (NCBI taxonomy): Eukaryota > Metazoa > Arthropoda > Insecta > Diptera > Syrphidae > Eristalis > Eristalis arbustorum. Next base: position 25,171,518 of record OU744319.1, read on the forward strand.
ATTAAACAGTCGCTGAAAATGGAGGCAAATATTTGATTCCTCCGCGATTTCCGTCTGCTTCAGCTGTGCATACATTCATATGCGTATAATGTTCTCTCTTAAAAATTCATAAGCAATAAGTCGCGACTGGCTCCAAAAATGCCTCGATCAACAACCCGAATAAGGAGCAAAGCCTATTCAAAAACACACTCGCTCATCATCTTAGTCATCTCGATGAGATAATAACAAAAAAAAAGAAGATGGAAAAAAACACAAAACAAAAACTAGTCAAAGCCAGTCTGTAGGTCACGCTCTTATTTAGAGGTTAACCAGTGAATACACACATGTTAATGTACATAAAAGGGGGAAAAAACAACGTAAATAATATCCACATTTGTGTTGACTTAAGAATTTTATCGTCTAATCTCTAAGCATCACCCTGTCCTTCAACTGCAATGCAAATCACATTCATTTGTAGGGTTCAGCCGCACACACTATAATCGGATGATCATGACAGCGCGCCTCGCCGCCGGCAACATGGAGAATGAACGCATCCAAAACCCGCGCGTCCGCGCAATGGCAGTGCTACATATAGATGTTATTTCCACAAAAAATAAGACGTTTGAAGTTGCTTCGCAGAAACACGTATCCAGCGGAGAAAACGATTCGGAGAAAATCTTTCCGCGGACGCGATGCACGGCATATCTACGTATCCACGCAGTAATTGAATGGTAACGAACTACGAATCGTCCGCCTGACGTTTGCAACAATTTTGACGTCCGTTTTCGGGCGTCAGGTTTTGTTGATTCAAATCATTGCGTGAAGAATCAAAAAAGAAAAGAAAATTCCGAAAAAAATGAAAAAAAAAAACGATCGTTGTTATTGACTGACTGGAAAGGTCGATAGAAGTTTAGGCCGGTTTTGCTTTCGCGAGGAATGCGAGTTTGCATTTGCTTTTCAGATTAGTGACGATTAGGAAAGTGGACTGTTGTTTCGTGGGCATTTAGTTTGTGTAGTCGGATGATCGTACATTATTTTGCATGTTAGCACGGCGGCAAATATGTGCGGAATGTCGACGACGAGTGGGGGGAGAGGGAGGAAAAAAAAAGCGAAATCGACATCCGGTTTGCTGGAGGGACGAGGAAATTCCGTTGTAGAAACATCTTTCGGGCATTTGTTTAGCATTTGTTTCACACTCTGACATTGCCTGCGACAGGTTCGATGAACACGACGCGATCAGCAGACGATCAAGTCAAACTTCAAGGATGCTTGAGCAGTTGATGCATGTACTGGAGACGTGGGAAAAGCTATTCTATTTGGGGTGACAGAATGAATATTGAAGTTATGAAATCTAGCGCGATTCGGAACACGCATACATGTCTACGGCCTTGAATTCGTGTAAGATCTGCGGCACGTACTGCACGAGTGTAATTGATTCCGAACGTGCTTCCCGTGCTAAACGTCAATTTTGTTGTCGTTTCTCACCCTGACATCGAAGACCCCTCGAAACAATAATAATAATCAGTGTGATTTTCATTAGTGTGGAATTGGTTTTTGGATTTTTCCATTATTCGCAGCAGGTTATGACTGACTGCCGAAGGGGTTGATCACATGGCTCGTGGAATGGACCCATAACGTCTCCTCAGTTCAGTGGCACCATGCCATCAATCGACGGCGCACACAATTGTCACGAGACTCAAGTCACTTTGTCGTGTGAAAGAGTGAAGACACCTTGCGAGGGATCGTGCGCCAGATTAAGTAGATTTCAAGCGAAATGAAGGCGAGAACTTGCCAAGAATGTCTGCCCCAGAGAGGAATTTGTTTGTTTTTGGCAACATAGGAGCTACTAAGGTGAGATCGACGATTGAATCAAAGTGATTAGTGCTTGCAAAAGAATAAACACCCACCAAGCTTTTGTGTCGGATTCGGCGCCATCGTGGTTTCTGAGTTCTTCCCTTACAGGGGTTTCACCCGAGGGAAAGCCCAAGACTCATCGGAACAACATATGTGCCCCTAAGGCATAATAAATGTGTGAATATGATGATTTGACTACCAGATGTGATAACTGCGGTGGGGTTTGGTATTTAATTCTGCAAACCGTTTATTTATGTAAATGAATCGACAACACAATGGATCCACTTGAATAAAAATTCCATAACATTGGACACAATGACAGATTCGAAAGAAAGTTGCGAATAAATAAGAATCTCCTAGAATTCATATTTAAACAGGATTTTGTGTTGGAATTTATGCTGGTTAGCTTTTTTTTTGGTTTTGTTTGCTAGTGTAAGCTGTGCATTTCTTTGTCTTTCCGGAAAGAAACATCAAACGTGATTGCACCAAGAGCTTTAAAATTGTAAATTTCGTGCTTGGTTTGAAGCCCTTTGTGCTCTAGCTGTTTAGCTAGCTCCACGAAATGGTTTAAAGTTAATTTTTGCACATACGCCACTTTGTGTTTGGAACAACGGTATGGTAGCTATTTACCCCTGTTGTGACAGTCGCTTTATTGAAATACGCTTTTCGAATCTTATGCCAAGTCACTTTTTAGGCGTTCAAGTTTCGGTATTAAACGCCAGTCGTTTTCGATCTACATGCATACGTTCAGTTTAACGAGAAGAAAAACGACAGCCTGATGACTATCGCGTTAACGATTTTTATAATTGACATTTGTCGATCAATAAAAACGACAAACGTACTTTAAAAGGAGTGACTCGTAAATAAATACAATTTTGTAAAACTTTTACCATCTGAGCGAGCATGGGAGAGGCAGTTGCATGGGAGATGACGGGCCATAAATTCGGTCACCTGTATTGGCGACACTGACAGCTCTGAATTCATGGATTCTAAATGCAACGCCGAAAGTGCATCACCTCGTTGTGTATTGTAGAATTCACATTTTTGTAGATTACAAAAACAACGAACTCGAATGTATGGTCGGGCTTTAAGGAGATACCCAACTTCTGTCTTCCTTGTCCTGTCATTTGATTGGCAGCGGTTTTTATCACATTTATTTATAGGGCACCCATCCTGCGAGCATGAGTGCCAAGTACACAGTGCCCGGTTACGACTCCCATGAGGGTCCTTAATGAGGGCTTGCTGAGTCTAAGTGGACAGAGTGAACGTTTTAGGTTAAGATTTCTTTTGTTTTAAGATAGGTCGAAATGCCCGATGTATGGTATATGATTTCTGATTATGACACTAAAGGCTCTGGCTACTAGAATACGTTGTGTGATGTTCAAAAATTGACAGCTCAGACAGACCTAATAAAAGAGGAAAAAACAAGCAATGTGGGCCATTAGTGGAATGCATCACGACGGATGCACTTTTGTTGCATTTGACAATCCATTTTCTGTGTATCATTTATGTGCATAATTTTGCTCTCATGTGTCGAGTGGGGCACACGCCAATACTAGAGGCACGATCTTCCAAAAGTCCGTTCAGCTTCATCACATTGACGTGATTGGACGAACACAGCGAGCCGTCAATGAGGCGCTTGCTGGCATTGAAGCGGAAGCGGCTAAAATGGGTCTAGCGGTAAACCAGAGCAAAACAAAGTACATGCTGTCATCACGGAAGGAACCACAACATCGCCGTCTCGGACAGAGCGTCATATTGGGCAGCAGAAACTTTGAGGTAGTCAAGGACTTCGTCTACCTAGGCTCCGGAGTAAATAGGGACTACAACACCAGTACCGAGATCAAGCGCTGAATTACTCTTGCCAATCGCTGCTTCGTGGGCTCAAGAGGCAATTGAGTAACAGAGCCATCTCTCGAACTTTGTAAGTTGACTTCATCTCAGCCCTGCTCTATGGCGCAGAGCCATGGACCCTATTGAAAGCCGATGAAGAAGCTCTCTGGTAGTTTTGAGAGAAAAGTTCTGCGTGCGATCTTTGGTCCTGTTTGCGTTGATGGCGTTTGGAGGAGAAGGTTGAACAACGAACTTTACGGGCTGTACAGCGACATGCACCTAGTTAAGCGTCTTCGGGTATGACGCTTAAGATGGCTAGGTCATGTAGAGCGGATGCACACCACAGCTCCAGCCGTCGGGCAACGCAACAGAGGACGCCCGCGTTTAAGGTGGCGCACTCAAGTGGAGAAGGACTTCAACCAACTTGAAGTGCGATATTGGAGGCAGCTGGCTAAAGATCGTGCCATTTGGAGAGGATTGTTGACCGAGGCCCAGGTTTACCCCGGACTGTAGCGCCACAAGAAGAAGAAGAAGTGTCGAGTGGGGTTGCATGGAATTGGGACATAACGAACGTATTCTTTGCAAACCACCAAGAACGAGATTTGTCGATTTCAGCCACAATGCACTCAACGCATTCTCCGGGCCGCATCCTTAACACCAGACTCCAGTTCTTGCGATGTCCAACGGGGGACTTTCAAACCAGCACTTCCATTCATAGTCAGCTTGAATGATTAATGGTTGATCTAGAAAGGCCAGCACTGGGATTGATGTGGAGTGAAGCAATTAAGAAGATTAATGATGGGATGGACAGTAAATTTATAGCAAACACTTGCTTAAATTAATGAGTTTATTGAGCACAAAGTGACACTGATTTGGAGTTGGTTTTGGCACGTATGAAGGTTCGAGTCCAAGGAGGACTCTAACAAGGCCGTAAATGTCCGTTGCAAGAAAATGAGATCAATACACATTCCAATCTATAAACAAGAGATAAGTGGCATCAGTTGTCGACTTGCAAATCGTATGTATTATTCAAATGACCTGATTGGAACTCATATTTTTGCCGAAGAGACGAAGAGTTTTAAAAGATGATCCCTGGAAGTCAAGCCCCTATGCTTTGCTTTGGCGTTGATGTTTAAGCTCAAGAAATAGTCAAACGACAAAGGAGCACATTTTTTAAGATTCCTCAATGGCCGTCCTTATACCGTCTGTCAACCGTCTCTTTATGAATTTTGACGGTTAAAATATTACCGGTTGCACAGAACTGATCTCGAGGGTCATTTTTGACACCAGACCAGAGACCGACTGTAATGATCCTTCTAAATCACTTGCCATCTCATTTTTTAACAGCGTTGCCCGTGGCGTTGTGGGTATGTGCGTCGACCCCTATCTCGACCTCGTAGGTTCGGTTCCTTCTCTGTGCGAAAAAAATAATGTTCACGGCCCCACCTCTTTCAATGCTCAAAGAGTATTTCCTGTCTAGAAAAAGCTTCTCAAACTTGACCGTTCGGTGTCGGCGTAAAACTGTAGGTCCTTTCCACTCGTGAGAGAGTGTACGCACAACACGAGTGGTTGCTGAGAAGCTAGGCCCTGGCCCTCTACGGGCTGTAGCGGCACCCATATTATTATTATATATAAAACCTAAATGCCATGAGTAGCTGTCAAAAAAGTCCCTAAAATTTGTCAAGGAAGCAAATCTCTATGAACTTGATGAAAACCTCAAACCTTATCCTGTGGCTACGACATTTAATGCCTATACACGGTATAAGTCCCTGGAAGTTTTTTGGTTCTGTGGTGAGCATTATTTCAAATTCACCAGACGAAAAAAGATGGAATAAGAAAAGGATTGAAAATGATGCGCTCTTTGGCTTGAAGGTGGAGTCTGAAAAGTCATCGCACTGGAATGCAAGTTCCAAAATTCCCTTTGAAAATATTCAAATCACTTAATGTTTTGAGAAACATTCCTCCACTTGCTGTCAACAAATTTTGACACTAAATAAATACTACAAAACATTTCTGTTGTGATTTTCTTTTTTCTTTTAATTTCGTAGATCGTACCTATTTCAGTTTGAGTGAGCTGAGCCACTCGGTGTATGACAATGATTGTTAAAAAAATCAGAAATCACCGGTCAGTCTTGTTTTCATGACATTGCTCGGTCAAAAATGTGCCGATTATTAGTCAAATCGGTCCTACAAGGCCTCCTCAAATTTATTCATCAATTCATTCCGCATTCAGCTGGAGCTCATTTTTGCTAACTTTAAAATACAAACTCGAGCCAAAGACTTCACGTGAAATCTCGTGTACCCCACGTGAATTTGTTCTACACGGCTCCATTTTCACTGCCACAAGCTACCATGTGCACAGGAATGGCAAATCTGGAGGACGTACCGCCTACCCATGTCCCGTGTCTATCAGTGAAAATCAAGTTCACGTGAATGCTCAAAGTCAGAGAGGCTCAAATACAAACCGCACTCCCAAGTGGGCATTTTTGAAAGTATTTACTGCGCCTTATCCGCGCCTTAAGCCAAGCCATCGAAAAATTTCACTTTTCACGTCGTGTCGATTTCCACTCCCATTTCACCGACAGCGATCGGCTTCCAAGAAAGCGCCACGCACCCCACAGGCAGGCGCGTCAATCAAATCAATTTCATTTTCAGACCACCCACGCAAATCAATAAGAACAAATTGAAGTCAATCAAATGTGGTTGGTTCCACACTCACCTTCTCGTTACGTGTCAGGAACTCCCAAATGGGTATCGCTGAGCCGGAACTCATCTGCAGGGAGACCGACAAAATGAGCAAAGTCGCAATTATCTTCACCGCCATTCTGCTTGCTTCTCTCTCCCGTGTAAACACCAACAGGAACAGGGGAACAACACAAAATAAAAGGAAACGAGTCTTTGTTCAGAATCTAGTTCAAAACTAACCAACGATCAGCGGATCGTCTCACACCGCACCTCGAATGAGTTCACAATTGACCGACAGGCGACCGGACGGAGGAGGGCAAGAGTTTCTCGAATGTGTCTTGAGTTTTTTCGTGATTTTCTTTTTCGTTTTTCTGTTCACGGGAAACTAATTTCACGTTGGCTGAACTTTCTTCTTGTCGCACAGGGAGAGACGCGAATGCACAACCGATCGCACTTGAATTTGATCAAATTAACAGATACAACGCGTGCAGTGCACAAATGCACAATTTACTGAGCGGCTGCACTTGGGGCTAGCTTGGCGCTGGAGAAATGATCACCGGTGAGTGGCGCGCCTGTGACCTGTTGGAAACTTTCTTTGGCTTTTCTCTTGGCGATTCGTTCGTATTGCTTGCTGTGTACTTGCTGCGCACTTCACAGATATCATAGGTGCCCGTTCGGCGAGCGAGTGAGCGAACGATAAAGGGGAACTGGTAGCGAACTGTGCACGTTAACTCGAGTCGGCGGCTCAATGTGAAATGAGAAGACGATCGCAACGCTCTCTCCAATTTATAAAATTTCACGTTTCTCAATTGCGAGCGAATGTGACGTCACTGAGTCGGTTCAGCTGGGCGTGACATCACCACTTGGGAAGATCATCACGAGCGCGCTGATGATCATTCGGAGTGCCGCGGCGGTGCTTGTGTGTTTATTTTTGTTGTGCTGGGCGGCGGGGAAGGGTTTCGCTGGATGGATCATCATTTGAAACGAGTATCTGGCAGTTTTGCTGCTCGAATGCAGGTAAACATGTACGGGTAGGCACGTCACGCACAATCGAATAAAATAGATGGGGACTGAGCGGAGCGCGCGATTCGATAAAAACAAACTGGCGAGCTGACGAGTGGCGTCAGCTTGAACTCTAGATCGGATTTGGAGTTATTTAGGGTCTCGGCCAAGTGTGGCATAGATGATGATGGAGATACATAGCAGCGGCGGCGCGGTACTGTTCTACGAGGCACTCGCCTACCCTGTGTGTGGGGACCTAAGGTGAAGTGTTGACGATTCGTCGTCGTAGACTTGGTAAATTAAGATGTCTTACGCAACTGTAGAGGTGACCACATTAGGAAGCGATTTGACGGCTTAAAGCGACTAGACACCGGCATGTGGGATGTATTTGGAAGATAGTTGTTATTTTGGTTTTATTTTTCTCATTTAATAATGATGTTATTTACGGACCGAGAAGCCTTGCGGTTGAAGTGGTGTGTTTGGCGAGCACCAATTGTGTACTTGACGGGCTGAGAAGGTTCGTTTAGTGTCAGTTGTCGGCTGTTGTCTGAGGTAAGGTGTAGGATTTGTTTTTCTTTTGAGCCGGATGTGTTTGTATTGCCGAAAGGGCCAGCGGAGTATTGATTGAAATTTGTAATTAAAAAAATGACAGGATGGGGAGTGGCATGAGGCCATAAGTGGTTGGGAGTAGAACAAATCGATTCTGATGAGGGGACTTGATTGCTTCAGATGGCTGCGGTGGATTGATTTTTACGCGTTTGAGGATTAACTGGAGACTGTTGGGAGAGAGAAGAATGTGCTCCGTTGGGTCTGTGATGTAAAGAGAGTCTAAAATGAGCTGTTCTTTTTTTCACAGCTCATGCGTGATTCGCGACAATGAAACGTACCAATTTAGCAGAACGGTTTCATCATGGAACGACTTACACCCGAAACCCGAGGACAAATCAGTGCTCTGTGCACAATGTGTTTCGCGTACTTTGACCATTTAACGATCATCAATCATTTCTGTTTGAATACTTACTTATCTGGCCTGGAAGGTAACTGCCAGTCCTAGGCACGTTGCTTTAAGTCATCAAGTCATGCGTCCACGATGTCTTAGGCCGTTTTTTCAGATTCAGTCTTCCTCTCCTTTTTAAAAAAGAAGGCATGGATTGGAAGGAATTGTTTCGACAGACCAAAGTATGATCAGTTGACAAAGGCGATTCTACGTCAGATCTCTAATATGGGGTCGGTTGTTGAATTCACATTTATCAGAGGTAGACAAATTCCGTCACTATCTCCAAATGGCATCTGTAGATTGTCACGTTTTGCACCTGCTATTGTGTGACGGGATGTTTCTCAATCGACAGCTAACATTTCGTTTTGTAATCATTGGCCTGTCCCTCAATTTGCGGTGAGTGCTTCCTCTTGGTGATGTCGATGCCATTAATTCAACAGTCGAACTAACCTGCAAAAAAATAGTGCCTTCTGTGTAAAGCATTCCACCGAATCTTCTCCAGTACCAAATTGAAGAAATCACACTACAGCGCATATCCTTGTCAAAATCTGATGCAAATGACTCGAGAGTCCTAACTGATGGTCTATGTTGCGAATTTTCAATCGCAGATATAACTGCAATTGCGATTTGCTAATCGCAGTAATTTTGAACTGCGATTTTACAAAAAAAATATTTCCTATAAAAATAGAGCAACTACAGCTGGATTCGAACAGAGAATGCGCGAAAAGTGTGAACAGAGCACCAAAAAAAACTCAACAAATTGTATGGTAATTTTTTGATTAGGGTACATAGTCATAGTGTATACTAAAAAAGGTGTACCGTGGTCATAAGCCTAGTAGGGCCGCTGTGGCAGGTGGAATATGGACTATGGAATCCATCAAAAATGCCTTAAGGTGTTTTTGATGACATCTGTAAGTAAAAAGTTCTTATTTACTTCAATTGAGTGTTAGGACCTCTCTTGCATAATTGCAGTGGCAGGGCAAGCCTCTTTCCAGCTATCTCATCGGCTACCTTATGCCCAGGGATGCAGCATAGGCTAAGGCATCTACATCATCTTATATCCGTAAGACATAGGCGGCAAAGTTTTACAATCCTAGATTTAACTGATGGTGTCTAAAGAGCATAGCCGCCTGACTGTCTATATTTTACCCGTCTATGGGATTCATTGACAGTAGGCAGCTACCGGATGCCTTAAGATTGTGTCTGAAATACAGTGCAGTGGTGACGTGATGGATAGGATTGAGAGAAGAAGATCTCCGACAAGGACGCGCACGCATAGAGTTCACCTAAGGGGTTATCTCAAAGGTAATGTCTATGAAAATGAGCGGTGCTTATAACATCAGTCTACTTAGGCTTCTTAAGAAACTTGGGTTTAGGGCTCAGTTCTGCTGAATTTTAGTCAGAAGCTTATGTTAGACATAATGGACATAATGGATAGTCGTCATCCAGATTAGTAGCTTCACGAGCCTCTTTTGGTGGTAAATGTACAAGCTTTGAACACCAAGTCTGCCTCTTTTTTTCTACAGTTTCCTATCTTCGGATCTGATCTGTCCTTTTGGCGTTTCCTCTTTCTCTGTAATTTAATCTTTTAGATACCCATAGGCACGAGCATTTTTTGCTTTCAAATGAAATGTGTAGGAGGTACGATTGCGACTTGCTTATCGCAGGGATTTTAAACCACGATTTTATGAAAAAAATATTAAATTGCTCAATCGAACAGAGAATACACAAGAAGCGTGAGCAACACACCAGCCCACAACCGTCAACAGATTCAATAAACTTCATGGCGCTTTTCTCGTTGTGGCCGTTGTAAGATCATGTGTGTTTTCAAATTATGCTTGTGGTTACAAAAAAAGAGCATATAAGTCGTATGTATGACTCCAAACTGAGATTTTGATTGTGAAAAAATAAATTAGCCGTAGGCGTGACTGTGAAAGAAGAACAACTTGAAACGTAATCGCAGCTTAAATCAAAGTTGGAGCAGACTGCGATTGAGATTTTTCAATCATTGTGAACAAATGCCAGTTGATGATTTTTTGCTGAATAATGTCTGGTGCGTGGTATGACACAATCGGATACTTTTTTTTCCGGGAGTCCTTCCTGATGGTCTTATGTCGATGCCATTAACACAACAGTTGGAATAACTTGAAAAAATAACACAACAATCCCGTCGCATTACTTTTTTCTGTACCAAATTGAAGAAATCATACTACAGCGCATCTCCTTGTAGAAATCTGGTGCAAATGACTTCAGCCGTTCTGGATGTTGCATCGCATATGTGCAGTAGTGATAGGCTAAGTTGCGAATTCTTAACCGCATGTGTAACTGCGATTACGATTTGCTAATCGCTTTTCAAATAGTTCCCTACGACAAGTACTGTGTCGTGTACTCATTTACTTACTTATCAGACCGAGGATCCATGTAGGGTCCGAGCCTAAGCAATCACTGCCATTCAATGCTGATGTCCAGTCCTTAAAACTGAACTAAACTTTACGGCCTCGATGACTTGGTCTCGTAGAGTTGGCTGTTATGTATTTTCATCCATTCGCCTTCTGCGTTGACGGGACCACATATCCGAAGTAGAGTTTTTTTTTCGAAGGCACCAAGAATCTGCTCCATGAAGCAGGACTGGCGCAATAAGTGTTTTGTAGAGCGTGGTTTTGCCGTGATTTAAGCCCTTTAACTTCTATAAATCGAAGTAGCAACGGTTGATAGAGGAAATTCTACGTCAGGTCTTCACAATAAAGTCGTTTGTTGAGCTCACCTCTGCTTCGAGGTTGACATACCTCAACGTTGTAAAGATATCACACAACAGCGCACCTCCTTCATCGAAATCCGGTGCAGGCTCTCAACGATTTGAAGATTCTTGAGACAAACAGCAAGAAATGAACATATTGGCGTGGTGCGACATAACCTGCTCAGTTTGTAGGTACGATGTGCGATATCTGCTATCCATACAGATGCAGTGTGTTGCACTCTATACCCCTTTCAAGCGTAAGAAACCTTGTATCGTGTCCAGATAAAAACAACAAGAAAACAGATTCAAACAAGTCGACAGCGCTGTGAGATAATAAATTGATTCCGATTGTAATTTGAAGCAACATGCATGCCATTAAGCATGGAATAGCTTTTTGGCAGTCTTCCCAGCAGTGCCTCAAGCGGACAGTTTGATGACCCGGTTCATTTTGTGCGACGTTGTTGCGGCAATATCCTCTCGTATGTGGGGTCGTTCTCGTCCTCGCGGTTGGCTCATCGGCGTTAGTCCACCAAAGCATGCTGTCAAGCCCATGAAAGCAGACACGCTTACACGTTCAAATTGCATTGCACTATAGGCCCATCAATCGCGGCAGTTGTCCCTTCGGTAATGCACCTAAGATAAGAAACGATTAATTGCACACTTCTTCGAATTAATTGCAAGGCAACACACTGAATGCTTGATGAGAACAACAAACGAAATTCCATCAGATCGCGGCGTAAAACATGCTCAACCAAGCCCTTCCCCAGGCCGCCGCGTTGCGTCGCCAGAACTGTTCGTGCAAACAAATGAAAACCGACAGCGAATTACAATTGAAAATTCTCTCACATACATTTGCATTGAAAATTGTTTGAATAATGGCCAGAACGCAGGGGCGAGCAATCATTGAACGAAATGACTTGAGGATGTGTCATGCCCTCAAGCCGTCACGGAGCACTGCATGTCGTTTGTTTCTAACACAGCGGCCAAGTGCTTTTATGACAAGTTAATTGCTCGCGGTCCTTAATTGATTTAAAGTGTTAACATCTCTCTTAATGGCCCAAACTCTGCTAAAAGCATTCAAATTGAAAGGCGCTACTAAAAATGTTAAAGTATCATTTGAGATACACATTTGCCTCGGCTACCGGGGAGGTGCTACTGTTTTCAAAATACTCACCCACTTTGTCACGTATCACAATACGTACTTGAAGTGAGACAAATTCGGGTACGAGTGCATTGAGGTTGTCATTTGAGGGAGTTTGAAAAGGTGTACGAGAAGCGAAGTCGAAAAGGGAAAACGGGAGAGGAGACTACTGTCTACAACACCTTAGACTGTAAACTGAGTGCTGAAAAGGGTCACAGCGCTGAGTTTGAGCACACTGTTTCCAAAGATCAGAACAGACTGAAAAAATGTCCATCAAATAGGAACACTCACTCTCGTGGCTGTAGAGTCCGCACACGATCGTGAAGTGGAACTCACGCTTACGGAATCCGGCCCCAGTTGTTGAACCCAAGTACCTTGCACCTGCACGAAATGTGCTCTTCCTCTATAATTATATCCAGGAAGAAGGAATTAGAAGAAGCACGAGTTTGTTGTTCATGCTCTCGAGGTGCATTCGAGAAGTCTTTGCTTTCATGTCGGTAGCACTACAGTCCGGGTTGGAACGGACTCTAGATTCTACATGCTGTGCCTGCTATTGTTCTCTCACGATTAGAGGGGACCTTGAGATGCTCTGTGTAGAAAATTGCATTCTCTGATTGTCAGTGAGTCGAAAGTGATATAGGGAACCGTGAATTGTGGAGGCTACTACTCTCGACGCAAATACCAGGTTTGTTGTGAACGCAGCCACCCCTATGCTGTACACTCCATCCCTTCGATCACCTTTTTTCCCAGATAAGACCAAATATGTAAAGCAGAATTTATTGACCAGACATTATGTGACATTGATGACAAAATGGAGGTACATTGTCTATAGTGCTTGTTCTTTTCAACAGCTTGCTTCAGGAGATCTAAACCCATTTTTGTTGCGAGAAATAGATTCGTCAAATGTGATTCATCGTCACTAGCACTTGAATGGAATTCGCGAGGTAAACAAACTCCTTAATTAAAATTGTTTTGTCTGAAACGAAATGTGGGATCGTATAATTTTGAGGTTACTCCATTAAACAAATGGGATAATTAACAACGAAATTCTTTTTTTCCTTGCAAATGGGTTTTTAATGCAAAAGTGTGCAATTTTAATTGAGTTGAGAAATCAATGCTTGTCATCTAGTTTTTTAAGAGCATCCAATGGAACTGTTGAGCACGAGTAGTTTTTAAGTGGTCATTCGCATTTGGAGTCGAATTTTGGGTCACTTTTTGCAACATTGTTGTTGGTATCGCACGTTCGGCTTCGACGACTAATTTAACGTATCACCCTAATTGCATTACAAGCCACCAGTACCTCAGTCAGATTGCTCACCGATCACTTTTCTCAATCGGTCTAGGGGCGTCTTTCGGTTCGGCAAACCCACTATATCCTTAAAAGCCACATATGACAGCATTCATCGTAGCCACTAACTGGGATGTGCAAACATTTAAGGGAGCAAACGTCCGTCTCTGACCAGTGCCCCACTATTCAATGTCAAATAGCCGCACCACCCAACAAACAGAAGTTCTGACTTTGGACCAGGCTCCCCAATCTTAGGCTTTAAGAAAGATACCCTAGCTAGTCTAAATGCCGCTCTTTAAGGCTGATTGTGATTTTCTTTAAGGAAGCATGCACCAGAGCATTTGCCAACTTAGGAAGACGAAGGCAATAGCAACTCCATCCAAAAAAAGGCGACCCTACCTCTTACAATAATTACAGAAATAAAATCCTGCTCAACGTAGCCTACAAGACATGCAACACATTGCCATGCAGCAAGAAGATGTCTGTCGTGTAATTTCTTCAATTTGTTATTGGAGAAGATAGTGTGACTGTGACTGGCTGTTGGTACTGTGTACAGGAGGCATCTTTTACAAGTCAGTTCAACTGTTGGGTTACGCAGATGGCATCGACACCGTCGCGAGCTGTTCGACACCGTTAGTCCTGTTTGTGTTAATGGGTTCTGCAAGAGAAGATTCAACTACGAACTGTACGGGTAGTACAGCGACATTTTTTTTTTTCAATACCCTTAATTGTCCGGGGTCAAGACACAACACGAGCCGAAGGTCTAGAGGGAGAGAGAGAGGAGGTACCTGTGCACATTGGTCTTAAACATCTGCGGATTGTAATCTACGGGAAATATTGAGCTGGGAAGAGCATTCCATATTCGTGTGGTGCGGCTATAAAACGAGCCTCTAAATTTCACTGTGCGGCGGAAAGCAGGCTTAAGGATAAACTGATGTGCATTCCTGGCGAGACGTGTATTGCGGGTGAATTCAACGAGAGGAGGAATGCAGTTGGCTAGCTCACTTGAGCATCGTTTGTTAAAGTAACGATAAAACACGGACAAAGAAGACACGGTACGTCGATGTTGAAGCGAGTCTAATGAACCCGCGATATCGTTGTCTCCTATAAGTTTTATCGCTCGCTTTTGGATTCTATCTAGTAGGTGCAGGGTGGACTTGGGGGCACCAGACCAGATATGAGCGTTATACTCAAGCTTAGGGCGAATATACGCCTTATAGATTAAAGCCAAATCAGAGGGGCTGAAGTATTTCTTGCATCGATTAAGGAAACCTAAACATTTCGCAGCATTTTTGGCGACCTCGAATATGTGATCGTTCCAGCTAAGTGTAGTGTTGATATACATGAGTCTAACTATGCGACTATGGACCCAATGCCTCCGGTAGCAGCGTATGGGCAGCTCAGCTCCGGCCAGAATAATCTTCGAATCTGAACCTGTGGGGAAAGGCAACAGAGGACGTCCACGTTTAATGTGACGCATCCATGTGGAGAAGGACCTCAACCAACTTGGTGTGCGAAACTAGAAACAGCTAGCCAGAGATCGGACTAGTTGGAGCGGCTTGCTGGTTGAGGCCCAGATCCACCCCGGACTGTGCCAAACAAAGGAGAAGATGAAGATACAAGGACCGCAGCGACCCCGATGCTCCAGCTAAGAGAATCTTCGAAGCCGACCCTCCTTTGGTTCGAGAGGGAGAGGAAGCCCAAGTCATCGTGGATATGGCTGACTGCTTAGTGATACCACGAGGTATCCTCCTAATCCCGAAACAATTTAGTGCTTTTAATGCTACCTCTATGTAGTTATCTGAGGTTATTGAAATACTAGGTTCCTAAGTGTGAGTGCCTACCTCTTGACAGACCACAACAGCAGGAGAGGAGGTGATTTGTGGATTGGATAGGTAGATGGACATCCTAGTGCTAGGGGGGATGTTGTACCACACTTTTGCGAGTTCATCGGCTTAACAATGTCCCGGCAGCCAGGTAAGGTGTACATTACAATGCTCAGCCATCTTGTTCAGAGACTGTGAGCAATTAAGGGATAAGTAGAGTAGGATAAGAAGCAATTAAGGGAAGAATAAGGATAACGACATCGGTCTTGACGAACTGGTCGTGGTTCATGCGTACTGTAGACCGCGTGGCAACTTTAATTCTGGGTCTTGAAGTGCTGGCCATGATAAATCAGATAGTGAACGAGTTATGCTTATCCTCAAGTTGCCTAAGCTAGGCTTCTAATCAATGTAAACCCCATGGTAATATACTAATTAAGGGCTTTGATTCAAGCACAGACCATCAAAAATATCTGTATCCATCAAATTATTCAACTAATGATTCAACTTCTTCTTCTTTGTCTGTCGCTGCAGGCCGATCTGCACCTGGGAATCAGCCAACAACTAGCACGATCTTGTGCTAGTTGCCTTCAACCACGAGCGATCAACAGAATTGATGTCCATTTCCAGCTGTGATCTTCCTTTACCTTGGGTAGGAGTCGAAGACTTTCCGGGCCAGGGTATTGTTGTGCATTCGCTCTATGTGGCCCAGCCAAGAGAGACGAGAGACTCGTATACGTTTGACCAAATCTCGCTACTTTCAGTCTCCTCACCCAGACCGCGACCAAAGATAAGAAGGACTTTCTTCTTGAAGCGACCAGGAATTCCATCGTCGCTTTTTGTTAGTGTTCATGCTTCTGGGCTATACACTAGGACTAGTATTATATAGGGATACCTTTGTTCGTCGATAGAGGGCCATATTCCTCAACGGTCTTCCAAGCCGCCCAACTAATGACGATCGATAGAGAAAAAGTTTCTATCTCAGTTTAGTGTCTAAAACGAAATTCCAAGCAAATCCTATCTTCTGCTGCATAACATTTCTTATTTAAAGCATCTTCATATTATGGTCCACAACTTTCACCTGTTTATTATCGCAATCATCGGCGACTTTTAAGTGAGGGAATATCAACATCAGAGAGTTGTCCGTCCTCGTGTAATCTATCGACCACCAAATTTTGACGCTATTTTCGTGGTTTATCTTCAAAATGAGCTAACAATCGGAGGCAACTCGTTTCAAATAAACCACAGCAAAAAAATAAGAGAAAAAGAAGAACTGGCTCAAATGGCGATGCAAATCTTTGAAAACGGTTTGATCCAGTTCACGGCAACAAGGAGTCATTGGACTCAGGTTCAAAAATAAAATTCAAGTTTCTCTTAACTGACAAGTTATGATAACGGAATATTTTCTCCAATCGAAACTGGATGTGCGGACTTGTTGCACAACTAGCGGTGACATTTGAGTTTCTAGCCACAGTCAAGATCACGTCGCGTCGTGGCGTTGAACAGAACTTGATGGACTACTCGCAAATTTACCACAAATGACTACTGGATCTAAATGGTCATGGATGGCTTTTTATGCATCGTTAAACAAACCCTAATGAGGAGCCTGCGTCAGTAAATGATAAACCTTATTTTATTGTCTTGTAGCATTCTCCACCAGCATTCTCCACCAACTAACGGCTCGACTAGCTTCGAAAATGTATTCAATCTACCGCATTCCAAGTCAGTTGATATCTGGACTAATCCTCGTTTCAATTCGTGCATCCGTCTTCCGGCCCGCGCGTGCTGCTTTTATGCCTACGGCAGGGATTCTCTTCCCATCAAATCAGATTGGCATTTCTTTTAAATCACCTCATTAACAGCTAACATCGTCGATAATTTATTCGTTTTCTTTTTGTTTTCTTGTTTTTTTTCCGTCGTCGAGAAATAAAATCAGAGCATCGAATCCATCTCCCTCTCGTTCAAGGCCCCAGCCGCACCGCAAGCGCCGCACCTTTTGAAGGGATTCCAAATATAGAATCGTCAAGCTTTACAGCCAAACAAAAACATAAAAGTCACGTGTGCGCACAGACTCTGCGCTTTGGAGCCGGGCCCCGTGCTGGAGCTTATCTGTCGCGTCTGAAAATCACTAAAAATATGCTAATTAGCCAATTGTTGGCATCTTCTGTGGAGCTCATCCCATCATCGATCTTCATCGGCAGTGGAGTAGCATCTGATGGGGGCATAAAAATGCGCGTCTATTGGCGCCGAAAGACCGGCACCAAATGATGACGTCGCCGCTGGGTCGTCAAATTTTTCTCTCCGCTGGTGGATGTGTTAAGTTGTTTTTTTTTTCAGTAATACGGATTTGAGCGAAGAATTTTTGGAAATTCCCTAGAATTAAGTCTTCTTCGTGATTCATTAATCTCTTGTCGGCTTGTCGGGCTTGTGCCTTCTTCTTGGGTTTTTTCTCCTTTCCCTGGATCGTTGCTCGTCGCCTCGTTCTTGGCGGACCCGAATGTGACCCTCTGTCCGCGCGGGGACCAGCGAAGAACTTTATGGTTAATTGCTGGAGTGAAGTTTTATACGTTTCGGAGTCGCTTAGATGTTGCTTGCGATCGCCCGTTGACAGTGGGAATTCCCTGTTTCGTCAAAAACTTGTCCGAATCTGAAAGAATTCGCATTCATCTTTGCGACAGCCGATTTGCATAGTGAAGGCTGGACATTCGTTTTGAAAGTTTCTGTTATGTCAGTCAATAGTTTAATTGCTTCACGCTTGTTTTTGTTTTTATTGTTCGCGGCGGCGTTCTTATTTGCTTTCGGCTGCATTCCATCAACACATTTCTCTATCGATTATATTGTTCTGGATGGACGTAGTCGGGCTTGGTGAAATGTGAAACTGGTTGCGTGACAGCTGTCAAGAGGATTTTAAGTGTTATTAATTGATGATAACTTTAATTTGGTTGATGTGGACATTATGAATAGAATTTGTCATGTGGTTAAATTTCGGGTAGAGTCGGGTCTTTGAAATGACGTTTGGGTTGCAAACTTGTCTGATGAGGTCAGGTAACTACATCCCACATCACCCTTAATTGTGTTTTAGAGGACAAAAAGTCAGCCGGGGAGAATATGTGGTATAACCGAAGGTGCTACAAATCCTTTTATTAATTGGAACGGTAGTCAATTCCCTTCCCAACGCATCCATTGACTAATTGATCCCGGTACTTGGACAGACTACAACATGTGCAATTCCGGAGCCGCATATGACATGCGCCTTGCTCTTGCCGGGCACTTGCAAATTAGATTTCAAATACTTACTTACTTAAGGTGGCGCTACAGTCCGGGGTGGACCTGGGCCTCAACCAACAAGCGTCTCCAGCCAGGTCGATCTTTAGCTAGCTGTCTCCAGTTTCGCACGCATAGTTGGTTGAGGTCCCTTTCCACTTGCGTGCGCCACCTGAGTCGCGGTCTTCCTCTACTGCGCCGTCCCTCGGGGGTGGATTCGAAGACTTTTCGGGCCGGAGCATTGGTTTCCATCCGCTCTACATAACCTAGCCATCTCAACCGTTTGATCTTCACTCTTCTGGCTAAGTCGATGTCGCTGAACAGCCCGTTTAGTTCGTCGTTGTATCTCCTCCTCCACTCACCATCTATGCAGACGGGACCGAAAATCACCCGAAGAATTTTCCTCTCGAAGCAACCAAGGGCTGCTTCATCCACTTTTGACAGAGTCCATGCCTCCGCGCCATATAGCAGGACTGGGACGATTAAGGTCTTGTAAAGCGTTACCTTGGTTGTTCGAGAGAGGGCTTTGTTTACCAATTGCTTTCGTAGCCCAAAGAAGCACCGATTGGCACGAGTTATTCTTCGTTTGATTTCAGCGCTGGTGTCGTTGTCTGAGTTGATAGCGGTTCATAGGTAGACAACGTTTTTAACTACCTCAAAGTTATATCTGTCTGCCGTGACGTTCTGACCGAGACGTCGGTGTTGGGTGTCCTTTCTTGTTGACATCATTTGCTTGGTCTTACCCTCGTTTACCGCTAAACCCATCTTCGCGGCCTCCGTTGCAATACTCAAGATGTCAAATACCTTCTGTTTATTCTTCGTCTCTGGAACTTCTTCGGAAACTACTGTGAGTGATGCCAAGACGAAATACTTGGACCTTGCTATGCCTTCCATTAGCATGTGTTTATCCTTCCGACTAAAATTGACATTTTCTTGCTCAGTACCAGCCCTAGATCCGATGCTTCGACTCAGCCCCAGAATACCGACATCATTCACTGTCTCATCTTCCAGTTAATTTCTTATTGGGCTTAGCGGCGCGTGTACGAGGGATTCCGACAGTTCAGAGCCTTATATAACCAGCAGCACCTTGGGGTACGTAGACGAGGACCAAGTACCAATCAACGCCATTTCAAAAGCTGACAACCGCTCTGTTTGGCCACTTAACTATCGAAATGTATAAGCTGGATCATTGAGTGGATTTTAAATCAAAGGCTATTTAGACAATGGCAGCTGTTTCCCGCCCGAACTCTTGACAGAAAAGCAGTATCATACAGTATCAGCCAAGAATTTTTTTCAAGTCCTCCCAAACAGTGCGTTTTTAAAAAGAACATGAATCACCCACCACGACTGCTGTACGCAAGCTTGTGCAAAAAGTTAGTGAGACGGATATCCTAGCGGACAACACTCATGGTCTCTGTCATCTGTCAACGGTGCGCACAGATGAGAATGTCGCTGCTGTGGCTGAGACTGTGACTCAATTCGTTAGACCATTTTACAGAGCCATGCTAATCAACTTTTTTTTGTAATGAAATTGAAGATATAAATTAGGACGATCATTGTTTAACTCAGGGTGGCGCCACAATCAAACAAAAATTTCCCAATCGTGTTGTCAGCCACCCGTGCGATGTCAATTAGCCGTCTCGGAGCTTTTGTGGAACTGTGAAGGACCAATATTATGGCAATAAGGCGAAAACGATTCAAGCACTTAAGACCATATCATCCAAGCAATCCGTGAGCCACCCAAAACTATCAACAAGGCCTTGGAATATACTACTGTCTCGTGTTAGTGCTGGAAATCTTCCCAAGAGGTTAGCGAAAACCATTGTACAGCCTTTAGCTCTTATATTTCAGCCATCTGCTTATAAGCAAATTTACTTGTCGTCTACAACCATGATAGATGTATAGGTGCATCTGCTTTTGATGCGAGAATAGAATAGATAAAGTCGTTTCCGGACCAGTAATTTTTAATATTTTTACTTTTTGAGGGTAGCGGCAGTGGCATTGTCTATGTGTCGACTCCTACGGACTTGAACCTCGACGTCTAGGTTCGACACACCACTTTCTAGTCACTTGCGATGCTCAAAGAGTGTAGCTGTCTAGAAAAAGCTTCTCAAACGTCGTTCACACGAGTGGCTGCTAAGAAGATGGCTTTCTACAGATTGTAGTGCCACAAAAATTATATTATTATTGTTGAGGTTGAAAGCGTCTCGCAGGTCTATTTGTGTTGAGCGTTACGGACTCCTGATGTGCAAAGGTGGAAGCGACTTCTTATAGGGTATTCTCTCTATCCCAGTTTCTTTTAAGAATCTGAGAATGAGAGACGGTTCGAGTGAATTAAATTCAACCTCTGATAGTGCTTGCCTTTGTCTTTTGTGGACGGGTGCCTCACGAAATCCCAGAACACGTTCTGGAGTTTCCTTAGATCCTCCACAGAATCTGCAGAGATCTTCGTCTGATGCTCCTCCTTAAGTGTTCCTCGAGTCTGTAGTTAGTTCTTGTGCATCAAACCTCTTTCAGTTATGTGAACCAATAGGTTCTTGGCATGCTTCATGCCATAAGCTTTGTTCTAGGTTTCAGTTCGGTTATTTCATACTAGTTTCCTCTATTCTTTTCTGACGACTTGATGTCCTAAAATACAGAATGTTTCTGGACCTGTGAAGGACGCCGATGATCCTTTCTAAGCTGGGGAGTCAGCCATTTCTTAGTTTTCTATCCCCATGTGATCATGCAACCAGCAGATTTGTTCTTTGTTTCTCCTACTCATAAGGAATTTCCACACGAGCTTGGATTGAATTATATAGGAGTCTAGTGTCATGATGCAGCTCGAGTGTTCGACATTTTTGGTATGTCACCACCGGTATAGTTTTTGTCAAGATGGTTTTGAAGGCATCTGTTTGTGGTATATATTTCTGCCTTAAAGAAACTGAACCCCGTATATACTTTGTCCTGGTTCCGAATATCCCTGCTCCAGTTTCGACATCGGTTCTTAATCCATCTGCATAGCATTTTGGCATGTTGCTGCTCAGTCTGTGGATTACGAATTCATAACTCCAGCACTTTTTGATGCTGAGCTTAAGGGTGAACTTTGCGTCATCCTTGGCCAAGATTGGCCGTTGTTGAGCTAGTTCATCGAATTATCCCGATGTAACCTGTCTTTTGTCTCACTCACTCACCTCCGGTTGGTTCTTGAGTCCCAACGTTTGGGGCACTTACCGAGGATCCGCGACGACCTTTCAATAAAAGAAAAAAATACGTCTTTATTATCATTCCACTACAGTGGTATGTTGAGATTGGTCCGCTGAGACATAAATTTGTTGCTTTGGGTCCGCACATGCTCAAAAGTTGAGAATCTATGCTTCAATCCATGCCATAGGTAATTTTGTTGGTCTGCTTATTACAGAACTTGTCAACCTCGTCACCGATCAGACCACTTTGCTGCTGTCAATGGGAATGGGAAATACTGTACTCTTACCTACCTAACTCTCTCTTAAACACACCCTCAGCTTTACAATCTAGACAGAAGTTCATGCGATGAAAACACATTCAATCCGATGGTAAGTAGGACTGTCTGGAGTTTAACTTCAGCAGGTGTCGGACAGAAGTTAATTAAAAATGATTTATTATGAGAAATATGAAGTCATAGACCAAGCGACAGCATAAATTAGCGTGAACATCTATTTGGCATTTTTATTTGACGTCCATAAAGAGCCAGTCTAGCGAACAATGATGCTATTGTTGATGTTCCACTGCATCCTGTTCAATGGCTTCCTTTGCTAATTAAACGAAAAAATATTCTCACTCAAAAATATTTGCTCTCAAGATCATCGTGCGATCGTCACCTTTTCGGTTGTTGCTAAATGAATAGCGCGCTCACAGTCAAGGTCAAGTTCAAGGCAAAGAAAGCCATTGTGACGTTTTAATGAAGCCCTAGTTCAGATCTTTCTTGAACCCACAAAGCGCCGTCAACTTTGGACTGGTTCATTGACATTTCCTCTTCAAGTTCGTTCCATACTGAATTTATTCAGATCTTTAAGGTCTTCCTAGCTTAAATCAAGTTCGGCACTTCACGCTGAAAGCCCTTCTCTGTCACGACAGAACCCTTTCAAGTACGATCACAATAAAAATTATCTACAATTGGAAAAAAGCGTCTACTTAGCAAATCTAGACGCGTCGAGAATACAGGAAGGCACTTGCAATCCCACTCAAGTGGCTGAACGTGACTGTGAACAACGCCAGAGAGAACACACAGTGCGCGCTCGGACACATAATTACAGCGTATCTCAGTGTTCAATTATGTTTGTATTCTACTCAAGAGTTTCATACGATCCACCGCGGAACGGTCGGCAGCGTCAAACTTTCCAATTGAGTTCAATTAAAGGGGTCACGGCCCACCAATTTGTTTTCAATTTCGTTCTCTGTGCGAAGATGGTCATTTTAATTATGTAATCCACTTGATTGATCAGCTATCAGATGCAAATGTGAGGGAAGTGGATCGCCAAGGGGCAGTGGAGAAAATATGTGTATGACGATAACTTTTTTTTTCCAAAACAGAGGTTACTGAGAACTTTTGGATTCGATTGTTGTGCGATATTGCGGTAGGAATGAAGAATCTTGCAAAACACACTCCTTACTCTCTTGGGTAAAGGGGAGAGTGGTTAACGATCGGGTGAATCAGAATGGACATGTCATTGGTAATCATCCTTGAATCGCTAAAGGGCCCGATCGTGGGTTACGTCGTGGTAGAGTTTCAATACCAATACAAATCTTAGCAAGAAGCACTAGAGAGCATAAGGGCACAAGAAACCATTTCTCAGTCGGGCACAAAACCAGAAATGAATGAACCCCTCATTGACCGTCTGAGCTATCTTTAGAACACCGCGAACATGATCTTCTCTGTGCTTCAAAGAATTTGCCAGCATCATGACAGATCTTAGAAAAGGGCCAAGAAATCCAGATCGACACTCACCACGACTTCAGTGTTCAATGTCTCATATGACAGCGTGCATAGAGACGATGTATAACTGGAATCTGCTCGCATTAGTGAACTTTTTCGAATGCACTGGTAGGGAATTCCACAACCTAGCGGGCTGCACTGGCGTTCTTATTGGAGGCTTGGATATCTCCATTGGGTTATCATTAAAGATGATTGCAAGAATGTAATCTTCTCGAACAGATATCCAGGCTGTCCTATTCGTACTAGGTTGTTCAGAAAGCAACGAGTCTTGATGAATGTTCAGTAATTCCAGTAATTTGTTGCAGCGAATCTTTAAACATTGTCCTTTCTATTAGATTATATATGAACCTAAAGATATTGTTTCAGACTACTATACGTTTTTTTCATACTCTTATAATCAGGTTTGCAGAATACCCTACTGCCATAAGACAACAGCCTTGGCGTTGTGGCTACGTGTGTCGCCTCCAACCTCGACGTCGTAGATTTGATTAATTTCCTGGCCTCACCTCTTTCGAGACACTGACAATGCCCAAAGGCTGCGTCTGTCTAAAAAAATCTTCTCAAACTTGGCCGTTCAGAGTCGGCAAAAAATATAGGGATTCGGTAATAAATAGTAGGGATTTCGCAACAACTTGATCTTTGTAGGCAGAAAATGCTACGTGGCCTAGAGTCTACCAAGTCTTCTGTAAACTTTGTCAAAAGTTGCATTGATAGAAGTATACGATGTGAGTGAACGATTAGGATTATTCCAAGATTCTTTGCAGAAGAAGTTGCTGAAGGGGACCAAATGGCAAATGTCAAAAATCGCTCAACCTTCGATTTATTCGGATTAAGACGCCGGTCGTAACCTTTGTAACCGTCGTCCTTGAGAAGATCATCAAGTCATTACTAGATGAACGATCTGCCAGAAGATCGTTCAAGTGTTAACATGCGCTGGTAACATTGACGCTTTTTGTAGCAGGCTAACAGAGTAGCTTCAGTGCCGAGGAGGGGACCCGTGCCAGTAAGTTTGTGGTTGTACGGCACAGCTCCACGGATAGGCGGGGCGTTTCTTGTCCCCTCACTCACACATCACATATTTGCAAACAAAACAATATCGTGCCTGAAGGACACCTACAGATAGAAAACTGCAGAAAAAAAGAGGCAGGGAATGTCTTCAAAGTCTATGCCTTATCACCAAAAGAGGCCTGAAGAGTGCTCCTGGAGCTATCAACCTTGCCACCTGTTTACTCTCCTGCCACCCTTACATCTTAAAGAAGACCAATGGACAAAAGACTTAAATGGACATATTAATTGTAAGGAGCATATAACGTCATATGTTCCGACAGCTGGACA
Organism: Eristalis arbustorum; assembly: GCA_916610145.1. NCBI lineage: Eukaryota > Metazoa > Arthropoda > Insecta > Diptera > Syrphidae > Eristalis > Eristalis arbustorum. The sequence goes on from OU744319.1 coordinate 25,196,410, forward strand.
GCATACAAATTTCTGCGTTTCGTCAACTTCAACTCCAAGACATTCCCTCTTGTTATCGCTTAGTAGCAAAGCAGTTTAACATCCTACTCATGGGGACACAGTGATATTCCAGAAAATGTGTGAGTGACGCATCCATCCAAATCTATCGCTACTAAAGCCGGACACTCTTGCTCTAGCAAATCGTAGATAGTCAATTGGCGCAGGATGTCTTATAACCAAACAACTCAGGCCTAGGCTGGAACCTAAGCAATCACTTAACCTGATCAATATGAGTAGGCCTAATCTCAGAACCCTTATTGGCGTTATAAAAGGACATTGTACCAATGGTACCCACAACTCTAGAATAGACTTACCTTACTTGCAGAAACTGCAGAGACGAGGATGAAAAAGAATGCAACTGGAGTGCTCTCTCATCCCGATACACGCTTCTGGAACTATACCACTTCAACAACTTAACAGTACAAAGCAAAGTTAAAGTTGGCCATCTCTTTAAAAATAATGATGTTGTTGGCACATGTCCGCCAGCCACACCACCACGACGTGTGGATAAACCCTTTAGCAGGGCCTTATGTCATTGATCTACTGCGTTGTGCTGCCAATCATCCCAAGAAGACCGTGTTTAGCAAAAGTGAACTCTGATCCTTTAACCATCTAAAATAGCCCTAGCGATCCATGATTGGGAAACGTCTTCAAGAGATTGGACACAGTATAGTCAATGGAATGTCCCCATGATCTGTTATAAATTCGAGGCGCCAAGGCCTTCGTTTGCCACGGCTTTTCGCTAAATAGAACAAGCAACCAGTTAGTTATCAAACGACCATCGATCGTGCAAGAGGCTTTTTAATTGAGGCCCATGTCCAACGCTTACGTCAATTGGGGCACTTATCAGATCTGTAGAACATTTAAGCGCTCTATAAAGTCAATAAAATTTTAATTCACAACTGGAACCTGTCCCAAAATCTGACCGTAAAAACTAGGACTGGAATCTTTTCCATTGGATTCCATTCCACAAGAGACCTTTGGACTGTTCACAGCTTTCAACCGCGGAACATCGACCATTTGTGACGGCTGTCCGATCAGATTGTATCGAGATAAGTCAAAACAATAATTTCAGTCACAGTATGTGTCCAAGGTTCCTCATGTTAATTAGCTGTTAATGAGCAATTTTTTCCACAGCTATTTTACATTTTGCATAAATTGAATAAATTACCTTCAGCTGCTGCGGTTTCATACTAATGCCGTTCATCCGTGAATCTGAAACGACGGATCTAAGCAAGGGGATTCCGGCTAGAGGCGCCTAGAACTGATTGTGTCCATAAAAACCGTCTGCAGACGAAATAAAATTCATAATCAAATATTCGGGGAAAAAAAAGAAAACAACAACAGCGTCCAACCCTCTGTTCACATCATTCAGGCGCCTACCACCAAACGACTTGACACATCGCCTCTGAAAGTCCAAAAGAGAAAGACTAGTGATCCACAACAACGCAATAAGTTCTGAAAATGTAAATTAAGCAAAAACCCGTTGATAATTAACTTAAAAATAAGCAAGTAATACATTTTTAGGTCAAGGCCAAAAACAGGCTTCTAAGAAGTATCAATCTCTTGACAAGTAATCCCCGACGACTTTTACAATCAAGTACTTCATTTCGTTCTCGGGACACTTACTTTAATGCAAATGCCATTCATTATGATGCGTCATCATCGGTCTTGATCAACAATCGGAATGCATTAAAATTCAGGATAATTTACCGCCATTTTGGTGATTTGACGATGAGACAATGCACTTTCTAATGTCAAAATGGATAATTGCCGGCAATCAAAAAAAAAATCTTTTTTTTTTAACGATCGCATTGTGCTCGGGAACGGGGAACCTATTTTATATGCAAATTTGACGATCGAATGATGGGAGCGAGAATGGATGGAGAACCGGATGTAAGGACAACAAGTAGTCACTTGACATATGAGCTGTCATTGTGATGTGTTGTGATTCATAATGATGATGTCTTTCAGTTTGAATGAGTTAAGAGTTTCTGTTTCTGAAGTTAAGGCGTGGAACCTAATGAATTTAAGTGGGAATACTCAATCTTTTTTTAGGCGAGGCCATAAGGACAGACGGAATGTCAATCAACTCTTAAGTGGCATCGGCGGTATTAACACTTTGCTTTTCTTGATTGATGATGAATGCATTTTCTCGTGGGCTGCTGATGGGAATGCGTTGATCCGACAGCAGTGCCACCACTTTTTCAGCTGTCACTTGGAAAAACTGACAACGGCGATGCAGGCGTCACCTTATAAAGATGGTTGAACATGTGTTTCGTTGTTTTGATCGACATTTTTTTTTTGGTGCGATTAATGGCTTCTGTCGGGTAAGGGTCATCGTTGAACGTATTGCTGGACGTGGTGGCACTGCGGGGATTAAATTGTGGAGCGATTGACAGGAGAAATAAGTCGAACGTGCGTGGCTGAAAGCAACTAGCACAAGACTGGGCTAGGTGGAGAGGCGTGTTGGCTGAGGGCCAGGTCCTCAACGGTCTGTAGCTCCACTCAAAGAAGAAGTACAAAATTGACAGGAGAGCTGACCGAAGTGTTCAACCATCTTAAAAAAGTGACGCCTCCTTTATTCTGTAAGATTCCGACAATAACTAACTTAAGTAAACTCAAGTTCTTTGGAGCTTCTTTGAAGTGTCAACATTAACTGTCATTAAGGCACGAGCAGAGTTATTAACTTTGTTTCCCAGTTAGTAAGCAAAATAGAACGAAACTCAACGAAGCTAAACGAAGATGTTATTTTAGAAGTATTGTCCCTATAGAGGATGTGTGACTTTCCATCCTTCCGACGGATCGAAGTACACTCTTCTAAGTCACCACTGCTCGTCATCTACTGCCTGTGTTACACTGTTATTTTCAATCTGTCACGCTCTCTCTGTTCAGACGCTTCAAGCCTTCTCTCTCCAACAAACATTTGCGGAATTTATGGAAATTAACAACACATTCACTGACGTCTATCATCGCCTATTTTGCATTCACTCTCCCCATTATTCGATTCCAGGTGCGGCGGCTTTGATTGGTCGTTGAACCAATTCCACTGGCTTGTCCTACATTGTTATGCAAAGTAATGCCCGGGCAACCTCAATAAACAACTTGTCGCCGGCACAATTAATTTGACACGAAGTGCCAGCAGGGGGGCTTCAGCTAATAGTACCCTTTTCAAATTCAATATTCACTCCTGTCAGTCTGTAGCATCTGATGTCATCCCCTCGGATTACAATTACGTTGCCGCGTCACTGTTCCAAGCCGGGTGTTCCTTTCCAAACGGCAACACCAATTTGCCTATTCTGCGTTGTATTAAATGGCCACAATCGAGAATCTCCGGTGAACAATGGCGTTGTAGTCACAGTTGTACTATGCGCGCAATTAATGCCGAAATAAGCGCACTAAGCGAAAGCGAATAAATCAAACGAATTCATCAGGCGATAAATCTGAGATTCCCAGCTGCGCTCGTCCAGCGCGAAACTCGAAAGCGTCTCAAGTTGCTGGAGATTACAAACAAGTGCTCGCCGCTTAGCCACGAAATATAATATCCGGTTCCAGCCGGTGACTGTGGCGGTGGGACGGTTGGGCGGCCGCACTGGCGGTGGTTAGATGAATAGCTTCCACCATAATTACGATCTCTCATTATATTTTGATTTCGACCGATACAAGTGTAAATTAATTACCCCCTGTGTTTTTTGTTCGTGTGAATTGTTCTCTTGGGCCCGACTTGAGGTTTTGTTGCTCCCTGGGCCGTGTGTTTGTGGGTTCTCGGGGGTTTCCGTGTAAGTGATTATCAATCTGTTTCTCTTGGTGGCAAGAGACCCGCCACGCGACAAGGAGGCTAATGGCGAAGCCACTGATGAGGTGAGTCACTAATTTCATGGTCCATAAACCACTTCATTGCGCCACGCAATAAACTCACTCGCAAAAGGATCGTTAATTGCTCGTGCTTAGCCCATTCTTGGGTCAACAGTTCCGACGTTAAGTTGCGTCAATTTCGGGTTGATGTCGGATCTCGCAGATTCCTCGGTCTCAGATGGATAGCATGTTAGGGGACTGAATCCGAGGAGAATTTGTTTCACTCAATTAATCGGATGGGTCAAAGGTTTAGTTGGGTTTTGAGATGAGGTGAGGGAATAAAGTATTATTTTTATGCTGGCCCGAGTTGAGTGCCCAATAGTTGATTTTGTTTTCGAGCCTTTGCCATGATTGAGTTGGCTGGGTTATAATCATCCCTGCAGGGTGCGGCTGACTGACAAGCGCAACGTTAACCGTGCAACAAATTAGAAAGTTTCATTATTTTGTTGGTATAGCAACTGGTTTAGTCAAGGTGCCAGCACGGTTGATTGTTAGCTAGAAGGAAAGCAATCTCCAAAGGCTATCTAATTAGTGCCTGACCCGTTTGAAGGCAAATTAGTTTGCTATCAAGCGTAGTTTTGCTAGAACGTCGAGGAACTTACATTGGCACAGTCCACCCCTTTGTAGATTTCAAGTCACGAGAAGACAGTTTGCATTTCACTCAGTAGCAAAAAGTTCTGCGAACAACTCTTAAGAAGTGTTACACATTTTATCTCTCTACTTACAATCAGTGCTGTCGACTTGAAGTGCCGATCCCGCCCACTTTTCGTTTTATGTGACGCTGTAGTTTGACGTGGATTTTCAGGCGAATCGCTTCCTCTCGCGCACTCCAAGTTGGTGTAGAATCCTAATGTGTTATCTTAAGAGCAGCCGTTCGCAATTTCGTTCCCCCAAAGACTCGGAGTAGAAAACCATTCTACATTAGGCGTCGGATGCGTACATTATGGGATTGACTCCTGTTCCTGTGCAGTCCCTGTAGTTCGTGGTTTAATCTTCTCCTTCAGAGTCCCTCAACCCAAACAGGACGAGTCGCTACTTTCAGTCAATCATGATAATGTCACCGACGTAAGCTAGCTGTTGCATTAGGTTTTGGAAACCCGTGTCAGTCCAGTGGTGACCAGTAAGCTTCTCGACTGCAACGTTGGCAAACCAACACAAAAACACTCGTGTACTACACGTCATGTATAGCTCTCCTGATCTCTGTTTCTACTTGGTAAGCAATTTAAGCGCTTTATTAATTTCAGAGGTTAGAGTGTTGCCTCAACAAAAACGGCTTAACTGATGTACAATGTTTAATTTAACATTTGGTATTACGTCTGATATCGATGAAGTATTTTTTTATGTCCTACAATGTCCTGCGCTTGCATCGGGTTATTCAAATCCGTGTGTTCGTGTTTGTCGTTTTATGATGGAACACCTCATCATGTGGCAGCCGACTTAGCATCCACGATGAAAAGAGGAGAGGAGCTATACATCGACATTCTGATTTAAATTCAATGAGTTATGGCGAGTGTCGAATACCAAAAATCCTAGTCTTTCGTTAAGAAGGTTAAACCAGAAAGGGACGTTGACTTTACATTGGTATATATTTAGCAAAGTTTTTATACATTCTGTGTCTAAAGTAGTTAAGTGACGTGTACTAGAACGTTCAAATTTGCCTGCACTTACCATAGAATTAGCTCTGAACACAATCGGAGCCAAGAAAGGAAAATCCTCACTGATGGCTCTAAGACCAAACAAGAGTTTGGCTTTGGCGGTGGAGGGCGTCAACATTAGACTGAACACGACGTTAGTAAAATTTGTGTCGGCTTGAAGAACAGATGGAAGAAGGGGCGTAGTATTTGTGTCTACAGCGACAGCCAAGCTGTGCTTATTGCCTTGCTCAACCACTCCAATTTTTCGATGAATTTGATCGACAGTCTAAAATTCCTAACATCTATACAAGTCGTGAGTCACTATACAGTATAAGGATCACAGGACGTATTCTTGAATCCCAACCAGCGTTGTGACTACCGGCGTCTTGGCTATCTTCCAATATTTGATTGAACCACTCGAGAGCACAACCAGAGGGGGCATGGGCAGGATGTAGACAGACCAAGCGAATGCTCCCTACAGCCTGTACGTGTCATTTTGTTATCTTGAAAGAATAGACTGCAGGCGTACTGGCGCAATAACAACCAACTACATCTTCGCCAAAAACCTTAGTGTGCTTGGCCTAAGCGATAAGATCCTCTGGAAAGGACGACGACACTGCAGAGCACCTTCTTTACCACTATCCCACCCTTGCTTGAATCAGGTGGTAGTTATTTGCTGCTGAAGAGGTGAATCATTTTGATTCGTGAAATAAAAAATATATGGTGGAACGTGGATGGTTTTTAGAAACTATGCAGAAGGGAACATTTTAAATATGCGCGAGAATTGGACAAAACCTTTAAGAATACTGCATGTACAAAGAAAACGACATGAGGGCAAAGATTGCAGTCACACTTAAGCCAGAGTAGTCCGAGTCTATCCTATTCCGCAAACTAACCACAAAATTTTAATGGAGCGATGTAAATGACCGACGCTAACATTTTTCAGCTTCGTCAAGGTGTTAAAGTATAGCGCGCCTGAGCAGCAAAATCTGCGAGACGATAGGGAATTGCAGTTACAGAGAAGGTATTCAGTGGTGAAGGCCTGTATACCAATGGCGCAGTCCCGGTTAACACTTTAATTGGGGTCCTTAAATTCAGCCTACTCATATTTATCAAGTCAATGATATCAGATCAATGATAGGCCTTGCATGTTTCGAAATGAGGCATCCAGTGTCCGTGGTCCATCTACATTTGGTGTGGTAATGCGTTTCGAGCTAGATGTTTAGCTGTAGCTATATGAATGGACGGCTGGTCACCATCCGGAGAGAGCTGTGAAGTGGTTCAAGATGCTTATTAAGAAAGCAATTGAATTCCTCTTGGAACAATGACATTCATGAGCAATTTTATTTCTTAAATTGATTTTTCTTTTTTCAGTTGACAGAAGTCTGTCAGAAAAAAATTAAATCTGTCGTGGTAAAAAGAATGTAAATTGTTGAAGGAGAGAACTAATGTCATTTAAACACTGAACATATTTCACAACATATGGTATCATTGTCGATACAACATATAATGTAGGTATTAACAGCATGCCATACAAATTTTCTTGTTCTATTTTTAGGGAACGCAGATTGAAACTGGCCTCTAAAATCACTTCGAACATGTCGTCGTAATGATCCAATACTCGCATTACATCCTTCGACTTTTTTGGGACTCTTTACGATTATTTAATCATTTTAGTGAACATTTCCTTATTTATGCCTGTTTTAAAGTCATCATCTTGTTGAGACAAAGCGCCCTGTAGCCAGCAAGCATTTGTGACTCACTTGAAAAGCTCTCACCATCTAACGGATCACATGAACTGCCTTTGTCTGAATTGACATACTTTCTGAATCATTTTCGATTCGGCGAAAAGGACCCGGCAATTGTGAAAATAAGGAAATACTTAAAAGCCGCGACCTAGAAAGCAAATCTCAGACGATTCTCGACTCTCGCAAGGGTCTACTGAGCCGGTGCACGAGATCTGAAAACCCATTAACCTCACGTGACGGCAGAGCGGAGGATCGGAATTGAATGAGTAAATCAAAGCGTCTTTAAATAAATAAAAAGGAAACAAGTTTACTTCTTTATTGGTTGTGTACACTTCCTGGACCGAATTTATTCGCTTTATAACTCATGGTGTCAAGGACCGGAATTGCAAGTGCATTATTACGGAGCGGTGTGACTTAATTCCGTGTTGACATCAAAGGTTTACCGAAAAAGCTGGTTGAGTGGAGATATAATTTCATCATGTTTATGTTGTTTTTTCGGGAGGATTTCGGTTTAAAAGAGGAGATGTGAGTGATTTGTAAGGCAAAAGCGAAGCGATTCGATTCAGATGAAGGAGGATGGTTGTCATTTTGGTTGACAGTTGCATCAGTTTCTGCAACGACGAAACAACCGAAAATAGGCCGGCGGAACGACATACTCTCGTAGCGTCCTCAGAAAACAAGAAACTTACTTAAAAACGCCAATCCTTGAACCGCAACTATTGCTGTATACCCATATAGTGACAAGAGCTAATCTCGTGAACACACCTACATGGCGTACATATTTGAAGATTTCATTGGAAGCCACGACTTAAACAACATCCTTCACCGCGACGCAAATGGCCGCAGAAAAATAGACTTTTTGGACGAGCCCCCACTTCAAATCAATCCCACAGCAAGAGCCTTTACTGCCTCCGCAGAACCCGACTCGCACACACACACTCCGTCTGTTTCAGTCCACGACGCAGGCGCAGCACAAAGGACGCGGCTGAAGAGAGTTATTTCTGGAACACTGCTCCTCCAGACCAGGAGTTTTATCGTCTTCCCTCCTACGTCTCCTGTTGTTAATCAAGCCGAAACTGTGTTCCTCCGTCGAACATCCACCATCCACAGGCCGTGCGCAATCCAATCTCATTTATGCCCAAGTCTCGATAAATCTAACTTCACGAGCCTCTTCACCATCGTCGTACTGCCATCTTGTTCCTTTTTCTGTGTCTCTGCGCTGGTTCTCCTTCTTTTTTGATTTGTTGTTCTTTTTTTTTTTTGGTTTTGTAATCCCTCATAAATTCCTCCTGGATTCCATCATCATTCACCATTTGTTTGCAATTCAGCATGCAAAGACCCACTCATTGGTATTCTGGGTGAGGCATTGAATTGATTGCAATCACGACCATCGACCACTGCGTCCGCGGTTCCACCGGTGAAATGTACACTTGACGGCAAACGGCAGCAGCTTTCCCAAACTCATTTGGACAAAGGCCACTCTTTCATCCTCACTCTCTTTCTAGCTCCCTGTTACATTGTTGTCGCGCAGCCGAAAGGTTCAGAAAATGCAGCAATAATCAACGTGAAAGAGTTCGACCACGGTCAGCCGAAAATAATCTTCGCAGCGATTGCGGTGAGGACTCTTGTTCGTGACACTGCACTTAATCGACTGCAGGTGAACGAACCCGATCTTGTTGGCTTACTCGCTGCAGCTCCGGAGAACTTTCCAAAACAAACTGTTACGAATTAAACTTGGAGAGAATGTGGGAAAATGGGTAAAAAAAAGTGACTTGGAGATGCCGGGGATCGAACCCGGGGCCTTTCACATGCAAAGCGAACGCTCTACCACTGAGCTACATCCCCTACGAAGATTTGGATTTTCAAAAACAAATAAGAGATAAGGTGTGGTTTTCTATTTTTTCTCATGCATGTTAGGATGCTCAATAGGAACAGATAATCGCAATTAGAGAGGAATTTGAACTACCCACGTGGTGGTACAATGGGCCTATTGTGGCCGATGTGAATAAATGCCACTACTTAAAAATTGGTCCGTTCATCAAACATTCAACAATGCATGACAAGTGGAATTTTATCTCAGACAACAACCGAATTGGCGAACCGGTACAAATGTCAGTCTGTTCAGTGTGCAGAGTTGTGTCTTAGGTAGGTATCACATTTTACTGCAGTTGCAGTTTTTTTGAGCTCAAGGCAATGAAAAAATTACAATAGGTGTGTTTTTTTTGACTAATCAGTACTCAGCTTAGTAATGATTCTCAATAAAACGCATTTTTGCTGAGTGAGAAAGAGATCAATATGAATATGAAAATTCTGAATGAGATTTTTCGACGCATCCTAGTAATGACAGTGAAATTTTACGAGGTAGTTTTAACTCAGTAAGTTGTTTGGTGTTGCTTACCGTGTAAAAACTGACCGTGTACAGTAAGAACCGCACAAGCTTCTTCCAGAAAAAACACACCCATTGATAAGTTATTAATCATATATCATCCGCCGGAATGAGGTGTTCGCATGCTAAAGCTTCACAGACCGTAATATCGCAAGCCAGAGCAAAATGTCATAGGAACAGTCACTCTCAACTTAAAGGTCCATTCATATGAGCGGCGAACTGCGAACGCGAACTTTCAGAAACAATCCTTTTCCAGCAAATATAAACAACAAGTTAAACCTCTTGGTATGCAAAAAGATTGTAACTGAACTATCGAGTTTTTTCAAAGACAAGAATCCCAATAATAGTTGGTATAAGTATCCTAATTATTGATTTGAAAGTTTTTCTCTGCGAATCAATCATTCTCTCCGCGAACTGTCAAACTGAATTCGTAATACACAAACGCAATCCAAAGACGAAAACGCGATCCACAAACTCACGACCAAAAAATTCGCAGTGATGTGTCAGTTTGCACCCGTAGTTCTCTTCGAATGAGACAACCTTATAGGAATGAGTTGTCAGAGTTTGCGAAGTTCGCAGTTTGTGGCGAACTCATATGAATGGGCATCTGGCGTTTTGCTGATAGTAAAATAATATGTCCATATTTTCAATGTGAAATAGTCTTTATTTCGAAATGGAAAACAAAGGTTTCTTTCTTTTAAACAACATTCTCGTAAAGTCGATAAAACGCTTAGAACGCTTGCCAAAGACCGAACGCTCGAACGCGACATTGCGATTTAGGCTTAATTAACGATTTTTCGCCACAAATTGAGAAGTTCGGAATCTAAACTAAAACTGCTCCTCTGTGGAAGACTAAAAAGCTGTATCGAGTAGCACGACAAGTCTCCACCGCAGGCCGTGCTTCTTTCATAATATAATAATAATATGGGTGGCGCTACAGCCCGTAGGGGGCTTGGACCTAGCTTCTCAGCAACCACTCGTGTTGTGCGTACACTCTCTCACGAGTGGGAAGGACCTACAGTTTTATGCCGACTCCGAACTGCCAAGTTTGAGAAACTTTCTCTAGACTGGAAATACTCTTTGAGCATTGTCAGTAACTCGAAAGAGGTGGGGTCGTGAAAATTGTTTTCCTCGCACTGAGCACTAATCGAACCTACGACGTCGAGGTTGGGGTCGACGCACACAACGCCACGGGCCACCCTGTGTACCTAATATTCCTAAAGCAAAGAGTGTCTGATTAAAAATATAACTCACTTGTTTTTTAATTTGCCATCACACACAGAAGAAATCAAAGAAAACCTCGAGAAAAACATCGCACAACACCCATCCCATCCCAGACAACAACCGCACCATTTCCAATCTACTACAATTTCCACCACCAACCACATCTATCTCCCTTCACACAAACCATCTGCTCCCTTCACTCTCACCATACGCGCTAATTGGATACACAAACAAACTGAGCTTGTCAAAGTCAAACAATTAGAACCATGTATGGGTAATTTTTGCACGTGCAATTTTCACACAACTAAAAATAGTTTGACGTTTCAATTCCTCCTCTTTGATGGGCTGGAGAAAGAAATTTCTTGTCAAATGCCGGAGAAAATAACCCGGTAGTGATAGTGATTTTGTAAATTAAAATAAATTTAGCCGTCAGTTCGAATAATTTACAGTGTTCCGTCATGTGGTTCCTCATAAGTGCTAATGTTTGCAAATTGCGCCAAATTAGACATTTCCCGATAGCAGCGCTCAGTCCGCCAGTGTACCTGCGTTCACCCAGATTGACTTTTATAACATCGCCAAAATGTCGTCAAGAGGTAAGTGGGTGAAAACAAATCATGTTTCCCTTTAGAAAATCATTTTTCCCGTCCCTATGCGGCAGGTATTGTGTAATGAAAATTGCAGTACAAGTGCCCTTCAACGGAATTGAAAATGTGTAAAATCGAAACTAACACACCACTGGTTACGTTTATTTCTATTTCAACCCTAAAGGTAGTCAAGTGCGCGTGGCCTTCTGACGGGGGGAGAGGGCTGCTGGTTGGTGCATTGAACCCAAGAGAGTTTCGATCAGTTTTCTGTTGGTACACACACTAACTCAGCTTTATGCTCCCCCGGACATCTGATGCGGTTATGAGCTGAGCTGAAGTAGCCCTCCCGCATGTGGCAAGGCAATGGGGCTTGCGAATTGGTTGACCCACAGTCCGAGCTGTGGATGTGTACATTTAAATTAACTCAGATGTTGAGGCTGTCGTTTGGCAGTGATCACTGCCCACGAGTGTGGGGTACATTTAAATGCAATTAATAATTTGGGTAGTGTGTCACGTCGGGGGATTTGTGTATTCGTATGAACACATGTGGATTCTCTTGTGGAAATTCAAGTCATGTGACGTGATGTAGTACTGCCTGCAGTTGTATTCAAATAAATTACATACATCATCTTGTGTATGTTTTCTGAGCAATCGAAATGCACGGTATTTGAAAAAATGGGTAGACAGAGATAATTTCGTTTGGGTGGCATATCAGCCGCTTTTTGTTTCGGCCACCGACAGATAGTGAGGAACGTCGATCACGTACAACAACCTATCGCTGGGAATGATATCGGCGACCGATAAACAACTGCCGATAATGGTTTGGATTCGTGCTCGGGTCGGCTTTAATGTATTTTAGATGAGCTTCTCTGTTCAATTGATCACACTTGCCGGTTTGTATAATGAATGGAAAGATGAAGTTTAAGACATCAGATAATTTTTTGACTGCAGCTGGGAGTCGTAATTTGTAGAGACGGAAAAACACGTGTAATGTGCAAAGTTGGTATGTCATAATCCTGGAGTTGCCCACTTTTCTATCGACTCCCTCGAAACGTATTATATTTTTATTGCTTATTATTGTATGTGAACAAGAATTAAGAATTAAAGAGAGTCTTGTCTAGCAGAACGAAAGGGGGTATGGTAAAGTAAGCGTCGTTGGATGGCGAAGTAGTCTGAGTGCCTGCTCGTGGTCATCGTGGTCCCAGGTTCGAATCCCAGTAAAAGCAAAAGTCAATACGCTTTTATTTCATCTGGTTTTCAAATATAGTCCGTCATCCTTTGCCGTTGGGATCAAATTAGTGGCACTGGGTATCACAATAGACCAACAATGGTCTAAATATACATGCAATTTCGCACAATAACCGAACCTAACCTAAGCGCAGTTGCAATGATATACGTTTCATTGGAAAGATAATTTGACGTCACTCTCTGATGATCATATTATGATGTCTGGCTTGCGCCCATCGCGACTACTTCCAACGTTAATGCCGGAGATTGGTAACCTACTCTTACCTATCCCCATAAATGTGATAATCAATCAAGCCGAGTTCACTGGCCGTGGTGTTCTTTTTAATTAATTGATTGCATTGCGTAATGTTTGGCAGTCAAGCGCGTGTTATTGAAACCATTTCTTCCACCTTTATGTTGTCAGTGATCATTGACCATAGCACTCACGTCAGTTTCGGCATGTGAACCTATTTTTTTTTTAAATAATTGGAAGGAGTACGCAAGCAGCAGAAGCTATTTGCAAACGTTGCACAGACGTGAGTAAAATGTGCGATGTTTGGCCTCTGAGCTCTTAATTAACTTTCTTCCGCCGTTTAATGTGACTAATCAGAGTGTGTTGAAAGTTAAGTTTTAGCCGTTCAAATAGGAAGACAATTCATGACATTCTTCAACAGTGCTAAATTTGAACTCCAAGCACTGAGCTATGACACCTACACAGACCGGTTTGTGTCTTTACTGTACACTAACTGCCGGAAGAGCATGCTAGAAACTCCAATAAATTACTTCTGGCATCTCACTTCTTTTGTGCATCTGCTGGAATTTGTCTGTTCTTTGGTACGAAACCCCAGCAGGCTATCTTCTGTTCTCTTCTTAATCATCTGTTCGAATTAGAATATCCCTGGTGGGACCAATATCATTCTGGGTTAACTAATGTTGGTCCTGCCTGACAGCACGACCTCTAATGTATATAGGAACATAATTAAGAGTTCTAACCCCATTCGCACAAGACTGTTTCCAATGACGTCGTATCACATACAAACTTTCGAGCCGTTCAATTCAAGCTGTTTCGGGCTGTTTCGGGATTCAAGTCTGATATAAACTAATAAGGAGTGGTGTCCTTCTGTTCGTCTCTGTTCTATCTCCGACACTCTTTATTTTTATAAACGATCTCCTGCCTCCTCCTGCCTTTTAAACCTATTCCCTCTTTTACTGATGACAGCGCCTTCAACTTCTCATATTCGTTCCAAGACTCACGATATAGCCATTCGGGTGTAGAATTGGATCGGCAGCGTATGTGGTGGCCCGTGGCGTTGTGGGTATGTGCGTCGACCCCAACCTCGACGTCGTAGGTTCGATTCCAGCTCTGAGCGACAAAAATAATTTTCACGGCCCCACCTCTTTCGAGTCACTGACAATGCTCAAAGAGTATTTCCTGTCTAGAAAAAGCTTCTCAAACTTGGCCGTTCGGAGTCGGCATAAAACTGTGATGTGAGAACAATACCACGCACAACATGAGTGGTTGCTAAGAAGCTAGGCCCTGGTCCTCTATGGGCTGCAGCGCCACCCATATTATTATTATATCCTGCCTGCTGCTTCTAATCCAAATTACTCCTTCGCTGATGACGGCATCCTCAGATTCTTTTTTTCATTCCCAGACTCGACATAACCCCTTCGACTGTAGAATTGGATCGGCAGCGTATGTTAAGCACACTGAATTCTAATCTTGACAGCACAATTAACTGAAGCTAGAACAATAGAGCGGAGTTCAGTGTCAAAAACTCAATGCTGTCTTTTTGTCGCCCAAGCTAACTCCGTGTGATCAGCCATTATCCATGAGTGGCGCTTATGTCGATGAAACCGGAAAATGTTCCGTCCTTGATTTGTGAACGATCGCATACTAGACATCGCCAAAAATGCTGCGAAATGTTTCTGTTTCCTTAATCGATGCGAGACATTTCATCCCCTTTGGCTTTAAGCCCTAAGCTTGACTACAACGCTCATATCAGGTCCGTGCATCCAAGACCACACTACACCTAGAGAAAATTCAAAAGCTAGCGATTGAACTTATAGGAGACAACAAATACCGCGGAGTCATTAGACTTGCTGGATCACCGACGTGCCTTGTCTTCTTTGTTCTTGTTTTGTCGCTATTTTAACAAACAATGCTCAAGCGAGTTAGCCCATGGCATTCATCCTCTCCATGAACTCAGCCGCAATGTGAGAAATGCACCTCTCCAGGAATGCGCATCAGTTTACCCTTAAGCCTGCTTTCGGAAGCGCAGTCAAATGTAGACTCTTTTTTCAGCGGCACTACACGAATGTGGAATGCTCTTCCTAGCTATTTCCAAGACTAGAATCCCCTGATATTTAAGACCAATGTGCACAGGTACCTTCTCTCTCTCCATTCCTTCGGTCCCTGCTGTGTCTTGATCCCTAACTCTTAAGGATAATCCCTTTAGCACGCTCAAATTGTAAAATAATCGGGTTGTACAATAACTAGTCCTTAAGAAAGTTGGTTGATGGTGGATGATATGCGCGCAAGCTTAATCTTTAGCGTACTTCCACAAAACAATCTGGCGGCGTCTACGCACTTATGCTAAGTTTCGCAGTGCCCATTTAAGCTCCACTTCAGTTCACAAATTTATTCGGTTTCACAGTTTCGTTTAAACCTTCAACTGAGTTAAATTTGTAGTTTAAGTTAAACGACTGTTAGTTAAACCTCGGATCAGCACCGCGGCCATCTTGTTTCACTCTCATTTTCTGTCTCTTTCTCTCTGACATCTATAATAATAAGAATATAATATGGGTGGCGCTACAGCCCATAGAGGGCCAGTGCCTAGCTTCTCAGCAACCACTCGTGTTGTGCGTGCTATTGTTCTCACACGAGTGGAAGGGACCTACAGTTTTATGCCGTCTCCGAACGGCTAAGTTTCAGAAAGCTTTTTCTAGACAGGAAATACTCTTTGCGCATTGTCAGTGACTCGAAAGAGGTGGGGTCGTGAAAATTGGTTCTCGTCGCACAGAGCAGGAATCGAACCTACGACGTCGAGGTTGGGGTCGACGCACATACCCACAACGCCACTGGCCGCCATCTCTCTGACATTTGCTGTTCGGTAAACATTCACTGTTAAACTGGGAAATATATTTACATACCTAGGTTCAATTCCTGGTATGACAAAATAATTTTCACGGCCACCACCCGCCAGGTACTCTCCTCATAGTCGTGTTGTAAGAATAGGTCAAACTACAAGATAGACCTTAATAAAACTTAACGTCAAGTCCTAACACTGTTCACATCATGATAGAACTCGTTCAGAAACAAAAAACGAGTGGCGTTGGATAAAATCTAACACCGCCCTACACAACTTCGATTTGAGCCTAAACTATTGAGATTGTAATAAGAACTGTGACTCGCCAACGTATTAATTTTCAAAGACACCTTCAGAGCAAATGCCACACTCTACAGGGACTCGATGCAATACTTTTTCACAAACGACAAAAGTGCAAAATAAAGTGAGAAAATGAAACCCATCGTCGAAGACAATGTTGAGTACCAACTTGCCACTGTTCAAGCGTTAAATCGCCGTAGGCTTACGAAGAGAATGTTGAACAGAGCACTACAGGCAACCTACTTCGAACTGGAGCATCTTTCTGTGACTCCCGCACCTTCGGCAGTCTCTATGTTTTATGTTATGTAAAATACCCATTCTACAGAAGGCAGAATCGGACCACTTCATGTCCTCCAATTTGAATCACTTCCTTGCAACCGAATGCAGGCAAGGCATATGTTTCAGTTTCATCTTCTAATGAGAGTCTAGTAGTCAACTGATGACATTCACATCACATGTGGATATGTGGATTTAAGCATCACGGATCCAAAACTACATTCCTTTTCAAATAAAGTTTTCCCATCGTTGGGAATAAAGATACCACGGTTCATCCCTCCGAACGTTGACAGTTGTTGAGAAAACACATGCGCAGGTGCATGAGCCCGCTAGTCCCCGTCAATCAAAGTGCTCAACAGAGCGGCTACAGTCCACGGGCACTCACGAAAACTCATGAAACAGCATAGCATTCTTGCGCATAATCCGGATTCATGCAAAGAAACCCCGAAAACAAGTTTCACAAGCGAATTCCGAAAAGACACGAAAAACAAGTCTGTAGGGATTTCTCATTCAACACCCTTTGAGAACACATCTTGACAGTAAACAAAACGCTTTTGCAACGTCCCAGCACACCACACAATCCACAACCCCCGGTGCACACTCGCGATAGATAGATGGGCGAGCGAGCGCAAAACAGAAACAACCCCCACATGATGGGGTGCATACCGAGAGCACCACTACACAGAATCGAAAGCATAAACTACGATATGTTGCTTCCAACCACAGCCCATTGGCTCTGGCACTGGCGAACACAGTCTCTTGATGGCTGTTAAAAGCTTCACAACACAACTGCTGCTCGTTGTTCGTGCGGTCGAGCGTTGTCTGCTGCCTGTGCCTGTGCCTGTGCATTCCTCCCCTTAATGTAGAATTTAATAATTAAGAAAAGTGACGACGTCGCGCATCTGTCGGAAGTGTTCGAAATCAGTGCTGTCTTCCCGTGTTTTTCTCGCACAAATCTCACAAGGATCATTTGAAAAATTCCACTTCAATCGCTGGCTGACACATATCCTCGAGAGGAAGGAAGAAAAAAATAAGCTTTTCCCCGCAAAACAAAGAGCCGATATCCACCCATATACGTGCACTTTGTTGTTTGTTTGAAGAGCGCTGTACAAAAAGGAGCCATCAAAACACTCCACAACCTCTCGTGGTAGTTCTTCGTTTCGATTGCAACAAATCTGACACGAGCAACGGGGGTGTACTGCATTTAGAGTACGGTTAAAAAGGGATAACAAAAAGACACCACCCATCGACGACTCGAACTCGACATCCTGCCGAAGTTGAGAGAGTGAGAGAGACCAGTGAGATTTCCTCCTGCCGTCCGGATTTTCAAAAAAATTAAGACAGCACTGTGCAGAATTTGATTTGTGTGCGTTGTGTGATTTTTTTTTTGGTTAAATTGTATTTTTTCCCCTCGAGTACAGCCTTGTTTTCGAATGACATAGTGTCCTGTGAATTTGTTTATGTATTTTCTAATTTTATTCGAACATCATTTATTTTGTTTTCGGGATACTTCAACGACACCAACAACTACAACCACAACAACAACTACTCATCAACAACAGTACAAAGAGCATCAGGCGGCAATAATGGGCTACAATATCGATTGGATATTCCCACGTTTAAAGAACCCGTCAAATTTATGGTACATCGCGAGCACGATAGCGGTAGCAGCCGTTGGATTATTTAGCAAAATCATTTTAGGTACGTACTACAAGCTAATTCCCATGTTTGTCTTCAAATCGCATTTGTTTTTAAGATTTTTTGTGTGTTTCTTTTTTGTTTCATCTCATTCATCACCATCCGTGCTCGCTGTTCGTGCCGTCACCTGGTTAGGTGGTGGGCTGTTGCGAATTATCCCAACAAGAGCCACACAGAGTGATGCATTTTTCGAGTGTGTGTTTTAGAAGTGCATATCATAGACAGATTATTATTATTTGCCGAGGCCAATGCCAATGACACTGTCCTTGCGTGAAGGCAAACAAGAAAAACGAAAAAATGATGAGGAAGAAATGAAACCGAAGATTAATGTGTCACGGGAGGGAGGAAGTGATGTGTGTGCGAGTGTGCTTAGGTTATGCGCGTTTGTGGTCTCTCTCATCTGTTCGATGGATGCCCTTGCTCTCACACGTGCGCTGTGAAAGCTTTCACCTCCGCCCACCCCACGTCGTGGGTGGAAAGATGATTTGTCAGTTAATCGGATCATTCGACAAATGCTTTTGAGGCGGCTCTAGCAGCTGAATAGACGTACATTTTTTTGGCGCAATTTCCATCTAGAACCGATGTAACTGACTGGGTGACGCGGTGATTGTGTACATTTGCCTATTATTTAACTTGTCGGCAGCCTTGAGTGGGCATCGTCTCATTGCGTCGGGGGAGGTCTTGATTGGGAACTTTGTTAAAAAGAAGGTGGTAGCAGCAGCATTAAGTGTATCATCATTATTTTATTTCATGCACAGCGCGAGTGTCGGCAATCATGGGTGACTAGACTAGACATCCACTGCATGCCAATTTTCCAAGGACCTTGAAAGTAAACATTTTAGAGCCAATTCAACATCCACGTTCATTACATCTTGAGTTCAATGTTAGATTGTGCCGCTCAGTCGTGAACAAATTTGTGTGTATATGGCAAATGTCACACCACTTGTAGTTTTTTCGGTCGTACGGCCACGAGTTTTCGGTTTCACAAAGTATATCTAAAGGCCCATTCCTATGAGTGGCGAATTGCGAACGCGGACATTCAGAAACAACCCAGCAAATGCAACCAAAAAGATATATTTCTTGGTATGCAAAAAGCTTGTAACTGAATTAACGAGTCTTTTCATCGACAAAAATCTCAACAAAATTTAGCTCAAGTATCCTAATTAATGATTTAAAAGTTTTTCTCTGCGAATCAATCATTCTCTTTGCGAACTGTCAAGCTTTACTCGCAATATACAAACGGGCAACCGCAATCCACAATCACCACGACCAATAAATTCGCAGTGAAGTGTCAGTTTGCACCCGTTGTTCTCTGCGAATGAGAAAACTCCATATGAATGAGTCGTCAAAGTTTGCGAAGTTCGCAATTCGTAGCGACCACACATGAACGTGGCTTAAGGTGTTCGACTGTTGTCGACTGCATCACCTCAAAACCATAGAACTAAGTCTTCAAACGTTGGCCACATTATAAGTGTTTGAAGAACATTTGACACTTATTGGGAATAAAAGTGTTTGTAGCTGGTTAAAACTACATGTTTTCCATATTTTTCAGAGATGCAAATCTTTATTTGGACCTTTACATCATTTTCTGTCAAGTGGAAAGATGACATCCATCCATCCCATGTGGACGCCGCCAGTGTTGAATGTTGACACACTTTAGTTCCCCTTTTGTTATATTTGCCAGGACTGCACTTTTTTCCGAGGATAACGTATAGCATTTCTTTCGAATATTCTCCTTAAGGGCTGCAATGGTTTGTGGCTTGAGGAATAAACCACTGACTTCAAGTAGCATCGAAGTTTGTGATTGTTAAATCGTTCGATCTTGCTGGCCATGCCAAATCGCCCAAAAGGAGAGATTAGGCAACCAGGAAGCGTATCATATCCATTAACAGCGTCTTGTTAAAACCTTATGTTCACAAACACCCGCTCACCCAATTCCGGCTTAAAGAAGTCGTCATCACTGCCCTGTAGCGTTCGCTTCTAGGATTGAGCGTATTGTCGATTGCGATCCTTCTCAGCGACAGCAGCTATATTCACAAGCGACTCCCCTCATGGTCTCCTGTGGTTCCAGACGATCCAAGTCGAGTACCCACGGTGGCGAAATAATTGCTCACCTGGCGCGACACAATTAGGAAATCTACGTGGAAATGCATGCTGCGCTATCACCACAGACTGATTATTGGTCTGATTGACACAATTATTCTACGCTCTTGTGGAGTATAGCGCTCTATTGCTTGCCTGTTTGTATACTGCAGCTAGATGCAGCAGTTTTACATGGCTACTAGAGACATTGACATATCGCCTGTAGTCGAATCTCTTTTCTCAAAGAAGGTGATGATGACCACTGTAGCATAGTACTTTGGGGCGCTGTCATAATTTCACGACTCCACTTCTCCCGAGTCGTATCCATTGCAACAAATGTGCTACGAAAGTGCCCTGCATTATCCCGGTTAAAAATTGGTAAAAACACATTACCCATCTACACGATTAAACTCAGCCGATATTGTGAGGTGACAAATGGTTTGAGAGTATATATATATATATGGGCGGCGCTACAGCCCATAGAGGGCCAGGGCCTAGCTTTTCAGCAACCACTCGTGTTGTGCGTGGAAGGGACCTACAGTTTTGTGCCGACTCCGAACGGCCAAGTTTGAGAAGCTTTTTCTTGACAGGAAATACTCTTTGAGTATTGTCAGTGACTCGAAAGAGGTGGGGCCGTGAAAATTGTTTTCGTCGCTCAGAGCTGGAATCGAACCTACGACGTCGAGGCTGGGGTCGACGCACATACCCATAACGCCACGGGTTTGAGAGTATACCTGTCAAAAAAAAGAACAAGGTTTTCTTCTCAAATTCTTCGTCCGTTTCTCTACCAGCATTAAACTGTGGGTTCTCTCCGCTTCCGATACATATCGCAAGAAATTGCTTTAAAACATTAGCGCGATGATCGCGTGGAAGGATGTTTAAATAATTGCTAAGCCTTGTTCTCTGTGATGACTGAGTGTTTAATTGACTTCCCAAATATTCCTTCCAAAATGGTCAATCAAGGCATATCATGGTCATTTTGGATTCTACTTCCATTTCAAACATGAACTCATCTCATGCCTGTTCTGTTAAGCATTTATTTGAAAGTTGCTTGTATTTAGGATTTCAGCAGACGGTGCTGACAATCGTTGCACAGATGATTATATTACTAAATGATTTGAAGACAGTTGTGTGAAGGCAAATATTCACATCATCGAACCGACTTTAGAGGCGTATCTTCTTCTTTGATTGGCGCTTCAGTCCGAGGTGGACCTGGGCCTCAACCAACATGTCTCTCCAGCCAGCACGATCTTTCGCCAGCTGCCTCCAGTTGCGCACACCAAGTTGGTTGAGGTCCTTTTGAACTTGTGTGCGCCATCTTGTGCGAGGACGTCCTCTGTTGCGCTGTCCCAATGGCTCGGTGTCGAAGACTCTTCGGGCCGGAGCTGTGGTGTCCATTCGCTCTACATGACCTAGCCATCTTAAGCGTTGGATCCGAAGACGCTTAACTAGGTGCATGCCGCTGTACAGCCCGTATAGTTTGTGGTTGAACCTTCTCCTCCAAAAGCCATCAACGCAAACAGGACCAAAGATCGTACGCAGACCTTTCCCCTCAAAACAACCAAGAGCTTCTTCATCCGCTTTCAATAGCGTCCATATCTCTGCGCCATAGAGCAGGACTGGGATGATTAGGGTTTTCAGAGGCGTATCTGGGCATCAACAAAAACAAAAAAAGCCTCAAGTGCCCTTAGTGCAAACAGAAACAAAGATCGAATCCAAAACTTCTGCGGAAGACCAAGGTCTTCGTTATCCATATTGTTCAGTTTATGGCTCTGTGTCTTAGAACAGGACAGAGTTGGTGCATGTGAAGTATACACTCAGTTCTTCGAAGTTGCCTCTCTTACTTATTTTATTCTTAAGCTTAAGGAAACATGGGTCGGCAAGAGTTAGTCTGCGCGCTGAGCTCATTTTAACGAAGCCTTCACTACCTCGATGCAATATCTGCCCAATGTGACGCTTTTTCGTTGACGTCGATATTTGGGGGTCTTTTTTTGAATACAGCATATTCCTTTTTCTTCCTTCGATGACCGACGGACACGTCATAGACCATTTCGTCACAATGGTAGAAAAAGCGTAATGGACGACGCGCTGCGATCGCTAAATAAGGTCACTATAATTTGCGTATGCTGGGAGTTGGACGGGAAAATAATGTCTCTAGTCTCTATCTCCTTAAAAATGAGTTTGAAGAAATTACATGACAGAGCGTCGTCAGCTTCTGGATAACCTTTTTTAACCTCGAAATCCTCGGTACGTTCTTTGTAGACCTTATTGGAGTAGCGCGACTATTTGATCGTTAAGTGCAAATTTCCTAAAAAAGCACAGATGTGACACACATTGCCTAATTTAGTCTTATATTACCTTTTAAAAGGAAAAGTGCACCATTCAGATAAGTGCGCAAAAAGTTGAAGCCTGAACGATATCGATTTTAATTGGAGCTTACTACTTAACATTTGAGATCAGTGCTGTCAGCATTTTCGAAGAATCATTACCCGACAGTAGAAGATAATTTACCTTCTCGCTAAAAATGTATCACATTCCCTGGAATCCTTTGAAAATATAAGAAATCATAAATATTTGCAAGTGCATTTCATCAGAAGAAATGTACCTTTTCTCGTGTATGTTTTTCTCAATTTCAATCATAGTATACTTGGAATTTTCCACGAACGGAGAGCACTGTGTTCAAGTAATTCAGTAAGGGAGACGTCGTGCGCGTCTCTAAGGGAACTCGGAAGCTTCTATGTATTTCTTCCATATCCATTATCCTCTAGGTTGCATGTTTTTCTCGTACTTGCTTTATATCCTGTCGTCTTCGGAAATAGGAAGGTATTCCGGTCATAGCGACATCATACGAGTATACGATTTCTCAGAAAAGAACCTCTGGTGGGTGGTAATAAGGATTGTAAGAATTCGAACCAACCCACGCATGGCGGCATTTGTACGAGAAACATGATACATACTGCGTTGGAGCTCCTATTTTAGCCTCACGACGGTCTACGTACGTCAAGGGAGATCTAAAATAACAATCCTTATGTGGGTCACATGTTCCCATGTTTATGGCTTCGTGAATAAATGTCAATCAAAACTGGGCAGAAATTCGTCGATGGACAAGGTGACATTCAGCTCTAAAGCCGGCGTTCTGTATTATTTGACTGGTGTCAAGTGTCAACAGAACGCACTCTCTCACGCAACTGTTTCGACATGTTGAACTACTGTCCTTGCGTTGTGTTACGTTGCTTTCGTATTTGCCTAGTTTATTTACAAGCCTATGAACCGCAGGATTTTGGGCATTTCTGTTCCTTCTTGGGAGAGGAATGTAGCACCAGTGAGCCTTGTTTTTTTTCGGTGCAATCTGCTTGCGCAACATTTCACTTGCAGGCGATGAATTCTCTGTAAAGTTCGTACCTTGCTGCAGTAGAGGTATAAAATAAGCATAATATGGGTTCCAGGGAAAAGAAAGGTTTTCGGTAATGAGAAAGTCGATACACTGGCTAAAGAAAAAGCTGTCCTCCATAGCGCGTCTCCAATGGAAGTACACATTCCACTTTAAGGCAGAAATTACTTCACATTCCTTGAATATGGTAAACCTTAGATGCTTTCGGTAAACTATGGAATATATGAGAACACATAGCCAGTGCGCAACATATCCTTAATTAACGATCTTCTAAATAGGACTTAGAGAGATATTGTTAAAATTACAGCAACTTATACTTAGACTAGGATTTCCTCATAATATACGCCTAGTTAGACTAACATGACAGAACAAGCATCCTTGACTTCCTTGCTGTGGTTTTGTCTAGCGGTTACCAGAACAAGGCAACGAAACCTCTCTCTTCCTCTCCAGCCGAAATCTCTGGAATGAAGATCAATGAATTGTTAATGTTCCTGAACGCTGTACGATCAGGGTTGTCAGGTTTTAAATAGAGAAATAGCCAAAAATCGCCCCTTTTTCATAGTTTCCATTATCGCCAAGTTGAAAAAAAATTAATGTCAAAAATAAATAAAATAGAAACATTTCATACAAAAAAACGTTAAATACCACTCAATGCTTACGTACTAGCCTTGGTGCGTTGAGGTAGTAAGCCCCACTGATCAAGTAATCGATCGAGATCACTGCTTAAGACCTCGAATCAACTTCACCAGAAAGTTGTCCCCTCGTATCAGTTTCGCCCTCGTGTATAGGACCTTATTGGAGTCGAATTTTTCTGGGACTCTGCTGTTCTGTGAAGGCGAAGGCGTGCCATAAGACAAGCATTCTCAAAAATCCGAATCATCTCCATCAATCTTACAGTCATTTTGAACTTCACGCTACACAGCTATAGGTGAGCTTTGGCCTCAGCAGATTACCTTCCTCCCCGCATCGAGTTGGCCGTTGTAAAACAGTCGCTTTGTCTAACTACTAGTCATTAACAAAGGGAACTTTAACCATAGGCTGTGTGGCTGTGTGGTGCTTTGGAATTTGCATTTAAAGTAAATTGTTTTGTTTTTTTGTTATTAATTCTATGGACAAGTGATGCATATGAATGAATATCAATTTATTATTACAAATGGGGTGTATTCAGATTCAGATCCTAACAACGCGAAAGATGTGAAGTTTGATTTACGAAAAAAATCGCCAAAAACTCAAAATGTCGGCGATATACCAATTTTTGTGTCGCCAAATGAAATTTAATATTTAAACCGCTACATCTGACAACCCTGTGTACGATGGTTCTAAGGGCTCACCTTTCTCTTTGCGCCTACGTTCTACACCACACCTTTGCTTTCCTTCTACTCTCTCCCTGAGGGGCTGCCTTTAGGCATTATTGTATGGTATTTGCGAATTTGGCCTTGCTTTTCCTATGTCTAACCTTTCTTGCCAACAAGATGGAAAAGCTTGCTCTCAAAATTAGGGTGTGTAAAAGTACTCTTATTCTTTTGAGCTTTCTTAAATCTATCTGCACGCTGGCTATAAAGGAACAGATGCAGCCATTTCTCTGCGGCTATTCATGACTGTTAGTAAGGGAGTTGGTAGACCTGTTGTTGCTAAAACGCCCACAATGAAAAATTGAGTGATCTGCAATCTTTCACTTCTCCCGCATATTCTGGACAGAATGGCAGGTATTTCCGATAACCTCCATGGCACGACAAGAACTTCATGAAATCGTTGTTGCAGTTCCCGGGAACTCTCCAAGTACAGACTCCTACCGCGGGCATCAGTTTATGAGTCATTTGCCAGCGTCCCATCTGGCTTGCCACAGTGCTGCAGATGTTGCCTTTTCGTCTATCTTCATGCGTCTTGTGGTAGTCTCCACCAATTCGCCTTAGATGGACCAATCTGGTTGGCGACAATATCGATAGGGATCATATCCGCAATTACGCAGGTTGCTTCGTCCAAGATTGTACTGAATCCACTGATTATTGCGCAGAAAACTTCTTTGTTGTGTCCTTGGTGGCGAGAGCGCCTTCCCGTACTGGTGCAGCGTAAAGAAGGATAGCACCTACCACTCTGGTAGGCGAGTACCCGGGCCCTCCACTTTAGCATTCCGGAAAGTGCTTTCTGCATCGTTGATGCTGTTATACTGCAGTCTTTTATAGTCTTAACGTGTTTTTAATCTGTTAATCTGGGAACCAACTTAGAAGTGTATGTAGTCCACAGTCTTTCGGTTGACTATTAAAACAGCTTCGGTCTTCTGATGAGCTGGGTAGTAAGTGTTTATTAAATTTCCGTCAGTTTTTGATTGATTCTGGTTTGGTCACAGTGACCACTGCCATGTCGTCGGCTAAGCCATTGCCCCTGACTCTTGTGAGAGGTGCAATCGTACACTCGTACACTCCAAGGATTGATCGCTGGGGAATTTCCACTGCCGCGCAGCAATTTTCGGAGTTAACGACACTCAGTACTAATTCGGTTCGTAAAGAACGCCACATAAAACTACACATTATCAATTTTAGGCGCCACCACTTCACTTCTTTCTTAAGTTTTAAGAGCGACCGAGGAAAAGGGATTATCCGCGTCGCCTTCTACGCGGGATGACCAAGTTCAATAGTTATCTAGCCAAGCTCTTCCAACTTCCATCGACAGAGAACTGCATGTCCCGTCGTTTGGCCCATATTCAACTCAGACTGCTCCTTGAATGCATGCGTACGGAATAAATTCATATCCAACAAAAGTCCACAAATGATCTTGATCTTCCGCCAACGTCCAATGCCTTGGAATTCCAAGAAAACTCTCCATTAAATGCGGTCATGTTTCTTTTAATTTATCTGGAAACTGCTAATTGAATTTCCTACCTCCTAGATCATAAATGTTTGCAAAAAAATATCATCCCATTCAAACGCTGATCAGTGATCACACACTCAAGTGATCCAAGTCGCTCCGGTTGCCACCAGAGAGAATTCCTCGTTGGGCCATTCGCGCAATCTATTTATTTATTCGCCTCTTTTTTCTGTCCGTTCTGGAATAATTCGCTTCAATCAGGCGGGCATTGTCTACATTACTTGAGCTTACTGTGTGTGTGTGCTGTTGACATGCTTCCATAATTGAAAATGGCAAAAAGCGAGTGAGAGAGAAGCAAAACCGAACACCAGTGGATGCGATAATGTCGGCGATCTGCGAGCATCTTCTAGAAAGTGTTGCTGGAGAGGGGGTGGATTTGTGTGCCTAGCGCCCGGGCTTAGAATGACGATACCGTCAGGTTCCGGCAGAGCGCAACGCATATACTAAATTTAAAACGATACTATTTCTACACACACACACACATGTGACACACAGTGCAAGTGACAGGCAGTTGTCAAGCTGAGCTGAATCCACGTTTTTATCGTTGGGCGGCGCAATGCAAAAAATAAAAGCACAATGCAATGAAAAGGTGAAACCTGATCGGTGCACATTGGATCGCTTGCATTTTCTGCAAGCTTGACTTTGATTTTTGTTGAATTGTTGCGAAATCGGATTCAGTTTTTTTTTGTCCCGGGAAAGGAATTAGCCTTCGTTTGCAGGTGAGCTTCGGTTTACGCAGAAACGTGCAAGTTTTTGATTACAAAGTGTGTTGGTTTTGCAATTGCAGCAGTTAGACCTTAAACCTGCAACGACATGTGCAAAAGGTCAAGTTTCCGGCGATTGAAATGCAATTTGTTGCCGTTTATTGCTGATCAGTCAGAAGTATGTATTCTTATTTGAACATCGGAAATATCGGATTAAATTTCTTTATGACAGGTCAACAGGTTCTTTGTGTCGCGGAGTGGGCACATTTCCCACGACCATCAGCAACCCCTTTGCTACTTTTGTGCATGCGTCAACAACAAATGCGTTATTTGAACCCATCTCGTATGGACTTCGATCTGCCGAAAGATCTGCCGATGACTAGCCGGATGGGACCATGTTGCAAATCATCATCATCCTGATTGCATGTTAGCTACTGCAGATCAACCCCTTTGGTCATGACATCGACTTTCACGGTCAAAAATATCTTCATCTATTTCGATATACAGATATTGATCCAACAGAAGTACTACAATGCTCACAGCTAACGACCGTCCCTGAGAGTCAACTATGCTGAACTTGCTCCCATTTCTGCTCGTATGAGGCCAAGTTGTACTATGGTGGCGGCCAATTGGTGAACGCTCACAGTGAGATGACCCAGTCGACTGTATTCGGCAGTACTTCGAGCGCTGTGTCTCTCGTGTGGCATGGAGCACAGTTTTGTTGGAACCACAGGTCCAATCTACGGATGTTGTCAAGCTCCGGCCCGGATGGTCTTCGAATTCAACCTCTAGGGACGACGCAGTTAAAGAAGACACCGGCTCAGATAGCGCACGCAAGTGGAAAGGGACCTCAATCAACTATCCGCCCAGCTGGATGTTATTCATGCGAAGGTTAATGAAGTCTTTGTGAAGAACTTCTGAATTAAGACCTTCTTCCTTAGCCTCAAAGAAGTATATTACATTATTTTTGTTAAACGAGAATGCGTTGGGGCAGAGTGCAACGAACGTTCTGCGTTGGAAACTGGAAGCAGCTGGGTAAAAATGTATCTCAGACTTATAACAGACGGGGTTGTGAATACAAGTGGTCCCATGCAAAAAGCCTTGGGAAGTATGCGTGAAGACGATGTAGTATGTGTGACTTTGAAGGAAATTCAGGAATAGGACAGGGGTTGAGTCGACTATCTCCTCACTCCATTATGTCTTCTAAAGCCTAGGTCCACACGGACTGTAGCGTCCCCGTCCCTCTGTATCTGAGATCATTGACTTTAACGGAGTCTTCATCCACATTTCAAAAGAAATAATTGCGGCCATGTATTCACTCGCATCGATCAGTCAATTAGTGAATGCATTGATTCTTGATTGAGCAACTGTGGATTATATTCGCTTAACAGTTGCAATTTCACTTGTGCACATAACCTACGATCCGGTTATGATCTGAAAAGACCCACGTCATTGTCACTCTCTAGCTGCCACTATCTTTAGCCATTTGCACACACCAAGTTGGTTGAGGATCTTCTCAGCTTATATGCGCCATCTAGATCGTGTACGTCCGTTGTTGCGTTGTCTATCAGTTCGTGGTTGAATCTTCTCATCCAGAACCCGTCAACACAAACATTGCCGAAGATTCTTCTTCTTCTTCTTTGTGTGGCGCTACAGTCAGGGGTGGACCTGGGCCTCAACCAACATGCCTCTCCAACTAGCGCGATCTCTGGCTAGCGGCCTCTAGTTTCGCACACCAAGTTGGTTAAGGTCCTTCTACACTTGGGTGCGCCACCGGGCGTCCTCTGTTGCGTTGCCCGACAGGTTCGGATTCGAAGATTCTTCGGGCCGGAGCTGTGGTGCCCATACGCTCTACATGACCTAGCCACCGTAGGCGTTGGATCCGCAGACGCCTAACTAGGCTCATCTCGCTGTACAGCCCGTACAGTTCGTGATTGAATCTTCTCCTCCAGAACTCGCCAACACAAACAGGACCAAAGTTCGCCCGCAGAATTATTCTCTCGAAGAGACCAGGGACCTCTTCATCCGCTCTCGAGATTGTCCATGCCTCCGTGCCATAGAGCAGGAAAGAGATGATCAGTGTCTTATATAGAGTCTGCTTGGTTCTTTGAAAGAGGGTTTTATTACTCAATTGCTTCTTGAGCCCAAAGCGGTTGGCAAGAGTTACCCTACGCTTGATCCTGATGCAGATGTTATTTGTACACTTTATTCCGGGGCCGAGGTAGATGAAGTCCTTGACTACTACAAAGTTATAACAGCCTATTGTGACGCTGTGTCCAAGACGTCGATGTTGTATGTCCCTTCTTGAGGACAGCACATACTTTGTTTTGCCCTAATTCACCGCCAGACGCTTCCGTCTCAGTGTTAGCATACGCCGATGACATTGGCGTGATAGGCAGAACTCAGCGAGTCGTCAATGAAACGTTGTACGGACTTCTGGAAGATCGTACCTCTAGTGTTGGCGTGCGAGTTTCGCACGATCTTCTCCAGGACGATGTTAAAGAAATCACATGACAGCGCGTCGCCTTGTCTTAAACCTATTTTGACATTGAAGGTCTCGTTGAGTTCGTTACCGACCTTGATGGAGCAGCGAGATTTCTCCATCGTCATCCTGCACAGCCTGACGAGTTTGGCAGGAATGTCAAAACTAGACATGGCGTTGTATAGCTCGTCTTTGCGCACGCGGCCTTGAAATCGACAAATAGGTGGTGCATGTCAATCTGCAGTCCTTTCCAGGATCTGCCGTAGTGTAAATATTTGGTCTGTTGTGGACTTTTCTGGCCTGAGGCCACGCTGATATGGACCTATCAGATTATTAATGAACGGCTTCAGGCGGGTACACAAAACGGCAGAGAATATCTTGTAGGCGATGTTAAGAAAACTGATCCCTCGATAGTTGGCGTAGTTGAGAGGTCTCCTTTCATGTGGATCGGGCAAACGATACTGAGATTCCACTCGTCGTGCATGCTTTCCTCAGACCATATCTTGCAGTTGAGCTGCTGCATGCGCCCTACCAGATCATCTCCAGCTGCCTTAAATATTTCAGCGAATAATCCGTCCGCTCCAGCAGCTTTGTTCGACTTCAGACTTGATATTCGTGCCTTGACCTCGGCTATGTCCGGGGGACGGAATTCGCGTCTGTCATCGTCCAGATTGAGTGGAACATTCTGCCTGACAGCGGTATTTTGGTCCTCATCGCCGTTCAACAGTCTGCAGAAATGATCTTTCCAGATTCTCAGTATCGACTGCGACTCTACTACGAGGTTTCTGCCCGAGTTTCATATCCATTGGATAATTGTTTTCTTCGACACCGAGCCATTGGGACAGCGCAACAGAGGACGTCCTCGCACTAGATGGCGCATACAAGTGGAAAAGGACCTCAACCAACTTGGTGTGCGCAACTGGAGGCAGCTGGCGAAAGGCTGGAGAGGCATGTTGGTTGAGGCCCAGGTCCACCTCGGACTGTAGCGCCAATCAAAGAAGAAGAAGGATAATTGTTTTACCCTTTGATAAAACTTTCGGACGTCATTCCTGCCATAACACCTCTCCATCTCCTCGACCGCGCGCTTCTCATGATCTTTCTTTTTTCTTCTGAGAAGCCGGTTCCCTTCCCTTCTCTTCTGTTCGTAGAGCTCACTAACAGCCCTCGTTGTTCGAGCAGCGTTTCCTTGTAGGCCTCCTGCTTGGCTGCATGTGCCTGCCTGCACTCGTCGTCAAACCATGGCGCATACTTCTTGGGTCTACTCCAAGATATATCTGTTGTGGACTTTCCCGGCCTGAAGCCACATTGATATGGACCTTCTTAATGAACGGCTTCAGGTGGGTACATGTGTTATTAGCAAAATTGAAATATACGCCCAGCTAGATGCTATCCATTGCCACGGTTAATGAAGTCTTTGTGAAGAACTTCTGAATTAAGACCTTCTTCCTTAGCGTCAAAGAAGTATATTACATCATTTTTGTTAAACGAGAAGAAGTTGCTTCAGTGTACAACGAACGTGCATAACTATTGCAGACGTTCTCAGAACACATCAGTAAATATATGTGAAGGCTCTCGGTTGTACCTGACGTCGTGTATCATTGAATAGTCCTCACGAATGCCGTGTGTTCCCTGCACCATTTATTACATAATTTCCACTCCAAACATCCAAAAGATATTCCGGTCTCAGTTTATTCGATTTCTCTGAATTGCTACTTGACCCCTTTCCGGTGGCAAACTTTTCAATGCTCTCCGACGAGTTACTTTCGAAATCCACTCTAGTGTTAAATTGAAAATACCATGTACGGTCAGTACCACGTACGCGTGGGGAAATACAATTTCAAACAGATTCGCACAGAAAGGGAATTTCACTCGGCATGCCATCGTGTCAGCAGAGAGACCCTTCCATTAAAAACTTTATTTCATTCCCTAAACCCACTTCAGTGCTGAGTCATGCTCTAATCCTTGGAGCAATGATGACACACATAAACGGGAAACAAATATGATTCATTCCAATTCGAAGCATGACTGCTAGTACACTGGAATTCCAATTCATCTCCCCCGCGCATTTTCTCTCAGTTTCTGATCTTTAAGTGCGCCCCTGATGAAGTAGAGTACAATGAAACAACACGTGACGTCCTTTCGACGAGCAAAGACCCTCATTGCACCCGACGACGATAACCTAAAATGTCAATTCAACTTTGAAATGTCAACCGAACGCATTAATTATTGCATGGGCTTGTCCTTACAAGTCCTTGCTCTCCGGCCTTCAAGAACGTCCTGTCCCAGCAGCACAATCAAAATGCAAAAGAGTCATTATAGCCGAGGTGAAAAACGACCACAAAAAAAAGTGCAATCAATACTTGCCCATGGCGTCACCGAATGCAGTGGAATAAATCTCGCTTGAGTGTCGCTTACGACATTAACCACTGTCACCCTGTGTCGCGTGATTGTCGCCTCCCCTCGGGCTCAGGCTTCATCGGGATGGCATGACGTTCCTTTGCCTATTTATGTATCAACTCGCCGTAATCGAATTTAGTGAATTTAATGCCGTCAGGGGGTGCTTTGGTTTGTGGGCGTGTTCGGGGCGCCTCGCAGGGAACAGAGTGTCAACATCGTCGTGGGATGTGAGTGAACTAATAAAAACATTGACTGCACATTGCACCGTGGCCAGTGTAGTCGATGACCGATATTTCGGTTCTCACATGCAAGGACATCGCCCAAGTATGTACACAGTGGTTGCTTGGCAGGAACCCTCATGACGTGTACCCTGTACAGTGAACAGGCATTGTATAGAGATTTGTGACTCAATCGGGGCCAACGCCTGTAGATCCTTGTGGGATTTTCGCCTTCATTGTCATTCTCAGCTATGAATTATGCATATTTCTCTTGACCGTTATAGTCTCGGATAAGGGAGAGAATTGATTTTGAGATAAATGGGGTTTTTGGTAAGTCAAGCGTGTAACGATGTGGTGGGTGGTCTTGGTGGACGTGAGGTATTTTGTGTCTCATTGTAGAGTGGTGAGTTGAGGGACTACGACAGAGTGGAGAGTTTCCATTTTTTTGCGGATGTATAGCCACTTGACCAAGAACAAAGATCTTGCTGGGTTGTATCGTAAGATACTGCGAGAAGTGCCTACGGATCCGTTCTTTAATATACAAATCAACCACAAATCATGTATCATACCTTGGATGCTAGACGACTACAGTGGCGGAAAAAAAAAACACATCATCTGATAACATGTCATGTTGCTATGCTGTCAGCTGAGAAGAATTTGTGTAAATAAACTGAAGACGTTTCTTCTACTTTGTGTGGAGTGCAGGGTGGACTTGATCATCTTTGCCTACCTTGTCACTTTCGATCGAGTGGGGCATTATTTTGCTTCTTATCGCCGTGGGACAGACGTTTCAGAAGCGGTCCTCAACAAAGAAGTGTTCATCTCCTTGATAGTGGGATACGATTGCTCGAGAAATCGGATCTGTTCCATTCTTTTTTCTTCGTACAACTTCTAATCAGCTCTTGTAGTACATTGCAGCGTTGCTTTTCGTAGGCTTTTAAACCTTTATACAGGCAGCATTAGCATCCTGGATCTGCGCCTCGTCACCCTACTGTGTCGAGGTTCGATTTTCCGATGTGAAAAATGATTAAAGAGCATTCTTGTCTCAACCAAGACACTGTTGTGCGTGCTGTTCCTCTGTCAAGAGTAGAAGAAAGCTACGGTTTTATGCTGACTCCAAACGAGCAGTTGTTGTAGAAGGTAGGCTGGCTCGCATTCTATTGGCTGTAGCGCCACCCACACTATTATAAATATATTAGATAACTTATTGATTTATTCTGATTCCCACAACATAACATTTACAATCTGTTTCGGGCTTTCTAATCTTCTTTGATTGTACAATGTGCAGGCGGCACCGAATTCGCAAACAATTTACGGCAGCCTCGATTGACAAAGAACTTAAAAGTTCGTTTTGATTTTATTCATGACTCGGTTATTGCCTCTACATACGCGTCCGCATCCCGTCCTTTATAAGAAGACACTATCTCCGTCTCTGATGTCTCTTTGAACCAGGAGAAGTGTAAGGCTTTGGTTGTAGTCTGATCAAGATCAGATTGTATGGTTGACGGCTAACTGACCCGATTATCGTCCCTGTATCGATCTTGAGGAATGGGAAACGCGTATTAAGAGCTAAGAAGTAGAGAGGTATCACCACGTTACAAAGTTCTCTGGCCTGAGTCCGTTAACGCATGTGGTGCCGTTCAGTCTTTCCCGACTACTCTGCTAAAAATGTTGTGCAGGTTATCATTGAAATTTCAAAGACAAATTTTGGTGACGAAGCTGACGAAGACATTGCGTCATTTTTAAGAGATCATAGGCCTCTGTGGAAACGAATTAGGCTGATGTTAGGATATTTAGTCTTTATGTGGAATCTTGTAGTGGTGGCCCGTGGCGTTGTGGGTATGTGCGTCGACCCCAACATCGACGTCGTAGGTTCGATTCCAGCTCTGAGCGACATAAATAATTTTTACGACCCCACCTCTTTCGAGTTACTGACAATGCTCAAAGAGTATTTCTTGTCTAGAAAAAGCTTCTCAAATCTGGCCGTTCGGAGTCGGCATAAAACTGTAGGTCCCTTCCACTAGTGTGAGAACAACAGCACGCACAACACGAGTGGTTGCTGAGAAGCTAGGCCCTGGCCCCCTACGGGCTGTAGCGCCACCCATGTATGGATGTGTGTGGAATCTTGACACACTCATGTTCTTACGTAAATCGTAAAACTTGTTGCTCACGTTTGCTTCTTCTACATCCTCATCCTCCCTCTTTGTTATAATCAGAAGTATTCTCATTGATTCAATTATACCGCATGTTCGGAATTACAGAGATGTCTGCTTTATAGAGAGGGCTTCCCCGAAACTTCTATCAAAGAGATAGTAAATCATGTACAAGACCCAATCTTAAATGGGTTCCTTCCATTAGCATTCGGAAAACTTGCTAAACTATTTTTCAGGGAATCATTAACAATGGAATCCGAACTGGTAAAGTAATCTACGAGAGTCGACCGTTTTGCACGATTTTCTTCGTCGCAAAATATCTTTATTTCTTGGATCAAGTTTAAACTTTTCCCAAAAGTTTTCTCGTGCGTGGGAGTAATGATATGTGTCTCAAGTATTTTATTTCTCTAGAGAAACAATTGCAATGTGTGTTAGTCTTGAAACTTTCAAAGCTGAAGAAAAATTGCCTACATTAGTGTAGTCGTTCAGTAGTTTTTCTGTTTTATATTTCGTGACTGCCCCATTTTTTTTGACATAATGTTTTAGTTGCGCGTGAAAAAGGGCAAACAGTTTGATATTCATTCAATTCCATATTTTGTCGGTTTATATTCTGTAATTTCAAATGCGATAACTCTGATCTGGTCCGGTGGCCCAGGCGACTGGTTGCAAAATGCATGTCCTTCGCGAAATGATTTGACATTGGAGAAATAATTGTCGTCTGTGGTAGGGAATAACTTTTAAAACGTGTATTGTAGGAGGAGTAAATGACGCTTCACTCTTCGGTACTTTGCTTATTTTATTAATCCCGTAGTCTATGTTACACAGTCTTAAATAGACTGAGGTAATCGAGAGAATCGCGCGATCAGGGCCTAAATATCATAGCCCCGCATTAGGGGGAGCTTTTTAACTTTTGTGAAATACTCAAAACATGAACATAGGGTGTGCATAAATTAAAACCATGTATAATGCAACTGTGGTGGCCAGTGGCATTGTGGGTATGTGCGTCGCCCCAACCTCGACGTCGTAGGTTCGCTTCCAGCTCTGAGCGACACAAATAATTTGCACGACCCCACCTCTTTCGAGTGACTGACAATGCTCAAAGAGTATTTCCTGTCTAGAAAAAGCTTTCTCAAACTTAGCCGTTCGGAGTCGGCATAAAACTGTAGGTCCCTTCCACTCGTGAGAGAGTGCACGCACAACACGAGTGGTTGCTGAGAAGCTAGGCCCTGGCCCTCTATGGGCTGTAGCGTCACCCATATTATATATAATGCAACTACAACCTTTTTTTTTTTATATTATGTCACAGATTTCGTATCTTCTGAGTTTTCACGTTAAGCGGAGAACCCCTTCGTGTGGGCACTACTCAGCCACAGTAAATGGACAGATTGTTAGGCTGAAAGAATTTGTTTAATTACCTCTTGGAAGATGCGTAGTTTTTCTTTTATATACTCTGGAGCTCCCTAATACGACAAAACAATGCCAACCATCTGCTCCTTTGCATCTCAGTTCTTATGCTTATGGAATGAAATGCGAGTGACTCGAGGGGATTATTTAAATTCACTTAAAACTCATACACAAGCAGTGACCGCTGAGAACCGCGAGACGGCCCTGACATACACGATTCTATTAACTGTCTGCTTGCTCACCGCCAGAATGCCCGGTCTCCTTTGTTTTTCCCTTTTCTACTTCCTTGTTGCGTTACACTTGATTCGTTCGTTTAGTCTGTAAGGACTCTTAAGAAATATATTTAACCTTAGATTTTGTTTC
Organism: Eristalis arbustorum; assembly: GCA_916610145.1. Taxonomy (NCBI): domain Eukaryota; kingdom Metazoa; phylum Arthropoda; class Insecta; order Diptera; family Syrphidae; genus Eristalis; species Eristalis arbustorum. The sequence continues at coordinate 25,232,529 of OU744319.1, forward strand.
CTCCATCAACCTCCAACTCCAAATGCAAAGAATGTTCAATTATATGCGCCTGTTGATACTGTTGTCCCAATGAAGAGCAGGCATTAAAATCCACTCCGCGACCACAAAACCCAGTCCTTCGTAAATGTAATCAAGCCACTAAGTCAAACCAAATCCATAACCAGTTTAATTTTTGACACTTTTGCAATACTTTTAGAATGAAGAGAATATCTACTCTGCGATGTTGACTTCATTTTGTATTCTCTTGTCTTTTCAGTATTTTTAAATAGGACAAAAGTTTACAATAGAGAGAGACTGATCGAACTGGTAGCGAATCGACCAAAAGGCGTCCCTTTAGTGACTGTTTCAAATCATCACTCATGCTTCGATGATCCGGGAATCTGGGGTAAGTTATATTTATTTGACAGGATGCTTGTGGAATTTGATGCGAATGTCGGGTGATCCAAAGTAATCAGGGCCGGCAATATGTATTTAAAAAGGTTACGTTAAAGATGATGAATACGTGAAAAATAGGAAATAAAACTTCTGTTTAAATACAGAAAATAATGCTTTACATGAGCAGACGAGTAAAAAGATAGACTTGTCAGGCCGACGATCCATGTAGGGTCCTAACCTGAGCAATTGCTGCTTTCTATTGTTGACGGTCCTGGGCATGTTGTTTCCAATCATCAAGACCAAGCTTTCTTACATCCGCGATGACTTGATCTTTTGTACTGCATGCCTGTTCTTCCTTTCCTTCTCGAACCAAGAGGCTCGGATTCGAAGACTCTTAGTTGGAGCGTTGATTCCCATGCGGTCGAAGTGGCCAAGCCAGTGTAGTCGACGGATTTTTGCCTACCGGTCTACATGCACATCGTGGTACAGTGGGTAGAATTCGCGGTTGTGTCTCCTCCATTAAGACGGGACCAAATATCCGACCCAGAATATTTCTTTCGAAGGCACCAAGAATAAGTTCTGCAGTTTTGCTTAACGTCCAGCTTTCAGCTCCATAAAACAGAACTGACAAAATAAGAGTCATGTAGAGCATGTTCTTGGTCCTTCGTTGGTTTTGACCCAACGGGAGGTTCTACGTCGGACTTGCACGTTTGCCCGAGGTAGACCAACTCCTTTACTACCTCAAAACTGTCGTTTAAGATATTTTGTCCAAAAAGAGTGTGTACAGACAATTAATGACCGGTAATATATAATACAAGGCTCAATACCATGGACCCAAGGCAGTTTGGTTTTGATGACTAGCACCGGAAGTGTTCTTGCACTGGATATAGACTGTGTGCAGCTGACAAAAGTATTATCAGTGAACTGCTGTCGTTGAAAACATCAAACAAATTTTCACATTCGAATCACAACCGCAGCATTTAAGCCGTTTAAATAATGACTTTAGAAAGTCCATAAAGCCCGAAGAAGGATGAAAATGAGGATGGTTATATTTAATGGGAAAGATTTATATTCCTTCCAAGCACATCTTTTACATTCACAAGGTGTGCTACACTAAAATCATAACAAATGCGGAACACGGAAACACAAGAATTATAAAGGCAAATCCTTATCACAGCTCTTCGATATGATTTAATGGTTTATGGGCGCCGCAGTCGTCGGAAAAATGTGAAATTCTATCTGTCCAATATTCGAGCAACCGATATTACCGATAAAACGATAAACTATCTTTCGAGTAAGAAGTCGTTTTCAATATTCCAAAACACACACCTTCCATCGAAGGTCAGCTCATTAAACTTACTGTTCTTAAAAAGGATTGTCAATAAATGTTTTTCTCAACAAATCGACTGTGGTGGGTATAGTCTTGTGGTTCTGCATTGGTATTAGTCGATTGGGAAGCAGCCATTCCTTTGATATTCAATTCCAGTAGCTTTTATGACAGTGAATGCGATAGCAAGCAGTTTTTAGCCACGTGCATGTAATTATTCCATCACTACTAAAAGACACCTACTTTTTACGTAGGCAACGTTTACAAAGTTTTTCTTGACAGATGTACACCCTCGACTTGTTAGGGCCTTGAACCGTGAATGTGCTTTAAATTAATACACCGATGTATACTTACTTATCAGGCAGACGAACCATGAAGGGTCTGAGCCTGAGCAATTGCTGCCTTCCATCGGTGACGGTCCTGGGCACGCTGCTTCCAGTCATCAAGGCCAAGCTGTCTTGCATCCGCCATGACTTGGTCTTTGTACCGGAGGTTCGGTCTTCCTCTCCTTGAGGCTCGGATTCGAAGACCCTCTTTGCTGGAGCGTTGTTGTCCATTCGCTCGATGTGGCCGAGCCAGTGTAGTCCACGGATTTTTGCCTTCCGGACTACATCCACATCCTTGTACAGCTCGTAGAGTTCGCGGTTGTGTCATCTCCTCCATTCGCCTTCCTCGCAGACGGCGACGTAGACGACGTAGAATTTTTCTTTCGAAGGCACCAAGAATCAGCTCTGCAGTCTTACTTAATGTCCAGCTTTCGGCTCCATAAAGTAGGACTGGCAGGATAAGGGTTTTGTACAGCATGGCTTTGGTTCTTCGAATCAGGAGTTTCGAGCCCTGTTGTTTTGACAGACCGAAGTATCGTCGGGCATGCTTTCATCTTCCCGAATTCGGCAAATGATTTGGTGCATGCTCCCTACCATTACATTGCCTCCAGCTTTGAAAAGCTCCGATGGTAAGCCATCTGAGCCTGCGGCTTTGTTGTTCTTCAGCCTTTTAATGGCTGTACCGACTTCTTCAAAGCTTGGTGGGAGGACTTCTTCGTCGACTGGAGTTGGGATTTCCTGGTTTCCTATCACTCTCTCCTGGTCAGTCCCGCTAAGCAGCTGTTGGAAGTGCTGCTTAAACTCATCCACTATTCCCTGCGGGTCCGTAACTAGGTTACCCTCGCAATTTCGAAGAGCCTGGGTGCCTTTCCTAAAGCCTGTGATCCACAAAGGTCATAGGTAGGCTGCTGTGGCGATTGGTGATCGTCATACCAAACTTTCAGAATCAGGTGGTTACTATTCGGTTTCGATGAAGTGGGATCTTATGATGTAGGCTTCTTATCGAATAAGCGATGTTGCTACTGATAATCATCCAGAAGAGCAACAAGATTCAGTAAATGTAGATTGCAGCCTTGTAGAACAATGGACAAGTATTGTTGAGTCTGTGTGTGAGTTAGGTTAGGTTAGGTTGTAGTGGCTGACTGCTGCAGAGCAGTCACACTTAGGCCAGAGTAGGCCCATTGTGATACCACGCGGATTGACTTCTCCTAACGCTGGAACCAGTTGGTGCTGCTGATGAACCGATTTGGTTGGCCAATGCTGGCACTTTTTAGCTCGTTACGTCCGCTGAAGTAGTAGGGTCCTAGGTGCAGGAACATACCAATGGCAAGAGCACAGGAGCAAAGAAGGTGATGAGTATTTTCTTCCTCCTCTTCATCCATGCAGCTTCAGCAAAAATCATTATATGGAGCACCCATCCTGCGAGCATGAGTGCCAATTGCAGAGTGCCCGGTTATAACTCCAATGAGGGTCCTTAATGAGGGCTTGCTGAGTCCAAGTAGACTGAGTGACCGTTTTAGGTTGAGTGATGGCCAGATTTCAGGTGCTGCCTTCTAGCCATTTGTTATTAGTGGTTTTAGTTGTGGAGATCTCAAGAAGATGGTAAGCTGTAGCTATCGGCATGGAAGGTGGTACCCCTGCCATCGATAGGGATAAGGTTGTACCACATCTAGCGAGTTCGTCGGTATGTTTGCAGTTTCCTGGTATGTCACAGTGTCCCGGCACCCACATGAGGTGAATGTTGAAATGCTCGGCCATCTCGTTAAGAGACAGCCTGCAATTAAGGGATGTTTTATAGTAGAACATGACATTGTCCAGGGATTTCATGGCGGCCTGACTATCGGAACAGATGGTGATATCCCTTTTTAAAATCACGTTGTTTTTTAGCCATCCCAACGCCTCCTGAAAAAGTGCTACAGCTACAGTGATCAGGGAGCTTCACGGAGATACCAATGTTGAGGTCTTGTGAATGGACACCCGCACCCACCCCTTCTTTTGTCTTTGATCCATCTGTGAAGATGCGCAGAGGATCTTTCAGTGTTTGCATGTCAGTCATCCTGGTGACTGAGTACTGTTAAAAACGTTCGAAAACAATATAAGCTGAGTTATTCGTACGTACTTGAATATTGTGGCTGGATAGGTGGAAAGGATAGGAAGGAGATATTTTGTTTGTTCTACTCAATTCGAAGAACAATGCGATCATAAAATCTCCTATTGAGCATTTAATAGTACTACCAGGTATACCAGTATGAAGAGAGCGTCAAGATACAAATGTCTCGATAGGGAACATTTGTTGTGACCGAGCCCTTATTTTTTTTTTTGCTTGCATCTGTGAAAAATATTTAGTATCAGATCAAGTCATTGAACAGACAAAATCATATTTTTTCATCGTGTTAAAAATGTCGAATTTTGTGTCAGAAAGTGATGATTTGCGGAAAGCATTCATTTTTTGTTTTCATTTGAAGAAAAGTGCTGCAGAGTCGCATCGAATGCTTGTCGAGGCATATGGTGATCATGCTCTATCAGAAGCAACATGCAAAAGATGGTTTCAACGGTTCAGAAATAATGATTTTGATGTGAGAAATGAAGAACGTGGAAGACCACCAAAAATGTTTGAAGACGCCGAATTGCAAACGACGTTGGGTGGTGATGACACTTTGAGTCAAAAGCAAATGGCAGCAATGTTAAATGTTGCACAACAAACAATTTCTGACCGTTTAAGAGCCATGGGAAAGATCCAAAAGTGTGGAGAATGGGTGCCACATGAATTGAATGACAGACAGATGGAAAACCGAAAAGACACGTAAGAAAATCGGTTTTGCATCGGATTGTTACTGGCGATGAAAAATGGATTTATTTGAAGAATCCTAAACGGAAAAAATCATCCCGGTTAATCCGGGACAACCATCAACATCGACTGCAAAACCAGATCGATTCGGCAAGAAGACAATGCTGTGTGTTTGGTGGGACCAGAAAGGTGTGGTGTACCACGAGCTCATAAAACCTGGTGAAACCTTTAATACTGATCGCTACCGACAACAAATGATCAATTTGAACCATGCATTGATCGAGAAACGACCAGAATTGGCCAGAAGACTCCATGACAATGCACCTGCACACAAAGCAAAACCGGTTCAGGATACAATCAGCTACCCCACCCGCCGTATTCACCAGACTTGGCTCCTTCCGACTACCATTTGTTGTCATCGATGGGACACGCATTGGCTGAGCAGCACTTCGATTCCTACGAAGAAGTCGAAAATTGGGTGTCTGATTGGTTTGCATTAAAAGACGAACAATTTTATTGGCGTGGTATTCACAAATTGCCAGAAAGGTGGTCAAAATGTGTAGAAAACAATGGCCAACACTTTAAATAAAATGTTTTTACTTTCCCATTAATAATTAGTGGTTTTTTTTTTAAAAAAAATAAAGGGTAAATACCCTTTAAGCATTGTCAGTGGCTCGAGGCAGATCCTTAAATTGTGAAAGTCTCTGGGTAGCTGCCCTAAATTTTCTCTGTTGCATTGTTCCAGTATTTTTTGTTCCAAATCTAATCCACGCGCTCCACATAATCCGGGCAACCTTATTCATGTACACAAGCAATGATGTCGAGTCGAGTCTATCGAATGTGATGACAATTAGCGCCACAAACTAGTCCCTGACCTCGTCAAAGAACCTATTTCAAATACTGTCGATCAAAAGGTTAATCTGGTACAATGGAGACATGTGAAAAAATTATAATATCAATTTAGCGAGTTCATCGACCGGACAAGTGCTCATTGTCCAGCAATCTTGTCGCTGGCAGAGAAATAAATGGTCTCAATTGTTGGCCTTTTGCGAAAGCTTAACGGCTCATAAAAAAATAAATTAGCTTATCCAGTCTGTTGCGCATTGCTTACTTGATGTCATTTGCTTTTCTTTTTTATTGTGGATGACATAAAAGGACGCGTTCAGATTTGAATGCCATTTTTAGTGACATTTAAGACATGCCATAGAGTAGAAGTTTAAGACGTCGACTGGCGCCTAAGAGTGATTCCCGACGGGGGCAAAGACTAGCATTCACTGGCGCCATTTCGCTGGGGTGTGAATTGAGTCCACAAACCACGTTTCGAGGGCAGTAAAATATCCCGCCACTCCACACTACAGGGGAGCATGTGGAAAATGTTATTTATGACCTTCAACATACGAACTCACAAGCAGTTTACCCTCAAGACTACATCCTGCCCGAGACCCAAATCGCACCACTTATTCCTTCCGTTTTACCAACCACCACCCAGAGCTAATCATAAATGTGTTTATTTCAGGTGTTCTGCCGCTTAAGCAGGGCTGTTCCAGAGTGAAACAACGATGGTCCCTAGCCGCCCACGATATCTGCTTCACCAATAAATACCATTCGTTATTTTTTATGTGCGGTAAGCTTCGCCGCCCTTCAAAATGCTGGGCTCCCTAAATTTTACTCGATTCGTTTGCTTGCAGGAAAATGTATTCCAGTTGTACGCGGTGCCGGGGTCTATCAAAGCGCAGTTGACATCTGCATACAGAAATTGAATCTAGGCGATTGGGTGCACATATTCCCCGAGGGAAAAGTGAACATGACCAAGGAGGTGATGCGCCTCAAGTGGGGCGTCGGCCGAATGATTTACGAATCGTCTGAGATCCCAATTGTTCTCCCGGTATGGCACGAGGGTATGGACGATGTGCTGCCGAATGTCGAGCCGTACATACTGAAAATCGGCAAACGGGTCACGATGAATGTGGGCCAGCCGATCGATATGCACGACTTCATTCAGGATCTAAAAAACCGGGGCGTCCCCGAACCGGAGGCCAGAAAACTAATCACCGACAGAATACAGGATGAATTGGAGGTAAATTGACTTTCACATCGAATAGAATGAAATGACTGAGCTGGTTTTCTTTTGCAGGTCCTACGTGTGGAAACAGAGAAATTGCATAAACAATAGCCAACTTTTCGAGGTCTATATTTAAACTAAAATCTAAGCTAGTTAACAATAGTGAACGACAATTATAGAATTCTGCTCACAAGTGTGTACACGCGAGGAGAGTCACCTACCAAATCCACACGCAATCGATTCAATGTAACGCGTTTTAGTCACTGAACTGAACCACCTGATAAATTGTGTTTAGAAAAAAAGAAAAACTTTCTGAGTAGTTCTTCCGTTTTGATGTGAACCTATACATTTAAGTACAACAATTAAGCTTGCAAAGAAACAAACAAAAACAAAAAAAGGTTTCCAATTAACCCAGACGCGCGGTACTCTTGTAAGATACATTGCCTCCATACCTCCCCGCAACTGATGGAAGGCATCGAGATTAATTACGTTCAGCCACTGTCCAGATGCTTTGCTTTTATTTCAATGCATTTTTATTTTCTACGAGTTCGTTTTGTTTTATTTTATGTTAGTTTTACACTCACACCGTATTTCCTTCTCGTATACATACGTAACGTACATACATTTTAAAACGATAAAGTATTACTATCTCGTTGAGCTTGTAACTAGAACTTAAGTCAATAAGATGAACAGTGACTTCATGGATGAATAGGACAATTATATTGTATTGTATTGTATAAAAGTATAAATGAGTGACGTAGAATAATTATTTTCGTTTGTACCATTTGATTTTTTTTCAAATGATAAGAGAACAATTAAATGAAAATATATTGTTGATAAGAACTATTCGATTTGCTTTGATTGACTTGTGTGACGCATGTGGCTCTAGGGCATGTGTTTACCTTTGATACCTTCTCCATCTTTCTCTGACCCGCGTTATGTAATAAAGCACTAGAGATCTCCAACGTAACGCTCCTCTGCCATCGATACTAACTCATCAATTAACCAGACGAGTACGCAGTACTTCTACTAGGAATACTCCTGACCATTATTACTAAGTCTTTTTCCAGAAGGAATACTCATGGCCAGTATTCCTAAGTCTTTTCCAGAAGGAATACTCCTGGCCAGTATTCCTAAGTCTTTTCCAGAAGGAATACTCATGGCCAGTATGCCTAAGTCTTTTACAGAAGGTATACTCCTGGCCAGTAAGTCTTTTCCAGAAGGAATACTCCTGGCCAGTATTCCTAAGTCTTTTCCAAAAGGAATACTCCTGGCCAGTATTCCTAAGTCTTTTCCAGAAGGAATACTCCTGGCCATTATTCCTAAGTCTTTTCCAGAAGGAATACTCCCGGCCAGTATTCCTAAGTCTTTTCCAGAAGGAATACTCCCGGCCAGTATTCCTAAGTCTTTTCCAGAAGGAATACTCCCGGCCAGTATTCCTAAGTCTTTTCCAGAAGGAATACTCCTGGCCATTATTCCTAAGTCTTTTTCCAGAAGGAATACTCATGGCCAGTAAGTCTTTTCCAAAAGGAATACTCCTGGCCAGTATTCCTAAGTCTTTTCCAGAAGGAATACTCTTGGCCATTATTCCTAAGTCTTTTCCAGAAGGAATACTCCCGGCCAGTATTCCTAAGTCTTTTCCAGAAGGAATACTCCTGGCCATTATTCCTAAGTCTTTTCCAGAAGGAATACTCCCGGCCAGTATTCCTAAGTCTTTTCCAGAAGGAATACTCCCGGCCAGTATTCCTAAGTCTTTTCCAGAAGGAATACTCCTGGCCATTATTCCTAAGTCTTTTCCAGAAGGAATACTCCCGGCCAGTATTCCTAAGTCTTTTCCAGAAGGAATACTCCTGGCCATTATTCCTAAGTCTTTTCCAGAAGGAATACTCCCGGCCAGTATTCCTAAGTCTTTTCCAGAAGGAATACTCCCGGCCAGTATTCCTAAGTCTTTTCCAGAAGGAATACTCCCGGCCAGTATTCCTAAGTCTTTTCCAGAAGGAATACTCCCGGCCAGTATTCCTAAGTCTTTTCCAGAAGGAATACTCCTGGCCAGTAAGTCTTTTCCAGAAGGAATACTCCTGGCCAGTATTCCTAAGTCTTTTCCAGAAGGAATACTCCTGGCCAGTAAGTCTTTTCCAAAAGGAATACTCCTGGCCATTATTCCTAAGTCTTTTTCCAGAAGGAATACTCCTGGCCAGTAAGTCTTTTCCAGAAGGAATACTCCTGGCCAGTATTCCTAAGTCTTTTCCAGAAGGAATACTCCTGGCCAGTATTCCTACTCCTGTCCATTATTACTAAGTCTTTTCCAGAAGGAATACTCCTGGCCATTATTCCTAAGTCTTTTCCAGAAGGAATACTCCCGGCCAGTATTCCTAAGTCTTTTCCAGAAGGAATACTCCTTACCAGTATTCCTAAGTCTTTTCCAGAAGAAATACTCCTTGCCAGTATTCCTAAGTCTTTTCCAGAAGGAATACTCCTTACCAGTATTCCTAAGTCTTTTCCAGAAGGAATACTCCTTACCAGTATTCCTAAGTCTTTTCCAGAAGGAATACTCCTTGCCAGTATTCCTAAGTCTTTTCCAGAAGGAATACTCCTTACCAGTATTCCTAAGTCTTTTCCAGAAGAAATACTCCTTGCCAGTATTCCTAAGTCTTTTCCAGAAGGAATACTCCTTACCAGTATTCCTAAGTCTTTTCCAGAAGGAATACTCCTGGCCATTATTCCTAAGTGTTTTCCAGAAGGAATACTCCTGCCCATTTCCAGAAGGAAGACTCCTGGCCATTATTCCTAAGTCTTTTCCAGAAGGAATACTCCTTGGCAGTATTCCTAAGTCTTTTCCAGAAGGAATGATGCTCCTGGCCAGTATTCCTAAGTCTTTTCCAGAAGGAATACACCTTGCCAGTATTCCTAAGTCTTTTCCAGAAGGAATACTCCTGGCCAGTATTCCTAAGTCTTTTCCAGAAGGAATACTCCTGCCCATTTCCAGAAGGAAGACTCCTGGCCATTATTCCTAAGTCTTTTCCAGAAGGAATACTCCTTGGCAGTATTCCTAACTCTTTTCCAGAAGGAATGATGCTCCTGGCCAGTATTCCTAAGTCTTTTCCAGAAGGAATACACCTTGCCAGTATTCCTAAGTCTTTTCCAGAAGGAATACTCCTGGCCAGTATTCCTAAGTCTTTTCCAGAAGGAATACTCCTGCCCATTTCCAGAAGGAATACTCCTGGCCAGTATTCCTAAGTCTGGCCAGAATTCCAGAAGGAATACTCCTGGCCAGTATTCCTAAGTCTTTTCCAGAAGGAATACTCCTGGCCAGTATTCCTAAGTCTTTTCCAGAAGGAATACACCTTGCCAGTATTCCTAAGTCTTTTCCAGAAGGAATACTCCTTACCAGTATTCCTAAGTCTTTTCCAGAAGGAATGATGCTCCTGGCCAGTATTCCTAAGTCTTTTCCACAAGGAATACTCCTGGCCTCCTTTTCCAGAAGGAATGATGCTCCTGGCCAGTATTCCTAAGTCTTTTCCAGAAGGAATGATGCTCCTGGCCAGTATTCCTAAGTCTTTTCAAGAAGGAATACTCCTGCCCATTTCCAGAAGGAATACTCCTGGCCAGTATTCCTAAGTCTGGCCAGAATTCCAGAAGGAATACTCCTGGCCAGTATTCCTAAGTCTTTTCCAGAAGGAATACTCCTGGCCAATATTCCTAAGTCTTTTCAAGAAAGAATACTCCTGGCCAGTATTCCTAAGTCTTTTCCAGATGGAATACTCCCGGCCAGTATTCCTAAGTCTTTTCCAGAAGGAATACTCCTTGCCAGTATTCCTAAGTCTTTTCCAGAAGGAATACTCCTTACCAGTATTCCTAAGTCTTTTCCAGAAGGAATGATGCTCCTGGCCAGTATTCCTAAGTCTTTTCCACAAGGAATACTTCTGGCCTCCTTTTCAAGAAGGAATGATGCTCCTGGCCAGTATTCCTAAGTCTTTTCCAGAAGGAATGATGCTCCTGGCCAGTATTCCTAAGTCTTTTCCAGAAGGAATGATGCTCCTGGACAGTATTCCTAAGTCTTTTCCAGAAGGAATACACCTGGCCAGTATTCCTAAGTCTTTTCCAGAAGGAATACTCCTTACCAGTATTCCTAAGTCTTTTCCAGAAGGAATACTCCTGGCCAGTATTCCTAAGTCTTTTCCAGAAGGAATACTCCTTGCCAGTATTCCTAAGTCTTTTCCAGAAGGAATACTCATGGCCAGTATTCCTAAGTCTTTTCCAGAAGGAATACTCCTTGCCAGTATTCCTAAGTCTTTTCCAGAAGGAATACTCCTGGCCAGTATTCCTAAGTCTTTTCCAGAAGGAATACTCTTTACCAGTATTCCTAAGTCTTTTCCAGAAGGAATACTCCTTACCAGTATTTCTAAGTCTTTTCCAGAAGGAATACTCCTGGCCAGTATTCCTAAGTCTTTTCCAGAAGGAATACTCCTTGCCAGTATTCCTAAGTCTTTTCCAGATGGAATACTCCTGGCCAGTATTCCTAAGTCTTTTCCAGAAGGAATACTCCTTGCCAGTATTCCTAAGTCTTTTCCAGAAGGAATACTCCTTACCAGTATTCCTAAGTCTTTTCAAGAAAGAATACTCCTGGCCAGTATTCCTAAGTCTTTTCCAGAAGGAATACTCCTTGCCAGTATTCCTAAGTCTTTTCCAGAAGGAAAACCCATTCTGGCATTAGGAATATGGGTGGAAAAGACTTGGAATACTCCTGGCCAGTATACTCGCACTATATAAGCTAAACAAATTGATTTTGCAAACAAAAATTAAATATATTTCAAAACAAGTTTTTAACAAAAAATATAATAATTTATGAAAAAAAACAACGAAAATAATAAGATAACAATTAAAAGTAAGAATTCTTCGTATAAAGATAAATGCTGATTCGATTTGTTCCATTTTCTATTCTGAGTGTGAGTCATCTGAATCCATTTCCACTGTCTGACTTGGCAGTCTTGAAGTTTTTTGTATGAAACATTTTCTTATAACAATCAAAAGCTTCGGATACATCTCTAGATACTTTTGAACTGCGACCTTCATCCGGATCATTATTTTCCAAATTGTCCATTGCTTGCGGTATCAACTGCATGCTGCTGTGGTAAGATTTTTATGTTCTGCTCCGGCTTCAAGTGAAAGTGTTCACCGCATTGTTTATCCCTGTTGCAATCAAACTTTCGCTATTTAGCTCTTCGTCGTAGACAAGAGGCTCAGAGGTAGAATATCCACCTCCTTGAATGATTGCTTTCAGTTCATGTTTGATCTTGTCTGCAGCTGAAGTATCTGCAGATTCTTCTTTTAATGCAATGTTATGTAAATTTGTACGAGTCTTAAAACGCTGAGAACTACTTCTGCTTGCTTCAAATATTTCTCTACTTTCGGCACTTGAGAATGGATAATTATCCTTAAGTTCGTCAAATAAAGTTAAAGCCTTTAAAGCATTCTTCACTGATTTTTAATCTCAATCCAAATGCGAAACAGTGATTCAATTTTTTCCATTAGAGGACAAAGTGATTTTACTGTAGAAGGGGCTATTCCAAGGTATCTTCCAATATCAACAGCATTTTCACCCGTTTTAAACCGCTTCAAAATCTCTAACTTTCGTTCTAAGGCTATTTGGTTTCATTTTTGACTCATTATTAAAAAATATTTTCTTTCGAATTGACTAGCAACCTGACTTGAGCAAACGTATCAATGAAACTGAGCAGACATCCTTCACAACCAAGTTGTGGTTTCCCGCAGTTTAGGGAATTTCCCAGAAAATGGCGAAGACACGCATTTATGCGTTATATTTACGTTAAAAAATCGCGGTGGGACAAACATTTTCTTGTTATCGACGCAAATCGAAGCCATCGTAGCAAACCGAAACATAAACTTTAGACTTACTTACTTACTTATCAGGCAGACGAACCATGAAGGGTCTGAGCCTGAGCAATTGCTGCCTTCCATCGGTGACGGTCCTGGGCACGCTGCTTCCAGTCATCAAGGCCAAGCTGTCCTGCATCCGCGATGACTTGGTCTTTGTACCGGAAGTTCGGTATTCCTCTCCTTGAGGCTCGGATTCGAAGACCCTCTTTGCTGGAGCGTTGTTGTCCATTCGCTCTATGTGGCCGAGCCAGTGCAGTCGACGGATTTTGTGCCTTCCGGACTACATCCACATCATTGTCCATCGCCGTAGTGTCTTCTCCTCCATTCGCCTTCCTCGCAGACGGGACCATATATCCGACGTAGAATTTTTCTTTCGATGGCACCAAGAATCAGCTCTGCAGTCTTACTTAATGTCCAGCTTTCGGCTCCATAAAGTAGGACTGGCAGGATAAGGGTTTTGTAGAGCGTGACTTTGGTAATTCGAGTCAGGAGTTTCGAGCCCAGTTTTTTTGACAGACCGAAGTAGCATCGGTTGCCAAGGGCGATTCTACGTCGGATCTCCACTACGATGTCATTCGTGGAGTTTACGTTTGCCCCGAGGTAGACAAACTCCTTTAGCTGTCGATTGTAACGTCTTGGCCTAGGTGATGTGCGGCGGATCGTTTTTAGCTCGACAGCATATATTTTGCCTTGTCCTCGTTGACCTTAAGACCAGCTCGTTTCGGCTGTTCCTTAATAACCGTGATAGCTTCCACTGAGGCGCGTTGGAACCGCGCTATTATGTCGATGTCATCAGCGTATCCCAACAGCTGGACTGACTTGTAGAAGATAGTGCCTTCCGTGTTGACTTTTGCCCGCCGCACTATTTTCTTCAGTACCAAATTGAAGAAATCACACGACAGCGCATCCTCTTGCCGAAATCCGGTGCAGGTTTTTGAACCGAACTGCACGGTGCATCGTGTATGCGTTAGCGTGTCCCGTGATCCCGAAATCGGCCATCTCTTCGAATAGCTCCTTGCGATGAATGCTGTCGTATGCGGCTTTAAAATCGATGAACAGATGGTGAGTATCGATTTGAAACTCGCTGGTCTTCTCCAGGATCTGCCTTAGTGTGAAGATTTGAAACTTTAGACTTACAGAGCATTTTTAAAACACGACGCAAACCGGGGTATTGGTTTCATATACACCAGTCTGTTCAATAATTCGGATGGAAAAAAGACAACATATGAATGTGCATAGAAATGTGTACAAGCAAATAAAAAGAAAAAATAAACTTTTCACCACATTTTAGCTTTCCACCTCTGGGCAATCGATCAGACGAAGTAATGTGATGAATGCCATCCCTGATCGTACACAAAACTACTCAAAAATAACTCGAAAAAACGGTTCTTCAGTTTGCACGAACGTCAACGGTACGTACAAATAAATAAACAAACGAAGTGAGATTTTGAACAAAACATTCGAATTTGTTCCGTCAGTCGAAGAGAAGCGCTCCAAAGTATGGACTGCGTTGGTATTCAAGAAAATTGCAGTCTATTGCTGCTGGACACCCCAAATCGAAATGAGATCCTCAAAGATGGTCCACCAGAGAACTCCCAAGTGAACATACTCGGCCGGGGATCGTATGGTGTGGTGTTGAAGGCGGTCTACGGAGGTTTGCAATGTGAATCGACTCCACAATACATTAAACAACCGATCACCGTTCACTCTAGGAAGGCAAGTTGCGGTGAAAATCATCAAGAACTCCGACGGGAAGGAAAATGCCATCAACAACGAGGCCAACATACTCGGCTGGAGCCACCCGAACGTTGTGCAGCTGCTTAAGGTGAGGGGAAAGCGTCGCTGTGCCAAATGTGAATGAGTCTCCTTGCAGATTGAATCGACGTCCAACTACAGCATCATCATAATGGAACGTTTTCCTGGACAATGCCTCCAGTTGATCTTGGATTCAATTGAACTTCCGCTGGAGCACAGAATACAGTGAGCATGTGTGGTGTATGGTGTAATTTTTCCTCCTCCACCGAGTCGTTTCTCAATTTTCAGCGTTGCGTTGGATGTGACAAACGCACTTATTTACTGCCACAGTCAGCAGGTTCTGCATTTGGACGTGAAGCCACAGAATGTCTTGGTTGCGTTCACGCGCAGAGGAAGGCGACGGCAGACTCATGGCGAGCGGGACTACATCTGCAAGCTGTGTGACTTCGGTTCGTCAAGAAATCTGCATGAAAATAATCGCAATCGAGTGCACGTGAGGGCTTTCAGAAAACAATTCGCGATGCGTAGCTTGACGTATATATTTTTCCATCTCCTAGGGAACAGTTCGGTATATGTCACCGGAGGCCCTCAAGGGGAGTACGCCCTCATCAGCCGCTGACGTGTACTCTTTAGGTGTAACCATGTGGCAGCTGAAAGCACGCCAACTGCCGTACGCCTGGATCGAGTGCAATCAGATTGTTGCATACCAAGTTGGGAAGAATCACTTGCGTCCCAATAAGACGCCATTCGCCTTCAGCAGCTCCAACGATGCCCTCGCAGTCAGCAGCAAACATGAGAACTGCTTGTGCGAGCATTTCTCCTCGGAGTTTTCGTACAAGTCCTTGGATCAGATCCGCAGTATTCTGCAAAAAACCAACACCCTCTCTCCATTCCAACCGAGGAACACTGCGAACCACCGGCGCCCGGAAAAGCTAAAGAATCAGATCTCGAAGAATTTAATCGGGACCTTTGTTGGCTTGAAGGAGAACCTTCTTGTGGACGAGGTGCGCTGTGATATCATGGAGGATGAGTGCGAGGGAAGCTATGCACTGAGGAGTGTCTTTGAACAGAGGTACACATTCGCTCTGCCCCATGCAGACAAAGTTTTCGAGAAGCTTTTCATGTCGTGCTGGCAAAGTGATGCAATGGCACGGCCAAGCATGCTGGATGTTCGGCAAACACTGTTGAGTTGCTTTCCGCATGCAAAGTGAGAGTATAAGGCTACCTAGCCTTTGGGTACTGCCAAGTGTGGGTCAAGAAATGGTTTTTAATTTCTTTTCTACGTTTTTATGTTAGGTTAGGTTTTCTTTTGTTTAGAAATACATTTATTTTTTATTATTTCTACACTTGTTTTATTGGTGCGTTACGAGAACATGGTTGTGTTAGACACACGTTGAGAGAAGGGGCACATTATACCCAAGATGTACATCTAAAAGAGTAAAGGCCGCGAAGGCTGAGTTGCTTGAGAGACCTCGTATAGCTGCCATAATGGCCAGCTAGGTAAGTAGCAACTTTGGCCTCTTTCTCCACTGAACTTACTTGACTAGGACTGCTGCACTGGTCTGCAGTTACCTCTTTCTACAAGGGACAGCGACAAACAAACACAGGGGTTATTTGCCAAACCTTCAAGATGAGCTGGTCTACACTGGATGATCCTAAACGGGTTCTGAAAAGATTACGCATCAATCACATTCGTCTTTGTCTTAATTACCGGAAAGAGAATTATTTATGAGTCCCAGGAGCTTAAAAAACGAGCCATTTTGAAAAAAAAATGAGTCTCAGCAACACAGTACCTTCTTATGTGAAAAATGAAATAAGTACGTTTTTTATTTGTTGGAGGTTTTAATACGACACTGGAACACTCGGGCTTAAGACTGCTTCCTTGCTGCTTCCTTGCTGTTCTGTGATGAATCGCCGAAGACCTGCCACCTGATCCAGGCAATAGCGGGACGGTGACATGAAGTGCTCCGCCGTGTCGTTGTCCTGTCCACATTCTTCGAAGAGGATGGTTCCTTAAATCAAGCACAACGGCCAGTGGTTACGCCGGTAAACTGTCTGCAATCTTATCTGTCAAGGGACAAGAATGCCGCGGATTTCTTACAGACGTTTAAGAGTAAGCGCTTGGTCTATCTGCATGCTGGAGGTTCAACTGGTTCCAACGTTAGGAGAAGTCTGACTGCTCTGCAGCACGCTTGGTCTATCTGCATGCTGGAGGTCCAACCATCAATGCAAGCTCTAACCACAGACCCAGGTAGTCCCAGCGCAGGTTCAGGCTCTGAGAAAGATTCCTCTGGTCCTTGTCTAACAAGTTCATCGCCGATCTCATTTCCAGTGATTCCTTGGTGTTCTGGGACCCAGATGACTGCCAATTAAATTCAGAGAGGATTTACATTGCTCAACTGTCTTGGAAGTGGTGAAAGGGTTGAGTAAAGCCTAAATCGGTGTTCTCTCTCCCCTTCTTTGGAACGTAGCGGTAAATGAACTGCTATTAATACTGGACGAGGTAGGGTGCAAAGTTATGGCCTATGCGGATGATATTGCCATAGCGGCATCCGGTCGGCAATATCGTCTCTACTCTAAGAGACATAATGCAGAATGCCTTCGACTTCGACCTTCGGCTAGAAGCATGGACACAAACATGCGGACCCGGCGTACTTTTCACCAGAAGATACGAAATCCCCCAATTTGACTCCCCACTGCTGTGCCGCACTACATTACAGCTAGCCACCAGTGCGAAAATTCTGGGTCTCATTCTCGACAGCAAGCTAAATTGGAAGCTCAATATCTAGGAAAGGGTACAACAAAGCCTCTTCGGCACTTTTTAGCTGCAAAAAGGCCATTGGATGCAAATGGGGCCTACAACCACGCCTCGCTCACTGGATTTACACCTATATCGTCAGACCGACACGTCTGTATGGTGCCTCATTTTGGTGGACAGCACTAAACAAGGCTATAAACTGCAATGCACTCAAATCCATGGCCGACTGCAGGTACGTAGGCAAATTGTGTCATTTTGCGCCGCTCGAGTGCAGAGGAAGGCGGAATCGGCGGAGGGACTTGCCAGACAGTGAATGAGGAGTTAGGTGTGGGTCAACTTAGGTCGTAGTGCGAGGTTCTCATCGTGTTGGATGAAAGAAAGTCGTATCCGATGCTAATTTATCGAAAGTTGCTGGACCAACCGCAGGTAAAAGTGGTCAAGACGCACAAATGAGTGTCGATCACCGACTGGGGGTGAGTATAAAAACCAGCGTCACAGATGGCCCGGTGACAGTTTTACGGTCGTCAACCGCGCGGTCACTGCAATGGTAGATGGAATTAATCGTTGTCATTGAACAAAATCGAGTTCTTTAAATCGTACGACTTAAACAGAAAAATCACGCTTCGTCTTTAAATATAATATAATATGGGTGGCACAACAGCCCGTAGGAGGGCCAGGGCCTGGCTTCTCATTTTTTTCATTTCATTTTAATTCATTTTTACTTCTTAATCATAATAAACTTACGTACTAGACAAAAATGCTTAAAACTAGTTTGACGTACGGTTTTGCTAATTCTAACTTACTGGCCCTCGGCGGGCACTCTAAGCTATACACTACATATGTTTAAAATAGATGATTTAAACTGAAAACATTTGTATTAAGAAAAAATGGAAAAACTTAAAAACAGAACGGATTTTTTTTTTGTAATACTTAAATACTACCTTGCTATAATATAGATACTGATCTAGCTAGATCCCCAGGTATCTGAATACAATCCTTTGCGTCAGTGGTTGCCCGTGCCGTCCTACAATAGAGAACTTTCGCCAATTCTTATTCGTATCCGCGGAAGCTTTATACAACGGCGTTTTGAACAGTATGGTTTCCGACTTCTGAAAGTTGATATTCAACTTCCAGTCATCGCAATCTCTCATGAACGCGTCGAAGTCACCCTGCGTGAGCGTAGTGATGTCCTCGATCTTTTTGCCTGATCTGTACACGATCAAGTCGTCGGCATACGCAATTGCATGCGGAAGAGAACTTATTAGATCGCTCAAGAAAATGTTGAACAGGATCGGCGAATTAACGGCATCCTGTTGAAGACCATTTTTTACTTCAAAAGTACCTGCAGGGTGCGTAGGGACGACGAACCTTACTTACTTACCGGTTAATATGCTTACCGGTAGGTACAGTAGTGGTTTACTAATGCCTAGCCGATTGAGCTTATAGTAAAGTCCTTCTAACCAAACGGTGTCGGAGGCCTTCTCCAGGTCAATCAAGCAGGCGCCCGTGCATTGTTTCTTGCTATTGTTCCATCCGACGGATATCCGACACCAGTTTCGACGCGGCATGAATAGTGTCATGCCCCGCTCTGAAACCGAATTGGTTATCCGGAATTATATGTCTGTCCTCTGTCCAGTTGATCAGAGCTCTATTTATCACCTTCTCGAATACCTTGCTGATGTTCGGAAGGAGACTAATTGACCGGAGGTTGCAAGGATTCGAAGAATCTTTTCCTCGCTTGGGTATGGGTTGTACAATCGCAGTTTTCCAATGCTCCGGATAATGTGCATTATTTAGAGCATTGATTGCGTACATCGTAACCACTTCCAGAGGAAGATGTCTTAACACAATGTTCGAGATACCGTCGATTCCAACCGACTTTTTCTTCTTTAATGATTCGAAGACCGCTTGAAGATCTGCCTTCGAAATGAACGGGGAATGAACCCCTTCGTCGGCGATGACATTGTCTGCCATGTTTTCTTCATTGAACTGGACAGTTGTTGTTTTCAGATCGCCATTGCTGCAGCTCTTCTCGAAGTTGAGAGTTGCTAGCTTGCACGCTGTTTTCCAGGTCGTGGTTTGGGCGAACACTCACGTTCACCTTGTACACTTCTTGGAAAACTGCGCCTAGTACTTCAACTTTTTCCTGCGGATCTTCGACCACAAAGAAGTCATCGTCGAGTATGGCGTTATTGGGATCAATACCCGCTGTAGTCAGTATCTGTTCATTGTCCGTCGTCCTGGGAAGCTAAAGACACGGAAGATCGCTATTTTTCTTTCTGTAGAATTTGTTAATTTGTGGAAACATACTCGGGTTGTTAGATCTAACGGCCCGAATCTTAGTGTTCCAGTACGTGTTTACAGAAACTCTGTAATTTTGCACAATCAACGTCTGTACATTCTTAATGAGCGATTTCAGTGTCCTAACTTCCTCGCTGCGTCGACCATGTGCTTACTGACGGAAGACACGCGTCAAACATCCTGGATGTGCGAACATTCAGGGGGGCAAACGTCGACTCTGACCACTTTCTTGTTGCAGCAAGATTCAGAGCTCGACTGTCCAATGTCAGAAAGCTGCACCAGCCGACAAAGAAAACTTTTGACATTGGACGCCTAGGCATACCGGAGATTGCCAGAGCCTACGAAGAGCAATTAAGTGAGAGACTCTCCGGTATGCCTACGTCAAGTGCCAACGAGATGTGGTTGCATTGCCGCTCGGCCCTCAAAGAGGTAGCGGAAGCTACATTAGGCTACCTACCACCCCCGACAAGAAACCCGTGGTATGATGGCGAGTGTGAGCAGAAAAAACGTGCAACCGACGAGGCATACCAAAAAGCGCTGCAACGGAAAACAAGAGCAGCGCAAGAGGAGTACCGGCCTAGAAGACGGGAGGAGAAAAAGCGTCTACGCCTGAAGAAAAGGTCTCTCGCAACCTCCGAGCTCAAGGATATCGAAGAGTCTAGGGACAAGCAAAAAATACGGGCCTTTTACAAAAAAGCCAAAAGCCTGGCCACAGGCTTTAGGAAAGGCACCCAGGCTCTTCAAAATTGCGAGGGTAACCTAGTTACGGACCCCAGGGAATAGTGGATGTGTTTAAGCAGCACTTCCAACAGCTGCTTAGCGGGCCTGACCAGGAGAGAGTGATAGGGAACCAGGAAATCCCAACTCCAGTCGACGAAGAAGTCCTTCCACCTAGCTTTGAAGAAGTCGGTACAGCCATTTAAAGGCTGAAGAACAACAAAGCCGCAGGCTTAGATGGCTTACCATCGGAGCTTTTCAAAGCTGGGGGCAATGTACTGGTAGGGAGCTTGCACCAAATCATTTGCCGAATTTGGGAAGATGAACTGGAATATCAGCTCCATACGCCCCATCCACAAAAAAGGCGATCCTACCTCCTGCAAGAACTACAGAGGTATATTTCTGCTCAATGTCGCCTATCCAGCGTACTGTGTGAACGTCTAAAGGCGTTTTGCACCGCACTAATCGGCACGTACCAGTGCGGCTTCCGGCCCGGCAAATCGACTACAGACCAAATCTTCACACTAAGGCAGATTCTGGAGAAGACCAGCGAGTTTCAAATCGATGCTCACCTTCTGTTCATCGATTTTAAAGCCGCATACGACAGCATTCATCGCAAGGAGCTATTCGAAGAGATGGCCGATTTCGGGATCACGGGACACGCTAACGCATACACGATGCACCGTGCAGTTCGGTTCAAAAACCTGCACCGGATTTCGGCAAGGAGATGCGCTGTCGTGTGATTTCTTCAATTTGGTACTGCGGAAGATAGTGCGGCGGGCAAAAGTCAACACGGAAGGCACTATCTTCTACAAGTCAGTCCAGCTGTTGGGATACGCTGATGACATCGACATTATCGCGCAGTCCCAACGTGCCATAGTGGAAGCTTTCACGGCAATTGAGGAACAGGCGAAACGAGCTGGTCTTAAGGTCAACGAGGACAAGGCAAAATATATGCTGTCGAGCAAAAAACGATCCGCCGCACACCACCTGGGCCAAAACGTTACAATCGACAATTTGAGGTAGTAAAGGTGTTTGTCTACCTGGGGGCAAATGTAAACTCCACGAATGACATCGTAGTGGAGATCCGACGTAGAATCGCCCTTGGCAACCGATGCTACTTCGGTCTGTCAAAACAACTGGGCTCGAAACTCCTGTCTCGAAGGACCAAAGTCATGCTCTTCTTCTTCTTCTTCGTGTGGCGCTACAGTCCGGGGTGAACCTGGGCCTCGGTCAACAATCCTCTCCAGCTGGTGCGATCCTTAGCCAGCTGCCTCCAATTTCGCACTCCAAGTTGGTTGAGGTCCTTCTCCACTTGAGTGCGCCATCGGGTTCGTGGTCGTCCTCTATTTCGTTGTCCCACTGGTTCGGAGTCGAAGACTCTTCGGGCTGGAGCAGTGTTGTCCATGCGCTCAACATGGCCTAGCCATCTTAGGCGTTGAATCCGTAGACGCCTGACTAGACTCAGTTCGCTGTACAGCCCGTACAATTCGTGGTTGAATCTTCTTCTCCACGAACCTTCAACGCAAACAGGATCAAAGATTGAACGCAGAACTTTTCTCTCGAAGAGACCAAGTGCGTCTTCATCCGCTCTTGAGATGGTCCAAGCTTCCGCGCCATACAGCAGGACAGGGATGATCAAGGTCTTATATAACGTGAGCTTTGTCTTTCGAGAGAGGGCTCTACTACCCAATTGCCTCTTGAGCCCAAAGAAACAGCAGTTGGCAAGAGTTATTCTGCGTTTAATCTCGTTACTGACGTTGTTCGTACTATTAACTTGGGAGCCAAGGTATATGAAGTCCTTTACTACCTCGAAGTTGTAGCTGCCTATGGTGACGTTCTGACCGAGTCGTCGGTGTTGTGTGTCCTTTCTTGATGACAGCATATACTTTGTTTTGCCCTCATTCACCGCTAAACCCATTTTTGACGCCTAAAGTCATGCTCTACAAAACCCTTATCCTGCCAGTCCTACTTTATGGAGCCGAAAGCTGGACATTAAGTAAGGCTGCAGAGCTGATTCTTGGTGCCTTCGAAAGAAAAATTCTACGTCGGATATATGGTCCCGTCTGCGAGGAAGGCGAATGGAGGAGAAGACACTACGGCGATGGACAATGATGTGGATGTAGTCCGGAAGGCACAAAATCCGTCGACTACACTGGCTCGGCCACATCGAGCGAATGGACAACAACGCTCCAGCAAAGAGGGTCTTCGAATCCGAGCCTCAAGGAGAGGAATACCGAACTTCCGGTACAAAGACCAAGTCATCGCGGATGCAAGACAGCTTGGCCTTGATGACTGGAAGCAGCGTGCCCAGGACCGTCACCGATGGAAGGCAGCAATTGCTCAGGCTGAGACCCTTCATGGTTCGTCTGCCTGATAAGTAAAGTAAAGCCGACTTGAAATTGCAGGTTTCTCCCGAGAACAGCACGGCTGGTTACTGCACAAGTCAAAAACAGGTCCATTTCAGCAGCAACACACTCGAATCACTGCACCCGTTTCAAAAAATAAAACAACCCATCACGTTCTTTGTTATTTAAAAAAAGGATCATCTCTGTTTATTCGCTTCTTTGTTTCTTTACAGAAAGAAAGACAATAAATTTGATATCAATACGTAACTAGCAATCCTAAACCTCTAGTACCCCCCAAGGTCCACCCTCGAAATCTTTATACAATTTGAAAATCTCTCCGCTTCTGTGTGTTCTCTCCTTGAATTGTTATTCACTTCAAACTCTTTGTACTGGCTACTATAAAAATACAGATGTTCATATATTCAATATCTAAATATACTATTTACATAGTACATCAAGTCGTCTTCTGTTCTGCTCTTGTATTCCTGTGTAGGCTATGTTGAATTGTATAAATACGATTTTTTTGTTTTTATAATTAATGTATACCTCTTTAAGATATCTACTCAAATATATGTGTATGTATATAACGTTTGTATTCTTTAAATATTTAATAAATACTAAATACTAGTTAAATTATTATATCTTGTTCTCCTGGTTGTGTTTGACATATTGTGGGCGTTGTCTGGTGTACTTCGACAGTGGTGTGTTGCATGCATTCGTCTGTGTCTGTTTGGGGTGGAAACCACTTTGAGTTGCTGCGCCGCGAATGCTGGTGTAGGAAAATTCAAAATCTATTATTTTCTTGCTCATTTTATTGTGTTTTTTCAAGGAATTCAATACCTACATAGAATATATATCATAAGTTTAATTAGTTTGTTTTTTTCTTCTTTCAAGTGTTTAATACAATTCTTTTTTTTTTGTTTTATATTTTTTTTTGTGTAAAATTCTACAAGTCTTCTCTTTGAACATAATACCTATGTATACATATATAAATTAACTGTTGATTTTCTTGTTTTTTCTCACTACTTCCTAAGGTGTTGATAACTACACATTTTGTTTCGTTTTTTGTTTTTTCAAGAAATTTACAGAAAAACTGTCTGTTTGCAGTTTGATTTCCGTGTTCTTGTTTTTTTAACTGGAAGACCATCTTGTCGTCTTCGCTTTTATTGTGTTTTGAAACACAAAACGTACATTTTATATCGTTACATATACATACATACAAATATATTTATTGCTACGAAATTGAAATGTCCTGCATTCCTATGTTCTTCGTTCTCTTCTTGTTTATTTCTACATGCAACTGCCAGGATGGATACAGAGCTCTCTTGCACAATGATCGTATGCGAGCAGGTCTATTCAAAAACTCAGTAACAAAATATAAGATCCCTAAAAATGTCAGATGAAAGAACTCGAATTAGTGCGGTTGCTCACTGTTGACACGGAAAATGATTTTGAATTCATTTTCTGGTTGGTATTTGGACTGACGGAAGGAAAAGTGTGATCAACTACGACTCGTATTTGGACTGATTGGTGACGTGCCAAACCCAAACTTTCTTAGACCGAGTTGTGGAATTGAAGCGAAGCGAGATGCGACTCCAGTTGCCTAGCTCGCTTTAGAAGGGAACTCGGTTTATTGATTGATACAATGTGGAGATGGAGGCAGATGGCCTAAAATTCTGCGAGCTTATTGAAAAGCTTATTGCCTGCAGTCAAGATCAACCCCGGACTGTCGTTGACTATGGGACACGAACTCAGTGCTGAATAATAACAACGAAAGTGAAATCTACACAGAGGGACTGAGATCAATGGTGGACTGGAAGTGGGTATTTAATCAGCACATCTCCAGACCAGGGGTGACAGCACATAACTTGAAACAATCGAGCATTGTTCATCGCCAGTCAACTCGAAACAAATATTTTCTGGCAACATGTAATTTGAAACGAGTTTTATTGTGACTTCTACATAAAAATGTCATTGTGAACTATGAAGTTAAATGTCAAATTTGTTATTTTCAAAAAAACCTTCGTTCATTAAAGTGAAATTGGACTTAGAATGATATTTTTTTCATCCGGAAAGCGAAGATGAAGAAATTTAATGCCAAAATCAAAAGAATTTTTGATATGTGTTGAATTGCCTTAAGTAAACATTACAGGAACACTACCTACGCATACAACATTTTCTTTGAATCTATTGTATTCTACCTCTTCTCTGTCTAGATTTTTAGTTTCTTCATTATTATTGTGGTCAGCAATTTGACTAGGTCCGACTTCAAACATTTTTGCTGTCTTCAACTGCTGCTTCTAGCCTTCGCATTCTGCAATTAATAGGTATGGGCCACCGCCTGTGCCTTTTAAGTGGACCTTATTCTTCCTGAGTTTGTTCTTAACTTTAGGTCACTCAAAGTCTAAAAATGCACGTACAATATTATAATTCAAACATACATGCAGTTGTCTTTACCTTTTTCCAGTCTTTGAAGTTGTTTTTTGTTGATGGACATATTTTGCTTCGCTTCCAAAATGAGGACAACTTTTTATTAATTGATGACGATAACTTTTTTCTATCGACTAAAAAATTGTGTTTCAAACGTCATATTCGAATTTGTATGCTGCCTACTTTGACGATACAATCGAGGATACTCGATTGAATCAAAATTGGTGCTACCCATGTTCGATTGTATCGACTCAACTCGATTGTTTCAAGTTCCGTGCTGGCACCCCAGCATGTATCTTAGATTATTTTTTTTTTCGACAGCACGTTTTGTTAGACCTATTTTCCAGGCGGAAATGCCGGTTATTCGTAACTTCACTGAATGACACGTGATGAGAACGAAATCGAATGAGAGCATCGTCATCTAC
Organism: Eristalis arbustorum; assembly: GCA_916610145.1. NCBI lineage: Eukaryota > Metazoa > Arthropoda > Insecta > Diptera > Syrphidae > Eristalis > Eristalis arbustorum. The sequence goes on from OU744319.1 coordinate 25,258,039, forward strand.
ACATTCAGACAAGCAGCACTCGAATCACCATTTTTAAGATAGAATTTGGTAAGACGTTGCTCTATGTCTCTTAAAAACATGAGATGCACAACAATGCCGCCAAACGGTGTGGTGGGTTCCTGGACATAGAGATATTCCAGGCAACTGTAAGCCAACGGGCTAGCCAGAAACGGAACAATCATTGAAGAAATATTGTAAATATATTGGTGACAATAGAAATTCAAGAAACTAAGTTCACAAGAATACATGCGAAATAAGTTTGGCAGAAAATGGACTTACATAGGATCACGCACGTCCTCAGTCTAGGCAGAAAAAAACCTACTGTCCTTATAATAGTCCTTACTGGACGCAATGGGCAAACACATCGCTTACATTGCGCAATGGGTAGACACGTCGAAAGCTTAGGATCTCCATACAACGACTTCTGTAGCAAATGTAGAAGAGGAAAACCCCACCCACGTACTCTGCTAAATTCGCTGTATTGGCCTTCATTGGGAAACAAAGCCTATTTAATCGAATTGATGGACAATTCCGAAAAGGATATCAAATTAACCTGAACGTTCGTCAGAAAACAAAATGGTCCCAGAAGACACGGACGGGCTCTTGGGTCTAATTGAATCCATCGCTCATGAGGGCAGCCACATTACTTAACCTTGTGGTGTACATGGTTAACTGAAAAAAGTCTCGCGAAAGGCGACAATCAGCTGTGAAGGGAGATATCTCTCTACTACTTGATTTCTACCTTCCAAGAAGCCCAACAATTTACTGAACTAGTAACTATGGAGCTACATCCCATAGAGCGCCAATGCCGAGCTTCGCAGCAACCACTCGTGTTGTGCGTGCTTATTTGGTCTCTCACGAGCAGAAGGAGTCCTACTGTTTGGTACCCACTCCGAACGGCTAAATTTGAGAAGCTTTTTCTAAACTCTTTGGGCATGTCCGTGACACGAAAGGGGTGGGGTCGTGAAAAAATTATTTTTTTTCTTTACGTCGTACCAGAAATCGAACCTAGACACCGTGGTTCAAGTGCCTAGCAGTCGACGTATGCACATACCCACAACGCCAAAGCTTGCCATACTACGCTGTTGGTAACAATTCATCGCTAAGTCCCTATCACAGACTCCAATCGAACGAATCGAAGTTATGAGTACATAAGTACGAACTACGAGAAAATGGTATCACACAATCCAAGAAAGTCACAAACTCCGACGTAAATAACTTGTCGTAGAAAACTTACAAAATGCTCGTTTTATTTTCGTTCGATAGCAACTTTAACGAAATTTGTAGTCTTGTGACGACATCGATTACTCAGCTGTGTTGTTCTTTGTGTCGTACAACTTTGAAGACTTGAAGAATAAATGTTTTGTGGAACATGATTTTTGTTCTTTGATAGATTGTTGATTGAGGACACAGCTTGTCAAGGCAAACTGAATTTGCAAACATTGCCTGAATGTGTGATGTGACCGATGGCCAGTTTGAAATGTTCGTACGTTCCTCCATTCTTAGAGATCATCGACACACACAACACGAGTGTCAGCAAGCACTTGAGAGAAGCTAGATCTCGGCACGAACGTGTCCCCCGAAGAAAAAGAGTCATAAAGTTGTTACTGTCTGACTGTGGTGCTGTACACTTTACATTCAATTCATTCGCCAGGCCAAAACCATCGATGACCCATCCACAATTGTGCCTGAGATGTCTTTCATTGGTAACACTTCACATGGAACCGAAATAGACAGTCCACTCTTTGTCGAAGGCATTAACACAACCAATTCGTGTTGAAAACGTTAAACAAACATAAGCATTTCAACCGGCTGTTGTCCGCACGAACGCGGGGATTGTGAAAGAAAAGCTTTATTTTTGTCTCAAGTCAACAGACGTTAGCCAAGCGGATTGAAATTATATCTTTTCGCATCAGCGTGTCGACAAAACCACACGAAGGCTGGCTCTGACATCAAGCATGTCCCAAATGTATTCCGCCTCTTGCATCGAACTAGTTCCGGTGTTGGACCGGAAAAAAAACAGAATCAATTCAACGACCTTGTCTGAATCTCAACCAAAAAAAAGTCAAAACTTTGGTAATTTACCGAAATGCATAAATTACCCACTCAAGGTCTCACCTTAAGGCGAACCACAAACATTTGCTGAAAGCTTATCCGTTCCACCACTTTGGGTGGTATTTCGCAAGAGCTTCAGGTTACACAGCGCATAGCAACTTCGTCGTGCATTGATTGCAACTCACGTACTAGCTTGTGTATTCCAAGAGCGACTGGAACGACATTTGCTACCTCACTGAACAATGAACTCAGCTGCCCTCGATTGCCTGGGTTTTCTTCGCTCGCTTGTCGACTATTCGCTCGGTCTGGGCGGAGATGGGCTTTGGAGGCATTAAGTCGTGCGTTGTTAGTCGGAACAATGGACCAAATTACGGAGTTTACCAGTCGGACGCCTGTTGTGGAAGATGTTTCTTTTGACGTTGTGGGTCTTTTAATCGTTCGGGTATTTTATGTCCATCGACCTTTTGACACAGCCGACGCGCCGAAGTCGTTGCCAAGACAAAGCGAAGCGACTAACTCACGGAATTATGAAACATTCAATTGATGTGTGAAAAATGCGTCCATTCGCAAACATTTTACGGTACATCATGAGTTCAAAGACCACTCCAAGTGGGACGTAAATATTGCGGTTCACAAATGTAACGTAATGGCATAGTTTTTCGTCAAACACGCACGCTATATTTCTAGGAGCCTAGGAGCCTTTCACTTGAGTACAAAAATAATTCTTTCAAATATAAATAAACACTTATTTGTTTATTTTTATTTCTGCCGACTTGGTAGTGGTCTGGCTAGACAACTCTTTTGGAATTTACTTTTGTATTCATACATTAATCAAAAGGTAAAGTAATGATGATTCAACTGCGTCTACTCAATACGACGATACCTGTGCAGTATGTGAAAAACTGAGTGACTCCGTTTTGACACACTTTCGCGTGAACTCGATAAAACGCTGTCAAGCACTCATTAAAGTCCCACCGAACACGCGTTGCAATATACCTTACAACACAAACTCTGAATTCGGATTCTCTTCAAAGATTTCTGTTCAGTATTCTCCACCATTAGCCAATCGATTCTGAACAGTCACTCAGTCTCAGTCCTCGTTAACCCGTATCTTTCACAAGTCGATCCACATTCCCCTCAGTTCATCAGAAAGGTGAACAAAAAAAGTTTTCTCATGTCGACAGTGTGCCGCTACCGCACCGATTAGTGTTTATAATTCAAAAAGAACGTATAATTATCAATTATTATACAAATGTTATAACTACATATATAAGGTGAAAAAATAAAGAAAAAATAAATCGAAGAAGAGAAATTATCATACTCTTGTATTAGATACATTATATTGTTTTTATCTTTCTTTGCTTGGCTTAACTTAATTTTGGAGAGTGAAAATGATTCATATAAATATGTATATACAAGGTTTAACAACAAATTAAATCCAATTTCGTAAATGTTTCTTTTTTCACCACAGCTTAGACCAGTCGGACGTGCTTGTCATGGACACCAGTCACACTTACGATATGAGCGTGGTGGTTGCCCCTGAATGGTCTACGCCGGTTTGTGTCCCTGCTAGGCTGGGTGTTTCTGTGTTTTGTTGCAGTTTTCTAGGCGCGCGGTAGATTTTGATTTCGTTTGCATTTGCATCGGCAGTGAGTTTGTTGTTAAAGTGTTTTTGTTTTGTTTTTTTCAGTTTTTTCTTAGTAAAGATACATAATTATTTGTTTTGTTTTTTTTTCATGTATATATATCACAATTAAGTCTTTTCCTTTATACAAAAAAATCCTTAGAATCTTATGTATGAAGTAGTTTATATATTAATGCTTATGGAGGAGTGCGTTTTGTTTTTTTTGTTGTTTGTTTGTTTTTTTGCAAAATTGCATGGGCTTTGCGGCGCGGCAAAACTTATTAACTTGCGTAGGAACGTCGGACTGGAACAGGAGGAGGTATTTTTGATTTTCTTATTGGCGATGATTGTTTACATGTTGGAATTCTACTGATTGGCGGTGTAGATGGTGACGAAGACGTCGGTGATGGTTTATCGGTTTTGTTTTCCTGAAATGAGAATGAATAGAGATTTGATAAAACTTAAATTGGGACTGCGGTTGGCGTCAGAGGGGGGAGAAGTTACAAAAATGTTAGCTGTTGTTAGGGACAAAGCAATTGCATTTACTTCAGAGATTTAGGTTGGAAAGGGATTACGCTGGCTGCCAAGATAATCCAAGAGAAAACATTCGTGATTAGATCTACCGACCATGGACGGTACGGTATACCAATAGCATCTAAACATTCTATTGGATGTATCAGAAACCAGTATAAGCTTTGGGATCCTAGTCTTCTCTGTAAGACCAAATATATGCTGTCAACAAGAAAGGACACCCAACACCGACGTCTCGGTCAGAACGTCACGGCTGACAGATATAACTTTGAGGCAGTTAAAAACTTTGTCTACCTAGGAACCGCTATCAACTCAGACAACGACACCAGCGCCGAAATCAAACGAAGAATAACTCTTGCCAATCGGCGCTTCTTTGGGCTGAGAAAGCCATTGGTAAACAAAGCCCTCTCTCGAACAACCAAGGTAACGCTCTACAAGACCTTAATCGTCCCCGTCCTGCTATATGGCGCGGAGGCATGGACTCTGTCAAAAGCGGATGAAGCAGCCCTTAGTTGCTTCGAGAGGAAAATTCTTCGGGTGATTTTCGGTCCCGTCTGCATAGATGGTGAGTGGAGGAGGAGATACAACGACGAGCTATACGGGCTGTTCAGCGACATCGACTTAGCCAGAAGAGTGAAGATCCAACGATTGAGATGGCTAGGTGAGCATGTAGAGCGGATGGAAACCAATGCTCCGGCCCGAAAAGTCTTCGAATCCACCCCCGAGGGACGGCGCAGTAGAGGAAGACCGCGACTCAGGTGGCGCACGCAAGTGGAAAGGGACCTCAACCAACTATGCGTGCGAAACTGGAGACAGCTAGCTAAAGATCGAGCTGGCTGGAGACGCTTGTTGGTTGAGGCCCAGGTCCACCCCGGACTGTAGCGCCACCTTAAGTAAGTAAGTAATCCTAGTCTTCTGAGCTCCTCAACAAAGTACAAAGTTTAGCCGCTCTTCATACAACGGCAGCTGCAAGGAGCCGCAAGCAGTGTTGGACTTGATACTACATAGAAGGTTGCTTCGCAAAAAGTCTCTCTCAGACTAAGGGAGTGCCAGTATGAAGCCACTGACTAGTACCTCCCCTCCCTAAGCCTAACCAGCTCCACCTTCTAAATGGAGGTCGCCTTCAAGTAGGCAGGTAGGAAGTGGCATTAATTGACTTTGGCCAAAGAGAATGCACGCTGTACTACCACGTGGATGTTTGAATTCATAAAGAGGGTTGCGGTGGTAATGGTAGCCAGCCATTGTTCACAAATTTGAAGAGAGCCTTGATCGGATTTTCACATAATGACGTTCCTAGTTGAAAACAGTTGCAGAGAAGATAGTGGGTGCTTTCTTCTCCATCCTCGTCTAGGGAGTTCCTTCAGAAGTCGTTTGAGGATAGCTCTAGTACTTTTGCAAGATGGTGTTATTCTCACTGCAGTGCTAAGTTTAGATTCATTTAGGGAAGCTTTGATTGATTTGATCTTTTTGGATCAAGATGAGGCCATGAGGCTCCATGAGCCATCTCTCGAAACACCAAATTGACCTTGTATAAAACCCTGATCATCCCAGTCCTGGTCTATGGCGCAGAGACATGGACGCTGTTGAAAGCGGATGAAGAAGCTCTTGGTTGTTTTGAGAGAAAAGTTCTGCGTACGGTCTTTGGTCCTGTTTGGGTTGATGGCGTTTGGAGGAGAAGGTTCAGCCACGAAGTGTACGGGCTGTACAGCGGCATGCACCTAGTTAAGCGTCTTCGGATCCAACGCTTAAGATGGCTAGGTCATGTAGAGCGGATGGACACCACAGCTCCGGCCCGAAGAGTCTTCGACACCGAGCCATTGGGACAGCGCAACAGAGGACGTCCTTGCACTAGATGGCGCACACAAGTGGAGAAGGACCTCAACCAACTTGGAGTGCGCAACTGGAGGCAGCCAAGGTCCACCCCGGACTGTAGCGCCAATCAAAGAAGAAGAAGGGAGCATCCCACTTTAGCCAAGACAGGACCTTAACCGACTTGCTGTGCGCAACTGGAGGCAGCTGGCGAAAGATCGTACTGGCTGGAGAGGCATGTTGGTTGAGGACCAGGTCCATCCCGGACTGTAGCGCCACACAAAGAAGAAGAAGAAGAAGGAGAAGAAGCGACAAGGGACCTAAAGTGACTAAGCCCATGTAGGACGCATGAAGAACTTGATTGCGGCAAGAAGACTCTTCGACTTATCGTTTAACACAACAACCTACTTGGTGCGCGAAACTGATGTGCCGACGGACAACGATAACAGGTCTGAGGCCCAAGTCCTCCCCTGACTGATGGCGCACCACAAACAAGAAAAAGGGAAAGGTTCAAGAAATAAATCTGCAGATTGGGGGGTTTTCTTTCTTAGTTCTTGAGTAATCTATGCTTTCTTGCCACCAAACCTAATTATATCCAGTTGAGAGTTAAACAAAAATATTCCACAACAGATTGTCTGTTTGGCAATTTCGAAAACCTCATTTCAACTAACCTTCTTCGGAGATTCAAGGGAAGGCAATCGCTTCCAACCATTACTTCGTCGCCACGATGGACCGCTGCTGAGGGCAGTTGTCGGTGAGGCAGTCGTTGTTGCAGTCGTCGTCACGGCCACCATCGATACAGGTGTCGCCGAGTTCGTCGGTGTCGATGGATCGGTCGCATCGCCCTTGGATGAATCCCCGTCTGTGCGCTGTTGATTACTCCTCAGAATACACGCTGGCTCATCGTAATTACAACTGTTAACTAATTCGGGCAATTCTAATATACATCTGGTTTGCTCCTCGGACTCGCTTGAGGAACAACTAGTAACTTGTGCTCGACCAGCTTCGCTCGGTGTCGGACTTGGACCTCTGGTTCGGCAGTTCTCCGATGTCGTGTCATCCTCATCGTCCGTCTCCGCATCCAAGTACGAGTACAGGCTGCGTGTACTCCCCGATGGGATGTTGACGAGCTTATAGAAGTCCTTCGTGAAGTCCACACAAGCCACTTCCTCATCCTCCGAGTAGACAATCTGCGAGAGAAAAGACTTTGATGAGACCTTGAGGCTGTCAAGGCGGGCGGTGCGTACTTACCGTCTGCTGCAGAAGCTTTGATATGCCCTCAGACTGCGACGCAATCATCGTTGTGTTCAGAAAATCACTAGTATTCCATATCCAGTCGTGTTCATGCTCACGCTCCTGCTCGTGATCATTCACTTCCTCGTCCAGGGTTATGACACCCAGCTCATCTTGCGACATACTCCAGTCTTCCATTTCGGTTGAGCACGGCTCGGCGGGGAGCAGCCACTGTTCGGGTTCCTCCGGCAGGTCTTCCAGATGCACACTCGACGGTTGCGGCTGACCACTGCTCATGGTGCAGTAGCCCTCGTCCTTTCCCTTTGCCGGGCTCGCCGATAAGGCAGCGTTTTGTGCTTCCAACTCATAGACACGATTCTTCAGCACGTTAACCTCCTGCCGCAGGCTGTCCTCCAGCAATATGGCGTCGACTACTTTTCGCATAACGTCGTCCAGGCACTGCTCGTACGTACGGACGCGGAAGGTGAGCAGTTTGTTCTCTTCTTGCAAGTTGTGGAGGAGTGCCTCTTGACGGGCGAAGCGTGCCTGAAATGAGATTTTGTTAATTTTGTGGCTTTTTGATTGGAATGGATAAGAGATTAGTGGGTGGAGTTGATGGTGTGGTGAGGGAGCAACGATCGGATGTATTTTTAATCTTGAATGGGTTGTTGGGAAGGGTACCGTCTTTCTCTGTCTTATTTCGATCACGCACGACGAACAGGACAAGGGACAACACAAGGCGAAGAAGCACCTTGACTTCTTAGCATTGATTCTCAAATCGACTTGAATGGGCTATTAGCGCTTCGATCTGCTTTGTTTTGTGCTTTGGTTTGCGCTAGCAGTTCCACAACAATCGGATCTCTTCGAAGAACAGGGACTTCAACTCTGTCAATGCTTCACTCGATTATTCGACGCAGTTTCAGTTTCAGACTACGTCAGAGACCATCTTTAAAGAACAGGGGTTTAACATTTAAACATCAGTCTACGTCAAGGATTTCAGAGTCAAAGGCCGGCTGATAAATACACTCATGACACAGAGGACCAGTCATGCCCAATCACGTTCGAAGCAGAGACGATGTGATTCTCTTGAGATTTTAGTCAGTGTCATCGAAATCAAATCTGGCCCAGCAGTTTGCTCTACATGTTTATCCGCCCATCGACTCGAATGTAGAATCGCAAAAATTTCGACGTTGAAGCGCGCTGTCCCAACTCTCTTACTCCATTCCTCGGACAACAGTCTCAGTCTCATCGTTACACTAGTCCTCTGGACATACCTCCTGACAGGAAGACAAATCAGCCCAACGCCAGGTGTTGTAGTGAGGCTAGAAAATACTAGAAAACTGCGACTACTCTTTAAACTACGTCAACAATCATCATCATTTTCTGACCCGCTTGATCAACTAAAGGGGCAGCAAGAGTAAAGCACGCAATAGAGATCTCCAGGTCACCTGGTCACGTCTAATGCACGCATCGAAAGACGACATTCGTGCCGCGTGTCCAAACCACCGAAACTACATTCGGTGAAAAAGTCCAATTGTCGTAATTATCCATTTAATCCGCACAAAGGCACAGCTTCGCGATGGACTATGAAGTTCGATTCGAGGACTTCCGAGCAGGGAGAAATCTGAACTGGATGTTGGCGTGGTGATGGGATATCGTTTGATTTCTTTAATTTGGTACCAGGAACAACAGAGCAGATTGCAGTTGTAAGCAAGGCAGACTGCAGTCTGCAAGTCAATTCATCTGTTGGGTTACATCGCGCACACCCATCAACATTCAGTAGTTGAAGTTTTCATGCCAACTTGAAGAGGCGACAAAACGTGGAGGTCTCAATTGTGTTCGCTGTTGGGACTTAACCTCAATTGTGGTTGATCTACTCCTTTTTTGCGAACTTTTCAAATCTACCACATCTACTACCTAATGCACCAACCCACAAATTGTATTGCTTACTTTTTACGCCATTTATTGCTGTTTTTGCCTCTAACCTCCATTCACAACTCAATTTCCAAGCAAAACATGTACCAAAATTACAAAGAATTTTTATAGCTGACGACTGCTCCTCAGTAAATAACTTCTCGTAGAAAAACATACAAATTTTCGTTTCATTCGTATTCAACTATAGCAACTTTCACGAAATTTGTAGTAGATTTTTCACCTTTTTTCGTAACACATTCTGGATTACGATGGACTTCGTGATCCGATTTCTGGGAAGAAATTTGGATAAAATCATCAAGTAACTCATCAAGAAACTCTTTGACCAACTTGTATTACTGGTCGAGGTAGACAAATGCCACTCTAACAGCTCTTTATGTCACAGTTACGAAAAAGTAAACATCAAGGAGACTGACGGGCATTTTATTTGGTTTACGAGAGCATCGTTAAAGTATTTGTACTTGATAAACTCGATCTAGTACATTTTTTTTTCAAATTTACCACTCATTTTCTTTGAAATCTACCACGCTTTGAATATTTCATGTTCCAACACTGTTAAGGCCCGTTCATTTGAGCGGCAAACTGCGAATGCGAACTTTCAGAAACAACCATCTTCCAGCAAATACATGAAAAATATTATATTTCTTGGTATGCAAAAAGATTGTAACAGAATTATCGAGTTTAGTTAGTTTAAGTAGCAAAATTTATGATTTAAACGTTTTTCTCTGCGAATCAATCAACCTCTTCGCAAACTGTCAAGCTGAGATCGCAATACACAAACGGGCAAACGCAATCAAACGCAATCCACAACCACAACGACCAAAAAATTCGCAGTGAAGTGTCCGTTTGCACGCGTAGTTCTGCGCAAATGAAAAACCTCCATATGAATGAAACGTCAATGTTTGCGAAGTTCGCAATTCGCGGCGACCTCATATGAATGGGCGTTTAGTGTTCGAGTTGATAAACCGAATCGACCCTATCAACATCCAACCCGAGTTGAATTTGTCAAACCAAATTGCCGAACGAATGATTGAACATCTAAACTGCAACCAAATCGTCGTTTTGCACCGCACTAATCGGCACGTACCAGTGCGGCTTTCGACCCGGCAAATCGACTATAGACCAAATCTTCACACTAAGGCAGATCCTGGAGAAGATCAGCGAGTTTCAAATCGATACTCACCATATTTTGAGTTATTCGAAGCGATGATCGGTGTGAAGTGAACACACAATATACTCTAGTCGGTTAAAACAAAGCACATTGCAGATATTCCCTCCTCGTCCATTAGCCATGATGGTCGTTATTGGTTGTTTCTTATGAGTCGGTTTTGGACGGGGAACCATGGGTCACGTGGTCTACTACTCCCGCTCTTATCAGTCCGGGTATATGGAGCCTGGATGATAATTACATTCTTGGGGCCTCCGTAAGAACAATTATGTGTCGGACATAAAGTATTTATGTTGTCTTCTGTGAGAGCGGTGAATGACAGACTGATGAAAAGAGACAGCCGCAAAATCTACAAGCTGAATTAAGCTTGTAGGCCGGAAGGCATAAATCCGTCGGCTTTGCTGGCTCGTCCACATTGAGCACATGAATATGACAACGCTCCAACTAAGACCGTCTTCCAATACGAGTCTTCTGGTTCGAGAAGAAGAAACAGACAGACAGAGAATCCCCAGGTAAATAAATCATCGTGGACGAAAAACAACATGGCTTTATTGACTTGGCGTGACCAGGATCGTTAGCGCTGAAAGGCAACTGTAGCACAAACTCAGATCAAGCATTGTAGGCCGAAAGGCAAAAATCCGTCGGCTTTACTGGCTCGTCCAAATCGAGCGCATGAACAACAATGCTCCAGCTAAGACGGCCTCCGAATAAGAGTCTCTTGGTTCGAGAAGGAGAAAAGTACGGAATTTCCAGTGTAAAAGTAAAATCATGGTGGACTCAAAGAAAACATGGCCTTATTGACGTGGCGTGACGAGGATCGCGAATGCTGAAAGACATCTGTAGCACAGGCTCAGATCCTTTATAGGTCGTTGTCCTTATAATTAAGTAAGTGTAGACCAAACTGTGAAACAATTCAATTGTCTAACCCATCCTCCCACCACGCCAGAATGGTTTACCTAAGAGCAGACTAACCACAACCAAACTTGCAGAATTAGTTCAAAGCCCTAACAATGTTGGACATGGTAACAAAGTGAGCGTTGTTACCACACACTTTAGCAAATCCTTTTCATAATGTTAACCATCTAACTATCCACTTGACACTAAGGGCCCTTGGTCTCGCCTCCCACATCTTACCTAAAAAATCACCACCAAAGAATATTCTTCAGACACTCCGCATCCGACAGCTTTATCGCCAAATCGTGCGTTCCCCAAGGAGGCCATCTTCGTTCTCTAATCTCTGACTTAACTCCACCTTTGTCTGTCTAAACAGATGATACAAAAGTAAGCAAAAAATATCTAACCGAACTGACTGCCATACTCTTCAAAACGGCCTTCGGCATATGAAGCGACAACAACTTGCTTGAACTGAATGCTGGTAAATGACAATCCACTACTTTCTTTAGTAAACAAACTCCCAGTGTTATACGATTCTTCGGGAGGAGAATATATGTAACGACCCGTTTGAATGCTTATGTGGAACAAACTTTATTGGAACAGATCACTGAAGATGTGACAGCATCACACAGTCAAGTTGCATGGTCAGCCTTCTCGAGCGATGATCACAATGAAATTCAATACGATGATGCCGGATGTTGATGTCGCGCATCATCATCGTAAACAAATTGGACCGCTTCATCCGCAATGAAGCACTGTAGCTATGTGGATGGATAACGCCAAAACATACTGCCTTCACAATGAGTTGTGTGCCCGCATTGTCCCTTTTTCCATGTGATTCAAAAAGCCACCTTTTCACGAAGCCTTACGAAACTAAGCCTCTCTACATAACTTACGTCAGAAGTCGAACTTCTCGAATATGTATGTCAATTTTGGCTGCCATACTACATCAACCACACAATTCGCACTGAAGCTTAATAGACTCCAAAGCTTTGCTTTACTGGCTCCCTCGTGGTCTGACAGCCTTGCTGTATCACTCTATGAAGACCGACTACAGTTGATTGGCTTGCAAACTCTTAAAAACGTCGCGAAGTACCAGGTATCCATTTCGTTTGCCAATTCTCAACTGAAACAATCGATACTTCTGGAAATGATCCCACTCATCATAAATCCCTGACGCCTGCGTCTGTACCTTTATTTTGAACACCAAAATCCCTCGTACTAACTCAAGAATTAGCGTCAACTGACTACGACATGGGTACAACATACGACGATTCAGCATTTCTAGGCTCACATTTCACTCGGTGGATAGTGCGACAAACACAATTGTAGCGTACCGAAAAAGTCCGCAAGTGACTGCCGTAAGACCTATGGAGTGTCTTTCTTTCCTTCTGCATTGGATGGGACTTCAGCCACACTGCTGAGTACTGGACTCGATTACCGATTATACCTTAACCCCCTTCGATAGGACGAAAGAAGTTGTGCTTGGTGCTCCGCTTCTGCATCGGCATTGCACCAGATGAACACTGTTGCCTATCACCCTCCAGCTCGAGTCTAACTACTGACTGCAGAGCACAAACAGTCGCAATAACGCGCTGGTGTCATTGATTGTCATTGTTGTTGTGCTGTCAAGAAATCTTTCCCCATCACGTCAATTTAAACGAACATGACTCATGGCGTGAAAATCAGCTCAAAAGCTGGACGACAGTCTTCCTAGACAAAATTAGATTCGCCAGTGCACTTACCACCCAGACACTTAATCGAAAAATGATCTCATTCAAAATGCATGCCTCCGAGACCAGGGAGTGTTCCCGAAAACTCTAAGCCACCCACCCACCTACTCCGTCCAATTCAATTTCCACTCACGGACTACTCACTCAACTGGCCGCAACATGGTACACCCATTATTGGCTCATTCCACACCCTCCAAGCCATCCCTCATGGCGGCGTGTATCTGACAAAAAAATTAATACGTATCGCACTTGAATTGCACATTTCACGAGGCCCGCGATACACAAGGTTGACCGAAAAAAATATGCACAGCTAGTCGCAGTTTTCCCTACCAGCGGGCCAGTCAGCGAGTAATTAGAGTAATAAAATCGCCACACCCACCTCTGCCGCCCTCGGATTTTATTTTAACATCGCACCTCATAACTCGCGGGGTTTCTGCGTTTCGGGGTGCTGCACTGGATGCGGGCTTCCAGCTCGCCGCACGCTCTGTGCGTCTGGTTGCGATTAAGAGCGAACCAATTGCAAACTCCAAACTGCCACAGTCACCGGCACCCTTCTGCGGACAGAGGGACGGCATTGGCCTGGTCTCAAAGCTGGCCACAAGACACCGCGATGACTTGCACTCAGTTCAGGCATCGAAAATCAATTGACTTCAGCCCGATCGATCATGGGCATGCCTCAGTGGATTTGACACATCTGACAGGTGACAATATTCAGACACTTCAATGTTCGCACACTGATTGATGTAACAAGTGGAGTCGGTCGGTCGGTCCGGTCGGCTGGCTGCTGTTGGTCCATTAGAGTCAGCGTGAGTAATTGGTTATGAGACACCGTGGTGGCGCCTTGGGGGGCATGAACTTTGCCATTCCACGGTGATTCTTATTTTGTATTTTTTTTGGTTTCCATGTTTTGCGTGTTTTGCAATGTTGCGGAGAGGAAGAAGAAGTGGGTCAGTTGCTGTGGTTGGCGTTTGTGGCGAAAGGCCGCACGGAACTACTTCATTTGGCAGATCTCCACCGTGGGATGAAAGTCTCGTCATGTTAGAGAAATTAATTAATTCAAGCCTTGTGTTTAAGTGCAGTAATTCGTCTTGAAGAAGTCAAGTCAAGTCCGACATCTTGGTGAATTTAGTGCTGTCATGTGTCATGACGCATCGCGAACAGACCCCGAGACATGTCAGTCCAACGTGAACAGACTTGAAGGCAATTTCATGGTACGATTTGATGGCATGCGATTTTTCTGTAACAGTCTAGCGAGCCCAATCCAATTTAACTGCTTCTGATTGAAATTCAGTTCAGAATTCAGGCATATTCGGACAAACTGAACGCATCCCTGCGCCTAAACCACGCCACAACAACCGCTATTTTCCACTCAACCCGCGCACGTACACACAACCCGACAGAACCGTATTAAATTTAGTGCCAGGAAACGCTTCACCGCCATCGATAGCGGCACCAAACAAACGCCGAAAAAAATATATAAAATAAATTTCGATAACAAAACCAAAAAATAAAAAATATACAGACGGTAAACGACTACAAACCACATTCACGGTATCATTGTTCCCCGTGAGCGAATTCATAATCGACTTACCCGGCGGCGGCGGCAGGACTGCGATTCGATTATTCATCCTGTTTGCACCCATTGTTCAGGCGCTTACAGTTGAATCCGTGGCGGCTATAGCTAAAGCTCGTTAGGTGAGCGCGATTTTATTGCCAAAACCAAAACAAAGTGTAGTCCTCAATCGGAGCACACGGGCAGCCGCACAACCCAATTTCAAGTTAAACGGTGGGGTGAAGGCAAAGGACCTCCAATATGCAGCTAGGCGATAAAAATTCATAACACTCATAAACATGCGATCTCACTCTCGCGTAACGGTCATGAAATAGGAACACACCGATGCAACGTAAACCCCTACGAACGATTTATACACACGTGCAGGGAGGCGTGCTGGTGTAAACCTATTTTTAAGAATTTGATTCCGGATACTGAGACAATTATAATGGCCGTATATCCAGTTGAAAAGTCAACAGTGGGGGTGAAAAGTTTGGCCACGATTTTAGAGGTGCTGGTGATTTTGTTTAAATTTTGTTAAATGATGCGATTGGCTGATTTGACTGAACAAGTGATGCACTACTGCCCAACCAAAATTGAATTTTGAACAAACTTGAGCTTTTGTCGAAACCGAACGAAAGTAGCTAGTAGCATCGTCAAATTTTAGGGAGACCACAATTACTTCTGGGAGCATGGACTACTGTCACTTACGTACGAAAGGAGTGATTCATTTCGCCTCTACTTATGTACATAAGTACGTATTCAAAAGTCAACGAATCTTAACGAAACTTCAGAAAACTGATGGTATTGTCATCCTCACCGTCAAGTCTCGGTTAAATGAAGTAAATGGACGTGGAAGCCGCATGGATTCAACAAATAGGTGCCAAACAACAACCGAGACGCGCAAATTTAAACTTAACGAAACTGAACGAGGTGGTTTTCATGGTCAAAGTGCACCATTTCTGTGTTCAGTCGTTTTTTTCCCTTGAATTCACACGTTTGTTTTGTGAGAACACCTAGCTCTTACCACTTCCGCCGCGAATGGCTGTAATCAACGAAACTTAACGAATTGGTGTTATTATGGGCACAGTGCGTCTGTTGCAGACTTGTTTGTGGGAATCAACTCAAACGTTTATTTTGAGTGAACACCTAGCTCTTACCACTTCCGCCGCGAATGGCTGTAATCAACGAAACTTAACGAATTGGTGTTATTATGGGCACAGTGCGTCTGTTGCAGACTCGTTTGTGGGATAATTGTGTTAAGATTGATAAGAGATCTTGAGAATATGGTCTAAGCATGAATAAGTACACAGTTCAGGAACATTGAGGTTAGTTGCTCGAGAAATAAATTATGACAGATCCCTTCACGTGTCGTTTTTGGTATTTTTTTATGGCCACTGCTAGTTCACTCTAAAAAAAACGATCCAAACAATCATTCACTACCACAAATCGATCGAAGTTTCCTTCATCAACCAACGAACACCGTGCATTCACCTACCGATCGCATCGACGTCGCCGAGAACATCGGTCAACACTCCGCACACACGAGGCCATTTCGACTCTCCTAAAAAAAAAACGCGCACATTAATCTGTGTCAAACGTAAGGCAAATAAGTGTCTCTATGTTGTCACGCCACACTGTAATAAATTTCTGCTTAGCCACTCGAATTATACATTTTTTCCGCGCTGCAGTTGTTGAAATCGGTCGCAATTGAAGCACAGCCACACAGCAACGGCCGCAGCAGCAGCAGTTGTGCTCTTAGCCTTGTTTATGAGTCTCGTATGAATATGCAAATGGCAAATGTGCAATAAAAACTAGATTTATGCGATAGCTCGGCATAAACTGTGGAAATGTAAAAATAACCACGTAATCATATGGTTCGCGCCGAGAGGAGACGCGCTGTGCCCGGTGCACTGGGGAGCCCGCATGGAAAAAAGGTGCCAACGGGCCATCGTCATCGATGCGGCCGGGGGACTGCTGATGTCCAGTCTCCGATTTCAGTGGGAGGAATGAACAAGGACCCCGGCGCGGGCAATTGTTTTTCACTTTGCCACGACGGCGAGAGCAAACAAAAAAAAACAACCGCCGTAATTGACATTTTATTAGAAGTTCCAAAACAGACGGGACTCTCTGCGGCACTCTGCACCGGCAGTGTCGGCGGTCGCGTGCCCAGTCGCATGGAAACGCTGCTTGTGCTTGCACTGAACTCGACTGAGCGGCGTTGGAATGCGAGCTGCTGCCTAATTGGGAGGTGATTAAGCTCCCATTGGATTGCTGCATTCCAGCGGTCGAAGTGTTCGCTGGACGAGTTTGTTGTCGCCTTGAGGTTGTTGGCTGTTGCTTTACATTTTCCGGATTTTCCATTGTTTTTTGTGGACCCCACGGGGAAGTGAGGGCAACTTTGCCGAGTTTGTTTAGTTAGTTGTGCGGGGCAGTTGGGTGGAGCGGTGGCATTGCTTCGTTGTTGGGTGCAAAACGGAGATGTTCTGGTGGTCAGGCATGAGAGGGAATGTCAGATCGATCGCTTTGGAACTCGTCACGGACTGATGGCATCGGAGGGAGGTTTTTCTGTGAAGCGATGTTGCAAATCCATGCTGCGCACCAGAGCAACGACGGAGGGCAATCTGATGTCAGACTTTGTAACTACTAGTGACAAGAAGATGACATCTGAGGAAAAGTGTCTAGCTCGACTTTGACAGTTTGACAATTCTTGTTGTTGTTCGTTCAGACAGGGGGGTCTGTCAATTTTGTGTGGA
The DNA here is from genome assembly GCA_916610145.1 of Eristalis arbustorum. Lineage (NCBI taxonomy): Eukaryota > Metazoa > Arthropoda > Insecta > Diptera > Syrphidae > Eristalis > Eristalis arbustorum. The sequence continues at coordinate 25,275,326 of OU744319.1, forward strand.
CATTTTATTTTAGACGCTACTCGGCTAACAAAGGCCTCGTAGGGGTAGCATCACCCGATAGATGCTGATCGGCTTAATAACGATAGAGACACTGCAGCCGAAAACTAGCCCAACACCGACCTCGTCGTGGTACCATCTGGGACTTTTATCTTCGAATTGCTAACGGGAGAGAACGAATGGCTTCCTACGCCAAAAAGCAGGATCATTGTCGGCTGGTCTAGTGCCCAGCGAGTCCCTATCGTGAAAAGAACAATTCCTCCGCAAGGAAAACAACCGCCTGGGATACGGATGAAAAGGGGCATGATCATTCCAGCTTCCGAAAAGGGAAACTTGATGGAATAGCCGTAGTATCCAATATAATAGCTAGGGTAATTCTGGAACGGATCAAAGAGCATTCAAAGGCAACGTTCGAATGGCGCTCATCCTGCATCGTCCACGTTAACATCTTACGGATCATCATCGAACAATGCGTTGAGTAGGCGTCCCGCTCCATCTACTGTTGGTTCACTTCAAGAAGGCTTTCGTTACCTTGAATCGAAATACAATCTGGCTGGCCTTGCGCATTCCGAAGAAAACTTGTAGTCATTGTAAAAACTACACGAAGAGTGTAATAAATGTCATGTCAGAGCAATTTTGGGTACAAAGTGGATTTCGTTAAGGGTGCATATTATCACCACTATTGTTTCTGGTGTTTGGACAACTAGTAGCAGAATCGCAGTCGATGCTGAGAATCTGGAAAAATCATTTCTGTAGACTGTTAAACGGCGACTGTTAAACGACGACACAAATTCCGCTGTCAGGCAGAATGTTTCACTCAATTTGGACGATGATGAACACGAGTTCTGTCCCCCCGACTTAGACGAAGTCAAGATTTCTAGACTGAAGTCAAACAAAGCTGCTAGAGCGGACGGATTGTCCGCGGAACTTCTTAAATCAACTGGAGATGATCTGGTTGGGCGCATGCACCAGCTCACCTGTAAGATATGGTCTGAGGAAAGCATGCCCGATGAGTGGAATCTCAGCGTCGTTTGTCCGATCCACAAGAAAGGAGACCCCTTAAACTGCGCCAACTATCGAGGGATGAGCCTCCTTAACATCGCCTACAAGATACTCTCTGCCGTTTTGTGTGAACGCCTGAAACCCTTTGTCAACAACCTGATAGGTCCTTATCAGTGCGGTTTCAGGCCAGGAAAGTCCACAATAGACCAAATATTTACACCTCGGCTGATCCTGGAAAAGACTCACGAGATGCAGATCGACACCCACCACCTATTTGTCGATTTCAAGGCCGCATATGACAGCGTGCATAGAGACGAGCTATGTCTAGTTTTGACATTCCTGCCAAACTCGTCAGGTTGTGCAGGATGACGATGGAGAACTCCCGCTGCTCCATCAAGGTCAGTAACGAACTCACCGAGACCTTCAATGTCAAAAAAGGTTTTAGGCAAAGCGACATGCTGTCATGTGACTTCTTTAACATCATACTTGAGAAGATCGTGCGAAACTCAAACGTTAACACCCGAGGCACGATCTTCCAAAAGTCCGTTCAATTGCTTTCTTACGCGGACGACATTGACGTGATTGGACGAACACAGCGAGCCGTCAATGAGGCGTTTGCTGGCATTGAAGCGGAAGCGGCTAAAATGGGTCTAGCGGTAAACCAGGGCAAAACAAAGTACGTGCTGCCATCACGGAAGGAAGCACAACATCGACGTCTCGGACAGAGCGTCATACTGGGCAGCAGAAACTTTGAGGTAGTCAATGACTTCGTCTACCTAGACTCCGGAGTAAATAGGGACAACAACACCAGTACCGAGATCAAGCGCAGAATTACTCTTGCCAATCGCTGTTTCTATGGGCTCAAGAGGCAATTGAGTAACAGAGCCATCTCTCGAGACACCAAATTGAGCTTGTATAAAACCCCGATCATCCCAGTCCTGCTCTATGGCGCAGAGACATGGACGCTATTGAAAGCAGATGAAGAAGTTCTTGGTTGTTTTGAGAGAAAAGTTCTGCGTACGATCTTTGGTCCTGTTTGCGTTGATGGCGTTTGGAGGAGAAGATTCAACCACGAACTATACGGGCTGTACAGCGGCATGCACCTAGTAAAGCGTCTTCGGATCGAACGCTTAAGATGGCTAGGTCATGTAGAGCGTATGGAGACCACAGCTCCGACCCGAAGAGTCTTCGATGTCGAGCCATTGGGACAGCGCAACAGAGGACGTCCTCGCACTAGATGGCGCACACAAGTGGAAAAGGACCTCAACCAACTTGGTGTGCGCAACTGGAGGCAGCTGGCGAAATATCGTGTTGGCTGGAGAGGCATGTTGGTTGAGGCCCAGGTCCAGGTCCAGGTCCACCTCGGACTGTAGCGCCAATCAAAGAAGAAGAAGAATTGTTTCTGGTGTTAAACAGCGACGTACTCCATGCAGCGTTGAAGGATATGTAGCCACACATAATAAAATTAAAGGAAACATGTATATTCTTAGAAGCAACTGCCGTTTCGTCATAGAGAATACCATATTGAAAAGAGAGTCAGCCGTAACATAGACTGCAAGGAGTGCGTGAATAATAAATTTATAAAGCTTGATGTGTACGGTTTCATTTCTTAAAAAAATCTATGTTACAGTTCACTACAGATGGAAACAGAGGCATTCGACACATCTTATCTTCAACACCGAGACTACGCAGGCGGTACTTGCCTACTGTCGCATCGGGTAATCGACCTTCACTTAATGACTCACAATCTAGAAGCTAAGGCAAACAAGGTGGGGCTCAAAATAAATATCAAAAAAACCAAATCCCTTGGCATTTCTGACAACAGCGCCCAATTGAACATTGTCGAGCAGGAAGTCGTTCAGAAAGGTAGATCCTTTCTATACTTAGAAAGTGTGGTCTCGGCTTATCGCGGTGGCTCTGAATTTGAATTATGAAGTGGAATCGGGAACGCTAAATCTGAGTTCGGAATGCTATCCACTACCTCGAAAAGTTATGTAACTAGCTTGAAAACCAAACTGCGACTGTAATGCTCCTACGAAGAATCCGTGGATTCAGTTACAGAAAAGTGGACATTACTTATCGGGGGCTGTAGTGGTAACTCTTATCTTGCCAGTCCTGCTTTATGGAGCCGAAAGCTGGACATTAAGTAAGACTGCAGAGCTGATTCTTGGTACCTTCTAAGGAAAAATTCTGCATCGGATATTTGGTCCCGTCTGCGAGGAAGGCGAATGGAGGAGAATACACGAAAGCGAACTCTACGAGCTGTACAGGGCTGTGGATGTAGTCCACAGCCACATCGACCGAATGAAGAACAACGCTCCAGCAAAGAGGATCTTCCAATCCACTCCGCCTCCTGTTTGGAGAAGGGGAGGAAGACCGAACTTCCGGTACAGAGAGTCATAGCGGATATAAGGCCTTGATGACTGCAAGCACCCAGGATTGTCACCGATGAAAGGTAGAAATTATTCAGGCTCGACATCAATACCACACGCAAGCAGCTATCTTTTGTAAGGAGATGTTTATCAAACATTCTTAGGATTTTTTGGACGATGTGTATCTCTAACGAGGCACTATACATGAGAACGAGCCAAGAATCAATGAACACTACAATACGAAGGAGAAAGTGGATTGGACACAGTACACGGCACCAAGACAATTCCATTGCGATTTACGTTCTGCAGTGGAATCCGTTTACACAGGCAGGCAGAGTAGTGGGACGCACTAGGCAAACGTAGCGCAGAAGAGTTGAAGAGGAATCAAGGTCTTAATGAATGAGTTGGAGGAAAGCTCGAACGCGATGCAGAATGTTGAGCCAGATGGCGCATAGGAGTGGTTGACGCCCTATGCTCTCCGTGGGATGAAATGTAGAGAGCGGGTGGGGTGGGCGCAAATGAAAATGCAAAAAATGAAACACTTGATTGACAGGCGGTGTTATCTTTATTTCGCAACTAAGATAAGAGAGCTAAAATTGCATTCTGCTTGTAAAGAAAGCGAAAGCGAGAGTTCGGTCGATAACCTGATCAGATGGTTCGAATATTATTATTTTTGTCAACAGAGGTCGCTGACTGAATGATCAAAAGCTTCAGTTCTGCACAGGGTGCTTTTTAACACTTCTTTTGAATTAATATGTTCTTTTTAGTTTCGCCTACATAAAGGATCTAAGTAAGTAAGCAATTTCTTGGGACATAACTAGACGGCCATCTAAAATGTATTCCGGATTTGAAATGCCTGTTTCTTCACATCTGGTGAATGGAACTGTCATCCTATGCGTCTGATGTTTACATTAAGGTCTGCCATTTTAAAATTAGGCTCGTTGAACAGTCGCTGGACGCGTTAACGTTGTGAAACTGATTTGGGCGTATGCACGTTTCGTATATTAGGTCAGGACGTAAGGCACATCTTCTGTCAAAATGCACGGAGCTTATCTATCCCGTCACTGTGAGCACAGACTGCGGCTGGGGGTCAGATCGAACTAAAACAACAGAAGGAGAAGACACAACAGACCATTCTTGCAAATTGCGTTGCGACGCATACGCTACTTCACCACACATGGGCACCGTTGAGTCGTGTCTCCGTTCAATTAATTTCGGGGTTTATCTGTCAAATGTCAAAAAGAACGCTGCTCTAAGCAAAGTATGGCCGACGTTAGTGAATATTTTTAAGTTTATGTGCTCAGTCCGTTTTCAAAATGAATATTCGTCAAGCTTTGGCCGAGTTATTAGCCGATATCCGTCAAAAAGCCATTCAAAATGATCTCCTTGGAATCACAACTTAAGAGAAGTCCCGTGAAGGAACATTGAATGCTGCTATATTTCACCCCTAAAGGCAAGATACCAGCAATTCATTGAAATCGATCATGATCTCAATCACAAGCGTGTTTTATTTAAATTTCCTTTCGACACCACGAAATGGACGACCCTGTATTCCCCAAACACCCATAAAATGCTCTCCACCCCGCTCCGAAAGGAATCCCGACTGAAATGATTTCAAATTGAGTGAAATGTCAGTCGAAAATGTGTACACACCTCCAGGTGAGGTGGACCAGTGACAACGTTTGCCCTCGTTCACTCCCAAAACCAAAAACGCAACCGAATCAAGTGCCACCCAAATTGCAATCGCATCTGAAATGTATCTGCAGAGAAATGCAAAAATAGATACCCCCAAAGAGACACGGTGTCCTTGCTCTCATTCCTTTGCAGCATACGCCTCATTTCCATTTCAATTCAACTCAATCCAGCAGACGGCTGGAGGCTGGATAATCTTCTTGTTTGAACAACATTTAGGTTCCGTTACACTTTTCCCGTTCGGCCATGTTCAATTTGCAACATTTCGCATCGCATCGCATCGCAACAATGCATAACTGATCAAAGACGCAGCCTGCCTGCCATGTGTATCCTTCCCATGTCAGGCCGGGAGCGATGGTTTATTTAGATAGTTCGTCCAAACATGTCTGCCGTCGAGGCAAGAAAAAAAAAACACAGAAGAAGTCTCAGAGTAAATAGAAACTCCGCAAGTGAGTCCGTAGCGGCAAGAGGGTGTGCCTCGGTGTCGTCGCTCAACTTTCGATAAATCCATTCGCATGCTCAGTCAGTCAGTTCCCCAGTGTGGTTTGAGGATGCAGCTGATAGCTTGCGGCATGGGCAACGCGTATCAAATGCACCACGATGAGGTGGTGTACACTTGTGTACATCGGCTCGAGGCAGGAGTAAATATTTGACAAGCAGTTCGTCAAACACAATCTTTCGTTGGATGAAAAATCAAATATCTCGGGCGGTACGATGACAGAGAGCGCTTTGGCTTCTGATGAATGGGTGCGTTCGTCTCTCCGGTTGTTGGCTTGACTCTGAGGTGAAACTTTTGTTAAAGAAACTACAAGGGGTCTTGTGAGGATGCTGGATGTTGTGGTTTGGTCACAATGCATCTTGAGGCTGTGCTTTGGTGTGTCACTGACAGCTGGTTGGGCTTGGAGTTTGTCAAGTGTTGTTAAGTGCCGCTAGGGCGAATGGGACGAAGAGGTTACTGGGAGATTTGGAACGGAACGTGTTGCATTGACGATGCCTCAAGTGAAGCGGTTCTGGATTGATCTATGTCACTCACTTCGTGCAATTCTGAGACGCAGTTTGTCGCAATGGCTAACGTACGTACATATGTAGGTGTAAGTCAACTTCAGCACCCTAGTGCAAGCACAGCAATAATACGATGTGCCCATAACCACCACTTCCCAGTTTCGTTAAGTCGCGTTAAGTATGTAGGCTTAAGTAAACTTCAGGAATCTAGTCAAATGATACGCTGTGACCATAACCACCACTTTGCCCAGCTTCGTTGAGTTTCGTTAAGTTTCGTTAAGTCGCGATAAGTATGTAGGCTTACGTAAACTTCAGGAATCTAGTCAAATGATACGCTGTGATACCACTTTGCCCAGCTTCGTTGAGTTTCGTTAAGTCGCTATAAGTATGTAGGCTTACGTAAACTTCAGGAATCTAGTAAAATGATACGCTGTGACCATAACCACCACTTTGCCCAGCTTCGTTGAGTTTCGTTCAGTTTCGTTAAGTTTCATTAAATGTATGCTTACTTAAAGAGGAGTGAAATTAATGAAAATGTTAGTTGGTTTTCGATTTATACACATGTTCTCATAAGCATGGACACGACACGAGTCTCTTATAGTACATGAGCCCAACATATTGGTCTCTATCAACCGCGATTGAATGCGTCTATGTCAACAATCGAAAAACACTCATGAATACAGTACGCCTTCAATTTTGAACACACACAGTGTACTGAACACTGGATGGATATTCCCAGACGATTCAAAATTCCCCACGCATGTGAATAGAAAATGGTAAATCCTTCCTTTAACCGCCGCATCACATCATCATCAAGCCCCGCACTTGAATCACAAGAAGGAATAATGCCTCGTTGATTGCTTTTCTGAAGAACCCCGGAAGAATTTTCATATGGAAAAAAAAGACGACCATTTGCCACTTTGACATGGAATTTTAATAAATCCCACTTACAATCGACGCTATTTGAACTTACGTCGCCTCCCTCGATCAGTGACGAGCCATTATGCTCAGCCACCATCCCATCAGTGACAGCTCTCGTCGTCCCCACCCGTCAACCGCTAAGGAGTACTTGGGAACTAAATATTTATAAGGAAACTTCAATAACCGCCAATGACACAGCACACACGCCCCATTTCGCCTGTGAAGGCTCCAGCTAGAGCACCAGCCTAAGGCCATTCAATCTTCAGACGCGCATACCATACGTCGCGCCGCTGCTGCTGACAAAATCCATTATTACACTGTCAGCTGGCAGTGTTTCTCCATACATCACATCCACCGTCGCTGGCAGGAACAGGAGCAGGAGGAGCACACAGCACAGTCCAACAGCTCCCGGGGGTCAGATTGAATTTGGGACATGCATGTTTACGGGACGCCTCTATCCCACCCTCATCATTGAAGGCACCGCCTGCCTCTGCCCCCCCGAAAACATCCACCCAGTCATTAATTCACGTTTATGGATCCGCCAGAGCTCCTTGGTCCTGCCTGCGACGCGCTCCCATGCACGCTCTGCAGTCATCGAGTTCAATTGCCATTGAATTTTCAACAGCAGGGCGACAATCTTTCGCTCTCGGCAGCAGCAGCGGCAGCGACGAGTGCTGCCATAAGGGGTAAGAAAGCAGTTAACCCGGAGATTACACATATCCCGTCACGGCGAGCACAGACTGCGGCTGAGGGCCGGAGAACGAGCTGACACAGCAGACGAAGACCATTCTTGCAAATTGCGACGCGTACGCTCCATCACCACACATGGGCACCGTTGGGTCGTGTCACCGTTCAATTAATTTCGGTGGATTGCCAGCGCGCTGCTGGATGGATGTGGAAGGACGGTGTGGGAACGGTTCGAGCTGGCTCTGTGCGCACTTACCTGCAGCGCTTTGTTGTCTCTGCACGCCTGCACGGTCTTGCGGTCCTTCGACTTCATGGCGCGGTTCATGCTGAAATTGAACAGAAGCAAAGGTAAACACATTAATTGAGCGTGGCGCTTCGGTTGTGGGAGGGGTTCATGCGAGTGGGAAAGGTAAAGTTAAAGTTACAGTCTGTCGAGAGGTCTCAAGAAGCGATCCATCGGAGCAGTCATCAGTCGACATTCGCCTTGTCCAATCCAATCACTTGAGCAAATCTCATTCAAAGGCCTTGCCAATGCCCCATGATCCGCTCGGTCACTACCAATTAACGGCACCCCCTTCAGTACGCCCCCGTGTGTCGTGGCCTTGGGACGCATCTGTCTTAATTGAAACATCCAACCAAAGCCGCACAAGTGCACAAACACTTCAGAAATGTACATTCACTCGAATTCCATGGCAGACGCGGTGTACACACACACACACCGCCGCCGCCGACGCCGATGACGCCACGCCATTCAGCCTTCAGCAGTCGTCTTAAAGTTTCCCTCTGAAGAGTCTCCATCTTGGTCGCTCGAGCACTTATGCCAACTTCGCTGAATATGGCTAATCTCCGACAAAAGAAGCAAAAATTAAGACACTCAAATTCGGATTATTTTTGGGCGTAATCAGGAAATTCTGGGGCTCTTTCGAATGGCCACACACGCACGCCGGCTAGGTCGTTGCGCGATGGAGCACCGGGGGAGCTAGGGCGCTGGGGAGCGCACGTGGAGTCACTGCTCTGTGTTTGCTCGGTCGAGGGTAAGTAGGAAATCACTCCCAAAGATATCTGCTGTGTACCTCGAGTTGGTAAACACGAGCGTTTTCTTGGAAAAATATTGGGATACTTGAGAGCCGTGCGCGTTTGTGTGCGCTTCTAACGGAAAGGGAACACAGGTCAGAGGTGGGTTTAGTTTGGGCGGAGATACGGAAACGGAAGACCACTGGATGAGTCAGCATTTGAAACTCTGATGGATGGGGGGGAGATTGAAATGCTTTGGGCGTTTAACTCTGTCATGTCGTAGGGAAATGATTATGTTATACGGCTGGGCAGTAACCTTGGACTATGGCAACGGTTTAGTGGCAGTAATCTTGCCCTAACTACGATATGTTGGAGTAAACATTTTAACGAAATCTGAATCAATGACAGGTTTCATTAAAATGTTCGTCTTTCTTTTTTTGGCTGGCGCAACAGTCCAGCGTAGACCTTTGCCTCAGACAACAAGCCTCTTCATCTAGCACGGTTTTATGCTTGTTGCGTCCAACCACGCTCGTTTAACTGATTGAGTTGTCTTTCCAGCTGCATGCGCCACCGAAGGCGTGATCTTCTTGTGCAGTCCTGTCCCTCGGAGTCGAAGACTTTCCGTGCCGGAGCATTGGTGTCCATTCGCTCTACGTTTCCCAGCCATTTGAGAAAAGAGACTCGAAGTCGTTTGACCAGATCGATGTCCATGTACAGCTCGTCGTTCAGTCTCCTCCTCCAAACACCATCAGTAAGTACGAGACGAAACATAATTCAAAGGATTTTCCTCTCGAAACGACCAAGAATCTCCTCGTCCGCTTTGGTTAGTGTCCATGCTTATGCCCCATAAAGCAGGACTGCGAGTATCAAGGTCTTGTAGGGATATCTTGTTTCGTCGAGAGATGGCTTTTTTCCTCATTGGCCTTCCAAGACCAAAGACACAGCGATTGACAAGGACGATCTTTTGTTATATCTCCGCGATGTTGTTATTGTCTTGCGTTAACTTCGGAGCCTAGATACACAAAACCTTTCACTACTTCGAAGTTAAAGTTGTCTATGGTGGCGTTTTGTCCAAAACGTCAGTGTTGGTGGACATCTTTTTCCACCATTGACCGCAAGAGGTCAATTCTCCCAAATCCAAAGCCTGAGTACAGCTGCGGACATGTCAGCTTCGGCTTTCATATGGCTCTAGCAAAAGTGTCTCCCTTGCAAAGCTTTGCACTGACTTCTCCCAGAACGATCTTGGTGCCATAGCAGGGACATTGATCATTCGCTCCTTCTAGAAAATCCTACAAGTCATGCTTGCTATCGTCATCCGTTGGGACCTGGGAGATGATTAGACTGATGTTGTCGAATGTAGCCCTGATGTGGATCCTTTTAGGCTCACTTATGTTTATGTATTTATAGAATCTTCTTAATTAAGTCTGCCTCGAACAATGAATTCTCTTTGGAACAAGCGCTGCTTTTGCCACAGATTTGAAGGCGTAATACGTCGCAGTTCTTCATTTTCTTTCTGTCGACCCACCCGTGACAGTGATATCTGCCTTGTAGACTTCTAGAGCCTCCGCAAGGTCACCAGCTGCACGTGATCTGCTAAAGGAACCTCACATTCCACCTACCGAACCCGAATTAGTTGTTCATGGTCGCCAGCAGTAGAGTCGTCTGCATCTGAGCCCTTTACTTGTCACTTGTTCTGTAACTTGTGCTTAAAATCATGAAATAACGTGAAATACTGGGCTGGCCATCCTGTGTAGGCTTGTCTGTTAGCAGGTACGCCCCGTTTAAGGTGGCGCCATTGACCGCAAGAGGGTCGACTTAGCCGCTTCCTTATCGATGCTTACAAACGCCCCATTGATGGCCCAATGTGTTCTTCCGATGATGTCAATCTCATCGACATATGCGAGCGGTTGCACAGATTTGTGGAAGATCGTGCCTCTGGTGTTGATATTTGAGTTCCGCACGATCTTCTCAAGAACGATAAGGTTCGTCGCCTTGTCAATGGTCTCGGTAAAGTCTTCACCTTGTGGGCATTCTCCATCGTCATTCTGCAAAGACGGACAAGCTTTGCAGGGATGCGAAAGCTAGACAAAGCGCTGCATAGCTCGTCTCTATAAATGCTGCCATACACTGCCTTAAAGTCGATGAATAGGTGGTGGGTATTGACTTCAAATTCCACAGCCTTTTGCAAGATCTGCCGCAATTTGAATACGTGATCAAAAGCGAAGCTCACAGACCTGATGCTTCATTGATATTGACCAATCAGGCTGTTAACGTAGGCTTGCTTTAGGCGTTTACACAGGACGAGAGAAAAGATCGTATGCTATATACAGTCTGTTTGCTTAGATCATACACGACAAAAATTATAAAAGAGGTAAAGAAAAAATCAATTGTACTTGTTTATTTTGTTTATTTACTTGAATGCTTTTCAATTAATATGTTGTCCACTCTCCTCCATCATCTTGATGGCTTGGCATGCTTTCTACTAATCTTATAGCATAATCTTGAGGCAAAGATCTCCATAAAACTCGTATTTTTCGTGATAATTGTTTGACTGTCGAGATCTTTTTTCCTTGGAGCTTTAGCTTCTTGAACGCCCAAACATTTCCAATAAGATTTGCATACGGCGACTGTGATGGTCAATCTCAAACATCGACGTAATTTTCTTGTTTCCGACTGCGATGTTTCGGGTCATTATCTTATGCAATAACCAACATCTCAATTCTCATCTTTTAAACCACTTTTGGGCAGACGTTAATAAGGCCTTCTTATAAACCTTGACCATGTTGGGTGCGTTTAAGTTATTTGTAAACATTAACAAATTGCAAAATCCTTGTTTTGAGAAGCATCCCCAAACGTGCACTTTTGCCGGGTGTTTGAGGGTCCGCTGGATTAATGTATTGGATTGTGTGCACCAGGTATGAGTGATAGGAGCCCATGTCCAAAGAACCTTCATCAGAAAAAAAATAAAGTTGTTACAGTCTCTGTCCGAATTCTCCTTGGCCCAACTGAGTCGTTTTTTAAATAAAATAAAATAAAATAAATTTTAAAATACTTCCGTCTCTGACAAGAATTGAACACTTTTTAATTTTTTTTTATTCCAAGTATCTTAGCAGAAGTATTTTTGTATCTGCTACTTCCGAACAGGTTTTCGTAAGCGAGTTTTGCCGTAGCTTCATCTATTAACTACGATCTTATCTTACTTACTTACTTATCAGGCAGACAAACCATGAAGGGTCTAAGCCTGAGCAATTGCTGCCTTCCATCGGTGACGGTCCTGGGCACGCTGCTTCCAGTCATCAAGGCCAAGCTGTCTTACATCCGCGATGACTTAGTCTTTGTACCGGAGGTTCGGTCTTCCTCTCCTTCTCGAACCAGGAGGCTCGGATTCGAAGACCCTCTTTGCTGGAGCGTTGTTGTCCATTCGCTCGATGTGGCCGAGCCAGTGTAGTCCACGGATTTTTGCCTTCCGGACTACATCCACATCATTGTCCATCGCCGTAGTGTCTTCTCCTCCATCCGCCAGCCTCGCAGACGAGACCATATATCCGACGTAGAATTTTTCTTTCGAAGGCACCAAGAATCAGCTCTGCAGCCTTACTTAATGTCCAGCTTTCGGCTCCATAAAGTAGGACTGGCAGAATTATAGTTTTGTAGGGCATGACTTTGGTCCTTCGAGTCAGGAGTTTCGAGCCCAGTTGTTGACAGACCGAAGTAGCATCGGTTGCCAAGGGCGATTTTACGTCGGATCTCCACTACGATGTCATTCGTGGAGTTTACGTTTCGCCCGAGGTAGACAAACTCTTTTAGCTGTCGATTGTAACGTTTTGGACTAGGTGGTGTGCGGCGGATCGTTTTTTGCTCGACAGCATATATTTTGCCTTGTCCTCGTTGACCTTAAGACCAGCTTGTTTCGCCTGTTCCTCAATTGCAGTGAAAGCTTCCACTATGGAACGCTGGGACCGCGCGATAATGTCGATGTCATCAGCGTATCCCAACAGCTGGACTGACTTGTAGAAGATAGTACCTTCCGTGTTGACTTTTGCCCGCCGCGCTATCTTTTCCAGTACCAAATTGAAGAAATCACACGACAGCGCATCTCCTTGCCGAAATCTGGTGCAAGTTTTTGAACCGAACTGCACGGTGCGTCGCGTATGTGTTCAGTTTTCCCATGATCCCGAATTCGGCCATCGCTTCGAATAGCTCCTTGCGATGAATGCTGTCGTATGCGGCTTTAAAATCGATGAACAGAAGGTGAGTATCGATTTGAAACTCGCTGGTCTTCTCCAGGATCCGCCTTAGTGTGAAGATTTGGTCTATAGTCGATTTGCCGGGCCGGAAGCCGCACTGGTACGTGCCGATTAGTGCGGGCAAAACGTTTAGACGTTCACACAGTACGCTGGATAGGATCTTGTAGGCGACGATCTTATCAAACGGACTATATTATCCCTCTTTAACTGGTCTCCTTTCTTTAGGAGCAAGCAAACGATGCTGAGATTCCATCTCGCAAGCGCACTTTCATTCGACCATATTTAACAGATGAGTTGGTTAATGCACTTTACCAAATCATCATCAGCTGTTTTGGAAAGATCGGCAGGTAGTCCATCGACTGCCTTGTTCTACTTTCGTTTGGCGATAGCTGCCTAACTTTACTTACGTCGGGAGGGCGAAATTTTTGTCCATCATCGCCTGTATTCGATGGATTATTCTGACAGCGGTAATTTGATCGTCATCGATGACTATCTGTCCTTCATTTTCGGTAGCGTGTCCTTTTTATTTTTTTCTTTTTAAATAAGATAGTAATTTGTCCTCTTTTTACTAAAATGTCTTCTATCCTGATGTCCTTTTTATGAAGCACTTTTTCAATTTACAAGCCAAACACAAAATGTGTACTGGCTTTATGAGTGAGAACCAATATTCCCATTATTGGCATTATGAAACACAACGTCGTTCAAGAGGCTGCCTCGGCTGGCTTTGCGTGTTCTGTTAACCCAATTCCCCAGGACCTTTTTGACGGTTTCGCCTTGTAGCTCGCGAATTAGTTGGATAATATTGATCTTGAGTGCTAGTGGCATACCATTAATCATTCAGTGTTCACAACAAAAGAAAGTCCAAAGGTGTCACATTGAAGCTCCGAGCCCGGGAAAAGACATCGCCGAGACAGCTCATAACAAGGTTCGAAAATTTGGTGCGTGAAAGATCGACCCAAGCATGGGCTGTGTGGCATTGTGCGCCGTCCTGCATGAACCAAAGGTCGTTCTTCTGGTTTTGTTCCGCGGGGGCACGATATTGACTTTCTGTGCAGATATCGACAGTGAAACAACTATCAGTGTCAAATTAACCGAACAACAAAAAAAAAACACTAGATAGCTCTGCCTGTATTTTCTTCAGTCGGTAATGAATTACGACTGTAATTCCACTGGTCATGTGACCCACATGTTCTTTTTAGCAGTTTGAAAAGTTTCCGAATGTCGTTCCTTCAGTCTCCGCGATCGCGCGCTTCTTATGCTTTGTCTTTGTTTTGCTGAGAACCCGGTGCTCTTTTCTTTTTTTTCTAGCTGCTCTCGTCCTTCTTTGCAGCTCTCCTTTGTATGCTTCCTGTTTGTCTGCATGTAATCGCTGACTTTCATCATCAAGTGCTTCTTTTTGACGGAGATGTGAAAGCTGGCACATCAGCTGCGGCTTTTGTCGCAGTGTTGCCACTGGTCTTCAGCTCTTCATATCGGCGGTATGCAACTTTTAGAGAGGAAGCCTGAATTATGGCTCCCTCTTCTCTACATAAAAAAAAAACCTCCAAATAAGTCGTTAACGACTCCAAGTCCATTATCCTCAAAAGAAAGAAGGTGCTAAAAATTTAGCAACATCGTCTAGCCCGTAAATCCAACTCAACCAAGAACTCCCTTAAATCCGATCCTTATCGCAACTTAATCCCACACAAATTTATGATAATCACAGTTAAACTCAACTTTATGAGGCACTTTAAGGTCGCAGGAACTTCCTACAAATTAACATTCCAATCGTCTCTGTACACATCCGCCGAACACCGCCCCCATTCAAGGGCAACTTGCCAGCAATTGTGAGGCGTTCTCATTTCACCAATTGTATGTACACGTCGTGTCGCCCGCCCACGCCACGCCAGCCAAACCAAACACCAGGCACTCCGGAATACACTCCGGGCTCCCAGGCAACGAAGGACAGCCCGGCACATCAATCACATGGTGTCTGTTGTGTAATTGCCATAATTGTTAAATCCTTCTCGTTCGGTTTTTCCATCCCTAATGGGCTGGGGCAACCGATATGTAGGAGCTGAGCTGAGCCGAGGCGATACGGTACGGCACATCCGACACGATGCCAGACCAAATATGGCGAAGGTGCCAGTGGCGATGGTGGTGGTGGCTTGGAAGGACTTCGTCAGGGCCGAGTCCAATTTTCACTCAACAGCCCAACAGTTCGTGGCAGCAGCAGCGACCCAAAAATAGGAAATTCTACCTTAAAGAGGCACAGCCGTGTAATTCCCTTCCAAGTATTCAATGAGCCACTTAAAAGTGTTCAGCTCTAGGGTGTAGCAGCGCTGCCCAAATGCAACACACACACACACCCGAGCCGGTGCCAAAGCCGCCACGCCACCGCCGACACAGTCATCGCTGGTGTTGATGTTGATACGGCCGATTGTGTTCCTCTTCCTTGGTCGTGACTAGAACAGTGCTGCTTAGCCATGGAAATTTTCCCAACTCTCGGGTTTTGTGTGATTTTTTTTGTGGGTTAACAATGCCGCCAATTCAGTCCACTACACCACATCGATTTAGTCCTGGGCATTAAGTTTAACGGCCGCAGTCGTCGTGGGTCGTGGCCGGCGTCGTCGACTGGCCTGATGGACGAGCGGTGTGCGGATTTTTAACTCTGATCGCTGCGCTGCACTGGCACGGTCATGCACGACGATGCCAGGAGTTCCCACTCGCTCTGTGGAGCACGGCAGGAGCGTGGCAATTACCTTTGGAATTCGGAATGAGTTACCCGGGTTCCGCTGGCTCGGCCGGGTAATTGGTTTGGACCATAGATGGATGATTTTTGCGCACAGGACACCTCCTCAAACTGGCAGCGAGTGCACAATGGCAGAGGGAATGAGGAGGAGGAGGAGGAGGGGAAGGAGGTCTGTTTGTATACTCACTTTTCCAGTTGCTCCCTCAGATCCTTCTCGAAGGTCGGCGATCCGCATTGGCTCTGGAAAGAGAAAAGAAAAATCGCTTAGTGAACGAACGAACTTCAAGGGATAAGGGATAATACAAAATGCCACCCCCCCCCCCCCCACACTATCAGGCCGAAAAATTTGGTTGCACGGAGGGAGAGCGGGGTGAGGCAGAATAAAACATCCGAGGGATGAGTGTATCTAATGTGAAGGTATCTCTCACTTGAATGAGATATTTCATGCAGCACAAGAGTGGTTTTGTAATCGAGACCGCCCTTATCCGCACACTTCCTCCCTCGGATGCGCCCGCCTCCACTTCAGGCCATCCTCCCTGCACACCCTCCATTGCCGGAATGACACTCAGAGCAGCATCGCTCCAGTCGGTCTGGCGGTTGGTGTAACAAATGATACAATTTATTGTGCACCGTTGCGGCTATAAATCACATGTCATCACATCGAAATAGGAAAATCATGTTTCTTCCCCTTTTGTGTTTGAAATGCGCTGCGTTTCGTTTTGGGGGAGCGGAGGGTGATTGGGTGTGTTTTTATTAAGGAGCGCGCGAGTGAGAGGGCGAAGAATTTAAGTCAAAGCTAAATTCAGTCAAACGGTGGTGAAGAGTTGCTGGCACCTCGTCGGATGATGAATGTCGACAATGGGTTGCTTTTAGTGAAACAACTTCGGGACACTGAGACTGATGATTCGTTTGGCCCGGTTGGGTCGCCAGAGCTCTTGAGTGCTGGCGCCCCACTCTGGGGATCAAACAGTGTTAAGCACTGTTCATTGTTGGAGGTTTTAATTGAGGCCATGGACATGTACACAGCAACGCGTTAAAATTATCGATTTTTTTCTATTCCCTGTAGTTCTCATTTGGCCCACCCTGTGTAACGACAAGTAGAACCTTCGGTTGATGAATCATTTTGACCACGAGGTTGTTTCTATTTCTAGCGAATTAACTCGGAGTTTTGGCACAGCATTCGATTTTGTCGGAAGCGTAGATATCCCCGACAGCTCTTGTGGATCGTGAGAACTACAGAGCTTTGGCGAAAGCAGAACAAAATACATTCTATCCTCAAGAAGGGAAACGTTTGGATGCACTCCAAACTCTCAAGATCGATTAATACAAACACCAGAACACGCAAAACGGTGTGCGCAAGTCCCTGGTTCGCCGAGGAGGGCCACTGTAGCAGTTGGAAGATGAGCCGTGAAATCCATCAGAAAAGCCTTACTAACCACTGCCTGGATTTTTCGTTCAAAATCTCAATGTTGCCGGATGCACTCCAAACTCTCAGGATCGAAGGAGGTTTTTGAATTAACGTAATCTTCTCTCCTACTCCACAAAGTCTGTTCGGGCAAGGGGTCCAGAAGCTTGGCAGCATCATTTTCGGCTTTACGTTGCTCAGACACCGAATGAAAGTCAGAAACCTCTTGCTTCATCTTGTCAATAATACAGAAATCTGTGGGCATTACGTGGAGGCTGAAGAACTATTAAACAAATGCCAATAGACTGTCCAGTCATTGCCCGAGGAGGATTTACAAAAGAATACAACGAGCATCCGTAATAGTGGACTTTCAAGAAAACCCATCTAGAGACGTTGTCAAATTTCTGAAGATAGCTCTGAAATCCTAGAACAACAGAATGGGGAAACAATAGATCTTTGTGGCCGTTGTACTAGTGCCTTTTGTGACACACCCCGATCTCTTGCATTCAATTCAATTTGGGACATTCAAAGCATGAGGGTATGTCCGTTGACCCTAACGCACCTTGACGTCGTAGGTTAACTTTTCACGGCCCCATCTCTGTCGAGTCACTGACAATGCTCAAAGACTGTTTCTTGTCTAGAAAAAGCTTCTCAAACTTTGCCGTTCGGAATCTGTGGGTCTCTTCCACTCGTGAGAGAACAATAGGACGCACAGCTGAGAATCTAGGCCTTGGCCCTCTATAGGCTGTAGCGCCACCCCTATTATTATTATTATATTCAAAGCATTGAACTTTAAAGCAGGAACGTTTTCTAAGACCCTCTAGCTTGAGACGTCAAACGAGCAAATAATTGTTCGGCCTACCTCGTGTCTATGGTAAATTGTACAAACAGCAGCAATCGCTCCAATCGCGAAAGAGTCAATATTTGAAAGTATGTAATAATAAATTAAAATAAATTAAGTGAACAAAGGAGTTAAATGATAAAGAGTGTCCACAACCTACAGCTGAACAGCATAGATACTGAGAATCTGTAAAGATCATTTCTATATATCGTTAAACGACGATGAGAAGCCAAATACCGCTGTGACGCAGAATGTTCCGTTCAATCTGGCCGATAACAGACGATAATTCGGTCCTCCCGATCTAGACGGTGTCAAAAAAAAGTCGAACAAGGTTCTTGGTGCCGACGGTGTCGCTGGTCAACTGAAGTCCTTGAGGCTGCTGGAGTTAATCTGATTATGCGCATTAACCAGTTCAACTGTAAGACATGGTCGAAGGAAAACATATCCGACGAAGAATGGAAGTCCCTTTAACTGTGTCTCTATTCGCCTGAAGTTATTCGTTAACAATCTCATAGGTTAAAATGTGCCGTAGTCTCAATACAATATACATTGACATCCATCGCCAACGCGTCGGTTTCAAGACCGCATATGACAGCATGCATAGAGACGAGCTATACCAAGCCATGTCTAGTTTTAAAATTCCTGCCACACACGCCAGATTGTGCAAGTTGACGATGGACAACTTCCTCTGCCGCATTCAGCCCTAACGCACTGAGATCTTCAATGTATAGGATTTAGACAAGGCGACGCGCTGTATTGTGATTTATTAAACATCATCTTGAACAAGATCGTGCAAGACTCACGCGCCAACACTAGAGAGAAATGATCTAAGATCTAGATGTCAGTACGACTTCCCGAGGGCATTGTCTTGATTGGCGGAACACAGCGAACCGTCAACAGCTGGCAATGAAACAGTTAAGGCCGGTGAGGCTAAAATGGGTTTAGTACATGCTGAGATCAAAAAAGGACATACAAAATCGACGTCTTTCACAGAGCGTCGTAATGGACAGCTATAACTTCGGACTTTGTGTAAATCGCCTCTGCAGTAAACTGTACGTACGGGGTCAGTATCGAGATCGAACACATGGGTCTATGGGCTCAGGAGTGATGGACAGTCTGCCGAAGGACCACGTTGACATTGTATAACACCTTAATCATCTCTATTCTGCTATATGGCGGGGAAGTATGGACAGTCTCAAGAGCAGATGAAGGTTCGCTTGGTATTTTTGAGAGAAAAGTTCTGCGTTCAATATCTGGTCCTGTCCATCTGGAAAGAGATTAAATCATGACACTAGAGCCTAGACGGGCGCATGGGCAAAACTGTTCCAAGCTGCAGGGTTTTTGAATCCGCACTAGTGCGACAACTCACAACACAATAGGTGACACACACGAAACAGTCGGTACACATAAGTTGCTAAGGACCCCAGTCAACTTGGTCACCCTGGATTAACATCTTGCCATCCAATTAGAAGCAAAACAATTGAAAAATCGAATTAGCTGACAACAATAAATTCCCAGTGAGAAACTCTGGCCGTGAGCATGCAATTCGTAGCACGGAACATAGCGCAATGTTGCTACGTTTCGCAAATTTTGTATTCAAAACCCTGACATCACTGAGAACTTTGTCACATCGCATGAATTTAACGCCACTCCCACCCGCGGTCCCCTTCGAGTGTACACACATTTCCGACTGATTTGCAACTCGACTCCTCTCACAAGAGATGTGCTCGCTAAGGAACACGGCCCGACGTCATGACATTCATTGATATTCAATGAATCCTCGACATCAGACGAGCGAGTTCATTGCAACCATGTCAATAGACCCTCCCTCCCCGGTACACTATAAATCGCGCAAACAAAACAAACTTAATTAAATACACCGCGCACACCCCACACCACACCCCAGCCCATGTGCATTCGTTTCTTTTAACTCAATTCAATCACCCACACCACTCGGCGGCTCGAATGGAACCCCACTTGGAATGGCATCCTCTATCGTAATCGACTTTGAAATACGAATCGTTAAACGATTCCAAACAACCCTTTGATGTTTCAAAAACTCAATGAATCCTTAAATTCAATTCATAGCGTCGTCGCTCGCTGCCAACAGGGCCAACAAGCACCGGGACACACTGCCTCGTGCAAACAAAAATAATTAACAGAACGAGCGAGCACACAGTCGAGCAGCGAACTACCCTCCAAAGCCCAGCCTAGCCTAGCCTTGTGTGTGTTCTCTCATCTCAAGGACTGATTCAATATTTCACAAACAAAAAAGAAGGAATATTCAAAAATATAGAAGGGGACACGGAGTGAGCGCACGGCATTCAAAGAAAAGGACGAAATCCATTATTCACTCGTTCCAAAGTGCATTTGTGCATTAATAAATTAGCCATCGTGTTTGCCGCCGCCGCCGCTCGGGTCCACCCCATGCCGGCGGACCCGGAACAAGGGATGAACGTGGTAAGACGGATGTGTACGCGGATTTTTGAGCGATTAACCCTCGATGATGCCACGAGCCGCCACGAGAGCGAGTGAGTGAGTCTCGATCCGAAATGGAACAACACAAAGCCTCCGCATACAAGGATTATGAAAATGAAAATGATTATTATTACTTTTGTTGTGTGTCGCTGTTGCTGTTGCTGCCGCTGCCGCTGCTGTGGGTTATTCAATTACACATTTGTATTCATTCAGGACGAGTGCGCCGATGAGGACGGGAGATGAGTGCGGCTGCATGAAGTGGGGGACACGAAAATCACTTCAGAGTACACATCCATCTGCCGGAGGGTCTGTCACAGGATCTGCACACAGCAGCTGTTGTGGGAAAACTACACGGGGAAAGGGGTTGGAAAATGACGAAAGAACAAACCGAAAAACGAACCGGAAACAGGACATTACTTGCGTGAGCTTCAAATGTTCATTTAAGAGTTCCATTAGTCCGGCCCCCGAAAGGAGCGACATTTCCCTGCCAAAACACGCAACACAATGTGCCGAGCACGCCAAACACACTGGCAGAGCCTCGCGGCAAGTCCCCCGGCCGGCATTGTTGAGTACTTCGCTCCTCGGGATCAACACAAAATTATTCATTAATTTTTCCTTCCGGCTGAATGCCGCCTGCCAAGTCCGCTGAATGCTGAGCGCTGAATGTTGAATGACGCGTGTTAAATTGTTATTATTGTTGCATGGTTGACATTTGAATAATGACAGGATGTCGCCGACGGCGAGTGGCGAGCGACACCAACTATAACACCAGCGAGCGCGGAGACGTGTGTGTGTGTGTCCTTGAGTGATGCATTGCACTCGACTGGTCTTGTGCATCCTGCTGAATCCTTTCAACAGCAACTGACGACAAAAAGAGGGTCGCCCTGTCGTCTCCTTGCTGCAGATGATGAGTCTGGTCATTTTATTCAATTCTCGCTGCCGCACGTAGAACAGAAAGAAAATGGGGGATGAAATCCTTGCTCTGGTCGTCTGGTGATTTCTCTTCCTCCACCCGGTGATCCCCTCTCCCCATCAGTGGGCGATGTCAAGGAGTTTGATTAAGTAAGGTCCTTCCTTTTGAGGAGTCGCCGCGCCGGTGGACGAGGACGGATGAGAAGATGCGGAGATAAGTGTTTGCTTTCTGTTTGGGTAAACGTAATAATTGGAAATAGTTGTCGAGATAAATTCGAAGCCAAGCGCACGGCAAGAGGTCTGCGCAACGTTTGGGGAACAATTCGAGGATTTGTGATGAGACAAGCTAGTTTTTTTCTCCCTCAATTGTGCGGTTTCCTGTGGTCCGGTGGAGCGAAGGAAAAGCATTTGAACAGCTTCAGGATTTTCTTTAATTTCTAAAGAGGATTCCTTCCAGACGAATTTAAGGCTTTAAGGTGGTGCGTGGTGGGTGTTTGTTTTGCAAATTGATTGATTGGGGTTTTATGGTTTCGAGAGGATTGGGATTCCCCGAAGCAAGGGAGAAAGCACACGCAGAAGAGACCAAGAGTCTGCAAAGCTCGTCGATAATTTTCCTCAACACGCGGACGATCTGTTAGCGTACCAGACGAGTGCTGAGACACACACTAGCATTCTGTTGTGGCTTTAAGACGTTTTGGTGATTTTGCGACGTTTGAAGGATGTTGACGAACCTCGAAGTCTTGACAATCAGAACGTCACTGTACGATGATTCGTCCGTGCATCGGACACTCTGACATAGAAACTAGTCAAGATACAGAGGCAAGTGTCTTTAGCGAACACAGTACTCTGCGCTGGGTATCAGGGTACACTGGTTTCAGAAGGTCAGTCTTGCGAACTAAGTCGTCTAACTTCATGAGGAAACAAGTGGCGGACGAAGTTGGCATAAGGTTCGAAATTTATAGCAAACGGGGCTCAGGGCTCTGCCAACGCCGAGAATTAAGAGATCAACATCACTGATCAGCTTCAGTCGCAAGGAAAAACACATGATAATTGGAGCCATTACCGGGACCTATGCTAAAGGCCCGCATGCACTGTCACTGAACATACTACACTCTACATATATGCTACTTATTTAGCAGCTGCAGAGATGACGAAGAAAAAATAATCTGTTCAAGATCTGCCCTGTGGATGGGCATTCCTGACGAAGAAAAGAAAGCAGTTCCTGGGAAAGGACTTCTTGCAGACTTCAGAGTCAAGAACAAAAAATTTTGCAAAGTCTTATAAATTAACTCGGGTGGTTTTAAGGGTAGAAGAAGTGTCACGGTAGAAAAACAATATCTAGCCAACATGTTGGTCCAAGAAAACTATGGCCACAAGGGCACCGATGCACCTTGAAATTTGTATGAACCTGAGAAAAATCGTCGACCCCAACCTCGATGTCGGTGGTGGCCCGTGGCGTTGTGGGTATGTGCGTCGACCCCAACCTCGACGTCGTAGGTTCGATTCCAGCTCTGAGCGACAAAAATAATTTTCACGGCCCTACCTCTTTCGAGTCACTGGCAATGCTCAAAGAGTATTTCCTGTCTAGAAAAAAGCTTCTCAAACTTAGCCGTTCGGAGTCGGCATAAAAATGTAGGTCCCTTCCACTCGTAAGAGAAAAATACCACGGACTACACGAGTGGTTGCTGAGAAAGCAGGCTCTAGCCCTCTATGGGCCTCTACGAGCAACCACTAGCGCGGAGAAAAGTAGTCTGAAGCGCACGGATTTATTTTACAAAGACACTGTTTCGCAACAGCCAACTTAGTTGTCTAATGCTTAGCTAAGGCTGTAGCGAGGAGCTCATCGTGGGAACTAGTATAATGTCAAAGCTTCGGGTGTTTAGAGCGTCTCTATCGGACTCAGTTACGAAACAACATTTTGAACCTGAAAAGAGTGGACAATCTTACACTCGCAACCTTGAAAGGGCTTTGCTCTTCCAAAAGCCTCCGTTTTTTACAAAATTTATCGTGACCAAGTACGTTGGATCCAGATTTGTTGACAGCCTGAATCTTACACATTATTCGAACAACCGTGGGCTACTAATTACAGCTTGTGGAATCAACGAACGGTTCATCGCTTAGTACATCGAGATGCTGGTCGAGATCTTTAACACCAGCAAATCTGGCAGCAACAGAGGCAGCTCCCTTCTCGATTGTTGTTGATGTTAAGTTAGATTTGGTTTGCTTTGCTTTGGCTTCTGCACTTAGATGGTGCCTTCTAGCCATTTGTCATTGGCTAGTTGCGAGAATCTGCTGTTGTAGACTGCAGCAATCAGCATGGAAGGTGGTACCCCTGCTAATGATAGAGTTGAGGTTGTAACACACCTGGCGAGTTCATCGGCTTTGCTGTTTCTTGGTATGTCACAGTGTCCCGGCACCCACATGACTTGAATGTTAAAATGCTCAGTCATCTCGTTAAGAGACAGCCTGCAATTAAGGGATGTTTTTGAGTAGAACATGACATTGTCCAGGGATCTTATAGCGGCCTGACCATCGGAACAGATGGTGATATCCCTTTTTGATATCACGTTGTTTTTGTGCCATGACAACGCCTCTTTAATAGCTTAGTTTTCTGACTGAAAAGCGCTACAGTGCTTGAGGAGCTTCAAAGAGATAGCAATGTTAAGATCTTGGGGAATAGACACCTGCACCCACCCCTTAGCTTGTCTTCGAGCCATTTGTGAGAAGACGCAATGGATCATCCAAAGTCTGCCCATCAGACCTCCAGTCCGATCTGGAAGGAATGCTAATCGAGAATTTCTTCTCGAAGATGGCATGGGGTATTAGGCGGTAATGCTGATGATGTTGCCTGAAACCAATGATCAATGAATGTGATGTGAATGTGAAACATTCCCTCAACTATAGTCGGAGCCGAAGACTGTTGGATGGTCCACTCCGAACTGGATCGCCGAACAAGAATAAGACTGTGAGGTGACAACAGAATGACGTATGTTGCACAGGGGATAAAATATTCGTGCCTTCACCACAAATGAGAGACTAGACGACCTAAGATCGTTAGAATATGTAAAGAAACGGACTGTAATAACTTCTTTCTATTTTTGTCGCAATAACCAAACGAGCAGGTACTCGAGAAGGAGTGTGTTGAGTGTTCCGCACGAGTATGGAATTGAGTGACGTCTTTTGAGGCTATTAGGCCAATCAGTAGCAGCTGTGTTTTGGACGGTGGAGTTTGCTGGGGGTGCGTCTTGTCAACTCGCCTTTACATCACAGCCGTGGCAAGATATGCTTCAAATTTTGAGAGTTGGCAGATGACTCCGTTATCATCAGAGACGCAACTCTACCTCGTGCTCGGTAGGTTTGTAGTCACGTGTGCTGATGCTGGAATGAAGGTTAACGTGCACAAAACCGAGTCTTGTTCACTGTAATCTACACAATAATGGAGTCCCATTAAAACAGGTAGAGAAGTTCAAGTTTCTTAGGGTCTTTTTGACGAGCGATGGGGCTTTACTAACGCTGTGGCCAAGCTGGTTTTGGACAGATTTAAGAAGATCTGTACTCAGAAAAACTGTGTTTGGTGTTAAATCCAATTTGGAACATGTGGGCCACAGAAGATGAAATGAGAGACGACTTGGTACATGGCCAGACATGCTTCGATGAGAACTTCCAGTCTGGAGGAGGTTAAGACAGCGATCGATGAAGTTAGGCTGGTTTCTTGATGGTTCGGAGCTTTTTTTCCAGACTGTACGTAAAAAGCGCAAACTATTGGTTAATTATACAGAATTGAAGTAAATGGTTCGAAGCTCAGCTTACCCCAGCCTTATCTGTGCTTCGAAGGAAGGTTGCAGTGGATGTCTGTTAAGAGTCGTCTTTGAATGAATGTAAAGAGAAGACACAGCCGCGACCTTTATAGCCTGTACCACATAATGTGAATTTAGTCAACGGCCACAGCGAGTGCAGCGACTCCAACTTAGAGGAGCGGTATGCCAAAATCAAGCCTCCTTGTCAAGGAAATAGAGAAATATCGAAATATTGATATAAAGTGTTGGCGACTGCTTGACAAGTCGAGGTCTTGAAGACTGACAACCGAGAGTTGAATGCGAGTTTACTTCAAGCTTCGATGTCATCCACGGGCCAGTGTCTTGAGAAGTATAAGACTAAGTGAACCCTAGCTCTGATGCTCGGCCTTGTCTGCAAATTAATGTCGAATTATAGACAAAAAAGAACTTATTCCAATCAACAGCGGTAAGGTGGTTCGCCTCGGCTTTATTATTGTGGCCACACAACTAAAGTTTCCAAAAATTGCTTCAGAGTTCTCTGCTCGACTCTACCGACACAACACCTGATCATGAACATGAACTCTCTTGAAACTAGTCGCAATCCCCCCGCCAACCAACCACCCTCCCACCGCACGCACATGCCCGATAGCGATGAACTTTCTCTACACAACATGGAAAATCTAATTAAAACACTATTCCCGTCATTAGCCGCCGCCAATTGAAAGTGAGTGTAGCAGCAGTACCTAGGCTCAGATTAAGCAGCACAATCGCCGATAACAACTTCGACAATTTACACATAATTGCCTCGCACATGACATAACTTAAAGCATCGCCGTCATTTGAGCCGAGTTCACGTATCGGCGGAAGTCTGGTGGTGTAATCCCATTAACCGCCAGACCAGGCCAGCGATGGAGTTTCATTTCACATCAACATTGCTGCACAGTGGCCGGGGGCCTGCATAATGTTTAATTGAAAACCACAATTAACGGTGAAATGTCAATAAACTGACAGTTCGTCTGATGCAAACACAAACACAAGCACGACACACGACGCAACTAGCAGCTAGCAACGACCTCTCTGCAATGGATCGAATTAATTTAGCGGTAATCCAGTGACAAAGACTTGTGTTAAGGCAACAGCGGAGGGTGGTCTTGTAAAAACAAACAAACTCTGTGGCTTTACCATTTTTTTGTCGTCTCTTTTTCCGGTTTCTGTAATGAAATCCAATGCCGGGGTTACATCCTGTGCGGGAGGCGATTTAAAGTGTCACTGGCTGCGTTTAAATTCAACAGTTCGGTTCACGTCATCGGTTGGTGCTCTGGCGCACTGTTCGAAGATCAATGTCAGGCCAGGCCGGCGTTACACCTTTCCCTCGGGCAGGGCACACACTCCGCACAGACACAAGAACTCGCGGCGAGAATCGTCGCCGCGGGGCAACAGCACACAGGAGAGGAGAAAAAGTGAAAGCTCACCGAGTGCGAGACAGCACCGCGATGTGCCATAAAAAACCGCCGCCAGGATACTGAATGCGAGGCACAACCCTCGCTGGCGAACGAGCCAAACCGACGGAGAGTTTCCTAGTTTTCCCACTCAGCCTTGCCTATGCATGTGGTGTTCTCGATTCTCTTCGACTGCGCCACGACTCGCAACTACTCTCGTGTGCACGTGGGCAGCTGGCTGTGGTGAGCGGAAGAGGGCGGCGCGGTTGGCAGGACGAGCGCACATCCGACAGAGCGACACCGGAGATCCGAGCGACCGACGGCGGCGTGGACGGCCGGAGGCAGCACGGGGACGTCTAGAGAAGGCGTTCACCGAGATAAGGGTAGTTATGGGGGCGATCATCACTCAGGGCTGCGCTGGTAGTGGTGGTTGTTTGGTGGTCGTTATGCAAGACCGTTTTCCTCCGAATGCCCCCTCTCACAACCCTCGGATGTCATGCTAAATCATAATGAACGGCGATGACGAGGACACACACATGAGGGTGGGCATTTGAGAGCGCGCCAGAAGGACCCTCGAGTTTCGTGGAAAATGAACAAAACACGAAAAAGAATAAAAAACCAAACTGTTTTGAGGGTCATTTCGCATTTGCCTAGTGCTCTCCGTGTGTCGAGGGGGTTGAACGCGTGTAGGAGCGGACGCAGAAATGACGGTGCTGGCATAATTCCGCTCGACTCTTGACGGTTGTTTCGTGCAAAGGGGGCGAGACACACAAACGACCCTCTTTGAGACTGGGCGAAGGGTTATGCGAACTGAGGTGGTGTGTGATAGAGCTCGTGGTGATTACGCCATTCTGGGTTAAGGACGGTCAAGGAGTCTTGGCATCACTAGGCACACGGGGAAATCGGTTCAATTTGTCAAATGGAACGCAGCGCTTGGATTGCCATTTGACTTGCTTCGGAGTAAAGGGGTCGTCTCAGGGTTGGTTTCACTAGATGGATTGGACTGCGTTGGTAAATGCTTCAATGTTTGCTTAAATGAGTCAATGGTCGTTTCACTTTTGCTGGGTTGTGCAAGCGCGTTGGGAACAATTTGGTGATCTGGTAGCTGTGTTGTCTTCTCTGCTTTGGAGACGCTGTTGTTTGTTAATCGTAACTGTACGGCAAATTCTAGTAAAGTAAAAATGGTTGATGGTGTTCAAACGTTCAAACGAATCCTGGAACGCCCAGATTGTTAATTGGGTCGTATTATTGGAATAAATGTGTGAATACTAAAAAGATCGAGCCAGTCAGTCGTAAGACTGTGCTACACTCCAACTGAAGAAGCTTGCAAGACGTTCTTAGCGAATAGTGATACCATACAATGCGGGCTTCGAAGGAGTGATTTGTAGGCATTGATTTTTTTCAACTGGGCCCTTCCAAGGAGTTTCTAGTTTTGACAACTAGGTGGATTGCTGGTCACGAAGTGCATGTGCACAGGATCTTCTGATACATCCGATATAATGAAAGAACGGGACACAAAATAGACAGAGGTCCCTCACCAAGTGTGGAGTATATATTTTTGATTTGAAATAAACAGGTAGTGGCCTTTGAACATTTACTTGATTCGCATGTTTAAAATAATTTAATTCTTAAAATTTAAAATTAGGGGAGAAGTATGTTGAAATCTTTTTGTTCGCACGTCTCCGTTTAGACGGACATAACATGTGGTCCCATCGCTGTCAAACCAAGGGGATTTTACTATAGACTGTACTCGCAGAGAAAGGTGACATGAGATCACTCCTAACTGGTAAGCTACGGTATTAAGGACATCACCATTTCTCACTGCAATTATGTCAATCCGATCGAAAGTATGCAACGCAATGTAAAAATTACAAAGTTGCAAAAATAATGGATTTCTTTTAACTACACCTAATATTTAGTTGGAGTTAAAAACGACGTCAGAATTATATCCATCTGCTTGCAGTTGCTTACCTACTTCCGGTCCAATGTTGTTTCATTGTAGCATACATACAGTCTAAATGGCAATTAGACTGTATGTCTATATTTCTAATGTTTTTGATTTAAAACTACAAGCTAAACTGACAATTCATTTAACATGGAATATACATTTTCTTCATTGAACAGCTCCTACGTTTGTTTTATATGTGCTGATTTGGATGCACAGGGATGTAAGCCAGTATTTATAAAATTGCTTTTTTTGAGTATTGTTGAGGCCAACACACATTTTTACAAATGTACAAAAAGCGGGATATTTAGCGGGATATTTAGCGGGACAGATATGGACGCGGGACAAAGATCTGAAAAACGGGACTGTCCCGCTAAAAGCGGCGCGTCTGGTCACTATAACCTACACCAACATTTTTCTCAATTTCGTAGAATGACATAGAATTACACAGTTCTCCTGTAACAACACCAAAGAGCGTGCACGAAATATTTCTAGGTATCAGAGAAATGAATGTGTTTTATGTCCGACTTCACAGTGGTTTGTCTCACTGCTCACCGACGACTGTCACTGACTTTTTGATAGTTATATCTGAATTTTTTGAGCCCAAATGTGATTTAGGATAGTTGTGCACATTTCCTGCTCCTTTCTTTATATCTCCCGCACAGGTGTGTTTAAAAAGTGTTTGGTATATGGGCACATTTAACAAGCGTCACTTGAATACTAGGAAGGGTTAAAGTAAAGATAAAGGCATTTCCTTTGATTCCCTTTCCAACGAATTTCGAGGCACAACAGCAAGATATGTCATGCGTCAGTGACGCCACATTTCATATTCTAATTTTTTGAATTTTTTCGTCTGGGTTACCACCATATTTCTTAAAATTTTGAAATAATGTCCGTTTTAAGTCATTGTTAAGCTGTGTTAGCTTTTATAGAGAATCTTCGAATATTTTTTTTGATCTGACGGTATTCTTGTAAGGCTTTATCATAAACCATCGGAGGACAACGCATGGTTTGGTCTTTCCATACACCAATCCATTCACCAGAATTTGAAACGAGGATTCGCTTCGTGTCACAAGGGACGATGATGGATTTTTCTGACCCGGATTTAAAAAATTGTTCGTTGAAAATTATACTGAATCTCAGCCGTGTGAAATATTTTAAACAACTAACTAGTGTAATCTGCTGTCCAGTGGGATTGTACTTGAAGTAAGGTTTCCTTACATTCTTCCAAGTATCTTGGACCTTATTTCCACTGAATTTGACAATGTCGGCAGGGAGCTCAAGACTGTTAGAAGATTATTTCAATTCACGGGAAGAACATTTTTAAGAAGGCCAACAATGTCCGTAGTTACAGTCCTACAAACGACAACATTCTAGCGGAAAATAAGGCGTGAGCATATTGGGCAGAGTTGTTGATAGCTTCCAACCTAAAGGACTCTTGCACATTTTCAGGCCAAGTTGACATGAGGCCTCACCTTAGTACTAGATAGTGTCAACAACACCCATCAAGAGGTGAAGTCAGGTATGCAGGAATCGGTGTAAGCGGATATTAAAATGTGATTCAACAAGTGCGACGAATACGCTTCCACTCTTGACCCAGGGATCGTTCGCGACTGAGCTGAGCAGCCATCCATTGACGATCCCGGACTGTTGTTAGTCGTCAAGACCAAGTTGTCTTATGTCCGCTTCTGCGTTGCGAATACCCTTATAGCCTCTTAGCATTAATGTCCATAGGGAGATTTAGTTGTACTCCGAGACTTCAATGTGCAAATCGGCGCTGTTACCGGAAGGCAAGGACTCCATAATGCTTTCCGGCTCACAGAAGTCGCCACAGCGCGTAATGTGGCTTTTGGCCAGCACTAGGTTTCCTCACAAAACAATCCCAACAGCAACCAGTAGATCAATAGCAAGGCGAAACGTCAACTAAATCGACCAAGAAATGGATGTGCATGGCAACTCGGACCATTTTCTCATAGCAGCTAGGTTCGGCGATCGACTGTCTAATGTCAGAAGGCCCCATCATCAGCTAACAAGGAGGAGGCTTGACATTGGACATTTTTAGCATTCGAGGCATTGCCAGCATCTAGGAAGAGCAATTAATCGAGGAATTCGTTGGTGTGTCTACGTCAAGCACAAACGCCAACGCCAATGGCATGTAGTTGCATTGTCGGTTAGTCGTCAAAGACATCCAGACCTGGAGAGAGTAAGTGGACACTTCAGCGCTTGAAGTAGACCCCCACCCAGTCGTCAACACAGGAATCAAATTTATTCTTTCAGAACCTTAAATTGAAGGTACTCGTTCTCCGACGACAGTGTAAGAAACTGCCCACGAAAATGTAAACGACACCAAAGGTGGGACCCTTCAATTTGTCTCCAAACCAGATTCAGTCGCCTTTAAGGCCAGCCCCGGCCAGAATCAAGCACTAATCCAGTCAGTCGGTAAAAACAACACGACGACGGCGACGCTTCAGTCGAAAGTGGGTGGATGCTTGAACTACTCAAGGGCCGCATTGCTCATTTATCGTCAAGCGCTTTCAGCCAGCCACCACCGCCGCGGCACACAAAAGCCTTCTGAATATCATGTTGACACTGCCACGAATTTCAAATTCAATTTGTAGGAAACGCTTAATCGCGAAATTGCCTTTCATCATCGGCTTCCGTGTCTGTGCCCAGATTAGCCCACCCGCATCCTCGCGCAGCGGCAGTCACCTGCTCTGCATAACAATTGACTTGCAAGACTCCTCTTCCGTTTTCATTTTCGTTCGTTCGTTTTGTTTCAATAATCACAAGTGGGTATGCCATTCCTGGCACTCGATCCCCTCGGCCGCATTGTTTGTCTTTCATTTTGCACCTTTTGTGTCCCCAGGATATAGGTCTTCAGCACCCCCACCCTTCCCGGGGCAGAGGTAGGATCACAGCGAGAACCAAAGAACAAAAGGACATTCCATTACAGTTGACTCCGATCCCTCCTTTGTTTTAACTTTTCCTTTCAAATGCGATGGACAGGGTCTCTCTCGCGCGCCGTGCATCCAACGGAAAAGGGAACACGCCATTATATGACACCCGCTTTATTAGCTCTTCCTCAATTCCTGCCACAAAGCCTCGCTCTCCTTCAGCTGCATCCTTTCATCGCTGCAGTCACTTCCTCTTCGGAGGGCCGCCTTTCAAGCGAGTGTCGAGGGATTGCCTTCCTCTAATTACCACCGGCACACAGGACACCCGCTGTGCACAGGGAAGTAAGCCGCCGGCAGTGATTTGGCACGCGGGGTGGCTGAGGCGGTGCTTTCAAATCGAGCCACCGCCCACGCCCACGCCACCAGCAAAAGAACAGTGCACACAGGCAGTAAGCAGCGCTCCCCGGCTCGGCTCCGCGGGCACTCATCTTACGGGGAATTTGCTTGTTATTATCCTTCGCGATTCATTGCCGGGCACGGCGCGGCGCAACCTGCACGCCAGCGCTTCTGCAATCACACTCCGGCCCAAGACACTCGACGCACAGGGCCGGGCCGGGCTGCACGTGCTCTCGCGATTCATTACGACGGAGCACGACCGGCGACAGTGCAGCGGCAACATGCACGACCCCCGCGCTGCATGCATACGCGAGTGGTGCTCCTGCGACAGGAGACACCCCGGCACTTGGGGGCGAATCAATTTGCATTATTGAGGCACCCCACGCACGGATTCGTGCTAATCGCGAGATTTCATTTGGAAATCTCAAATTAGCAGACGCCCGGTGGTGTGGGTGTCCTTTGAACCCCCACCCCAAGGCCGACGCCGCCCTCATCGCCCTGGTGACGGAGTTCCGGGTACTAATTTACATAACCACCGCTTGGGGTCGGCCCTTTCATCGCTCCACTGACGGCGTCGTCGGGTGGCCCAGGCTTTCTGACTAATCCCCGGCACATGGTGTTTGTGTATGTCCTTGCGTCCTCAAGGCAACACGCGCATATGCGATAATGATGAATTGTTTACAAATCGCCCGTCGGGCGAGGGTGGCTCACGGCCCGAGGCGCTGGCACTGGCACCGGCGCTGCCAAGGACAACGGCGCAACAATTTGTGTGCGTTCGTCCTTAAATCAGATCCCCTTTGTTGCGTGCTTCTTTCCGTCTTTGTTTCGCCTCGTTTTTTCCTCGGTGCTGGCGTTTGATTTTGAAGAAGTGTGTACATATTTTCGAAATTCGTGTCCGCGGAGTGGGGTGGTGGCTTGAAAATCTATTTACACACAGACTGCGGCCGGGTGGATCAAAATAACTTCGAGGGGGACGTGCTCACGAGTCACCGGGAATACCGCCGGAGTGTGTTAACTCCGCCGGAGTGGTGGTTTTGTCCGACAAGGCTCGACGTATTCTCGAAACGGTTGGCTTGGTTTGGGGGAATGGAACAACGGACTGGATTTCACGGTAGCAGTGCACACGTGTAAACAGTCGTTAACAATCGGGGAAGGGGTTCGGATGGTTGGTCTGGCGAATGAAATCGAAGACAAGGTTGACGCGTTTGGCAGAGCGCTTAGCTGAACACTCATCGATTTCTTTCGGTTGCACGTGTCAATCGTTTTTGACGCATCGTATGTCAATTCCGAGAAGAAGTCGGTGAAAGTGTTGAAGACCGACCGAGCTTGTCAACTGGACACCATCACTTCGAGGAAACCGAACGGAAATTGCGTAATAGTGTCTCGTTACGCAAGCAAACACGACTGGCACATTTCGATAACCGGAAACCGGAAGACAGCTGGCGGAACAACATCGTCATCCACACTGAGTGACAGTTTCTTGTTGGGCTCGCGGTGTCGACATTTTTTACTACTGTGACCGTCTCAGTGATGGGTTGCGTCACCGAATGATGGTCCGGATGTGAATAATGTTCATTTTTTGACAGGAAGCTAACATATGGTACTCAGCTGGTGAAACAATGGGCTTTGACAAATCGCCGGTTTCTCGAATCGGCTTCAATTGAGCGCCGAAAAAATGGGGTCACAGACTTGACGATAAAGCAATGAGTCACATATTTATGCGTGCAAAGGAAACGATCTCTATATTAAAGCGCGCAGATGGAAGTATGTAAATGTGAACGAATGGAGGTAAGTGTCTTACACCTATACCAGTCGGGTCCGTTGACGCAGAGTGTTGAGGCATTGCTCACACTTTTTGCTTGCAGCTTTAACAATTCATTTTTTCTTGAGAAAACCACTTTTTTCGTTTTTGACATTCCGCCAATCTAAGGAACAAAAAGGTGCGACGATGGATGGCCATTCCCATAGTTTGTGACAGACCTGAAGCTCCACACTGTAATAGATTACATAATTCTTGTCGATCATTTATGTGAAGCGCAAGTAAATATTGGCAGCACCCGCAAGGGTTCGTCACGGTTTGTAGCAACTCCTGCTCGGCCTGTCAGACTTGTTTATCGGTCTCTTCCAATCGAGCCACCATTGTGATGAGACGTGCAACGTGACACGAGGAAAATAAATGGAATAAAATTAAATAAATAATACGTACAGGTCCCTGGCATGATCTCTCATGGGGAAAATGCAAGTTTTGGCCGGTGTTTCGCTAAGTAGTCGTGTGATGTTGGCTGTCCAGTCTCCAACTGACTCTGGCAATTATTGCCTATGCCGTTGAGTGACTTGACACATCCTTTCAAAAATTGGCGCAATTTAGATCGTGCTGGATCGGTATGGCGGTCCAATGCGAGTGATGTGCGAAAGTGTTCATTGTATAAAGCTAATTTCCGGCTGTGATCAGTGAGATCATGAAAGGTTGTAATGATTAGAGTAGGTACCTGGACTTCAAATGCCGGTATTGGTATTTTTTCTTCTTTGTGTGGCACTACAGTCCGGGGTGGATCTGGGCCTCAACCAACAAGCCTCTTCAACTAGACCGATCCCTGGCGATCTGATCTGAAGCCTCTCCAACAGGCCTCTTCAACAAGAGCGATCCCTGGCGATCTGATTTGAGTTGTCTGATTAAAGATTCACACCAATTTGGTCTACTTGGAGGACGTTCTTGGGTGCGCCACCTTAAACGCCGGCGTCGTCTGTTGCGTTGCCCCACACGTTCGGATTCAAAGTTTCTTCGGACCGGAGCTATGGTGTCCAGCCGCTCTACATGACCTAGCCACCGTAGGCGTTGGATTCGTAGACGTCTAACCAGGCTCAGGTCGCTTAACAGCCCGAACATCTCGTGGTTGAATCTTCTCCTCCAGAAACCGTCAACACAAACCCCACCAAAGATCGCACGCAGAACTTTTCTCTCAAAGAGGCCAAGAACTTCTTCATCCGCATAACACATAAACTCCAGCAAATGGGAACTGATGCTCTTTACGACCATAACCAAATTTCAACGCTTTTCCGCATGATCTGTCGCGCCAAGTAAATAGGCATTACCCGAGATCCCAAGTTCAGCTGAAGCTTGACGTAGACCAGCGATTTGAGAAAGCAGTGAGTATAGTGTAGGACGCCGCGAAGTTGTTTATAATGAAACGGCAAGACCAGGTACATGATGTCAACAAGAAAGGATACTCAACGCCGGCGTCGTGGACATAACCTCAGAGTAGACCGGTACAGTTTGTGGTAGTCAATTAAGACAACGACACCAGCGATGAAATCAAGTTAAGAAAAAACTCTTGCCAATCGTTGCTTCTTTGGGCTAAGAAAGCAATTGCCAAACACGACTTTCTGTCGAACAGACAAAGTGACACTCTACAATCCTCGGTGCAGAGGCGTAAACTTTGCGCACAAAAGCGCACGAAGTTACTCTTGGCTACTTTGAGACAAAAATTCTTCGGGTGATTTTCAGTTCCGTCTGCATAGATGGTGAGTGAACGATACCATGGACCATGATTAGGCTGGGTTATTGGGCTGCCAGCGAAATTGCCAGGACGCTCAGACCATTGTGCGTCCATTGTGATACCCAGTGCTCTTAATTTGGTCCCAACGACAAATGGTGACTGGACCAAACTAAAGCAAACCAGATAAAAGCATATTAACTCTTGCTTTCAATAGGATTCGAAACAGGGACCCCTATAACCAAGGGCAGGCACTCAACCAACTGCGCCATCTAGCGGACTAACGAGCTATTCAGCGCTATGGACTTACCTAGAGGAGTAAAGATCCAATGATTGGAATGGCTAGGCCTTGTAGATCGAATGGAAGCCAATGCATGGTCGAAGGCCCGGAAGGTCCTCGAATACACACCAGAGGGCAGACACAGTAGAGGAAACCGCAGCCTAGGCGGCGCACGTAGTTGGAAAGGGACCTCAAACGTATGCGAGCGACGTTGTAGGCAGCTAGTTATGGAACGTGGTGGCCCCTGGCGTTGTGAGTTTGTTCGTGGACCCTAAGGAACTCGATATCTAAGTTCGATTCCTGGTGTCTACGAAAAGCATACTTTTCACGATCCCACCTCTTTCGAGTCACTGACAATGCTCACAGAGTAATCCTGTCTAGAAGAAGCTTCTCAAACTTGACCATTCAGAGTCGGCATGAAACTGTAAGTCGCTTCCACTCGTGAGGGAACAAAAGCACGCATAACACGAGTGGTTGCGGAGAAACTAGGCTCTTGTCCTCTACGGGCTGGCTGTAGCGTCATCTTAGGTCAGTAAGCTCAGCTGCAACTCGTTCCATGATGAATTGCCAATGCTAACTGAGCATGTTTCACTTTGATGCATGACATAAATCACTCGTCATCAGCCGCCCAAAATAGAACACTGACAAATGAAGCAACAAACAAATCAGTTGTTGCACACTTAATATCATTTTTGGAACGTTGGGCATCGTTGCTGAAGCATATTTACCCTCGACTGCATTTTTACATTGCTTGGTATACTTTCCTTCTTCTTCTAAGCTTGTCGTGAAACTTGATCAGTCCTATGACCCCATTCCCTGCCCATTCCCCAGACCAACCAGACTGTCAAACGCCTTCACCAACAGAAGTCGCTGTGGCACGACGAAGTTTAAAGACTTTCAAAACTCGGTGTCCTTTGATAATAATCGACTCTCGCTTCCCAGTGCCAATCGGGACAGATTTAAATCCCACCCTCCGGCTGCCTCCAACGCAGTCCTCCTCTGATCGAAGACGAAATCCACCGTGCAGTGTCCCATCTTAAAAGCACGCACCCACCCTCCCCCATCCACAAGTTCCTCCCAAAGATTGCCATCTTTCCTCCGAAAAAAAACCCAATCTGACGTTTGCTTTCTCATTGCTTACAATGGTCCATAAATTTTCCAAGGGACCCAAGAAAGTTCATCGCAAACCACTGACCCATGCAGTGGCACGCAAAAAACCGACGAAAAAAAACTAAAAAGACACCTTCTCACTTCCAAAGGATTATCTTCGGTCGTCTGCTGCCACTGCCACTCCTTTGGCAGGTTTCTCGTTTTTTATGCGAATTCTGGTGAACGGAAATTTCCATTTCGTTGGCCAATAAATTACCGCGAAGCCGGCCTCGCATCCGACCGCCTTCCATGTTCCAGGGGATGTGTCAATGGCATGATCTATTGTCCAACATCGATAGGTACAACTGTCCAGGAGTCGTTTTTTTTTTGTGTGTGTGCGAGGACGGAGCTCGGTTTATGGTAATCGGACTGCACTCGCATGACAGGCGCACAACGAACGTAAAACCGTGAATTTATGGCCGAAACAAACGCAGAAACAATTTGTAGACATGTTGGGGATTGCGCTGGATTGTGCTGGATTGTGCTCGTAAATCGTCGAGGAAATCCCTCCGGTCGACAAGCAAGCACTTAGATCCATTTCCGGTGTTTTTGGGGGGAAGGCACTTTAATGAGCTTTTGATGAGCCTCCCGCAAGCACTCGCAAAGTGACGCCAATCAGGACGAATGCAGATCGCATCATCTGTCGCACTCAGGGATAACCGAGGGTGACGTGGCGTACCTGTGTCTCCCCTCCACGTCCATCAATCCATCGCTTGTCGTGTCTCAAAAATGACTTAACGGCTGACAGGAGCATTTCAGTCATTAGGGGTGGTTGCTGTCCAAATTTTCGAGGGTGGCCCTCATTTTGGCAGATTTTAAGACGCTAATACTCACCACCACCCGCACCTGGAGTGTGTCCTGGCGGTTGCTCTCGCCTAATGACGACCGGAAATGTACTGCATTAAGGGGCGGCCAGGAGTGTGCTGCCTGTATCCTGCGACGGGCCGTTCGAACACCATCCTCCCCTCGTTTTGCAGATGATGTCCTGCCTGGATGTTGTTGTTCTTGTAATTTATGGCCGGTATGCATGAATTTTGCGCTCTGTTTCCGTTTTTTTCTTTTCTTCTGTTTGTGCTCGTTTTTGGGGGAGGAAAGTGAAAAACCCGCGCTTCGATTGCGTATCAGGGTCCATTAAGCAAATGGAGACCGACCACACATAGCCCGAGTCGATTTGGTTAATCATGGAGGACGGACGATGATGATGAGGCAGCAGTGTAAATGAGTTCTGTTATGAATGTGCTCCCTCCTCGGTCTTCCGTGGTTAAAGTGTGGGGGGCGAGCGCAGCCAGCCAGCTGTCGGGGGATGAAAGTGAAACAATCTGTTTATGAGAGCAATTATCGTTCCTCTCTCGGGCCGAATGGACGGCATTGCGAGCGACGAACACTTGAGTCATGGGACGTGACCAGAAATTGTGTTTCGGTCAATTTACTTTCAGATGTAAATTATCGGTCAAGTCATGGCGCCCCTCTCACCAGATGAAAGGGGCTGCTGCTGGCATCCTCCGGCTGAGTGCGCTGCGAGCATGAGGTAATGGCAATGTCATGCATATGCCAATGGATTTAGTTGATTAGACGGAAT
Organism: Eristalis arbustorum; assembly: GCA_916610145.1. Classification (NCBI taxonomy): domain Eukaryota; kingdom Metazoa; phylum Arthropoda; class Insecta; order Diptera; family Syrphidae; genus Eristalis; species Eristalis arbustorum. The sequence continues at coordinate 25,313,579 of OU744319.1, forward strand.
TCAATTTACTTAACTGGTTCGTTTTCGTGATTAGTTTCGGGTGGGATAACGCACCCTTGTCTGTGGGACACTTTCACTCAATTCATTTGGGGGACTTTGCGAATTCGCCAAGGACATGGGGCGGATGCGGGTGAGGTCTTGGAGTGGTCAGGCTTTGTGACATGTCATCCGTAGCATGACTGAGCGCCTTGGAAGTGAAATCAAGTCTGAGGTACTTATTTCATCATGCGGCCGTCGTTGCGTATTACACTTGCTAACTCAAAGCTATTGTGGAATGAAGTCCACACAACCGGAACTCGACCAGGGTTACTGGGAAGACAGACAGCGTCGTAGTCATCTTCTCAATCAAGTTACAAGCTTTTTTAACTTTTCAATTTGAATCTCAAAAATCTGCAGTCCAAGTCACTGTTGAAGAGGGGAGCAACATTCACATCTTTTAACTGACTTTACTGATCTCGGGTCTACAATTGATCTTGTGCAGGTTCTGCTTCTATCAACAGTCGTCTCGAAGTTCACAAACAGGCACAAATAGTCTCTCAACTGATTAAGATTCATGTCTGTTTACAATCAACAATGCAGACCATGTTGTCGTCTTTCGTCGTACTGCTAGTCTGAATTGGATTCAACGGAGTTATGTTAATCTTACTTAATTTCTTACTACTCTTACAACGCTACAGTCCTGGTTGGACCTGGGCCTCAACCAACAAGCTTCTCCAACTAGCGCGAGCTCTGGCTGAGTTTCGCACACCAAGTTGGTCTCCTTGGAGGAGGTGCTTGGGTGCGGCACCTTAAATACGGGCGTCCTCCGTTGCGTTGCCGCCTTGGGAGATCTATGTGGTTTAGCGAATGTTTTGTAAAGCATAAGTCTTCTAGTCCAGAGATTGGAGCACAGTTGTTTCGAGCAATCCCATGTATCATCGGTGGTCAAAGGCAATCATACGTCGAATAGCCACTAAGATGTCGTTCTTGAAGTTCAGCCCGCAGAAAAGTAGAAAAACTCCCGTACTACCTCAAAATTATACATAGTTGTCGATTCTAGTGTTTTGCTTCCATTACAAGGACCGATACCAATGTCACCCGCTTAACCCAATAGTTGGCTAGACTTCTTAAAGAGTATGCCCTATCTGTGTTTCGGTTTTTTCCTAAAAATGAATGTTAATTTTTAAAAATTTGTCGCTGTTTTTCTGCTTTGTCATCCCTTCGTCAAGAGTCGACGCGTGACCAATGAATAATCGCACATTTATTCAACAATGCGACGGATATCGTCATCCGCTTACGATAATCTTAGCGTTTCTGCACAGCCAGTCATCACTCGAGTGATAAGAGTTCACCAGCAGGGCGATGCGATTTTTTTGCAATGCCAAGCCGCCTTAATCATACCCGGGGATTTCTGTCATTTCACACAAATCTTGCGTCCGGATCGTCGGACTGTGGACTCGATGTGTATGAAGACCTAACTGCATTGCAATGCATTGCACAAGTCGAGAGATTGAATGCAGTAGAGAATTTGTATCAGAAGTCAACATCAATGACATATAAATTCTCAGCTGATTATCTCCTCTGTGTCTATCGTCTCCTATGTGGCGGGGTAAATCTACGTTGCAAATAAATAAGTAAACCCACAAGACTCAGAGGGTTGGCTATTGTTATTGTGTCGGTACAGCTCATGATGCAATCTCCTTTTATAGGAAAGACCAAATCAAATAGTTAGCTCATGGAGACCAAGATATTCTTCATTCGCTTTAGAGAATGTACATGCTTGTGGGCCGTACAGAAAGTCTTTGGTGATCAAAGTCTTGTGTTAAGTCAGCTTGGTCCTTCGAGAAATTTTCGATGACGCTGAAGCATAATTGAGGTTTTATACCGTTAATGTGCTGACTTACCTCATCCTTGAATTGTTGCTGGCTTATCGACGTACACCTTTTCTTTCTTTTCATCACATGATCTTGTCGGCCAATTGACATGGCCACCACCTGAACTAACATGGCCATTGAATTTGTCGCGCAAAAGAGGCATTGTTTCGTTAGCTGTGTGGCAAGTGGCACCGTCATGTTGCAGCCACATATCGTCCACACTCATATCTTCCAATTCGGTGCATAAAAAGTTCGTTATCATTTCACGACAGCGAACACCATTCACAGTAACTGCCTGACCGGCCTCATTTTCGAAAAAATACGGCCCGATTATGCCACCCGCCCGTAGACCACACCAAACAGTCACTCTTTGTGGGTGCATTGGTTTTTCGACAATCACTCTTGGATTGCCATTCGCCCAAATGCGGCAATTCTGCTTATTGACGAATCCATTGAGGTAAAACTGTGCCTCATCACTTAAGATGATTTTCTTCGAAAATTGATCATCACTGTGTCATTTCTTGCCACCATTTTGACCATTGGCGACGCTTGAAATAGTCACTAGGCTTTAGTTCTTAAGTCAATTGCACCTTGTATGGGTGTAAATGCAAGTCTTTATGTATAATGTTCATCAGCGACGAGCGTGAGAGGTGCAACTGTTGGGCACGACGGTGAGTTGAGGTGGACGGCTCTTCAGCCACACTATCGCGAACAGCAGTAATATTTTCCGCAGTACGAGCTGTACGAGCATGCACGTGCGTTTTCAAATCTCCTACAGACCCGGTTTGCTCAAATTTTTGCGCAGTGTACGCGAGTGTACGCACATTTGGACGATTAAATTGACCGAAAAAATCACGAAGTGCCCATTGATTTGAACGATTTGGACGCCCATTCTCATAATAAACCTGAATAACTTTAACGCGTTGCTCTACAGTGTATCTTTCCATGGTTCAAATCGAGTTAGTCTGAAATTCAGAAATGTCAAATAAAATGCAGAAAAAAACTTAACGTTTAGGTGTGCTTCACTTTCATTTAACCACCCTTTATAAGATAAAACGCTGCAAATGGAGGTATACCGGTATGAAGTGAGCGTCAAGATACAAATGTCTCGATAGGGAACATTTGTTGTGAACGAGCCTTTTTTTGTTTGTTTGCTGTCATTGAACAGACAAAATCATATTTTTTCATCGTGTTAAAAATGTCGAATTTTGTGTCAGAAAGTGATGATTTGCGGAAAGCATGCATTTTTTTGTTTTCATTTGAAGAAAAGTGCTGCAGAGTCGCATTGAATGCTTGTCGAGGCATATGGTGATCATGCTCAACATGCAAAAGATGGTTTCAACGGTTCAGAAGTAATGATTTTGATGTGAGAAATGAAGAACGTGGAAGACCACCAAAAAAGTTTGAAGACGCCGAATTGCAAACGACGTTGGGTGGAGATGACACTTTGAGTCAAAAGCAAATGGCAGCAATGTTAAATGTTGCACAACAAACAATTTCTGACCGTTTAAAACCCATGGGAAAGATCCAAGAGTGTGGAGAATGGGTGCCACATGAATTGAATGAAAGACAGATGGAAAACCGAAAAAACACGTAAGAAAATCGGTTTTGCATCGGATTGTTACTGGCGATGAAAAATGGATTTATTTTAAGAATCCTAAACGGAAAAGATCGTGGGTTAATCCGGGACAACCATCAACACCGACTGCAAAACCAGATCGATTCGACAAGAAGACAATGCTGTGTGTTTGGTGGGACCAGAAAGGTGTGGTGTAATAATAATATAATATAATATGGGTGGCGCTACATCCGGGCCTAGCTTCTCAGCCACCACTCGTGTTGTGCGTGCTATTGTTCTCACACGAGTGGAAGGGACCTACAGTTTTGTGCCGACTCCGAACGGCTAAGTTTGAGAAGCTTTTTCTAGACAGGAAATACTCACTGAGCATTGCCAGTGACTCGAAAGAGGTGGGGCCGTGAAAATTGTTTTTATCGCTCAGAGCTGGAATCGAACCTACGACGTCGAGGTTGAGGTCGACGCACATACCCACAACGCCACGGGCCACCACGTGTGGTGTACCACGAGCCCCTAAAACCCTGTGAAACCGTTAATACTGATCGCTACCGACAACAAATGATCAATTTGAACCATGCATTGATCGAGAAACGACCAGAATTGGCCAGAAGACTCCATGACAATGCACCTGCACACAAAGCAAAACCGGTTCAGGATACAATCAAAACACTTGGCTGGGAGCAGCTACCCCACCCGCCGTATTCACCAGACTTGGCTCCTTCCGACTACCATTTGTTTTCATCGATGGTACACGCATTGGCTGAGCAGCACTTCGATTCCTACGAAGAAGTCGAAAATTGGGTGTCTGATTGGTTTGCTTTAAAAGACGAACAATTTTATTGGCGTGGTATTCACAAATTGCCAGAAAGGTGGTCAAAATGTGTAGAAAACAATGGCCAATACTTTGAATCAAATGTTTTTACTTTCCCATTAATAGTTAGTGTTTTATTTTCAAAAAAACGCTCATTTCATACCGGCACCCAATAAGATGACAGAATAATAACATCACCGGACAGGCTCTTCCATGGAACCTACAAGAAGTCCCGGAGCGCAAGACACGACAAGGAGGCGCACAATTGAAGAAGAAACGCGCTGGTCAATTATACCCGGCATGACGACATTGTTATTCTGCGTTTAATCTCGGTACTGATGTTGTTCGCACTATTTACTTGGGAGCCAAGGTAGACGAAGTCCTTTACTACCTCGAAGTTGTAGCTGCCAATGGTGACGTTCTGACCGAGTCGTCGATGTTGTGTGTCCTTTCTTGATGACAGCATATACTTTGTTTTGCCCTCATTCACCGCTAAACCCATTTTTGCCGCCTCCGTCTTAATACAAGCAAACACTTCATTGACGGCTCGCTGAGTTCGGCCAATCACGTCAATGTAATCGGCGTATGCTAACAATTGCACGGACTTCTCGAAGATCGTACCTCTAGTGTTGGCGTGTGAGTTTCGCACGATCTTCTCCAGGACGATGTTGAAGAAATCACATGACAGCGCGTCGCCTTGCCTAAACCCTTTTTTGACATTGAAGGTCTCGGTGAGTTCGTTACCGACCTTGATGGAGCAGCGAGATTTCTCCATCATCATCCTTCACAGCCTGACGAGTTTGGCAGGAATGTCAAAACTAGACATGGCGCTGTATAGCTCGTCTCTATGCACACTGTCATATGCGGCCTTAAAGTCGACAAATAGGTGGTGGGTGTCGATCTGCATCTCTTGGGTTTTTTCGAAGATCTGCCGTAATGTGAAAATTTGATCGATAGTGGACTTCCCAGGCCTGAAACCGCACTGATAGGGACCTATGACGAAGGGTTTCAGGCGCTCACACAGAACGGCAGAGAAGATCTTGTAGGCGATGTTAAGGAGACTTATCCCCCGATAGTTGGCGCAGTCAAAGGGATCTCCTTTCTTGTGGACCGGGCAAACGATACTAAGACTCCACTCGCCGGGCATGCTTTCCTCCGACCATATCCTACAGATGAGCTGGTGCATGCGCCCAACCAGACCATCTCCAGCTGCTTTAAACAGTTCCGCGGACAATCCGTCCGCTCCAGCAGCTTTGTTCGACTTCAGTCTCGATATCGCTACTTTGACTTCGTCTAGATCGGGGGGACGGAATTGTCTTCTATCGTCGTCCATTGCGTGGAGTGGAACATTCTGCAGAATAACTCTTGCCAACCGCTGTTTCTTTGGGCTCAAGAGGCAATTGAGTAGTAAAGCCCTCTCTCGAAAGACCAAGCTGACGTTATATAAGACCTTGATCATCCCTGTCCTGCTGTATAGCGCGGAACCTTGGACTATCACAAGAGCGGATGAAGACGCACTTGGTCTCTTCGAGAGAAAAGTTCTGCGTTCAATCTTCGGTCCTGTTTGCGTTAAAGGTTCTTGGAGAAGGAGATTCAACCACGAACTGTACGGGCTTCACAGCGACATGAGTCTAGTCAGGCGTCTACGGATTCAACGCCTAAGATGGCTAGGCCATGTAGAGCGCATGGACAACACTGCGCCAGCCCGAAGAGTCTTCGACTCCGAACCAGTGGGACAACGCAATAGAGGACGACCACGAACCCGATGGCGCACTCAAGTGGAGTAGGACCTCAACCAACTTGGAGTGCGAAATTGGAGGCAGCTGGCTAAAGAACGTGCCAGCTGGAGAGGATTGTTGACCGAGGCCCAGTTTCACCCCGGACTGTAGCAAGAAGTCAAGAAGAAGAAGAAGAAGATGACGACGTTGTTAATATCCGTAACAGAGTTAGGTTTAAGTTAATAATATATTAGGAGACAAGAATGCAAGTAGTTGGTAGTAATAGTATCAACGTAAAAATTCATATCAGCCAGCTTTTAAGCAACGGTGGCTTTTTTTCCAGTTAACACCGCCCAACGAACACGAGGAAGCTCTGCAGGCCTTCGAAATTTGATAGTTTCAATTTGCTGCAGTTGTGTCAGAAGGCGCTTGATGATGGCCATTAGCAATGCGAAGTTGATGAAACGCATCGTCAGCCTTTTGACGATGTTTGCAGCTTTCTCTGAGCACTCACCGATCTGACAGTCTATAACCGCATTGTTTCTACTTTCCAGAAGTCATCAAAATTTTGCCTGACTGTGGATAGTTTGACAATGGCGTGATACTCCAAATGACACCTCTTATTGGATGACTCTTTATGTGGACATCCTCTGTGACAGCTCTTATTAAATGACCCTCTGCCTGGATGTCCGCCTTTTCAACACTTCGACTCCCCCTAATCTCGAGTGAAGCCCCAATCTTGACATTCACTTTTCAAGAAATGCCCTCCCCCTCCCCCCAGCCAATATCCAAAATAAGCGAATCGCTCAGATGGACACTTCATCCAAGCACTCCTTGATAGTTTCCTCTCTGATATGATCCATGTCATGCCCTCCCACCAGTGAGATACCATTGGAGCAAAAAAGGGAAAGATAAACCATCCTTCGAAAGAGGATCCCGCATCAGAGAGACCCTCGGCTGCTGGCATTCAATTAAGTCAACAGAGCAACCTTAAAGCAACCTTTACAAGGATCGCATCGCTTTTATCAAAAACCCATCAATTCGTGTCGTTTATGACATGGAAACCATCTCCCTCCACAAACACACACTCCCACTCCCACTGCTTGTCTCGTCATTATTTACAGCAAAATGTCCGGAAGTAATGTTCAATCAAATCACAATGACTGCTGCGTTATGCGTGCGCAAAACGCCCCTTCCTCACCCCCGACCAGTCGCCGCTGCGTATCGCACTGCCATCGATGAAAGTATCCATTTCATAGTGTTTATCTGCGACCCTATTCCAGAGTGGAAGGGATACCGAGAGGTTTCCTATCTCTGCTGCCAATCCCTTTGGGTGCTATTGTATCGTTTTTTTTTGCGTGTTCTTGCCGTCGGCTTCCCTTTCGCCAGCGCGCCCAAAATCACAGCTGACAAGGATGTACTGCGCTCCGACCGCTCCTCACAAGGTTAGCGCTTCAAATAAATTTCACTCGAACGCGTGGATGAGTGAGGGTGGGTGGGTGCGTGCGTTTGTCGGCTTGACACGGGCGGGGTGTGTGTGTTTGGGTCTCTCACCCCCGGACGCGTTCGCTTATCCTGCTTAGCCGTAACACTACTCTCGGGTGGGCTTTCTCCTTCGTTGGAATTCAATTCAATTACGCAGAGGAAATGTATACGCCGCCGCATCAAGGACGCGCTTCAGCTGGGCGGTGGTGCCTCCCTGTGCAGACACACAGGCATCGTAACGTAAACAAAGTGTCTGTCTTGTTAGTGGGTGGGTGGGAGAAACAACAACAACTCCTTTTTCGGTTAAAAAATATATCCTAACTGACTGACTGACAATTATATCCTTTTTTTCGGATGGATAGCTGCAGATATCCCTCCCCTCCGTCCGCCGTTCGTAGCCACATGGCATGGCGTCGTGTGTCCCCCAGTTTTTTTGTGTGTGTATGCGACGAACCGCTTAAATCTATTAGGGGAGGTTTTACTGTGGAATGTGGACGTGGATGTGGATGTCGATCGTTAAATGTAGTTACGACCACCACCCACTGAAAGTGTAACTGATATGAGAACGAGCCGACGACGACTCAGTGCGGGGCTGCAGCAGCTCTGCCTCTTAATCCTTGTCCAGGGGGCAGGACTGAGAGCAGAGAATTTCGCCCGGGGATTCCGACTCGTCGATGCGAGGACGAATTATTTTGTATCTCAAGTAGTTTCAGTCGGTATGATACGAATTAATTTGTGCGCTCCAGAGTGTGTCCACGGAGTGCTGTTTCTTGGCTCCACAGCAACGATGGGTCTTGTTGCTGTGTGTGTCGCCACAATCCTTGTGGCGATGAGTGCGCTCGCATGTGGCCGCTTGAAAAGGAAATTGAAAACCACATGTAATATTTCAAACCAAAGGATCAGGCCGAGGGATGGAGCGACATTCAGATGGATTTCTGTGCTGGATGTTGTTGCGGTTGCAGCAATTTCCCATGCTCCCTAAGTACTCCCACCTTATGAGTGGTGGCTTTTTTCTGTCCGGACGGGGGGTTATTAAACATTAAATTGAGAAATTCGTGGAGAGACAGTCGGTGGGTGGGCGTTGCTTTTGGGGCGCTGGTTTTGGGCGCCCAGTTAGACGAGCGTAATTGGATTTTTGAAATTGCAGTTATTAGGTTAATTTGGGGATGTTTCGTGATTAAATTTACGAAGGCAAGCAAGTTGACTTAATGAGGTCGGACGGGGTCTCAATTTTGTGGCATTATGTATGGGACAGTGTAATTATGCGCTATCAAGTCAGGTCGTGTTTCATGTGAGCGCCTTACTGTCGAGAAGGGGGGCGGAGGTTGTTAGAAGTCTTCCAAGGAGACAGGGCACAGAGAAATCGTTCAATATTCGACGGGGGAAATGGAAAATTATGGTCACCAGACACTCAGGCTATTGTCCTCTGAGTTATGAGAGGGAAGGGGGATTGAATCACTTTTAGACCCTCAAGAAGCATTGATTAGTTTTCGACATCAACTGGGAGTGGAGGCAGATGTTATTTTTGTTTGTTTCATCCAGTTCGGCTTATATCCTGATTTGGAACATAAACAATCTGATTAACAAGTTTTAAGAAAATCCAAACGGCAGTTTATGAGCTGCGGCTTCACAAACTTGCAGAATGTGGAGTTTATAATTAATCAGCTTTTATTCGTCAATTTTCGTTAACTTTTGCTTATCAAACTGGCGCGAATTCAATTGTTGAAAATCACAATTTTGGAAACTGGGATCTCAAGACTTAACTGCCATGTTTCGTTGAGTTTCGTTCACTTTTAGAGATCAAACGAAACTGGGATCTCAAGACGTAACTGCTATGTTTCGTTGAGTTTCATTCACTTTTAGAGATCAAACGAAACTGAACTCTCAAGACGTAATTGCTATGTTTCGTTGAGTTTCGTTCACTTATCAAACTAGAACGAATTTCCTTGTTGAAAATCGTAGTTTGAGCCTGGGATCTGTAGAGGTTGCTTCTGCGTTTCGTTCAATTTCAATAATTTAAAATAGAGCGAAATTGAATGGTGAAGGATACAATCTTAGACACTGTGATTGGTCGAGATTATTCCTAACGCGTTCTTATTAATTTGAAGAGGAGTGAGGCAACCAACCGCTCACTCCATCTACCAGCGGAACACCGAGACGTAACTCTTGACCTAAAACTTGTATGGAAGATAAACGTAAGCCAGCGTGTTACGAAGGCGTACATAGCCCTCTATGTCTGTAGTAAAATCTTCTGCAAAAGGTTGGGCTTCCAACCAAAATTGCCCCTATGGATGTACTCACTAGTATGGTGGCCTTCCTTTTTAAAAAAAAATTCAACAGAATACAAAGAACAGCATGCATTCGCACCACAGGTACTCTTTGGTTGACACCAACAGACGCCCTGACCTTAATGCTACATGTTCTACCCCGTGATCTACACGTTAAAACCACTTTAGCGTACAGAGTAATCAGGTGGAATCTGTGCTGAAAATTTACGCCGTATGGTAACACATTAGGCGCCTTTTCGCGGAACCTTGTACAACACTCCACGGACTATACGATCTCTGTACTAGAAATATTAAACGGTTTTGAGACCACTATCACTCAAAGAACTGAGTGGCATGGCGTGCACACCGACTTGCAGGTGTTTTCTCAGAAATCCTCAACATCATCAAAGTCTAAAGACCAGATAATTCCAGTCTTTCAATGCGAAGTTTTTCGCTATCTGGGAAGCCTGTCGTCAGGCCAAAATTTACCCGCATATCCTGCCAAGACAAAATGATGCTCCATGTATTGACAGCCAAGCTGACGTCAAAGCTATTGCCGCATATACAACACACTCCAAATTTATAGAGCAAAACTGCGCCGCGGCCAGCACAATATATATCTCATCTGGGTACCTGGTCATAGTGACATCCCAGAAAACGGAAGGGGGATCAACTGGCTCCTTCCCCTAAAGCTCGCTTGCAGAGGATGTATTTGTACCTCTACAAGCAGTCAAGGTAAGGTAGTCTCTAAACAATTCCTTCAAATTGCTGACCACAGATGGGCCCGAAAATGCGGCCCGAGTATAATCGATCCACAACAAATTATCTACGGCGAAACCGACTTGATATCACAAGATTGGCGGCGGTTTGTACCGACACTGGTCGATAGGAGATCATACCAAAAAACTAGGTATCCCTCATAACTCACACTGTCGCAGCTGCAACAGCATTGATGAGTAGGAGACCTTACCACATGTCCTGTGTAACTGCCCGGCACTTGCTAGAGCCAGACAGCGAGCCCTTGGTAGACCGTTCTTCAACTCAATGCTCAAGGCGGTTTTAAGGATACCTCAATTATATCCCTGAGCTAGATAGAGCGGTGGCATGAAAACGGTGCTAATTAGGTTCTCATGTGATGCACCACTACCTCAGAGCAGGGAGAGTATACCTTGAGAGTCTCATTTAAACTGAGTTTCGTCATTCTCTTACTGGAATGTAGCAGAGATTGGCAGGCTAAGCTAGGCTTATCCTATTGCCTCCTGATGGTATGAGCAGAACATCACCTCGATACCATATGTCAGTTCAGTGAGCAATAGTTGATTTACAATCCAAATCTGAAACCCTTCGAAAGGCAAAAGCAAGGACAGACAGCCTCAGACGTCACGTCACAGAGCGGATGGTGGTGATGAATCGATACCTATTGCAAGTCCACTGCGACAAGGTTGACATGTCAAATATATAGCCGCATGCCAAGTTCGTCCTCTTTGTATGACGTTAGTGGGGAGTGAACCTGAGACTCGACCAACAAGCTCGTACACTAGCTAGCGGTCTCTAATTCGCACTCCAAGTTGGTTCAGGTCCTTTTCACATCTGGTGCGTTCTCTGATGCGTTGTCTCGAGCGCCCTCTGATGCGCTGTCCCCACAGGTTTGGAGTCGAAGGTGAATGCCCAGTTCAGTGTCTCAAATTTTAAGACCTAGACTAGTTTGTCGGATGCTGCTACTGAAGCAAAATTGTACTTAATACTGTCAGACACAGTGGCACTACCAGCAAAACTACCGTCAGCGAGAGGTAGGCCTGGTCGAGAACAATCGGATTACTCTCTCAATGCCCGCCAAGAAATACCGTCCGTCATGATGTCAGACATATTTCTCAAAGCAGTCAACTGCTCCAATCCTCTGTGACTTCTGATCGTACCAACTTTTTGAAATCAACTAGTCCTTCCTCCGACCTCATCCTTAACAGCTCCTCCAATAGTCTATCCCATCTCACAGAAGGTTCCCAAGTCTAGACACTCGCCTTAAGTCCTATCAATCTGGCACATCGACCTCCTCCAACTCATCAAGCCATTTAGCTAATCTCCCTCCGACAAGCTTTCGCAATTCGACTTCGCCTTAAATTGGATAAAATGCCCAAGGTTTCGCCAGCTATCAGAAATCACTTACTCGGACGACACCACTTCCACTCTTAAGCGACGCCCGCGACGTTGCCTAGCAGCCACAATGCACAATCTGTTTCCTCTCACCACACAGCCACCACAATGGACCACCCAGCCTTGGGCACAGCTCGCCGTTCATTAGCGCGGATCCGATGGATTTATTGAGACATCAGTATCTTAAAATGAACTTCATGTACGACAAGATATTTTAAGCGCTCCACGTAAGTGCAGGAACCCTTAAGCGATCCATTACAGGTTGATAAGACCCGTGCCCAGCTACTTGCACAAGCACTTACCTCCTGGCACAACCGCACTAATGGTCTTTTTCTCGTTTCGCTTCCACCCGCCTAGACTTATCAGCGTTTCACTGTACACAGTACACAGTGAGCAACCCGACCGGCGCGGCGCGTCTCCTTCTCGTCGTTTGGCATTAATACCCTCATCGGTCAGCCCGGCAGACAGCAGCAGCCATCGTCCTCGTCCGCAGATGCACGAGAGGAGGACGACAGTCACCGCGAGTGCACTGGTGTGCGCGGGCAGTTGCTTGGCACTTTTAACTCGTTAATTGCTGCCGAGGCATCGAACAAGGGACTTAGGGCGGCCTTATCGAATTACCCGTCTGACAAGGCCTTAGCCTTACGTACGGCCACGTCAATGCAAATGGGATTATCGTCAACCGGAGCTGCGCAGCCCCACGGACAGGCACGCCGCTGCTGTGTCGTCAATCGATCACGGGTCCCCACTCCCTCTGGCTATCAGCGGGCCAACAAGCAAAGCGGAGTGCATACATAATTGGAATGTGCAGAAGCTGATAAACAGCGCGCTGCGATGTGATAACAGCGCGAGTGCAAGAAGCGCCAGCAAGGAGCCAAAACAAAATGCAAACAAAAGGCGAACGTAACCTCAAACTGAAACGGTAACCAAAAGGGAAAAGCAACCAAAAAGGAAAACAAGAAAAAATAAAGGAAAAACAAAAAGTTTACTCACGTTGTTAACCTTATCCTGCAAGCGTATGAGCGCCTCTTCAAGCTCGACGATCCGCTCTTCCAAGACCTCCTGCGGAGATAAGAAATTGCGTTGCGTTGATATCAGATGATAGCACATGACATGAATGCCGATTGATTGCGTGTGTGGGTGGGGGTGTGTGTGTGGAAATGAAAATAAAGAAGACAAGAGAAGAAGAAGAAGAAGAAGAAGGAATGAATGAAGAACTCAAATCAAAGATAAATTAAATTAAATTGAATGCAAAGTGGTGGCTATGGTGGTGCTGCTGCTGCCGCTGGTGGGTGATGGTGCACGCGCAGATCAGACAAAGATGGCTGAGGTGATGACGATCATGGAGAGGGACGGTGATCGGGTGAGTGCCCATTGATGTGTCAAAAGTCAGCAAAAATAGAAAAAAAAACTCTGCGAGTGCATGCATGAGGCAAGTGAATACGGTTGAGTGGCGTTCGTTTGACGAGTGTTTACGCGTTTCGGTTCGGGAGTTCACGGCACCTGACATTCATCGAGACAATAACTTGATCCCATCTTGAGTGCGCTGAGCTGATGATCCGATGGCATTGCAGTTGTGAAATGAGCTGAGCATGTTTATGCCCCTCTCCGTTGAATTTCTCTGCAGACCGTGGTGAACCAGGGCTTAGGAGGCTAAGGAGAAAAGTTTAACCTTACTTGCCTAAAAGATGGAAAAGTTTGCTGTCAAATTTAGCGCGTGTAAATTAGCCAAAGCAGCTGGAGCGGACGTTTTGCCCGCTGAAATATTTAAGGCAGCTGGAGATGATCTGGTAGGGCGCATGCACCAGCTCATCTGCAAGATATGGTCTGAGGAAAGCATGCCCGACGAGTGGAATCTCAGTATCGTTTGCCCGATCCACAAGAAAGGAGACTCCTTAAACTGCGCCAACTATCGAGGGATCAGCCTCCTTAACATCGCTTACAAAATACTCTTTGCCGTTTTGTGTACCCGCCTGAAGCCGTTCATTAATAATCTGATCGGTCCATATCAGTGTGGCTTCAGGCCAGGGAAGTCCACAACAGACCAAATCTTCACACTACGGCAGATCCTGGAAAAGACCCAAGAAATGGAAATCGACACTCATCACCTGTTCGTCGATTTCAAGGCCGCATATGACAGCGTGCATAGAGACGAGCTATACAGCGCCATGTCTAGTTTTGACATTCCTGCCAAACTCGTCAGGCTGTGAAGGATGACGATGGAGAAATCTCGCTGCTCCATCAAGGTCGGTAACGAACTCAACGAGACCTTCAGTGTCCGAAAAGGTATAAGACAAGGCGACGCGCAGCCATGTGATATCTTCAACATCGTCCTGGAGAAGATCGTGCGAAACTCACACGCCAACACTAGAGGCACGATCTTCCAGAAGTCCGTGCAATTGTTAGCATACCCCGATGACATTGACGTGATTGGCAGAACTCAGCGAGCCGTCAGTGAGGCTTTTGCTAACATTGAGACGGAAGCGGCTAAAATGGGTCTGGCGGTGAATGAGGGCAAAACGAAGTATATGCTGTCCTCAAAAAAGGACATACAACATCGACGTCTTGGACAGAGCGTCACAGTGGGCAGCTATAACTTCGAGTTAGTCAAGGACTTCACTTACCTCAGCTCCGGAGTAAACTGTACAAATAACATCAGTACCGAGATCAAGCGTAGGATAACTCTTGCCAACCGCTGTTACTTCGGGCTCAAGAGGCAATTGAGTAATAGAGCCCTCTCTCGAAGAAGCAAGTTGACTCTATATAAGACCCTGATCATCCCAGTCCTGCTATACGCCGCGGAGGCATGGACAATCTCGAAAGCGGATAAAGAAGTCCTTGGTCTCTTTGACAGAAAAGTTCTACGGACGATCTTTGGTCCTGTTTGTGTTGACGGGTTCTGGAGGAGAAGATTCAATCAGGAACTGTACGGGCTGTACAGCGACATGAGCCTAGTTAAGCGTCTTCGAAACCAACGCTTAAGATGGCTAGGTCATGTAGAGCGTATGGACACCACAGCTCCTGCGCGAAGAATCTTCGAATTCGAACCTGTCGAGCAACGCAACAGAGGACGCCCGCGTTTAAGGTGGCGCACGCAAGTGGAGAAGGACATCAACCAACTTGGTGTGCGAAACAGGAGACAGCTAGCCAGGGATCGCGCTAGTTGGAGAGGCATGTTGGTTGAGGCTCAGGTCCACTCCGGACTGTAGCGCCACACAAAGAAGAAGAAGAATTAGCCCTAGTTTCTGTAGTAGCAACTGGACAGTAATATTTTAAAAAATCAGGATTTGGTGCACCACTCACTACAGAACTTCATCATTGATGATCTAAGATTGGCCCATCTGAGAACATTTTCAAAACTGTTGATGTTGTTCCAGGAAGGTTTTTATACACTGATGGACATGCGCCCATAGGCAATGAAGTTATGGCAGAAGCACAAGTTCAGTATATCGTCGACATCGGCAGCAGCTCCGAAGATGACCAAGAAAGTCCACAGGTATTACATGACATGACTTTCAGCTCATAGAAGGAGGTGCACTTTCTTGTTACGTGTTGAATAGAATCGATAAAAGGGGTACCACCTTCCAAGCCGATCGCTACAGCCTATCATCTTTTAAAGATTCATACAATTAAAACCACTAATGACAAATGGCTAGAAGGCACCATCTGCCTTAAAACAAAAGAAATCTGGCCATCACTCAACCTAAAACGGTCACTCAGTCTACTTGGACTCAGCAAGCCCTCATTAAGGACCCTCATAGGAGTCATAACCGGGCACTGTGCAATTGGCACTCATGCTCGCAGCTTGGATGCCCCATATAATGATTTTTGCAGAAGCTGCTTGGATGAAGAGGAGGAAGAGAATACTCATCACATTGCCAGTCGTAGGTTCCTGCACCTAGGAGCCTACTACTTCAGCAGCCGTAACGAGCTTAAAAGTGCCAGCATTGGCCCACTAAATCGGTTCATCAGCAGCACCAACTGGTTCCAGCGTTAGGAGAAGTTAATCCGCGTGGTATCACAATGGGCCTACTCTGGCCTAAGTGTGACTGCTCTGCAGCAGTCAGCCACTACAACCTAACCTAACCTAACCTAAGTGTTGAATAACAGTTGAAATATGTAATTTAATTTTGTTTTTTTTATTTTTTCTCAAACTAGACAACTATTTTTGCCTTACTGCTGAAACCGTCGCTGTCCGCCTGTGGGAGTCTTCTCTGTATACGCCTTCAGGATAATCGGTGATTCTTGTGGTAAAGAGTTCAAGAGGCTTTTCCTAGACGCGGTCGTCCTAAAAGGTGGTTTTAAGAATTGTTTGTTACACCGGACACCGAGTCAAGACCAATCAAAACATATGATGAAGAGTGTAAGACTCCATTACGAACGTCTTCTTTCACAAGCCACTGGAAGTTCATGACGGCAAGGCACGGTACCCAACTACAACTGAAGGAAACGAACTTACGCACAATTCCAACATGTACGTGGGTAAGTTCTGGCATTTACGTACGCAGAAAGTGATTGATTTCACTCCCAATTAAGCAGGCAACCTTTAGAGAAACTTAACGAAACTTAACGAAACTTAACGAAACTCGACGAAACTTAACAAAACGTAGCAACATGGAGCAGAGTGGTTATTATGATCAAAAAGTATCGTTTCTGTGTGTTTATGCAATGCCTAGTCATTGTTTAGCCTTAGCCTTAGTCATCACTTCACTTTCTGAACCGCATGATCCACTAAATGGGTCGCGGGTAAGCACGGGTAGGCAAAATATGATGTCCAGAATTCTGTTGTGGCGACTCAGAGTGTTCTACTTGTCTTGCAAAAAGAGGAATCATGATGATTGGTACCACGTTTAAAGAGAAAACTGATTCGTAGTCGTAGATTGATGCCTAGACCCCTAAACAATATGATGGGCCACGGCCTGTTTAGATCTACGACACCTTCTCAAGCAGAGCGCATAGGACATCTTGACAAACTGTGTTTTAAATACCCAAGCAGACTCCAGTCAAAGCATCTCCACTGACGACTTCAGAAGCCTCTCCACCAGAGCTCCCTTGCAACATCACAACTCCGCACGTAACCCAATCTAATCCGGCAACGAAAGCCGGCAATCGCGCCCCTAAAACCAGCAAGACAACTCATCTCCCTCAGCGGATCGTGAATCAAATTGAAACCTCACAAGTCATCACAATCGAAAACGATCTTGTGCAACACATTTGAAGTGCATCCCGACATGCAGGCTTAGGCAAACGCCAATCCAAGTGCACTTGCATCGCCGGATCGCGTGCAACACGCAATCCCACCAAGTGCATCCATTGAACTTGATCTCGAGTACAAAGTCCACAGCGCGAGTGTGCGCAGTCGCTCGGCGAGCCCAAAGGGTGACCAGCTAACCGCAACGTTTCAAACGAAATCCAATCCAAGACGACACGAAGCACGAAGCGAACTCCTTTTCGGCGGCCGCCGGAGACCCAGGAATCGGATTTCATTTATGCCAGAGCCACCAACTGAAACGGAAGGCCCATGCAAACGTTGATCATCATCATCGTCGTCGTCGTCGTCGAATGCAGCGCACAAATCTCCTCCTGACATGGTCGAGCGGCTCCCCGCTCTCGGACAATGTTACACTGCGGCTGTGCTCGTTTTGAATCTCCTTTGTTGGCGTTCCGTAATTGTGGCTTCTGTATTCGCCTCCGCCTTCGCCGGCGTCCACCGCGGGCAGTTGCGTTCCACTCTGGCGATCTCCGGGAGTGATTGTCAAGTGAAGGAGCAGCACTCATGTCCCGGTAATTGGTACTCAAAAGTGCAGTTACGTCACGCAGCGCAAGAGATACTCCATCACGTTGACCTTGTCCTGGGCGCGCACCACGGCGCACCCTGTGCCCCCCGCGGCTGCAGAGGAGACACCTATTCCTGCGGTAATTGATGTAAATGAAACTCATTGACGTGCTTGATGGAATTTTAAGTGCTCCTTGCATGAGTGGAAGCTGATATGCAAAGTGAGTCTCTTTCACTTCGGATGCAGTCGTGTGCTGTGCACCGTTCGGGTGGAAAATCAAATTTGCCCAGATTTCCATCTGATTGGAGACGGGAACTTTCAACTTTCTTCGGATGGGTCGCATGGCGGGTGGGGGAACAAGGCGAGATCAAGTTCAACGCTTGAGAGGGGACTGCGTTGCAGCTGACGTGGTGCGATTTTTCTCTGGAAAGTGGATTCGCACTGAACGCCAAAGAAATGGTTGCCTTGAAGCTTGGAGGAGAGATCAAGATTGAAGATTGTCGGTGCGTCGGTATAAGGCACGCCATGAAGTCGTCAGAGGGAAGGATTCTGACTACAGGGTATTTTGATGCTTCGTGCCAGGGACAAAGTACAAGGGCTCACTTGAGCTGACTTAAGACGACGTGTGGGGTCTGGGAGACTGTGGAGCCCTCGGCTATGACCACTGGGAGAATTCTGACAACAGGGTGTTTTGACCAGAAAATGCTTCGTGCCAGGAACAATGTGGGGGCTCACTTAAGCTCACTTAAAGCGACGTGTGGGGTCTGGCTGTGGAGCCTTTGGCTATGATTACCTTCAGTATTCTTAAAAGAGTTTGGGACTTCATTTGAGCTCGCTGACTTTGATGTTTTTCACCAGGCAGACTATGAAGCCTTCGACTATGACTGACGTCAGAACGCTGACCACAGGGTGTTTTGACTGAATCTTGGTATTCCTGCAGACAGTTTGGAGCTTGGTTTGAGGTCACTTCAGGCGATCTCTGGCACGCTGTGAAGACTGCGAGACTGACCGAAGATCCTATTCCCACTACAGGGTATTTTGACCAGACATTGGTTAAAGAAAACACGACTTGGCGGCTTATTTGAGCTCACTGAGGTCCCTGTTTTGCATCATTGACGGCAGAGTGTTGACTACAGGGTATTTTGGACTAGAGATTGATTCTCCACAGAGACTATTTGACGACTCTTGAGCTCACTAAAGGCATCTGGGACATTGTGAAGCCCTCAGCCATGACTGATGTCCCTATGCTGACTACAGGGTGTTTTCATTAGAAAGCAGTCAATGCCACGGACACTTTCACGACAGTCGCCTCAAGAGTTGAAGTCACATGAGCACTGTGCCCATCGGTCGAGAAGAGAAAGTGTCGGAAACGGGTTTGAGTAGCGTCCTAATTCCATGGGAACTATTCCTTTTGGCACCTCTTCAGCCACAGGGCTCCTCAACAAGGTTTTATGAAGCTGGGGTGAAACTGGATGCTTCAGAAAACCTTGTTGAGGATTTTTTGTTGATTCCAAGGTAAGTCTCAGACCACCGCTGAGCAAATTTACTGCCCTTGTGAATGCGACTTGTGGATGCGACTGTGTTATTCCACAGCCTCGAATTTTGATCGACCTCCCAGGTGGTCTTTATTTTGCCTGCTTGTTGGAAATGCAAACAGAAACGAATTTTGCCTCGAAATGATCAAGGACTTCTTCACCAGCTGTCCGTACTGTTTCCGACTCTTTGTCGTAGGGGCGGATGGTGACAACCGAAGTTTTGGAAATAACTCAACTTGATCTGTCGATGAAGGGGTCCTTAATTCGATTGGCGTCAATGATGCGTCCAGATGTTTCGACCATCTGATTAGTGCTGATGCCAAATATAGTAGAGTGGAGGTTATTGTTTTAGATGGTCACTGGAGAGCTTGTTTATACTTACTTACTTAAGGTGGCGCTACAGTCCGGGGTGGACCTGGGCCTCAACCGACAAGCGTCTCCAGCCAGCTCGATCTTTAGCTAGCTGTCTCCAGTTTCGCACGCATAGTTGGTTGAGGTCCCTTTCCACTTGCGTGCGCCACCTGAGTCGCGGTCTTCCTTCTACTGCGCCGTCCCTCGGCGGTGGATTCGAAGACTTTTCGGGCCGGAGCATTGTTTTCCATCCGCTCTACATGATCCGATCTCCCATGAACAAAAGTTGAGGCGAAAAGTGCTACAATGTCCCAAGGGTAGCAAAAACTTTTGGTCATTTGTGAAAAACATAAAGAACTCCGCCTCGTCCTCAATTCCCACGCTCATTTACAATGACATCCCAGCTGTCAGCTCTTTGGACAAAGCCAATCTGCTTGCGGCGCATTTTGCAGCCAGCTCAACTCTGCCAGATTGTAACTTGTCCCCACCTGTACTCGAGAGCGTTGGTTTCAAATTCACTTCCGCACTCGTACAGTTGCAAGAGTACTTAAAGATCTCGACGTGCACAAATCCGCTGGCCCGGATGGTATTCCCCCAATACTTCTGAAGAGGTGTTCTTCTTCGCTGCCAAAACCACGGCGTAAGCTTTTTCCTCTATCCTACTCTTCAGGTCTCTTGCCGAGTAGATGGAAAACAGCATTTGTCCAGCCCGTCCCTAAAAAGGTCGAATCTTCGTCACCCACCTCGTACCGACCCATAGCACTTACGTCCCTTCTTTCTAAGGTCATGGAAACGCTGATAAATCGTCAGCTTATGAAATATCTTGAATCGCGGAAGCTTCTTAATGCCCCACAGTATGGCTTCCGCAGCAACAGGTCCACTGGTGATTTGATAGCTTATCTCACCGAAAAGTGGAACCAATCTTTGCACAATGCAGGCGAGAGCAAGATAGTTGCGCTTGATATTTCTAAAGCATTTAACAGAGTTTGGCATCAAGCTCTTTTGTCGAAAATGCGTGCCTATGGTGAATCTCTGCTTCTATGGATTAGAAATTACCTCTCGAACCGTTCAATCCAAGTCGTTTTGGATAGGTTCAAGTCTGATTTTCACAAAAGTAATGCTGGTGTCCCCCAAGGCTCTGTTCTGTCTCCGACACTCTTTCTCATTTTTATAAATGACCTCCTGTCTGCCGCAAAATCCAATACACTCCTTCGCTGATGACAGCACCCTCAGCTTTTCACGACCCTGCCCTTCGGACGTAGTATTGGAACGGCAGCGTATGTCAAGCACATTGAATTCCGATCTGGGGTAAGAACAACAGAGTGAATTCAATGCTTCCAAAGCTCAATGCTGTTTCTATAGCGAGCCCCTGATAATCAGCCATTTTCCATGAATGGCGCTTGTATCGACGAAACCGGAAAACTTTCCATCCTTGGTATGTGCATCAACGCAACACTTAGTTGGAACGATCATATATTCGAGGTCGCCAAAAATACTGCGAAATGTTTAGGTTCCCTAATCGATGCAAGAAATACTTCACCTCTTCTGATTTGGCTTTAATCTAAAGGCGTACATTCGCCCTAAGCTTGAGTATAACGCTCATATCTGGTCTGGTGCCCCCAAGACCACTTGGCACCTACTAGATATAATCCAAAAGCGAGCGATAGAACTTATAGGAGACAACGATATCGCGGGTTCATTAGACTCGCTCGGACATCGACGTACCGTGTCTTCTTTGTCCGTGTTTTATCGCTGTTTCAACAAACGATGCTCAAGTGAGCTAGCCAACTGCATTCCTCCTCTCCTTGAATTCACCCGCAATACACGTCTCGCCAGGAATGCACATCAGTTTACCCTTAAAGCCTGCTTACGGGCGCACAGTGAAATTTAGAGACTCGCACTACACGAATATGGAATGCTCTTCCCAGCTCAATATTTCCAATAGATTACAATCCGCAGTTTTTTAAGACCAGTGTGCACAGGTACCTCCTGTCGCTCTCTCTCTACATACCTTCGGCCCGTCCTGTGTCTTGACCCCTGACAATTAAGGGTATAATAACCCCTTGAGCACTCGCAAATTATAAAAAAAAGCCTCAGAAGGCACTCTCTCCAGTAGTCCAGTGCAGCTGTGTTATGAAACGATGGTCGGTTCAGACAGCCGAATACGTCTTCCCACCATCACTTGCTTCCTAATTCCTCTGACTTGCCGAAATTCCCAAACTTTCTCCTCAATCTTCCTCCTTCTTCGCAGCCATTCTCCACCCCTCCCCCATCAAAGCTTTCCACTTCAAGGAGCTCCGAATAAATTCACGTCTCTGCGAAAACTCAAACGTATCGATTCGATTAGTCTCACTCACTCACGCCCCGTTCCCCGTTTGAGTGAATTTCGCCAGCGAACTGACAGAAGCAATCCCAGCCAGCATATGCACCGGCATCCATCCATCCATCTGGTGCACTTCCAAACTGAGCACAATGACGACAGAGTCTACGTCTAACAACGTCTCCGACGACTGCCGGCTCTCAAGGAGATTGAATGCCCGCAGTTCATTGAACATCCAGCCGGTGTCGGTGTGTGCGTTTGTGTAGAGTTCTTAGAAACGTTTTTCTGTGCACTTCATCTTCAGAATGCGCGCACCTTGGCTGCACGTTCTCATGCAGCTCTCGCTGTTGTGCCGTGGAGATTTGTCTGGATTGCAATTTGATTTCCGGAAAAGGAAGAAGGGGGCCGAGAATGAAAGCGAGACACAACCAGTGGGAAATTCGAAACGAGGAAAACATAAACGAGATGATGGCTTGGAGAGGTTTTTAGGTTGTCTGCTCTTCTCCTCGGCGGACAGGTGGCACCCGGGAGTGGAGGAAAACTAATTAAGGAGCCCCGACTGACCGGTGTCTTCGTTTCGGTCCATTCGATCGGAGAGCTCGGATGGGGAACACCCACACGAGGGGACACCGGTGGGAGTGGGTCTAAATGCGGTGGAATCCGAAATAAAGAGGCTTTTTTGGATAGAGTGATGGCCAGCGGTGGACAGGTGATGGAGTCTAAGGCATGTGTATAAAGAGGTTTTAAGAGAATTAGGTCCCATGGAATAAGGAGGCTACTCAAACTCGTTTCGGACACTTGCTCTCCTCGACCGATGAACGAGGTGCTCAGGTGGCATTAAGTTTTAAAGTTCTTCACGAGAGCTCAAATTATTCACGAAATTGTTTCTGGAAGGATGTCAAAATTCTTCTTCTTTGATTGGCGATACAGTCTGGGAGGACTTGGGCCTCAACCACCATGCCTCTCCAGCCACCACGATCATTCGCCAGCTGCCTCCAGCTGCGCACACCAAGTTGGTTGAGGTCCTTCGACATCTCCACTTGAGTGCGCCATCGACATCGTTGTCGTTCTGCAATGGCCTAGCCATCTTAAGCGTTGAATCCGTGTCACTGTACAACCCGTACAGTTCGTAATTGAATCTTCGTCTCCAGACGCCATCAACGCAAACAGGACAAAAGATTGAAAGCAGAACTTTTCTCTCAAAGAGACCAAGAACGTCTTCATCCGCCCTTGAGATAGTCCAGGCTTCAGAGCAGGACATGTATGATGAGGGTATAGCTTGGCCCTTCGAGAGAGGACTCTACTACTCAATTGCCTCTCGAACTCAAAGAAACGTCGGTTGGCAAGAGTTATTCTGCGTTTAATCGCCGGACTGATGTTGTTCGTACTATTACCTCGAAGTTGTAGCTGCCTATGGTGATGTTCTGAGCGAGTCGTCTATGTTGTGTGTCCTTTCTTGATGACAGCATGTCGACTTCGTTTTGCCCTCATTCACCGCTATACTCATTTAAGCGGCTTGCGTTTTAATGTTAGCAAATGCCTCACTGATGGCTCGCTCAGTTCTGCCAGTCACGTCAATGTCATCGGCGTATGCTAACAATTGCACGGACTTCTGGAAGATCGTACCTCTAGTGTTGGCGTGTGAGTTTGGCACGAACTTCTCCAGGACGATGTTGAAGATATCACATGGCTGCGCGTCGCCTTGTCTAATACCTTTTCGGACATTGAAGGTCTCGTTGAGTTCGTTACCGACCTTGATGGAGCAGCGAGAGTTCTCCATCGTCATCCTGCACAAGCTGACGACTTTGGCGGGATTGTTAAAACTAGACATGGTGCTGTATAGCTTGTCATATGCGGCCTTGAAATCGACAAATAGGTGCTGGGTGTCGATCTGCAGTCCTTTCGGGGATCTGCCGAAGTGTGAATATTTGGTCGATGGTGGACCTCCCAGGCATGAAACCGCACCGATAAGGACCTACCAGGTTGTTGACAAACCGTTTCAGGCACACAAAGAGGATATTGGACGCAATGTTGAGGAAGCTGATCCTTCGATAGTTGGCGCAGTCAAAGGGGTCTTCTTTCTTGTGGATCGGACAAGCGACGCTGAGATTCCACTCATCGGGCATGCTTTCCTCCGACCATATCTTGCAGACGAGCTGGTGCATGCGCCCAACCAGATCAGCGTCTACCATTGCCGGACACTTGCCGGAGTGCCAGTGATCACATAAGGAATCAAATCGTGTCTGGAACAATCAATTTCTAAGCAAAACGCCCTGTCGTCACAATTCACTTCAAGTTGGCTTTGGGTTTAGCAACTGGCAAGCTGATCGTCCTCTTCGTCCTCTTGATTGCCGTCAGGAACTTGTCACACGATTGATTCCCTTAAGGCTGACGTTCTCTGCTCCTTTACAGCAGTCGCGTTTGTGTATGTTGTATATAGTGTAATCTCGTACCACGTGCCACGTACCACTTGTGATTCTATCGGTTGGACTACCGCTGACCAAATTTGAGACTTGCTGCCCTTGTGGATGTCACTATCCACAATTAAGATGCGTTATTCCACGAATAGCACATTTGATCGACTTCCCAGTTGGTCTAGATTTTGCGTGCGTGTTTGAAATGCAAACTGAATCGAATTTTGCCTCGAAATGATCAAGGACTTTTTCACCAGCTGTCTGTACTGTTTCCGACTCTTTGTCGTAGGGGCGGATGGTGACAACCGAAGTTTTGGAAATAACTTAACTTGATCTGTCGATGAAGAGGTCTTTAATTCGACTGGCGTCCATGATGCGTCCAGATGTTTTGACCATCTGATCAGTGCTGATGCCAAATATAGTAGAGTGGAGGTTATTTTTATAGTTGCCCACTCGGGAGCTTTTTTATGCCTTGTGTTAATGCGACTGTTGTGCTTTTCAGCTCACTCTCAAAAGGAAGTTGAAATAAAAACTCAAAATTTGATAGCTTGTTGTACAGGCGTGTAAGTTTATTCAGAAATCCACAGAAGTTGATCGTCACGCCAATGCTTACCCGCAGGCAAGTTTGAATTCACAAAAACCTTTACGTCCAAAACTTGACTCCTTCTTGACAGTCGTAAGCCTTCAGTTTCAGTAGGCATCAGTCCTTGGACCTCTTCTGTCGAATATAATGTACGAAGTGCTGTGATTGACGCTACCACACTCATCGGCTTTGGTTACTGTGGTCAAATGCATCAACGATGTGGAAGCCGCCCCAAATGAAGCTATCGGCAGTTTCAAAGATTGGCTGAAACCGACCTAGAACTAGCTGACCACAAGAGGAAGCTGTTTCAATAACCAGCCGACAGACTGACGTAAGCCTTTAATGTTTGGTGTTGGTATCACTGACGTTTTCTTAAGATGACGACCTCCTCTATGACAACAAAAAGACATCAGAAGGCAGTCTCTCCAGAAGTCTAGTCCAGTTGTGTTATGAAACGATGTCCGGTTCAGACAGCCGCAATACGATTCATCAGAAGACGGATAAGCATGTCCCGGCGTTTGGGGTCCTCTGTCTTGTCTTCTTAGTTCTATAGCGGCTTCTTTGGCGAGAAATTCAGTTGGGTCCATCCCCTCAATAACCGCGTTCACAGTGTACAACATCTAGCTCTACCGGGTCGGTCTTCTGTCAGCTCGAGATTCATTTGAGGACGTGTTTGGCTGCACAGCTGTTGGCCTGGACTTCTTGTGGTAGCATCAATCGCAGCACTCCGTCGTACAATATGTTCTACAGGAGAGGCCTGAGAGAGGACTGATCCTTGGGGGACACTTACTGAAACTTCGCCGTACTTCGGTGCGCTAGGGACCTGCGGCTATCGTATGCACTGCTCACCATCGGTTTTGTCAAACGATTGAATGAAGCCGTCACCTCAAATTGTTGACTATTCAGGCTGATGTCCTAAATCGGTCGTCACCTCTATTAGGTGACCTAAATTCTGGTCTCCGAACGACGGCTTCATTCGCATCGGAAACGAAAGCTTGTTTCACAATTGTTGTGACAAGCTCTGAGGGTGTTGTACATTTCCGGTATTCCCATTTTGAGTTTCATTCAAGCCCCCAACCCGTCCATAGACCTTCGACATCTTTCTCCTCGGGCCTACTCGTTATCGCATCACAATCACCGCAGGCACCGAAGCCGGCAATTTTTCAATTCATCCTTTGTTTCGTTGTCGCTCGGGCTGAGGCAACAATCCCACGAAACAGCAACGATCACTGGCGGGGGAAATATTTCCATCCACCCCACCCCACTCGTCATCCGTTGCAGTATCTCAACACCATCCGCCGTGGACGACGACCATCATCTCACCGGGCGACAGCGACAACGACAATGGCAAGATGGCAAGCTGGTAAGCGACACACCGTCAGCAACAACAAAGCGCGCAGAGGACCATGGACTCCGCGTCGAGTTGGGGAGAATAATGAACAGACAGGTGCAGGATTCTCGCATAGTTGCTGTGCCGTGCTGTGCTGAGAGCCGATAGAACGGCACACGGCTACACATATGGAACTGGGAAACGGGAAGACGAGCAAAAAGTGAGGAGAAACCGATAAACTGCCGTGGGTACCGCGGGTGTCTCCAGGAGCGAGGGGCACGACCGAAGAAAGGCAGGCATCCAAGTGAACACCAGCGCGCTGTAGTTAACATCGCAAGTACACCGCGGCTACACCGGCTACACCTATCCCGTGTCCCGGCTGCCATCGCGACGTTTCCAGAAATCAATGAAAGATGTGCAGCGCGGTGGTTACCTGAATGGTGGGCCGTCTGTTTTCACTGGCGATACGTATCCAGTTGCAATTGCCGGCCGCGGCGACTTGCTGACTTGCACTCTGTGTGCATTTCCATTTTAAGGATTTTCCGTTCCTGTTTGCTTGGTTTCCTTTGTGATTTTCCTTTTTTTTCTGGTCTTCATCTTCTGTGTGTGTTTTTGCGAGTGGAAGAAGATTTATGGACGAGCTCGGGCGAAAGACTGGTTTGGTAAACGTTTCCACCGCACTGCTCCTCCCGTTCGACTGGGCACGACGACTCCGATGAATTCAATCACGGGTACGTGGGGGCAAATGCTGAAGGGACTTGATGCTTCCTCTCGTCTGGATGGTTGCAGGTGACAGTGACAATGGATGACTTTGGCTTGGAGGAAGACACGTTGCTGCTGCTTTTTTTTTGATCAGTCCGTCATAAATTGACACTATTTGATCTGGAAAGGAATCGGAGATGCGACCGGGAAGAGTGCTGTCCGAAAAACCGCTTTTACGCCTCATCTGGTTGTTTGTCTTGTGGATCAACACGATCGTCTCTGAGAAGTCCGGATGATCGGGATTTGTTGTTGAGCCGTTGACTCCTTGTGTCCTCCGTCAATGGCAGCAGTTCGGCGTACATTATGTTCCACAGGAGAGGCCAAACAGTGGTCCCTGAGAGTGGATCTTCGCAGTACGCCGGTGCGCAAGGTACGCCGGTGCGCTAGGTACGCCGGTGCGCTAGGTACGCCGGTGCGCTAGGTACTCCGGTGCGCTTGTGCAATCAGGAAGTAAGCTTTCCTTAACTATATGAGTTAGAGAGAATCTTAGGCACAAGGGCACCCTGACAGCTTGGTTGCAACCAGTTCCGGGGACTCGTGCTCCTCGGGGACTTCCACTTGTCAGACAGCGGTGTTTTTAAGATCTTCGATCCGTCGGGGGACCAAGTTCGATTGGCCATCGTAGCAGGAGACTCGTAGTCATCCCGGGCTTGTGTGTGTTGAGGATGCGGCTTAAGCCTCATGCGACTATCGGGCATCCACTTGTGCGCCACCATGGCGTCGAGTGGACCATGGCCATCGGAGTGCTTCCACTTTTGGCTGACCTGAGGTTTCTCGCATCCTAGCTTTCATTTGCCGCCAGTCTCTGGAACCTCTGGACTTGTGATGGATTTCGAAGTGTCCGGCTTCCACTTGTGCTCCACTGGTTCTTCCGTGATGTCTGGCCACACCTGGACATGGGGTCTTCCACTTGACGACTGAGGTCGGCTTGGCGAAGCCTGGATTCACTTGCCGGCGGTCTTTGGAACATACGGCATGGGACTCCCAAGTTTCCATCTGCCACCGGCTTGTGGTTCCAGGATATCAGAGGTGTCTGGTTTCTTCTCATCTGGGGTGGGCCTCGAGTAGGATCTTAGTTTTCAACCGCCGCTGGCGGGCGCCTTAAAGCGCCGCTTGGCACCGACTTGAGGAGGAGGAGGAGGCATCTCAACGACACTATGGGACTTGCTCTTCCACTTTGACTTCTCGGCTTCCACTTGCTCCCACTGTAGGGCGTCGGCAGCCCGCATAGACTCTTTCTGAAGACGTCCTGAATACTAAACAAGCCCCAAACTGCTCGCTTTGCTTCATCCATTCCATCTACTTTCCCGGTTCACCAGTTCGCCGCACTTTCGACCGCAGACAATTATACAACGACTCACTCCGGCTGGCATTCACACCAAACGCGTCCCCATCGCCTTTCGTCATTCTCCAATCGCGGGCTGGATCAAGACCAGTCACTCAGTGTTGCAACGAACAGCGATTATCACCGCCATCTCGAGACCTCTCACATTGTGACCACAAGCCACTGACTGACTGACTGCGTGTGTCGTCAACATCAGATTAATGCTGAATGCGATTCGATTACCGATAACAAGATCGTTTCTTTAATCGCACATCAAGCCCATAAAAACCGGGCACACATCCTCGCGCTCAGACGGATGTGAGGGCAACCTATTCACCTGTAATGAGATGCGCGTCTGTGAGAAACCAATTACGAGTGATTTCTCACTCGGATCTCCTAATCTCCGGATATTACATGCTTGTGTGCATCCTGTGTGATTCCCTCCACGCCCATTGCGCCGCGCCGCTGCAGTCAATGCGCACAGTGACGCAGGAACACGACTGCAATTATATCGAATTACAAATGCATCCGCAACTTCCAGGTGCCATCATCGGAATCGTTGAGTCTATTTAAAGTCGTCGCGTCGTCGTGTTCGGTCGCTCTCTTGGGACGACAGCGACGATGACAAAGAGCTCCAGTCAGGCATGCCGGTGGCCTGTGCTGCGCGTGCAGAGTGGTTGGGGATCTGGTCTTGCGTGTGGTTCAGTACTTGTGATCTCGCAAGAGGATCTTGTTTCGATTTTATGACGTGCAGGCTACTTAAGCAGGAAGCCAATGCAATTGAAGTAGCTGCACTGATTTGTGTGATTAAACGGGTGATGGTGCTGTTGCTGCTCTTTGTGTGCTTAAATGGTGCTGTGATCTTCTGAGGTAGTTTGTTGCGATGGCCTCTGATCGGGAAAGTGGTGGTTTGGGATTTCAGTCACTCCCCTAGTGGTGTGTGAGGGGAAATTGCTCAAAATGTGATGACTTTGCCTTGACACATCTTTAACAGAGAGAACGATTGCACTGAACAACGACCTTAGTCTTTAGTCGAGGGAGAAGAATGGCTTCGTGTGAAGCACTGTAGAGCCCACGGCCAACTTAATTGAATACTGCCTTGTTGGAACATAACCCAAATTCAATGAGTATACGGCACAAGACCGGTTGACAATAAACCGAACGCCATAAGTTGTACATCAATTGTTACAACGATTATAAATCGAAGCGACCAACATACAAACGATATCCAATGAGGCAAGAGGCGTCGCAAATGATACCCAAAGACAGAGATACCATACACTGCGCCAATTTCAAAGGAGTCACCTCTGTTGCTTTGCGAGAGCCCGTACATCATTCGTGCATAACTTGACGGGTCGTCATTAGTGCGGTTTCAGGCACGGGAAATCCACCAACGTCCATATCTTCACACTACAGCAGATCTCAGAAAAAAAAAACAAAAGAAATGCAGATCGACAACCACCATATATTCGTTGCTTTCAAAGCCCAATATTAGACATTTCTGCCAAACTGCCATCAGATTGTGCGGGATGACGATTCGATGTGCTCTATCAAGGTCGTTACCAAACTCAATGAGCCCTTCGATGTCAAAAAATAATTTAGACAAGGTGACGTCCTGTCATGTGACTTCTTCAACATCGTTCTTGAGAAGGTCGTGCGGCACTCACACATCAAGAGGTGCGATGTTCCAAAAGTCCGCTAATTATTGACGTCAATGGTCGAACACTGAGAGTCGTCAATAAAGCCTTTGCCGGCGCTTAGACAGAAACGGCAAAAATGGCTCTGGCGGCAAAAAACTAAGTACATGCTAGTCTCAAATAAGGACATACAACATCGACGTCTTGTAGAGAGCGTAGCAATGGTCAGCTATAGCTTCGAGGTAGTTGCCTTGGCTTTCAAATGAACAGTAGAAAGTACGAGTACAAACTTTTGCCAGCAGCTGTCTCTTCGAGCTTAGGAGGCAATTGAGCCAATTGAATTGAATGCTCAAGAGCAGATGAAGAAGCCTATGGACTTTCCTTATCATGTCGACATTCCGAAAAGAACTGTACGGGCTGTACACCGGCATAGGTCCGGTTAGATGGCTGACGCATGTAGAGCTCAGATACATGCACTGTCCCA
This sequence comes from Eristalis arbustorum, assembly GCA_916610145.1. NCBI lineage: Eukaryota > Metazoa > Arthropoda > Insecta > Diptera > Syrphidae > Eristalis > Eristalis arbustorum. Next base: position 25,343,957 of record OU744319.1, read on the forward strand.
GCCCGAAGAGTCTGTTACTCTGCACCAGTGGTATAACGAAATAGAGGACGCCCATCAATTGGGACGGCCTAGCCCAACAACTGGAACAATCCTTAGCTAGCACCCAGCAATTTTTACTACTCCGTTCCACGAAATAATTTTTGGCTGTCGACCATCCCACGTGTACACAGATGGATCGAAGATGCTAAAAGTTACACGTGCGGGCATTTTCACCGAAATACTAAACATGCACAGCTCTCTTAGAATTCCTCACTCTGACAGTGTTTACCAAGCGGAGGTCCTAGCAGTCAAAGAAGCGGTCAAAATGACATCAATGTTGAATTAATCAGATGGCCACTAAAGTAATTTCGACTGGCTATTAAAATCAAGTCCAAACTGGCAGTAAACCGTCGTAAATGTGTCAAATTTCTCAGCACGCAGCACATGATAGGTTCCGGTTCCATGCGATATGAAGCAGCGCATAGCATCCCAGGCAATGCTATGGATCTAACCACTTCTTGTACACTTTCTAAGCATCTTCGTTATTATGGCCCAGAAATATAAATATCTTCATTCATCTTGTGACAAATATGTAGCTACTGGCGATGGTTTTTGGAGCCATAATCATCAAAGCTACCACGAAATTAATTGTGATTTTTGCTGTATGCTGAAGTGAAGGAGCCCGAGCACATCACATATTCTTGGAGAAGACCATAACAACCATGAGTTGACTAGTTTTCTGAAATAACGAGTGCGGGCATAAAGACAAAACAGAGGACAATCCCCACTACCTCTGTCCTGTACCAGTCTCTGTCAGTTGAGACATAGAACACTGGGACTACACTTCTTGCAAAACCTGAAGGATCTAACAAAAAATCTGAATTCCAGCTGGTTCGCCGAGGGTCTGAGCCTAAGTGAGACGTAACACACGCCTGTCTACCAAACAACATTTACCCAACGTAACGTAAGATAAACAGAAAGAGGCAAACCCAATATATATGGATATTCCTTCAATCGAAAGACACGACAGCGAACTGATAATGTGGCTGGTGCGCGAAGGGCGAACATCTGTTGGGTACACATGATGACCCCGTCCAGTTAAGGGGGTCTTAAAATCCAAGCCTCTTGATGACAGAAGCAACACCTTCCGTAATAAAACCATGTCAGACCAGAAAGACAGCTTGTTGTTGGTGACTGGAAGGAGGATAACCGGCTGGACCGCCAACGATGGAAAGCAGTATTAGCTCAGGCTAGGACCTTGCGTCGATAGTAGTCCACTTCCACTAAAGATGTCGCAGAGGAAAGCACGTATTAGTGATCTCTACGCCATTCGACCGCTCGACATCGACTCTAACTCATCAGGAGCTATGCCAAGCGGTTCTGGCGACTTTTTGTACACACACCTCGTCCTGGATCTGCCCTGGGATCGGTTACCTGATGGAATCGCATTTAAGACACCCTTCGAAAGTCATGATGGAAAAATGTATGTCACATGCTTAAACAATCGGACGATAGCCCTTTCTGTTATGTGCAATTTGTCCACACCCACCACCCGTTGCTAATCAAACCAACGCAAGTCACAGCCAATAAAGCCCTGTCTTCAACAAGAACTTTCTTGCTTCGGATCACAAGTCCCGCGTTCCATTGAGACGCCCTGTGCGCCACCAGGAGGGCAACACACAAAAAACGCCCGCAATCCCCAAGTGAAACTCGTCATGAAAGCGATCCCTCTAGGTACCAACCAAAACGCCTTAGCTCAGTGCAAATCGTCCCCCGCAAGTGAAATCCCCTAAATGACAAACCAGCTACACCAGATATCCTTTATGCCCTCGCAGAGTGCCAAAACAGAACAGAAAAACAAAAAAGCAAAAAAAACCATCCCCCTCCTCGGGAGAGATTGAAATTTGTTTTTCTTTCGAAAATAATTTCAATTGCTCCGCATTTCCGCCGGTCCCCGGCTTCAACTTTCCACTCGGTTGCCCCACTCCCGCGCGCAACCAGCCGCGCAATAAAATCAAATTAAGTTTGAGACAATAGGTTGCGGGATTATTTGAATAAACATAAATTTCGGGCCAAACAATAAGCGGGCCTATTCCGCGCGCAGCCGAATGGCGAGGCACGCAAATCAACAACAACACCCGCGTTCGGAGGCAATAACAATAGAAGGAATCCGACAAATGGAAATGGAATCAGAGCAACTTGAGAGGAGCGGCCGCAGCAACTTGGAAAATTCAATTTCGGCAAGAGCTCATCAAGGACTCACGGGGGCGCGAGTGCGATGGCGGTTCCGCTGGCAGTCGTTGACGCGTATCGCGTAGCGGAAGTAAATGTCTTGAGTGCGAATCCAATCTCCCGAATCTCGGGCCACACTTCGCCTCCTTCTGGCATGTGTTCCCGGGTCTCGGGCGGAGCACTGATTGACTGTCTTCGAGGAGCAATGTGTCCCCGCGGAGCGGTGCTGGTGATGTTAGACGTTCGCTGCCGATATCGATAATTTGTTCGACGACTCGGTAATGGTTTTGTTTTCGGTTTTTCATGGAAACTTCAGCCCCTCTTCGATGGAAGTGTCAATAGCGGGGAGTGGAGGTGTGAGTGTGTTCTTCTGATGGCCCTGGCATGAGTGTGGCCGAGTGTGAGGATGAAGTTTGAATGAGTTGATGCGGGGAAACTTTTCGAGTGCCCATCAGGTGTGGGCGCGTTGACGGGTGACCAGACTGGAATCAGACATCGCCTGACGGGGCGGAGATTGCCAGGACGGCAGTTGCTCAGGCTGACGGTTGCCTTCAAATGGAAAAGTTTGTGCGGAGAAAGTTGCAAGTCACCCGTCACCCGTCAGGTTGCTGGGGCACATGGGAGTTCTCGGGTCCATTGACTCGTTCGATGACAAGCTGAGTGTGTCCTTATGTCAGGGGGATGATTGTCACAGAGAGAGGAAGGTACGTGGGGAGGATGGTGCTGGAAAGCATTTATCCCACTGAGAGCTGCCTTATGTTCCCAACTTGATCTTGGATCCGACTAACTTCCGGTGGTCCTTAGAGAAGCGACGACGGAGACCACGCAGTCCCTTCTCAAAAGACGACCAGGTTTAAAGCTTCTTTTGAAATTGAAAGGAATGCACAGAGTGAACTGCCTGGTTTAAGACAACCGGCGTTCAAGAGGCCATCAGAGAGAAGAAGAGGACATACTGAGACTGGATTCTCTTGGCAGACTCTGCTTGTCGTGACCGGGACATTGAGACGCAAAGATCTAGCAAATTGGCTATGCGAGCAGCTAGGAGTTCGGCGAGAAGCAAGATAGCTTCCACAGAAGTACCAAAAAAGTATTCTGGCCAACTATTCGGGAGGAAATTCATTCAGCGTCGAAGGAGCCAAATCGGTGGTCTCCTTCGTTGGTCTTTTGCTTTTCAATGAGGGCGATATTTTACGCAGATGGAGCGAGTACTTTTCGAAGCTGCATTGAAGGTGGTAGACCCATGGTCTTGAGTGGGACGGAGATTAGTCCAAGGTTGAAGGAAGTCACATTAGCGATTGAATCGCTAAAAGGCCAAAAACGCTCAAGGCAATGGGTAAAGGAGGAGTTTTATGGCTCTCTCTTGATATTAAGGTGGCCTGGCAGCGCGACGAGACACCTAGCGATTGGCAAACAGGTTTAATTGCTCCTCCTTTTAAGTTTTCCCGGTAAAGTCTACGTCAACGTGTAAGAGGCGCGCTCTAGAGCTGTGATAGAATCCAAGATGGGTGCGGCTTTGCTACTCGAGGAGGCTTGGGAGTCTGCCAAACCAATCTACAGTTGCCTTGTAGATTTGGACAAGGCATACGACATGTGCAGATGCGAGGATTGGTTGGTAAAGTCCAGAGACCTGTTCAACGCACTCTGCATGTAAGTGGAATCCTATTGAAGCAGGTGGAGAGTTCATGTAGATCGGGGTTTTTTTTCAGTCGTAACATTAGACCTTTCCAGTAGGGTTGACAAAGCTGAATATTGAAACAGCTTGGAAGATCTGTAATCAGCGAAGCCAAGCTTATGGTCATGTCCGGCTTCAAGCCTTGCAACAGTTCATCAAATAGAACCAACATCTTTTTTTCGACTTATGACCAGTCGTGTTATACCACACCGACCACTGGGCGTCGTTCAGAAGAGTTTGACCAGCTTCCGGTAATTTATCGTTCGAGCCGATAAGACTTAGGCTGGTTTGCAGCGAAGGAATCAAAGGACGAGTTGGTCTCTTGTCGCGACGAGCACTCGTATACCGACGTGAACACTTGACCTGTTCGAGTTGAAAAATAGGGCATCCTGAATGGAAGTTGCCAGCAGTGTCGCCATCGAAAAAACAGAAATTCAATCGATACCAGGTGCTAGAATGACAAAAGGGGTAAAAATAATGCGACCCTGAACGGAACCCTGTGGAACATCATCTTTAATTTGTTGATTGCCAGGTCTGATGGCGTCCCAAGCGAAGGTTTCTATTCCCCAAATCTAATTTAGACTCCACTCCGTCCTGGACAAAGTAACACTGCTCCAACAAGTTCTCACATCACCCAAACTCGCGCTCATTACAAGCCCCCATTACCACAGCTTCTACCAGCATCTTCACATGCAATCCCCCCCCAGGCGCATCTAGTCAAAGAGTTCAATGAAAGCCATCGCATTGCTTGACACGATCTTTCGCATCACATACACCATCGTCGAGGCAATAAAATGAGCCTCCAATCAACTGGCCGATTTTATGGATTCATTGATCCCCACAGTTACTCGTCGTCATCGCTTCATACGGAAGAGACGATTGATCCCCATGGAGTGCCAATAAAACTGTTCAACTCACCACCCTCCGGCCAGAGCCAACAGTTTATCCGATTATCGATGGCAATCAACCTTCATTACCATCGCTCGGAGTCATTTCTCTGCTGGCTTCCACTTCCGTCAGTTACCAACAATTACTCATAATTAACAGCTACCAACTTGTTCCACATGCCCCAAGCCACCACCAGCTCCCACTTGACCCCCAACTGGACGCAGGTTCCTCGTGCACTTCACTGCCAAGCCCAGATCGCGTCGATTCGTCGAATTCAAGTTCAGACTCTTCGCTTTATTAGCTGTTTACGACCCGAGGCGCAGATGTGTGGCCCCATAGGGGCCGCACTAAAATGTGAGCGGCTCTTAAGACGCCAGCCACACTTTAGCAAGCCATGAATTCGCCATAAAACAAGTCCTACGCGGTGAGTGCACGTCGCGTCGTCGTGACGGGCGATAAAGTTAAGCCCTTTATCCAGTTCTTGGTTTTAATGCGGCCCCGTTGACACTAGCGGTGCATGAGCCTATGCAAATGGCTTAGTTTTAAGCTCGATTTAATGGTCCAGCTGGAGGTGATGACCCGTGTCGTGATCTTGTTTCGGGGCGCGCGAGATGGGCTTTTCTGTCTTTTCGGCGGATTTTTTTTTCTCGTTTTTATTGTCGAACCTGCCGTGTGAGGCGTCGAATTTCGGACGGGAATTACTGCACTTGGGTGAAAGTGTCGACGTGAGTCGTTAAGCGAGAGAAACCACGCGGATGACGTGTGGTAAGTGGAGCCGTTGGTAATGAATCCCAAAGGAAGCAATAAACAGATTGCCGGCACACTTCCTGTGAAAGGGCTGATAGAGGCAGACGCTGACTTGACCTGGATGTGATGTGGAACACTGGTGGGCGGGGCTTTGGGAGGAGGTCTTTGTTCTGCGATGGAAAGCTGGAAATTTCGATTTAATTCTGAAGACACGGTAGGCTTGGGTGAGTTCGATTCTAAGTTTTTCAAGAGGAGGAGAAGGATAAAAACAGAGGGATTTTTAGAGTTTTGATGGTTCAGCTTTTTTTTTTGCTTGGAGGCTGAAGAGGTACAGGAGGCACCTACGCGTCAGCTACGACTGCCCCTTATCCAGGCCCTCATTCTAGACTCGCATTGACATTCCCCAAAACTTCACGGCGTCCGCCAAGGAGGAAGAGCATCTCTTGGCGTACTTTCGAGAGGACATGGCACTTGGTCTACTCAGGTGATGGACCTGAGGAGGTCGTGCGCAAGGACCGCCGTGGCGAGCTGTTCTACTACATGCATCACCATCCGATGGCACGCTACAACCACGATCGCTTCTCGAACGGCCTGGCCGAGGTTAAATTAGGCCATTCCGGAGGGTTACTTCCCGAAGACCATCAGCAGCCTGAACAACCGCACCTACCCGGGCCGCAAAAGCAGACAAATGCTCACCAGCATGACAATCAGATCGAGATCGCCGAAGTCGATCGCTGGGCCAACAGGATCCACAAGGCCATCGATCAGGGCTACCCCGTCGATGTAAGTGCGCGGCGCACTGCTCCCTCTGATCGAAATAACCTCTCTTCACTTTCAGTCCAGAAACCGTCAGATCCCATTGGACGAAATGAAGGGCATTGACATCTTGGGCGACACCCTTGAGACGTCGAGCCTCACCCCCAACCGTCAGCTGTACGGCAACCTGCACAACATGGGGCACAACCTCATTCGCTGGCCCACGACCCTGACTCGAGGCATCTGGAGGACATCAGCATCATGGGCGATGTCACCACCGCCATGCGGAACCCTCTCTTCTACAGATGGCACTCATACCTCGACCAGATCTTCAACAAGTTTAAGGGTCTCCTGCCAGCGTTAATTCCGCAGCAGGTAAGCTCGACATCCACAGCCGATGCTTCATACTTAAGAAGCCGTCTTTCAGGATAGGAATACCGCGGCATCAACGTGGATTCGATTAGTGTGAAGATTTCGCAGGGCAATGCCAAGGAAAACGTCCTCTTGACCTACTGGCAGAAGTCCGACATCGACATCGGGGCCGCCCTCGATTTTGGACCCAACGGCGAGGTCTACGCCGCCTGCAACACGCGCCGTTCGAGTGAATTCGGGTGAATAACACCGGTGGCTTCCACCTTGGAACCTGCCGCATCTTCATCTACCCCAAGAAGGACGAACGCAACAGGTCACTGAAGATGTCCGAGGTTCGCCTGATGGTTGTTGAGTTGGACAAGTTCACCGTCAGGCGTGAGTGTGCTTGAATTTCTGTGATGGCCTCTGTCCCTCTCACTCCAAGTTGTCTCTTTCAGTGTCACCCGGTCAGAACATAATCAAACCTAGCTCCACCAGTGATGGTCAAACAACTTTACTTCTACGCAAGCCAACCAGATGGCTGACATGACAAAACTATGCAGTTTAGGCACACCACGCCAGCCTTCAAGCGAAGCCTTGATCGCATTTCAAGCATTTCAAGTGGCGTCCGACACAAGGTGTGTCTTGATCGATTTGTCCAACCTCATCGAGGTCGAAAACAAGCCGCAATTGTGAGTCACCCTATGATCTGACGTTTCAAGCTTATTGTGCAGTAGCCAGAGGCATCTCCATCCGGACAGAGCACATTCTATTGAGTTCGCAATTGTCAAGAATGTTACACAGTCCTCCCATGCACATTCGGCCCGGGATGCTGGTGTCGGTGTCGCCACTACACCAATGGCTCAAGGAGTAGGTCTGGTCTTTAGAGTGAATTGTTTAGACATACCGATGCCATAGTGATTCCTTAAGTATCATACGAGCTTGAAAACTAAGCCATTGGTTGTCGATGTGATGTTATGATAGCCTACGTGTTGGTTGGTAGCGATTTTATCCTCGCTCGACAGCGCATGCTTTGTCTTTTCCTCGTTAGCCTTGAACCCAGTTCATTTCGCTTGTTCTTCAATTTTCGGGAAGGTTTCTACTTCGGAACGTTGGGCTGGGACACGTAGGCGACGTCGAGCCGTCCGTGTCAAGCTGTCGGTCGCACAGTACCAACTGGGAGACATCAAACGACACCGCATCTCCTAGCCAAAGTCAGTGCAACAGGATCCCGAATTCGGCTGTGGCATCGATGCCGAATGTGGCTTTGAAAATGATGAAGAGATGGAGCAAATCAATCTGCAGCTTGTTGGTGCGCATATTTGGTCTATCGTAAAGGGGCGTATGTCACTCTGTTGCCTGCTGATAACGAAAGCTTCGTACGTTCAGAGAACCTTAAAGTTCCATTGACAGTAGTGAGGTCTGACTAAAGATGTTATTTTTTTCAGAAAATTCGAAGACTTCGAACAGCAGTTTGATCTCAGTTTCCAGTGCTGTCGCTTTGCATATGCCATCGCTCAGAGTTCGTTGCGCCCCGAGGCGTCGTGGGTATGTGCTGCGGCCCCAATGCACTTGAACCTTAACATCTAGCCTCGATCTGTGGTCCGTCCGACAAAAAAATACTCTCCACGACCCGCCTCTTCCGAGTCACTGACTATGCTCAAAGAGTACTTCTTTCTGGAAAAGGCTTCTCAAACTTGACCATTCGGAGTCGGCATAAAACTGTTGGTCGCATTCACTCGTGATAGAATACGAGCGGTTGCTGAGAAGCTAGGTCCTGGTCCTTCTCATATTCATTGCTATCTATGCAAACCAAATCACATCTGAAAGTGACAAGAAAAAGCATAGGACAAAGATCGCAGCTTTGTGGGGTTCCATTGTATTCTGTAAATAAAGAGCGTGTAATCGGGTCTTGTAGCGGCGAAGCTTTTCGCCATTAGATCTTCACATTGAGGACCTATTAAGAGGGACATTTCACCGAACAGTCATTCTTTAGGGGACCATCCATAGTGCAGGAGTTTCTTATGCATCGTCGTCCACACTATGTTGATGAGGTTGAGACTTAGTGTCAATTGTAGTTAGTTTGTCGTTCGCCTACTATACATTTTTCCAATTTGTTCCCAGACAAGTAGAACTACAGACAGCCCATAGACATGTCGTGGATGTCTTGACGGTTATTCAACTTCATCTCAGCGCTTGTGTCTTAAGCCAAACAAATTTCTCGGTCTCGGTAATCCTACATGTTTCAACGTCAACTACTTCCCCATCTCTCAGCCAGACCTCAGCCACGAGTCCTCTTCGTTGCAGTCACCCCTTGACATCCGAATCGTGGTCTGTTTCAATTCGGTGACAATTCCGCGGAACGATCGTCGACACGATTAATGTCATGTCATGTCTTCGGCAATTATGTGCTCCTCCTTGTCGGTTTCCTTTGAGTCCCGTCCAAGAGATTGATGTCTTTCAACGCAGGAGACTCTGTTCCCATGCAACCCTCCATCCGTCGAGGTGGACAACAACAGACCCTGTTGCATTCCTTTGACGAAGAAAAAAGCTCCCTTCAGACAAGTCAATTGCCGTTCATGTCTGCCGAATGCTGGGACGGCTTTCTGTCCACTCCAGCTCACCTCGACAGCGTCGTCCCCTCAAATTCCATAGAAACCCCTTGTATCCACACGGCAACCGCGACAAAATAAACACGCATCGCCAGAATAATCCTCAATTCCATGAAATATCTCATTAGCTGATCCCATTCGACCGCGACGACTGCTCCCTGATTGCGGGCCATTATTAGCTTATTAGCCGCCGAAGAGCACCACCTCTAGACCCTAATTCCGGCGAGACACAACAATGGGCCCGATCGCTCTCTCTCTCGGTTCAGTTCAGCATTTCGCGCCACAAATCTTCACCTCTTCACCGCGCCATTAACTCTCCAATCAGACACGATCCGCGCTAAGTCAAAACAACAACAAACAAGGAAATGACATTCATTACGAGCTTGTTCAGTCGCATCCCTGCCGCTGGCTGCCGCGCCAGCCCCCAGGCGCCCCGCCGAAGTGGAACACTGCGTGTGTCGCGCGTGGAAATTTACGATCCCCCGGGGTCACTGGGGATCGTAAAACGTCGAAAAAATTATCACATGCCACCGAAGAGACGGCCACCGTTCCGTGCTGCCGTCAGCCAGACACTCCATTCGGCTCACTCAGCACCGTCAGCACTTGGCACACATTCGGACGGAGCCTGGTGACGCGACGGCCGAGCGGCGAACACTCGGCTAATTAGCTCGTGATGATAATGACCGGCAGAGAGAGAGAGCGATGATCCGGGGCCGGGAAACGCAACTTTAAACGGTCCGTGCGTCGTCGTCCGGCCGGTAGTCGTGTGGGGCCACCCATTAAACCTGGAAATGCACTCAGCGCGCAGAGCGGCGCTCCGAGGATCGCCGGACGCGCTCCGACTCCGAGTCCCACCCTCCCCCAGGTGCCGATGGGGAATTTATGCTGACAGCAGCTGTCAGTGAACAATCGATGCCACTTAGGCTCGATCCATCGGAGAGGTCCCTCTAATAAAGTGTAAACAACACTGAGACCCGCCGCCGACGACGATGACGACGATGGCGGTGGCGGTGGGTTGCGCAACGGCGGGGCCGTCGATCGTGCGTGGCGTGTCGCCGGATGAGAGGGGATGAGGATCGTAAAATTTGAATTTGTGATCGTAAAACCTGGAGCGGCGCATGTATGTCCCTGCCTCGGTGCCCGTTCAATTTGGGGAAATTGAGCAAATTAACGACTGCAGTTGGCTTGGGCCTCGGTTGTTTTGTTTTTCGTTGTCAACATGTGCCCCGAGAGACGGCGGGACCACCGAAATCGATTGACAAGAAGAAACGCAATAAATTCTGACGGAAAACGAAGACGTATCGTCCCCGAAACACCAATTGACATGTCAACTTGATGGCCTGGTGGCGTGGTGGAGGAACTGGTTTCACGGTGGGTTCTATTTTGGTTTGCGGATTTGGCCAATTTCGTCATCACGGGCACAGCGCAGAAACGGCAACTGGTTTTCGAAGGCAATGACGATCGACGCTAACTATGCGACTTGTTCGAGACGAAGTGCTAATCGAACGGGTTAGGCGGAGGAGCGCGTGGTATTTGGAATGGTTGCTGCCGGGGGGGACTTGCGCCGTCACACGGTCTGCTCTGGTTTGGAGGGAGGCGGATTGACATTTGCAATGACAACGGCGCTGGTTGGAGGCACTCGCTTGTTGACTTCAATTAGGCAACGAAACATCGTAGAGAGGGGAGGAGGTAAAGACTTTTGGTTGAATCAGAGCATGGAGCTTCGAAGCTGTAATGGAACACTTGACGGGGGGAAATGTGAAGTGTGCTTGGTTACGAAACGAGATTCTTGAGTCACTCATAGTCCCAAGCCGATAAGGAACGAACCTAAAAAGACACCTGATTTTTGACTCACAAATGTGGGAACTCGTGTGAAGGAATAAATGAAAAATGATCCCTTGACCATGAGCCACCCTCTTGAATGAAAGGAAGAGTGGCCAACGATCGGCTGAATTGAGAGAAGACATGCCATAGGCAGTCATCTTTGGATCACAAAAGGGTACAGTGGTTGGTTAGCTCGTGGTAGGGCGTCGATAGTTAAACTGGAAAGAGAATGCCGTTCGCACTTGTAGAATCCATTAAAAATTCTCGTGTAATTTGGTTTCCTAGTAGACAGCCCCAATCACCTTGAGTTCTCTGACTAACCACACCCAGCCACCCAGCCACCTAACCAGCTTTTCCAGTTTATTTTTCTCGAAACTTTCGACTAGACTCGAGGTGACTAGTTGTCGTCTTCATGACTAGTTGTTGACAGTCACTGAGATTAGACGCAGAATAACTCTTGCCAACCGCTGTTTCTTTGGGCTCAAGAGGCACTTGAGTAGCAGAGCCCTCTCTCGAAGAACCACATTGACTCTTTATAAGACCCTGATCATCCCTGTCCTGTTCTATGGCGCGGAAGCCTGGACTATATCAAGGGTTGATGAAGACGCGCTTGGTCTCTTCGAGAGAAAAGTTCAATCTTTGATCCTGTTTGCGTTGATGACGTCTGGAGACGAAGATTCAACCACGAACTGTACGGGTTGTAGAGCGGCATGAGTCTAGCCAGGCGTCTATGGATTCAACGTCTAAGATGGCTAGGCCATGTTGAGCGTATGGACAACACTGCTTCGGCGCGAAGAGTCTTCAACTCCTAACCAGTGGGACAACACAATAGACGACCACGAAGAAGATGGCACACTCAAGTGGAGACGGACCTCAACCAACTTGGAGACAGTTGGCTAAGGATCGTGGCAGCTGGAGAGGTTTGTTGGCTAAGGACCAGGTTCATCCCGGGCTGTAGCGCCATAAGAAGAAGAAGAAGTTGTTGACAGTCATGGGCTACAGCTATCAATGAATTTGAAAGTGTCTCTCTTCGTCTTCTACTGAAAGTCTCCTCGGTTTAAGCAGTTTGTGAGGTGCGTCCAGTGTATAGCTTGGGCACCATTTCTCCCATTTGATCGAATTTTTCTTTTAACGTTCGACAAGGCAGGCATTAGGATCATTCTTTATCTCGTTTGTGCGGCGCTGCAAGGTGGACCTGGGGGGACTCCATCTCCATTTGTTCTAGTCACACCTGGGCCCTCTATTCGACTGAGGTAACTATCTGCCGATTCCAAGGGGCCAAGGGCAAGGGCAACAATGTAGGTTAAAGTATTAACTTCATAACTAGAACCAAACACCTTATTTCTACTTTTCTTGTCGATTACTTTACAAGTCTATGAGCTGTACATAGTGTGACAGGCAGACGAACGTAGCCATAATTGCAAATCTTCCGTTTTTGTGGACGGAACCTTAAAGATGACGAAACATTAATTATTTGAGTACGCGTTAATCCGCAGAGCTTCTTGGTCCATTTTTTATGGAACAGCACAGCAGTCACACGGCAGCCTTGGCTTCGCTGGCCACTGTCCTCAAGGGACCGATACAATTTCTTAATAAGTCGAATATTGGGCTTGAGGTCGTTCGAAGTGCTTGGCTTGGTAGCTTAGACTAAAGAATTGACAAAGAGTAACGAGAGAAAAGTAAAATCGAGTCTCGTCAACTCGCGGGCAACACTTGAAGAACGCTTGCCGTGATATGTGCGTGTCTTCCAATTTCTCCTCCATTTGTGCGGCTTGTTTGAACCTCTTATTGGAACCACAGCTCATGTACACCAATGTTGTCGAGCTCTGGCCACTGAAAGTCGTGGCAACATCGCTCAATACCAGAGCCCAGCGATGGATGGAGAACTCGAGTTGATAAACCGGGTTGACTCTCGAATTAAATCAACGTTTAGTTGAACCGACTTAAATTTAAGTCGACTTGCTGAAACTAGAAAGAAAAAAAACGAATCTGGATGGGATGTGAACACACAATGCGCTTTGTTTGGCCACTAGACGATTTAGTCAACTCGAGTAGTGACTAGGATGGTTTCAATTACAACTCGTGCTTAGACAGTTTCGAGGTGAATCATGTCTACCTTGTCCCCTAGACAGCAACAGTGCCCCTATTCATAATCAACGTCGTCAATGCCTAGATGCCTAGTCGAAAGCTTGTCACTTGTTTCAGAATTGATAATGCTTGGCAAAATCTACAGCAAAGCTCAGCATTGGTCCTCCCATCAATCGAGGTCTTAACCTGCTTCAATGGGACTCTAGTAACATGTTGCTAAGTGCATTGAATCGACGTTCTGGAAATGGACACTGGCTTGTCGACGGTAAACTTTCATTCCGGTATAGGCACGTAAGTACGTCCACACAACTGTGGCTCTCAGTAGGGAAGCCTGGAACTCCCCCTGTACCGATTGCCTAAGATGATTCCGAGGCTGGCTGAATTTCATAAATACATGCGGATGTGCCAACTTTTAGAGATTCTATCGCCAAAATGACTTCCTCCATCGTTGGTCTATTCTCCCCAGAGGCTTCGAAAGAACTTGCCCTAAATGTCACCTCATTTTAAGGCAGCGCACATAATTAATTCAGTCATCATATCTTTCATCAATAACAAACTCCTGGTTCCCTTTCAAGACTCCCTTAGGTCTCCGATTCCAGTGCGACTTAACTCAGACAAAAGGCAATAAATTATCGCATCTAATCACAGGTGTACCTTTCGCCTCAGTCATTGCATGCAAATGTTCCCTTCTGATTATTCGAGATGTAATTTATTCGTTTCTTTAACACACCTTCACCAGATCGTTGATTGGTTTTACAAGCACCCGTGAAATATGACACCACTTTCTAATCGAGCCGAAAACCATGTCATCGGTCAGTGGTGAGCACGTAATTAAAACTCCGCAGGGCCGTTGATGACACAACATGAGCCAACTGCTCTTCGATCAGCGGTCATCAATCGGCGTCAATAAACCATTCAGACCTAAGGCCGGGCACACACCTCGATGATGGCTGATGCTGAACAATGAGATGAATGTGAATGCATCGATGTCCGCAGTTTGTGGGGCAACGATAGTACCGTCTTTCTATTCAAAATTTTCGGCACAATCTGCGACGATTTAGTGGCAAAGAGGATCGATTTGCCATGAAGGGAGCAACTTGGTCTAATCTAGTTATTATTGTTTTTTTTTCTGCTCTTGTACAACACATGCCGTGGTAGCAACGACACTTCGACCAGGACTGATCTTGAAGTTAAATTAAACGACATACTGCCCTTCCACTAAATTAAGTATCGCCCTAGGGAAGATGCGTTTTCTTATCCAGATTAGAGCCAGACATTCACACCAGATGTGCCCAGAAGTGTCTTCCTTTTCGAGTCAAAGCCGGCATGCCTTGTCTTGACACAGCTTTAATTTGTTAAGGTGATATTTCAGACCGCAGTTGCCAGTAAGAAAGCTCGTTCTCCTTCTTTTCGAGAACAGCTGTTTCCTTGTATGAATAAGGCCTGGTTAATCGATCGCCTCAGACCATGAGGCACAAGTCTAAACGAAGGTTGTTTTCCCAATCCCTAATCAGACTTGTAACTTCTTTCCAATTGACACTACGGTACGGTTCAGGACCGATGTATGCGGATTCTGAGCCAGCCCTCGCCAGCTCATCTGCGGATTCGTTGTCTGTGACCGGGGATCCAGTCAAGCTTCACTTTGTTGTGCGCAGGGATTGTAGAGCGTCATAGCAACGCCTGATTGTCTCGAGGTCCATTACGTTGGACCTAAAGGCACTTTCGTATGTTGCTTGACTGGCTTTAGTCCGGCGCAGACCTCGATGGCATGGATTTCGGCTTGGAACACGGCAGGACACATCCCCATTGCTCTTGACTCTACTCCAGAATCCATCTTTGATCCGTCTGTGTACCAAACCAGATTTCGAGGGTCTAGTGCTGGCACACTGTCCATTGTTTCAATCTTACATAGCCTGCCGAAAAAATGCTGGCTGACCGAGTTGAGTATGCTATGGTGATCAGTTAAGTAGCATGTCTGGCAGCAACATTCCTGCAGGAGATTGGTAAGCGAGTTAGCCCGACACTAGCTTCTAGAGCTGCCGTGGGACAGGTACGAATGGCACCTATTATTCCAAGACAGACATTTCCTTACAGCTTCTATAACCTGCTGTCGTTAAGACTGTTGGACTGTTGGACTGTTGGAGTCTTTTAGTTCACCAGACGATGGTAGCATACGTGATAATGGGTCTTGCCAACAACTTGTACAACCAATGTATAATTTTGGAAGAAAGATCCCAATAATAGCTGCCGGAGCTCTACAACTGCCTCCGGAATAGACTAGAGTGGTGTTATTGATTTGTATGGATTCAAGCTTGAATCGTATCCTCCTCGAGAAGGGGACTAGAACAGTCTTCATTTTATGACCAAAAATGTGAACTCTCAAATAGGAAGTGGAATTAAAAGCAGCACCACTCAAGTGAAGGTCCTCCGTTTGAGACGAGCAACTGATGCATCAAAGATCTCCGACCAGGTTGAGGGCAGTATAGGCCAAAATGTTGAGGAATCAGAAGTCAAGGATGACATGCACTCTTTTCTTTGTCTTTCTTTGTCTTCCATCATTTCGAAGTCCTCCGCCTTGTTGATCTGGACGAGTCGCCTTTCCCTTTCCATCGTCCAATTAATCTCCGAGGAGGAAGGAGTTCGTCAAGAAATTTGTCACTTGGTTGGTTGACTGGCTACCCGATTGTACTCAATCTTGATGCTATTAGCGCACTGTGCCGCTTGATACCAGACCTCGTAGACCTGGGTTGGTTGGGATCACGGAGAGGTCACTAAGGAAAGGTTTGCCAATAGCGATAAATCCTTGTTTGTCTAGTGCCCGACAGTCACAGAGAAAGTGGGGCTGACTTTCCTCTGAGAGAGGTTCGAAGCGGACAGGGTGGGCTGAACAGTTTTTCTAGTCTGGCTGTGAATCTGTATGCCATGGGCCAGTTCCCTGTGCTTGCAGCCACGACCCTACTCGATTTCTTCTGAGGAGGTAGTTAGTTCACACTTGGATGTCCTAGTCCACCGTTTGCCAGCTACGGACAGTGAATGTTGGTAGATGATGTAATTAAGGTGGTTGACTGGGGACCCACCATTTCAGTGGGAGCGTTTCCGGAAACTCCTTGCTTGGCCAGTCCGTCAGCAATCCCACTTCCCTCTATGTTGTTGTGGCCCTGGAACCCAAAGGAGAGCAATTTCGCACCTCTTACTCGTCTGTTTAAGTTGTTCTTTGCATTGCTGCACCAATTTAGATGACTTACATAATTCCTGAGGAGATGGCTATTTAGTCAGTCAGACGCGTTAGCTGAGCCGAGACACAGTCTCTTGAGCTTATTCGGGTCACCCATCGCTTGGCACCGATGCCTCTCCTCCATCCGAAGGCCAAATGATGATGGTCTCCAATCTCCGTCAGATTGAAAGTCGCTGATAGACAGACCGACCGTGGCGCTTGGAATTTTCCCCTTTGTCACGGTCCACATCAAAGTGCTTTCATCGCTCCCCCCTCCTCCACAGCGCAATAAATCAGAGCACATCCACTTAGCAACCTAACACGCCACGAAACAATGCCCCAACCAGCAGACCACATAAATCCCTCCCCTCTCCTGTCCCACCCAACGCAGTGAGCAAGTCCCAATAAATTAACAACTCAACAAACAAGAATTAATTTTCCACACTTGCACGGAAATTTATAGCGAACCCTAATTGGCTCTGAAAGAGATGCGAACGCGCACAGCATCCCACACCCGTCGGCCCTAGCCCCCCCCACTTTCGCTGTCGAATTAATAAATAACCAAACTAATCCACAGCAGCTTCCTCGTGCATGCTGATCTGAATGCGTGCGTGCACTGCATTGTGTCGATGAAATTCGAAGAGCCCACGACCTGGATCTTGCGCCGCGCACACATGTCGTCGTGCGCGCTCGCATGAAGCCATCTAGATGAACGGGTCAGCGGCGAGCGCATAGATGCTCCGCTCGCTGGTGAAACTAATTGGACTCGCAGCCACTCGGCGGAAAATTAGGGAAAATTACTATCCGTGCATCATGGAGTCGTGGAGGAACGGCGTGCATACCTCTTTGCTGCGCTGCATCGGCGGCCGGTGTTTTGGCCGCGGAGTCACGGCCCGTGGCGCGCGTGCAAGTCTGCTGTTTCCACTTGAGCTGATTATGGCCGGTCTTGTTGGTGGTGCTGCCAATTTTCTCATCAATCTTGCGCCGCCTCCACCCGCCGTCCCGTCGCAGGACCTCATCCTTTTGTAATTACTGCACGATCTCATCTGTTGATGGATGCGTACCCAAATGGCGGGTCGATGCGACTTTGGTCATCAATCAAATTGAAGTTCTCAATGCGTTCGACGGCGACGGTGACGTGCTGCGGAGTTCTAAGCGAGCGCACAGCCCGTGTCATCGGCAGCAGGTGTAATTAATGGAAAGCAAATGAAAAATGAAGCCACCGCTTGAGATGCTTCTGTCCTCAGTGCTCGGAGGTGGTTGTCTTTGTGGGGAGGGTGGACGATACAGCGCTCTTCACGGACACCTCTGGCACTGGCGAAGGAGATTGAGCGTTTCGAGTGGCACTGGGCTTTCAAATTAAAGTCAGTCACTGATGAGGTTGTGCACTAACTGCTGACGGTGTGAATCGTCGCAGAGGTTGAAGAGTGTGGCAAGTCAGCAAAATTGTTGGTGTGGCCAATGGACACTGAATAGACTCACTGGCAATCACAACTCGGCGGTATTTCACTTCACTTTATTCCACAGCCTTCCACTCCGAATGACAGTGCTTGGAAAGCAGCAATTAAAGTTGCAGTTCTATTCCCTGAGTGACTTGAGGGAAGTGACGCCGTAAACACCTTAGTTGCCAGGCGACGCTGTACCTACCTGCTACCTGCTGCAGTAGCTCAGATCCTCTCTTTAAAGATCGTGTCTCTGCTGGTTGTTTGCTAACCACATGACCTACGCCTCAAATTATTGGCTTACCAAAGGCCTCCCTCAGCCTATTTATCTTCTTACAGTGCTTGCGACAAAAAATCAAAAAAATGCTGTCAAAACCTTCACCTTCATCGAGCATGGATTGTACCAAGCTGCTGAAGACTCCCAGGAAATGCAAAATGGTTATAGAACTCAAGGGAGGTGAATATCCCCATTTTGCATCTTTCCTTGCGACAGGAGTGACAGAGGCTATCAGAATAAGCAATCGAGCCAACTATTCTGGCAGGGGGCCTAAAAATATATAAAGAACTGGAGAGAAAGGCAGGAGCAGTCATTGTAGACGCACTCAGCCAAGAGATTGTTTTTCCACAGTCGGTGAACGGTGATCCCAAATCAGCTTACCCATTGAGGTTAATCTTCGGACTCGAGGCAATGATACTTTGCTTTGATCTACGAATCGGAGTGGAATGCCATCAGAGTCCTGGACTGCCATCAAGGCTGAGAATGCGCGTACAAAAGATGATGTACCAGATGGTTTATCCTGCGAATCGCCAATGAGGCATAAAAGGGGCAGCGGCAAAAATTGGTCTAGTGGTTAATCAGGGCAAAACTAAGTACATACTGAATGATGCACAACATCGACGTCTCCGACAGAGCGTCATAATGAACAGCAAAAACTTTGAGGTGGTCATGGACCTCATCTACCTCCACTCTCCAGTAAACAGGGATAATAATTCCGAGTACCGAGTTCAAGCGCAGAGTAACTCTTGCCAATCGCTGCTTCTTCGAGCTCAAGACCCAATTGAGCAACTGAGCCATCTCGCGAAACACCAAGCTGACAAGAGTCTGATCATTCCTGTCCTGCTCTATGGCGCAGAGACATGGTCGCTAATGAACGGGCTTGAAGAAGCTCTTGATCGTTGTGAGAGAAAAGTTCTGCGTGCGATCTTTGGTCCTTTTTGCGTTAATGGCGTCTAGAGGAGAACATTCAACCACGAACTGTACAGCGGCATGCACGTAGCTATGCGTCTTCGGATCCATCGCTTAAGACGGCTAGGTCAAGTAAAGCGAATGGACACCACAGCTCTGGCTCTAAGAGTCTTCGATTCCGAGCCATTGGGACAACGCAACAGGAACGTCCTCGAACAAGGTGGCGCACACCAGCGGAGAAGGACCTCAGCCTACTTGGTGTGCGCAACCGACAAAAAATAGTGCTCTCCTTGTTTGTGGAAATCAGGTCCATCCCACACTGTGATGCCAAGCAAAAAAGAAGAAGTTCCACAGGGTTCCATTCAGTGTCCGTTTTTTCTCCATTTTCATTCAACTAGTCTTAACCAAGCATCTGAATGAGCAACTGCTGATGAAACTGCCCAATAAATTACTCATCATGACTCATAACTTAGCGAAGCGAATGAATAGCTCTCATGAAAAATGCCATGGCATCTAATGGAGTGGCTACATGCCGTCACTCTCTTGGCGCACTTTCCACAATGTCAACACTACATTTGACAAAATTCTGCATTGCTCTGAAGGCTTGTCAGTGATCTGCCACCCCTGTCTTACGTTCCAGTAGTTCAACGTTGCAATGCCTTCTGTGTGCTTCTCAGAGTTCGTCGCTTGAGATTCCTAATGGAACTTCGGTCAAACTGATGAAGTCAGACCAAACACCTGCAGTCGATGACACAAGAAGCAAGCCAGCCCCTGGAACTCTGACCGGCTGGGCACTGTGCCTTTAGTACACATGCCTTCAGAATGGCTCTAACCTGTGTTGCAGAAGTTACAGAGATGACCAAGACGAGGAAACCATTGTGATTTTCTCTGCTCTTGCAATGCGCTCGAAAGGATAAGCCATCCTTATACTTCTTCTTAAAGAGCTACGGTCCGAGCTGAACGTGCGCCGTTCAACGTACCTTTTCAGGCAGCACGACCTCTCACCAGCTGCGCGGGCGCCCTCAATTGTCTTGTCCCATTTAGACGCTTACTTCTTCTTAATCAACATTTGTGTCAGAAATTTTTTACAATTTGTTAGAAGCTTCAACTGGATTGCAGAGCCTCCGCTGGTCTAGGTGCGTTTGCTGCGCCGGCCTAGGTGCGCGGGATCCTGAATCAAACCTAACTCAAGAGAGTGACTATAGCGTCATCAAATCTCGCCTTCACTGAGCCTTTTTGATACATTTTCGTAGTCATTTGCGTCAAGCTGAGAGTTCGAGAAACTAATGAAAAGCCCTGAATGTCAAACAGGAACAGCGACAAAAATTACCAGAAGTCTACCCCTTCATCTCGTCGAACAGCAGTTAACTTTGACGTTGCACGACTGTCAATCGCAAGCTGTAACTAAAACGAATTCCTCTCATGGGCCCGACGAAGCCCACGAAACACCGTCCAACTGAATCTGAGGCTTTTGACGAGTCGACTGGAGAGGATCCTCTGTAGCGTGGCTCTAGTTGGTGTATGGTTGCATGCGTCGTGCTGGCTGATGCTAGACAGGTAGGTTTACTGACGTCCAAGTAGCATGCAACTGCGGCTCACTTTAAACAGCGTCCTATGTAAATTCACGACGACGCTGTTGAGATGAGGTGGAGTTGACAGACATCCGTCCCACCATTCAGCAGACACGGACGGCACTTAAGTAGAAAATGTCATTCCCTCCACAAAAATCTGACGCAGTAGTCGATTGAGATTGAATGTCAGTAGCAATCCAAGGGATCTGCGCGGATTCTGCTGTCTGTCTGCCTCAAATTCTCGCACATTTTCTGAAATTGCAAAAAAACCTGCCACAATCTTCCCACGACCCATTCCCGATCTACGAACCACACACATTTGTAGCCCGCTCCCACGGAAAGGGCACACACTACAAGAATCAACCATCTCCCCGTTCAGTCTCTTACCTTGTCCTTGGTGACAGTCTCACTTGACAGGACGGGCTGGACAAGTGAAACCTTGCCCTCGGAAATCCTGATGTAACTTGGCGGCGGTGCCACATCCTGGAGCTCCTCCTTCTCGTCCTCTTCGGCTTTCATGTCAAGAATTTGTCTGCAAAAAAAAGGAGAAGAAACGAAAATTAGTCAACGGTCTCAAACGAGCAGCACAGCACCACCATCACAGAGCAACGAATTTGGGTCACTGTCTTATCGGTCTTAATCCCCGAGTGCTCACCACGGAGACGCAGACGCAAGCGAATTCATATTCATCCTGCGATCGCGGCGCGGTGATGGTGACGATCGGCGGAGTTTTTGTTCATTTCTTGTTGGCTTCGTAATGACACACAGCACAGCAGAAGACGTCAAGTATTGTGGAAGCCTTGCAAGTTGGCATGTGAACTGAATGAAGAATGAGGGCCGATTGGAGCTGTGCCCGCAGGCGGCAACAATGCGGCCGCGGAGAGCAGGCAGCGAAGCGGGCGGCAGCTGGGTATGGCACTCATGCAGGCAGGCAGTCTGGCAGTCTAGCAGACTCTCGGCAAAATGAGAAAGTCTCCGCACGGACGTGGATCTGATGATGGCATCACCGTCGCAGCCAGATGGCGATGGCGATGGCGGAGGAACGAACGCCTACGGAGGGGCGACCCGAAACAGCCGAGTGGCCGACTGTGTGAGACGATGCCGCGGGCCGAGAGTGATGCAGATTTGCGCCGCGCGCGCTAAAGATGTCGTCAGTAGGTGTCCCCGTCGCTACACCACTCCGCCGACCGACCGCGGGTGAGAGACACCGCCTACGGACGGAGCAGGAAACTGGAGTGGAATGCATGAATGAAATTGAAAATTTTTGATTTTAATTGAGACCGCGCTCTGAGGTGCTGGCACGTCGAGTCGTCGGCGGAGGCGAGTGCCGGCGAAGGCGGTCTGTTTGGTGAATTAAACTGTTTTGTTTCTGTTTTTTGTGGCCTGTGATCGGTGAAGGAATGAGGAAACTGTGAGATAATTAAGGAGAGAGAGAGCGCGCGAGGTACAGATGCGGGCATGGGGGTGGTGGCAGTCGAGCTATTTTTGGTCGTGAAAGCTAGACGAGTTGAATTAAGGAGGCAGGGGCATGAGGAGGCTTCGGAGCAGCCACGAAGAAGGAGAACGTGTCACCTAGGAGGAAGGTTAGGTTAGGTAAGGTTATTGGGCTGCCAAATTAGGTCCATTGTGATACCCAGTGCCGTGACTTTGACCCGAACGGCGAATGGTGGTTGGATCAGATAATGGCGTTTAACTTTTGCTTTCACTGGGATTCGAACCGGGAATCTCTATAAGCAAAGGCAGACGCTCAACCAACTGCGCCACCCAGCCGTAAGGAGGAAGGTTAGGTTTGGTTGAAGTGGTTGACTGCTGTGCAAGTGGACAGCAGCCACATTAAGGCCAGCGCGGATATGTATCTACTCCGCAAACCATTTAGAGCTTTTATGAAGCGAAGTAGAAGGCCGACTTTTACGTTGATTAGTTCGGTCAGGGAGTCCAGAAGTCTGCATCTCGACTTGAAAGCATGAGGACTGAGATGAAAGAGCCCGGAGCAGGTGTACAATGGTTTCTTCCTCATCCTCGTCTCTGCAGCTCCTGCAGAAGTCGTTCTCAGGCCGGCCTATCCTAGAGGCATGGGTAGCAATGGCGCAGTACCCTGTTATAACGCCGATGAGAGCTCCAAGTTATGCATGGATGGAGTACCCTTTCAGTCTAGAAGACGTTGCAATGTGTTGGTAGTCGGAAAGATGGCTGGATGTTCAGATCCTTGGAATTGACTCCAACACGCACACCTGCGCCCATCTTCGATCCATCTGTGAAGCTTCGCAGTGGACCCTTTAGCGTCTGATGTCTAGACTCGCAGGAGGTGATCTCGAATGCTTGCTTAACTAAATGCTTCAAGGTTTGTTTCGACATATTTCAGCGACAAAACGCCTCCAAATGCCAGAGGCATGCTGGTTGAGAGGTTCTTCTTGAAGAGGAGTACGCGTACCATGGGGTGAGTATTTACAGGTAGAGAGCTGTACCTTCTAAGGATCGTAGAGTGTCCAGATCTTAGTTCTTTCCAGAAGCGCAGCGATATCAACCTGATCGCCGTGGTAGCTGCTTGCTATCTACCGTCAAGGACTAGATGTTTTACGGCACATTCAGGCGCGGAGATTGAATAAACCGATTCACTCGGCTACTTGGCTGAATCTCAGGTTCAAATATTTCTTATTATCTAACTACGCATATCTATTTTTAATTTCTTATCTTCCTTCTTTGTGTGGCGCTACAGTCCGGAGTGGCCCTGGGCCTCAACCAACATGCCTCTCCAACTAGCACGATCTCTGGCTAGTTGTCTCCAGTTTCGTACACACCAAGTTGGTTGAGGTCCTTCTCCACTTGGGTGCGCCACTTTAAACGCGGGCGTCTTCTGCTGCGTTGCCCGACAGGTTCGGATTCGAAAATTCTTTGAGCCGGAGCTGTGGTGTGCATCCGCTCTACATGACCAACTACCGTAGGCGTTGGATCCACAGACGCCTAACTAGGCTCATGTCGCTGTACAGTTCGTGGTTGAATCTTCTCCTCCAGAACCCGTCAACACAAACAGGACCAAAGATCGCACGCAGAACTTATCTCTCGAAGAGACCAAGGACTTCTTCAATCGCTTTCGATATTGTCCATGCCCCCGTGCCGTACAGCACTGGGATGATCAGTGTCTTGTATAGAGTCAACTTGGCTCTTCGAGAGAGGGCTCTATTACTCAATTACCTCTTGAGCCCACGAAAACACCGGTTGGCAAGAGTTATCCTACTTGTACAATTTACTCCGGAGCCGAGGTAAGTGAAGTCCTTGACTACCTCGGAGTTATATTAAGCTGCCCATTGTGACGCTCTGCTGTATGTCCTTTTTTGAGGACAGCATATACTTCGTTTTGCCCTCATTCACCGCCAGACCCATTTTTTATTTCTTATCTAAAGTAGCTACAAGCTAGAGTGGGTGACTGCTGATAGCAGGCCAGATAAGGCCCGTTGTCTCAAATCCTTATCCGCAAACTAATTAGAGCTTTTGGTGAATCAGAGGAGTTGGCTGATGCACTATTTACAGGCATGTTGTTTAATGCACGGGTCCACCCCAGACAGCAGCGCCATACAAATAAGAAGAAGAAGTGCATCGACTATGGCGTTTCGATAGATGGCGCTGTGTGTTCATAAGCAACGGTCGTTTGATAACGACGTCAATCTGTACGAGGACCTCTGTATTCCTAAGGATTCTGCTCTTTGGTCCAACTCAAGCGAGGTTCTCTATTTCAAGTCAAAGATGGACTGGTCTCTTTTCAATCGGGGGGCATCCTGCAGACGCATTCTTCCAGTTGCTTCTAGTTCCTTGGCAGCAGTCTATCACGTAGCTGGCTGTTTCTTAACATCACTAAACAGTAACCAGAAAGAACCGACTTCTGGAAAATGAGCATGCGTCGGTTGCAAGCAAATCTAGACTCGAATCAGTTCTGTGATGTAACCATTGTATTTTATGCGTGTAATTTTATGCGTCCGGCTTGGATCTAATAGGCCCACATGCAGATTAGTCGAAGACGAGGGAGAGATTAATTGAGTCCTGAAGCACCGATGTTTCGGTTGTCAGGCCCTCCAGCCCCACAAGTGGCAGAGATAGCAGCACTTAGTCAGTGTCTCGAGGGGAATGTTGTCAAGTATGACATCCAATCAACTCTGCCGTACTCTTACATTGCCACGAACATTTCTTTTGGAAGTTTCCAGTTTACAGCCCTACACATGTTGTCCCGACGTACCTTTAGCGTATCCTTGACTCTGTGTGTGATTTGTCAGGGCAACCGTAGATTCGGGTCTGGCATAGCTCTCCTAATAGGTGCTCCATTGTGGTATTGGATTTGGTGGCTGTTTCCATGAAGTTGGTTAGCTTGCATACACAAGCCATCCTGAGCATCTTTCGAGTGGTTAGAGGTTGCTGTTCTTTTTGAGAGCGGTCCACCAAATCACGACATCATACAGCAGTATGCGTCTGACTACCGATACAAGTAACCAGTGGACCATGTACTCGCCTTTTGGCGGCAATAAAGAGCCTTGGAGGCCTTCCTGACACGTTTCTGGATATTCAGCTTCTAGTTCAGTTTCGTGTCTACAGTAAGGCCTATGAATTTTGAGCCGCTTTAGAGGGGCCCCATCTAGCGTGGGAGTGTCAATTTCAGGAATTGTGTACTCCCTAGTGATGAGGACTAGATTTGTGTTTAGTGGAATGACGTCTAGGCCGCTTTGCCATCCGCGTGCATCATGCCCGATCGTGGATATGAATTGACCAGACGCCGCAACAGCAATGTCATCTTCATAAGCAACGACCTTACTTCGCCTTCTTCTTTGGTTGGCGCTACAGTCCGGGGTGGACCTGGATCTTATCCAACACGCCTCTCCATCTAGTTCGGTCTTGTGCTGGTTGCTTCCACCCACGCACGTTTAACTTATTTAGGTCCCATTCTAGCTGCGTGCCCCACCGCAGGCGTGGTCTTCCTTTACCGCGTTGTCCCTCGAGGTTGGAGTCGAAGACTTTCCAACCACCTTGCACCCGGTGCTTTCTAGTGTTAGTAGTAGTTCGTTTACCTCTACGTTCCACAAGACAGGGGAGAGTGCACTGCCTTGCGGTGTGCCACTGCTAACAGTTCAGCGGTTCGTGGTTTCACCTGGCTTCGAGCTTGTAGCGCTTGTATTGAGAAGCTGGCGAATAAAAACGACCGATTCCGAGTCTGTTGAGTGCTGATTTTATTGCTTGGGGCTCGTTGTTGTCGAAGACACCCTCAATGTCCACAAAGGAGGGAAGGGTAAGTTTCTTGTGGCAGATCAGCCCTGTCAGTACCTGCAGTGTAGCTTTGACAGATTTGCCATAGTTATAAGCATGCTGAGAGATTGACAGTTTTTTAGTCTGATGAAGACGTCTATCAGTCTATCGGGAAGCTCCCTTGAGATTTTGGAATTTGGATGCCAATAGGAAGGGTGTAAGTCCTTCAGAATGTAAATCGGCGTAAGTCGCTAAGGCTTAATAGAGGTGTTGCCCAGCAATGAGCAAACCACCGGTGAGAGGTGTTTTCCCGGCCCGACTCAAAGACATCATCACATTCTCCACCCTTGGTGGACTCTCGGACGACTTACTCGCTTCCAAACCCATCCATCTCATGACGAAGCGAAAACCGCCCGCCGAACAACTCTGTTAATCCCTAACGACATAAGCGCTTTTCCAACTCAACTCCACCCCCCACAGCGAGTCAAAATTTGCGAAGGATTTACATTCACTCCCCGGAGGATACGTTTTAATTCTCCGACTGCAATATCAAAAACTTAATCCTTTTGGGTCGAAATTAATTACACATCTCCAAATGAGAGTCCTCTCCATGCAGCCGCTCCCCGGCCTTAAAATCAAACCAAAAAAAAAACGAAGAAATAATTGCACGTGATTAACTTTTAAGGGTCAGCGCTGTAACCAGTCCCTTCCGCACACAATTGTTGCAACAAAAAAACCGAAAACAAGTTAAATCAAACAGAACGAGGAAAAATGCGAGCGAATCCGTTCCGCACACACACAGCCGCGCGTCCGAATTCAGCACGACATTCTGGACAATAAAAACGAAATAAAACAAAACAGAAAAAAGGGAGCAGAAGCAGAAACAGGAAGTAGAATAATCCCAACAATTTGTGCCTATCGTCGGCCCGGCCCGTCAGTTACCCTTTCTGTGACATTGAGCGGAGGCAACGGGGCGGAGGGTGTGTAATTAAAAAACATTAAAAGGACCCTATGTGTCCGAGGGCGCGATGGATACGAGTGTGATAAGGATAAACCCAGGGCAGGGCGAAGAAAATGTTTGCTCAGCGACTTGCGAAGGTCGAAGATGAGGAAACTTTTTTGACATCAATTTTACACATTTTGGGTTATGGCCGAGGTCGAGAAGGGAATCTGGAGGAGTTCTGTTGACGAAGCGGATTTGAATTGATTCAATCATTTGAGGGGTTTTAAATGCGATGAGAATGGAAAGACTCCTCCACGAGGGGACGACAAGCATCCGACCAAATCGGTTCTAGCTCATGGTAGGCTGGGAGTGAGATAGGACCAGAAAAGAAGTCGAAGCGCATTTCGATTGCTGGAGCACGTGATTGTGGCGAAGACAGCAGTTGTGGAATAGGGATTGTGTGCGTCGACATCCAAACGAATGATAAAAAAATGGCAATCAAAGGCGATGTACACCAAGGAACGGTGTTAAGCCAATCATTTTACATCGCTGAGACAACGAATAGAAGTAGGGACATCGACAGCCGTTTCATACATTCAAACTTCCTGACAGCGGGTGTCTGAGACACCATCATGATCGTCCGTCTAGGTTCTAGAAGTGTAAGCCTTGTTTTTTCATGGTCTTTCACAAGGAACTAAAATGCACACCCATGGCCGGTATATGTTGATGGGGTGGGTTGATTGCAAAGAACTCGACACCACAAATGTAATGACGCAAAGTAAGCGATGCATTGACATTACATTTTTTGTCTGCATTTTGGAATGGCTGCCGTCGCAGTATTAATGCAATAGGCACGTTCACATTATGCTGTTGGATAGAATGACATGTTCGAACGACTAAAAATGCTTTGCGCTTGCATTGTACGACGAGGGCGTGGTTGATAAACTTTAGCTATGAGGATAGTTTCGTGTCATCGACATCGGAGCGCACTTTCTGCTTTCGATGATGGTGATGTCCTAAATAAACGAACCACCCTTAACTCTACGAGAAACCATATCATATTAATTCATTCGCTCAGGGTCACACGTTTTAGGAGAGGTTTCACTGTAGTTGGAGGATGTCGTTCTATTGAGGCTCTGTTCCTGACTATGAATGTAACCAATTTTAATTTTTTGGTCTTCTTGAACCACCTCGAACTCACAGCTTGGTTCCAAAGACCGGCCTAACACTAGTGTTCATTCGATCAAGTGGGCGGATTTGGTACAGTCGATGCATACCTCCTTTCTGGACAACAACTGCATCTTTGTAGAGCTCATTGAGCAGGTGAGTGTGCTCTCTTGTCCACTCACGTTTCTCTCAGACAGAATGAAATATCGGCCACAGCGTCTACTAGTGATGCCACTTTTGAGGACAGATGTACCGGAAGTATGTGCAATTTTGATGAGGAGATGTTACTTCACGGCGATCGCATAATTTGAAATATTGAATGAGCGGTGCTCAAGCGTTTTACGTCAAGCTCTGGCCAAGGTCATAAGATGTACTCTTAAGATTCACAAGCCCATGATTGTGGCGAGTCTTGGACGAGGCGATCTAGTTAAGGAGATTCATTTTTATTGTTGGGGGTGTAAAACCTGATTGAGCTAGTTCATCTATCTGACAAAGACTGCTTATAACGCCGAAGGTGTTAAGAAGTTGATGGAAGTGACGTCGTTGATGTTATCTTGAGTGCCCCGATGATCCATCTGGACTGTAGACTTTGGAGAGGCGTTAAAAACAGAATAAGAAAGAGGAAAGTATTGCAAAATCAAACGTCGGACGTCAAACTAGATAGACTGTCATAAGTCCAGTGTTACCACAGGGACTCTATAGAGTTAAAAGGACTCATCTTTATTAGTCTGACTCGGAGACTCATCATTTTTAGATTTGACTCATTTTTTTAAGAACAAAATTACTTTAACACGTGCTAGTACTGCACCCAGAAATGCCTCCGGCTAGACTTCGAAAGGAAAGTAGTCGTATCTTCATGTATGGCTCCAAAACCAGAGAAGGGTCCGGCGTTGGTGTTTTCGTGGAGGGCGACGACACTAGATTGTACACCCCTTTAGGTAAATTTGCATCGGTTTTTCAAGTGGAAACCTATATTGTGAAGGACAGGCAGAGAGGTCGACGTATCTGTGTCTCAACCTTTAACTACTTCCAAGATACATGGTTCAGGAATGCAAATCATGTCTGAATTTAATTGGCAGTCAACTGAAAGCCACAGCCATGCTTATTGCCCCTTAGCAGAAAATACTGTAACGGGTCACAACACCTCTCCAAACACTTCAATGTACTAGGTTCAAGCGAAGATGCCCTCTGCGAAGCCTGTGGAGAGCACTTCTTCTGTCACTGTCCCGCCATTGCTCGGATCAGGTGGACGGTTTTCGAGAGCTGATTCTGATTCATCACAGAAGCCTCTGCTGGTCTGGTCTTCCGAAGGAATTGTAGGTTGCTGCCTGGTTGTACAATGGACCAGTCTTTAGTCTGAGTGCTCCAGTGAAGTATCGAAACCTCAAAAAAATCATACTAGTTTCTTTTTTTTTTTGCATAAGGAGGGATTGTGTTATCAAAAACCTTTGTGGGACTAATTTATTTTCAAAAGTACTCGTTTTTTAAGCTTCTGGGACTCATAAATAATTTAGCCTGTGGTTACACTGGTCATGACTGCAACTGGTCTGGGAGGGATTTATTGCTAAAGCAGTGATAGAGCTGGCAGCACTCTTCGCACCAAAGTTACCAAAGTAGTTGAACATAAGCCAGTATATTCCAGAATTCTAGACTTATACCTTTTTTTGCGCTTGTTTCAGACTAAATCGCTGTATGGATGTGATTGAAAATAAAGCATCCATCCATTAGCAATCAATGCAACCGAATCGCAAAGAAAGTGTTCTTAAATTTAAGCTGGTAGCTGATAGATCAAAGTAGCTTTCGAACGACCCCGAGTAGGGATGTTCCTGGCATTCAAACTATTGGGGTTAAGCAAATCCGGTATATACCCTGTTTTAAATACCCAGCCGATGGGCGAAAACCCGAGGCACATCCCTAATCACGAGTCGGAATCAAACACAGAACATTCGACCTCGACACCGACGACCAACAGTTCGACAACCGGTCTCAGAACAATTCTCGTCTTTAAATTGAATAGACTGTCCTTCGGCGTCCTCGTTGCCATGGCTGATGGTCTGGGGAACTCAGTCATGCCCCCATAAGTCCAGCAACCATAAAAAAACTAGAACACAAACACCAACCATCACCAAGTTCATGATCAACTCCCCATCTGCCTCCAAAAACGACAAAAAGAAAATCCTTCTTCATCCGTTGTCATGCACAAACGATGTCACGCGCCGGGCAAAAGTAGTCCACAGAGTGCCCCACAATCGAACACTTTCACGGCGTGCCCCGGCGCACTCCTCACCACCGACAAGGAGAGTATTTATTGCTCCCGCAGGCCGCAGACTGGATGCCTCGCTTGGAACGTCGACACACTGGGTGCGATCGAGAATCCGCCTCTCGACGGCCAGACATCTGTAATTTATCGATTCCCGCACACACAATCGATTGCGCATTAAAATTATATTTATTACCGCTGTTAATGTCAAAAGTTTTCGCCATAATGCCATGTCAAGAGGCGCTCCTTCGTGCGTGCGATGGATACAGAGCAGCGGCTGGATGGCATCCGCATCCCTGACAGGTGGTCCAGGCGACTTGAATTGTTTCTAAATTTTCTGCCATCCCCCGCCAGAGCCGTATGCAACAAGTGTGAAGTTGACTTTGGGATGCTCGAAGAGGAAGAAGAAGTCCTCCTGCCTGTTCGCCTGAAACCGAATACGATTCCGATCACGTAGGTCGGCGGATTCCAATGAATTCCAGGCGAAGCACAGAAAACAACGAATGTCTGCGCTGAGACTCGTCGCACCACCGCCCGGTGCTAATGGCTCCGCTTGGCAAGGCTTAGCCCGCCGCCCGGGGGCCCGCAGGCAGTAAATCCGTCCGCGTCCATTCTGAGTTCCTACCCACCGCTTACAATTCGATTACGGGGACGTTTGCGCTGCGAATCGAAGTCGAATGGGTTGATTTACTTCCTCTGCGAGTGGTGTTAGACGGTAATTCGATGATGGTGGCAACAGGCGGGTCGACAAGTAGGGACGTCGCCTGGCCGAAGATGAATTCTGAAGAAAGCGCATGCTTCTTTAAAAGCGAGCAAGCATGTCCCGCTTTCCCCACAAATCCGCATCCACCCACCCACTACTTGGCGAACACACTGTCTCCCCCCAGCGAGGTGGTCGCATTAGAAATCTGGAACCTTGTTCACCGACATGCAGTTGGGGCGTTAAACCATCGTCACAAGCATGCCCACTATCTCGTGCGTTTAATTAGAAACCGAAGTCAGCTACATCGACGCCGACGGAGGGGTCTGGCAAGCATGACGGCCGTTTCGGCGAATTTGTTTGCAATTGACTCACGGCCGCGGCACGTCACTCGCTCCCCACAATCGAAATGTCATGCAGACTCCGAGATACCGCGCGCGTCGTATCTACAATTACCACCTACGCGCGTTCCATTATCTGATTTGCAGCCGACCGGCGATGGCGAACCGGTTCCCAGCAGATGCTGACCCAAGCGGTGTTGCAATTAGTTTCACCGTGATTCGATACATTCGATGGTATCAAGGGGCACCGTCTGCGTCCGAGAGTGATGACGAACGCCAAATAGAAAAGGTCACGGCGCTCGAGTTGCGCACACACCCAGGAGGCAACGGGCACGACTCACTGATTGACACACTATCGACGGCAGAGCGGCTGAAGGGCCGCGGCAGAGCTCCCTACGGCCAACTTGGCAGAGCACTGATCTCCGGACCGCTCGTGAGTCAGCACAGCGCGCTGACGGATGAGTTTCGCAAGAGACGTGCAATTGCGGAACCAGCCACTCGCCGCGCTGGCCTGTCTTTTGTTCGGCACTCCGGCGTTGAGTTACCGGATTGTGAGGTTGATTTATGCGTGCATTACAGCGGCTGACGTGCTGCGCTGATATGTGCGGTTCCGTCGTGACAGGTTTGGTGATAGTATCTGTCGCCGGGAATTAAGTAGAATTTATCATTTTTTTGTCTTTGCAGCGCTCGTTAGTGTCGTTGGGCTCGCGACTCCCAGCGGTGGACAGGCGGACAGGACACATGGGCATTATGCAGGTGTTATCGTCGAGAGGCCGTGGTGGCCTGGACACGGACACGAATTGGGTGAGTGGGTCCGGGCAGCTGCACTGCACTCCGGCCGGCCGGCGTGTGTTTTCGGATACAGAACTGATTTATGGCGACGACAGATGAAATATTTTCCAGGCAACTGACTTCTAGGCGACGGCAATTGCAGAAAGAGTTGCAAGGTGTCGATGGAAACTGTGGTGTCCCAATGGGTTCCACGCATAGGCCGGGACTTTTTTTTTTGTTGAGGTTTACTTTGGGCAGGTTTTGCACATGGGCAGGAGTTGGAATGTGGGGAGATATGAACGGGAGTGGATGGTCCAGATGTTGGACGGTGATCGAAGACAGGCCATAATGGATCGTGGGGATGTAGGGTGTGTTGGCGAACCGGATGACGTGATGAAGTGACCTTGGAGTGAAAGATGGACGATGACAGTTGATTGGGACGAAACGAGAAGTGATTGGTTTCATTGCAGGGAGAGTTAAAAGGAAGATGTAGCCGAGAGGATCTTCGATGTCTGAACCTGTGGTGGACCTCAACCAAGTTGGTGTGAGGATCTGATTCGGCGGATAAAGTGCCACGTGGAGAAGCTTCTTGCTTGAGGACAGGGCCTTAGTCGGAACCTGTGGGTCAACGCAGCAAGGGCCCTCGACGTAGCTACGGCAGGGCACACTAGTGGACCTCAACCAAGTTCGTGTGAGGGGAGCTGAACCCACAGACAGAGTGACACGTGGAAAAGCTTCTTGCTTGAGGGCAGGGCCTCCGACTAAAGAGCCATACAAAGAAAAGAAAGTGGAAAACTGGAGGCTGCTAGCCTAATTGCAAAAGCTTGTTGGTTGGTTGTCGTAAGCTGTAGAGGAGCACAAAGAAAATGAGGAAGACAGAAATCGGCAGCAACAAGGCCCAACAGCAGAAAGTGAGGCATTGTTGGAGTGTAGTGGGGGTATTGGCATATGTACACAGGGCAAAGTTGCTGACTGCAACCAACCTGGTAGGCTGCCAGGGCGATCGCTGGTTGTGCATAAGTCAAGATGACAAACGGAAGGCTGTGTTGCGTTCCTGGATACAACCGTTGTGCGGTGAATTAATGTATACAGCGAGCCCCAAGAATCAAATAATGGACCAGGCCTACCAGTTGCAGTTTGTGCATGAGGTTGACTCCCTCACCGCGAAAAAAAGACATCGTTTCTAACCGACGGCATGCCTCGGAAATGGACGGATTCACATTTGACGACCCCAGCAAACGATTAAAGGACAGTGATATGTGAGGTCCCAAAATAGACCACGTGCAGCCGACGAACTTGCGGAGGCCCTGGGCTGCTCAAAGTAGACATTACCGCCAACAATAAAATACGATGAGATGAGCAAAAGAAAGATGAGAAACTGTGACATCTACTACGGTGATTGCTGCAGGGAGGAAGGCTAGTTTTATTTTGATCCGGATTTCCTAAGTCCTAAGTCCTAAGGATGACGATGGAGAACACTCGCTGCTCCATCAAGGACGGTAACTAACTCACCGATACCTTCAATGTCAAAAAAGGTTTTAGGAAGGGCGACGCGCTGTCATGTGATCTCTTCAACATCGTCCTGGAGCAGATCGTGCAAGACTCACACGCCAACACTTGAGGCACGATCAATCCACGATCCATTGCAGAAGTCCGCTCAACTGCTTGCTTACGCCGATGACATTGACGTGATTGGCAGAACTCAGCGAGCCGCCAATGAGGCATTTGCTAACATTGAGACGGAAGTGGCTAAAATGGGTCTGGCGGTGAATGAGGACAAAACGAAGTATATGCTGTCCTCAAAAAGCACATACAACATCAACGTCTTGGACAGAGTGGCACAATGGGCGGCTATAACTTCGAGCTAGTCAAGGACTTCATTTACCACGGCTCCGGAGTAAATTGTACAAGAAGGATAACTCTTGCCAACCGCTGTTTCTATGGGCAGTTGAGCAGTTAAGGCAATTGAGCCCTCTCTCGAAGAACCACGTTGACTCCATATCAGACACTGATCATTCCAGTCCTGCTACACGCCGCGGAGGCCTGGACCATCTCGAAAGCGGATGAAGAAGTCCTTGGTCTCTTCGAGAGAAAAGTTCTGCGTGCGATCTTTGGTCCTGTTTGTGGTGATGGGTTTTGGAGGAAAAGATTCAACCACGAACTATACGGGCTGTACAGCGGCATGCACCTAGTTAGGCGTCTTCGGATCCAACGCTTAAGATGGCTAGGTCATGTAGAGCGGATGGACACCACAGCTCCGGCCCGAAGAGTCTTCGACACCGAGCCATTGGGACAGCGCAACAGAGGACGTCCTCGCACTAGATGGCGGACGCAAGTTGAAAAGGACCTCAACCAACTTGGTGTGCGCAACTGGAGGCAGCTGGCGAAAGATCGTGCTGGCTGGAGAGGCATGTTAGTTGAGGCCCAGGTCCACCCCGGACTGTAGCGCCCCACAAAGAAGAAGGAGAAGTCATTCTACAACATAAGCGACGCCTCATAACAATCCACATCAAGGTTGAATTTGGGAATATCAACCTGATTTGGGCACACGCTCCGACGGAGGATGACGATAGCAAGGATGACTTCTATGATCTCCTAGAAAGAATATACGATCAATGCCCCAACTACGACACCAAGATCGTTCTAGGAGATTTCAACGCACAGCTGGGCAAGGAAGAAATCTTTGCTAGAGTCATCGGAAAACACCGCCTGCACGACAACACATCCGGAAACGGACTAAGGCTGGTCGATTTTGCCTTGGGGCTTAACTTCTCTGTGATGAGCACGCGATCTCCATAAGGAGACTTGACGGTCGCCTCATCAGTCAACCGTCAACCAGATAAACCACCTTGCGATCGACGTTAGCCACTCCTCCAATATTCGCAATGTCCGAACGTTCCGAGGAACCAACATCGACTCGGACCATTTTCTTGTTGTAGCCAAGATAAGGATGAAGATGTCGAGAGAAGCAAGGAGTCGAGGCAGAACACCAGGGTTTGACGTCGGAAAGCTGCGATCGCAATCGATCGGGAACTTTGCCGACCGGTTCCCCTTAAACCAGATCCAGAACAGGAATGGAAACGTTGTCAAGAAGCCATCAACGAAGCTGCCCCTGATGTGCTGGGTTTTTCTACATCAAGCCACACCCAAGTTTAGAAGGACCTCAACCAACTTGGTGCTCGCAACTGGAAGCAGCTGTCGAACGATCGTGCTGGCTGGAGAAGCTTTTTGGTTGGAACCCAGGCCCACCCCGTACTAAAGAGCCGAACAAAAAAAGAAGCCGTTGGAGTAAAGTGTGATCAAGGTTTCGTCTTGAGCATTCCTGCGCAAGGTTGGGCAAGCAGTCAACGACGCCTCCCTCCAGTGATCTTCGAAATGCGCAGAAGGCCGTCACCACTTGCCTCAAATTCTCCTTGTTTGTCCAACAGTTTCAAGAAGATTACGTCCGTTGATGCCAAGTCCATATCTTTGTTAGCTCAGTAGCTCCCTCGCGATCGGTCGCAGCGGCCCCGCCACGATCACTTATCTTGCTTTCGGTTTCCCTCAAGACTGACTGACGTAATCTTGAGTTTGTCAACTTCTGAGTCGTTTACAAAACATGCTGCCCCGCAAGAGGAAGTGCTTCCTTCCTCTCAAGAAGACGCCAAGCACCTACCGTCAATCCAAATCCATGGCACCTCCAAAAATGGTCCCGACACTCGTATGACATCACTTACCGCATGTACCCGCGCTATCTTCGAAGGAAAGTCCATGAGAGTCGACGAAATTTCAAACCCATTTTTGGACCGGAGACATCCGCAATTACCGGGCGGGCGACACTTGTCAACACACTCGAACCCCCGCACACGTGCCGCAACCGCCGTCTCAAGCGCGCCGCAACCGCTCCCATGTTCGGCGGCGAAAAGAAATCAAACATCGATCAGCACTTCAGCGAGAACGAAAGTAAAATCAGCGATCTGCCAAATGAGCGCGCACAGCACGCCGCGGCCGCCGATAGACAGATCGTCGGACAGCCAGACGGACTGGTGTCTATTTCTGTGAGAACGATCGCGCGCGGCGCAGCACGTTCGGCAGCCGATCGCTATTAATTGGCCAATGGCTGACAATTATTCAAATTAGCCCGCGACCAACGCGGAGCCGCAATTACCCGACCCGAGAAGCACATAATTGCACGGCCAAACGGGGAATGTCTAACACTCGCTAAACGATCACTTTGCGGTTGTATCTTGTATCTGGTCGCGTAGATCAACGGATCGGATTGCGATCAGCCGGAGCGGGCCGGTAATTAGACGCGAATTGGAATTGGAATTGGACGCTGGAATGTGCCGGCACAGACGATGCAAGGCACACCCTCCCGTCGGGAGCAGTGAGAGTGATCGATCGGGTGCGATCGGTCGAGATATCGACTTGACGGCTGGTCTCGGAATTCAATTAAGGAACTCTCGACTGCACACGCAGGCGATCGTGGATCATGTGTGTGCGATGTCTGGCCTGGTGGTGGGCCGGCGAACGTG
Organism: Eristalis arbustorum; assembly: GCA_916610145.1. Taxonomy (NCBI): domain Eukaryota; kingdom Metazoa; phylum Arthropoda; class Insecta; order Diptera; family Syrphidae; genus Eristalis; species Eristalis arbustorum. The sequence goes on from OU744319.1 coordinate 25,380,441, forward strand.
CACCAGCCACCCGCGAGATCCGCCGAACCTGTTTTTCATACTTTTTCGACGTTGTTTCCTTCTTTTTTTTCGCCCCTGCAGCCGATAGACTGCAGTGCAGGGCAGTTGAGTCAGTGGGAGAATGTTAGGCCAAATTAATTCGCATCCCATGGGGCTTTGTAGCGAGTCGTGTTCGAGACGAAACAAGCTCTGCACCTGCACGGCGGCCGTGGTCGTAGAATGGCAGACAAACACGGCCCACAGTCCGCCGTAGACGAGAGACATGCGTTCAATTTACGAGCCGATTGTGCTGGACGAGAGTGCATTTTGATTCTCTCTCTCTCGGTTGACTGGAGTTGCTGTGGACTTCTAGGGGATTAGGTTGCCGTGTGCGCCATTGACCACGCACTGCTTGTGTCATAACATTGACGGGGTTATCTCTGCCTCGATGAGTGCCCGCGATGGTACACGGAATGGAGAGTGATGGTGTATGCTTGGAAGATGTGCGGTGTGGAAGGGAGTCATGTGTTGGAGCAGGAATCCTGGGGGGGAGTTCGTACCGAGGGAGACTGTTTCTAGAAGAGCAAGAACGATGAGGTTACAACAGCAATTAACCAACACCTCTTGGGAGGGTCTGTGTCCATGATGTGACATACGGCACCTGCGAGTATGGCTCGAATAAGGAGAACTTCGGTTCTGTGGACCGAGACGCTCAATAAAAATGCTTTCGTAAGTGAAATCTGACTCTGATCGTTTCATGCGACTTTACAAAAGTTCAACGATCGGGGCCGCTAATCAACAAGCAGCAACGTTGGATCCTTGCGCCCGTCGAGGTCTGGAATCTGCCTCAAATGCTCCATGGGATACAGGCCAACTTAACCAAGGAGAACCAATGAGGGGCAAGATCTAGTATTTTCTTAAAGTTCACAGCCCACTTCTGATGACGTCGTGATGACTGTGGTGTTCCCCATGCGTAGGGACTGGAGATCAATGCTAGATCTTCGTCGAGTTTGTCACGACTGCCTTCGTCGAGTGGGAATCTGAGACTCACTGAACTGGACCTGATTGGTATTACGATCCAGTTCAGTGCGCAGATGCATACTAACCGAACCAGATGTGGTAGATTGATCCGCCCTTTTCCTACAAGACTTGAACTCATCTGGTTTCTGAGTAATTGATACAGCCTCTCAGGGCGCCAAGATGAGCTGAATCCGTGGCAGGAGACCATCCGAACATGATCAGTCGCTTGACTCTCAATACTGCGGTCGAAAGAGGCTTGTCGCCGCCAGGCACTGAATGTGGTTAGCCACTGAAAAGGACTTGGACTGGTCGAAGGTAAGGCATTACTTGCGATCTCAATGGTTGAACAGATGGGACAGACACGAAACAGCAGGCGATCGTATAGGATGATAGATACTGTATCCAACGCAGTGCTTGCGGCAGCTTCACTCTTCAAATGTTTCTCAGCCAGCTGCTGCTGTGAGCCTTCTGTACAAGCGATGTCTATTCGAGGTACAATCCTGTCTCTGTTTAGCTTGGAGGACTGGGAGCATAGCTGCTGTTCATGATTGCCCACAATATTCTGACATAGGCGATGGCATAGCGTTGCACATCGGGGTGTACGATGCACAAGCAGCCACTCAGATGGCATCAGGGGAGATTGATTTATTCTTCATCTTTTTTGATTGGCGCTACAGTTTGGGGTGGACCTGGGCCTCAAATCAACATGCCTCTCCAGCTGGCACGATCTTTCACCAGCTGCCTCCAGTTGCGCACACCAAGCTGGTTGAGGTTCTGTTAGACTTGTGTGTGCCCTCTCGTTCGAGGACGTCTTCTGTTGGGTTGTCCCATGCCTCGGTATCGAAGATTCGAAAACTGCTTTATTTATTTAAAAATTATTCTCTCGGCAGAGTGGAAGACAAGTGTAAGGCGACTAGACTACCTGAGGTTTGATGAAGCAAACTAGAGGTCTTCTCCCAGTTACGAAGCCTGACCGGAGGCTATGTTCTGGTACCAAATTTTCCAGTTTCAGTCTGACCGCTCAGTTGGTCCCCTTGTGAGAGTGTGGTGAGTAACGTGCTTTAAACCAGAATCTAGCCACGTCACAGAGTCTGTTACTAACCCTGATTGTGGGACGGCCTGCTACCGCCATGCTCTGTGAACGCCGACTTCCTAACCTGCATTGGCGGAGCAACTCGTTGGCCAGAAGTCAAGTCGCATACACACAACCGCAGGCAAATGTGGTAGCAGAGCGATGGCATCGTAAAATTGTTTGGGATGTGTCGGCGTCGACTTTTGTACCGATGGCTTCTTCAAGCAGGCAGGACTCAAAAATCGCAGTGTGTACGGGAAAATCAAGCAAACCGCCATTTCGCTTCACACCGTCTTAGAGGGAGAGTAGTCTAGGGGCGATTCAACAACACCGACCTTCATCTGCGAACAGACCCACAACACGAGTTACCATGCCGATGAGGCAGTTTTTCACCTGACATCAGTCAGTGGCAGCCTCGATTGTTCTGCGGTCTTTTTCTTGGTAAGATCTCGGACGTGTAGGGAAAAAAATTCATCTGCATTTTATGTTCTTTAACAGAGACAGCATTTAGGCTCATAAAAAGAAGAGCGTTACATTGGTGTCCCAGACGTGAATCTGTGCTCTCCGTCCATTAAGTTACGACGTCAATCGATACTTGGAATCAAAGCAGACTACGTGGATTCAGCACACAACCATGCAATCAAGTGCTAAAGTGAATAAATCCACAAAATTTGCAAAAAAAATATTGCTCGCATAAAAGTCAGTCCATTTCGTCACTTCTTCTGTTCGTGCCGGTAGTCGGTTAATCTGCATTTTTGATTAAATTTATTTTGCGTGACAATCGAAACGCAATGTCTGCGACCTAGTTTCGTTCGACCGCATTCCGTAGATTTGATTCGAAGCAAATCTGACTTTTTTTTTTGCAATTTTCTTCGCTGTTCTCATTTCTGCGTGCCATCAAAATGCGAATCTATGCAATACGCGCTTTTTTGGGTCCAATGTGATGGTGGAAATAAGGCAGTAAATGCGTGTTGGTTGCATTTCGGGAGGGGAGCAACTGAAGGTTCGTTGGGATGCCGTCATACTGCATGTGCTTCAGCTTAAAGTGTGATACAGACAATGACTTGGATGGTTGCGTGAAGCCATCAAAGTTCAAATCAGACTGGCGAGACTAGAGCCAACCGGAGATTCCCTGGAAATGTGACAAAATAACATGATTGAGAGCTTGAATCAAAATGTGTACAGCTGCAGACACTCCATCATAAGTGCACTCTGACAACAGAATAAAATCGATCCCTTTGATCCTCCCTGACAGACCAACCACCTCGAGAGTCAATGGAACCGTGAAAAAAGACACAGATGATCCCCAACTTAGGTTTTCATCAAATTTGACCACGAATGTGCCTGTAACGACCACACGGCCTTTTAAACCTGGAACCACATCTTGGGCGTTTTGAAAAATAACTACGATGATGTTGAAGTCTCAAGCCGCCTATGCGTGATCATCGCATGCGATCTGTACTAGACTTAAACTTGGCCCAGAGCTAGATCCGGAAGCTCATCCAACGAGAGACGAGGTGATTTGGAAAATTCATTGAAGTGGTCTTCAAACTGAGCAACTGAATGAGGAAGTCTTGGGTTAGTAGACGTTAGCCCGATTAGATTAAGAGTAGTCTATATTTATGTATATTTTACGATGCTAATCGGATGTTTGGTGTCAAGTTAAATTTTCAACTACAATTATGTGAGTGTAATTAGAGGGAAAAAAGAGGACAGGTCGAATCGAATTGATAATGCTGACATTTAATTTGGGATGGAGTAGTTTACATTTCTCGCATAGAATAAATTGATGTTCCGTACGAGTTGGTCTCATACACATGCCACAGCAAACACTGTCAACTTTTGCGTTCAGAGTTTGAGGGCACATGGCACACAAGGCACATGAACCATTGTGCTGGCCGGTGGTTGACAGATACGACATTGTGTTCGAATTGACATCAAAACATCAGCCTCAGACCCTTCTGGCGAAGAAGTAGTTCTAGACGAGAGAGGAAACACAGCTCTACAATTATTAGGAATTTTGGTTATTTGAGAAAAATTGACACTAAGTGTAGAAAAGTGTTAAATGAGGCTTATTCAGGAAGAATAGGAATGCCTTTTGAACAGGGCTTGGCCTTATTTCAAGTGGCAATGGTTTCAAAATTGGCGCCCAACGAGAAATCTAGTCGAGGCAGATCACGATCACGATACCTATCACGATCAGTCAAATGCCTGCCGAACTACTCACTCATCTCGTTTCCAGTAGCTCGCATGATTTATTAAGGGCATCGCGGGAGCAAAGCAAGAATGAGACATCTCTCCGAGCCACTTGTTCTTCTGCTGTAATGCAGGAGGAGTTATGACCAAGCGAGCTGTTCAACCAGGCTTTTGAACTTGGATCGACCACATCGTGGAGCCTCTCTCCGATGGATTTGCATTCAAGATACGAAGGCGACATTCCTGCCACCAAACCATCTAGTCCTTTCCGCTCGAACCCTGAACGTCCTTTCCCCTGAACTTTATTTTGAGCGTCATTTTTTTTTTAGTGCAATTTATTAGGCGCCCCAGGCCAGTGCGTCTCTGTCGTGGCGATGATTTCAAGACTGGAGCCCGGTAGAAGTGAGATAGGAAACGGAAGGGCTCACTCTCGCATTTAAGTATTCATTAATCTTCGTTTTGGAGGACGATTTGCGAACAAATTCCATGAAAAAAGGCTCCATAGCGCAGATCTAGGTTCCCACTCTGATCCCAAAGGTAGCGTCAGGTGAGAAATTCAGTCGAGCCAGAATATCGTGATCAGACAACTACGTACGTGGCAGTGACGACTTCACTTAATCCTTCTGTCAATAAGTAGGTCTGACCAGACCCCATCCATTTTCGCAATTCTTATCTTAACCAAATTTTCTGGCCTTGTCAGCGTTTAAGAAAAATCTGGGTAGAGCAGAAACAAATTTCTATAACAACTAGTGTCAATCGTATGTTTATGGCGAAACCTACTTATCGGCAGAAGGGTTAATGTTTGACCACGACTTCTCATCAGAAGTTAGGAGAGCACCCATTGAGGAGGCACAACTCCGGTTGGAATGCTTATGGTTCCACGACTGGCGCCCGACAGGAAACTAAAAGCCCAATTCTGGCATACTTCACTGATGTGTCACTAGTCCTATCTGCCTCACAGGAGCAATGGTAGTACGAAATTGTGAGGTTTTCGTAGTCTAAGCAAAACCTTAGAGCTAGTGACCATCAGGTGACATAGACACGAATTCACCACCCCGAGGTAACTATTCTTGTGAACGTTTTGCCAGAATACTGAACAAGAATCTGGATTACTCACAAGAAACCTCAAATGAGACGTGTCACAATTTTCGCATCACAGACCTTGTGAGTTGTAACCACATCACAACAAGAATAGGTGCATAAATGAGATCCAAAAAGGTCTGACACTAAAATTCGGTACAAATTCTTGGCTTTTCATCAAAATCAATGGAAAGTGTAATCTTTCACGTGGTGGCTCATGGTTAAGTGGGTACGTGCGTTGATCCCCGTCCTCGAAGTTCGTTTCTTGTTTTAAACGGCAGAATTACTTTTCACGGCCTCCCCTCTTAAGAGTCACCTGAAATATTCAATGTGTACTTCTGTCTAGAAAAAAGCTTCTCAAACTTGGCCGTTCGGAGGTGACATACAAGTGTGAGCAAGCTAGGCCCACGCCCTCTACAGGTTGTGGCACCAATCGTATTATAATCTCACATATTACTCTACTTTCGACGTTGATTTTAAAGCTGCCGCCCGAGGAGACCCTCACGCCGAACAAGCACTTGCAGATAAACGGCTCCGCGTTGACTCTCAACACCTCAAACCACCTAAAAAGCTCCCCCAACCGACCAAGTCACCGTAGTCAATTGTATGTGTCCCATCAAGTTTCAAAACAAAATTCCTCTCAGTGCAGCCACATTCAATCGCTTCAATCTCCCGCCACACACAACGAACTCGCAACGAGTCTCCGGCGCGCCGCTCCGCCAGTATCTGTAAGTGTCACTCAATCGCGAAGCCAGTTTGTCCTACGCACCGCGCGAATTGTTACAAGCGCGCAGAGCTCAGCACACGGGCGGACTGCAATAGCCGCGCATCTCGCCATATCTCAGACGCGGAGATATCCCGGCGCAGCAATCCGATTCATTACGCGACTGATTAATGCGTTCGCCAAACGAGATCTGTATCTGCATGGGTGTGATACGAAAGTCAAGATAAGTCGCACACGCGTCTTTGATCTTCGTCCTCTGTCCGGTCGCCGCGTGTGACGAGTCATTCAGCCGGCCGAAGGGACGCGAACGTCGCCCGTTTTGCTGTCACTTAATCGGCAATCTGTCATAATACTTATGCTAAAGAGGGACGCGTTGTGTGTGCCTCTGCGTCTGCGGATGGAGTCGACTCCTACCGTCTTGGGTGCTGTAGCGCACACATCTCCGGCGATTGTCGCGCAGCCTCATTTCATCACTCTCGTCTCTAGTGGGCGAGCGGAGAATGGGCCGATTGAGATATCCATCCGTTCGCGTGTGCGGGCGGACAGCGAAGGACAGCGGGGGGCGCCTTGGGGTAGGTTAAGGCGGTTCTTTGTTGACACTAGGGACAGCGCAGAGCAAACAGTGCGCAATGCGAACGGAAATGCAGTCCGCTGGTGGGTGTTGGTGTGCATACGACCACAGCCTATTGGACATGTCGTTTCCCTTCTGCGATCCGTTTAAGGTTTTATGTGATTGCATCCCGCCCACACGCGGCCGCTGGCCGCTGGCCGCTGCCTGGTCCACAGTTATCCGATCATCTCGCTGTTGGGCAATGACTGGTGAGGAGTTATGTCGCATTCAGCCGCGGTGCTTGTGCGCCAGTGTGCTTCTGTGTTTTGACAGGGCTCAGACGGACTTGTGTTGCACGGCAATTTATGCGAGACTTCAGTGGCAACAATGATGAAGCTGGTCACCTTGGATGGCACTCTGTTGGAGGGGCGCAGAGATTTTGGAACAGTTTGAGTCACCTTCTTGTCGAAGGAAACTCGGTGGTGCTGTACTTGCGGCGGACGGGTAAAGTTTCGTAAATCATTATGAAAGTCAATGGGAAAAGGAGCCATTAAACTGAAGCTTTGCAGTGAGGTCGGGTTTGAGTCTGGCGCCCAACGAGAAACTTAATGAAGTCAGAAAAAGTGTAGCAAATGCTTTTGAGGTTACCACTAAGCAAGACCTTGAATCAATAAGTCTTTGCATCTACTCTCTTCCCTCGCGACGCTCTTAGTGACAGGCATCAGATGAGAGGCCCAAGAGGTCTACCTGGCAAATCCCGGTGAGTGAAGAAAAATGCGTTTTGAAACAATTCGAAGGTCGGCACATTGAATCCAAATCAGAGGGTCAGACTTTACTCGCGGTTTCAAGCCTGGCGCCCGACGAGGGGTTCTCTGATGTCACAACAGCTCCTTCAAACAAATGTCGGTTAATAGGGAGCGACTGTGCAACGCCATTGACTGAGTTCCTTCCCAGCTCTGAATTCAGGAAAGATTGAGGTTCCAATTTAACTTATCAGAAGGGACAGTGGTGGCCCGTGGCGTTGTGGGTCGACTCCAATCCACTTGAACTTCGACGTCTGGGATCGATTCCTGTCTCTACGACACGACACTGCTCAACCTCTTTCAAATCACTTACACTGTTCAAAGAGTACTTATGTCTAGAAAAAGCTTCTCAAACTTGGCCCTTTTCGGAGTCGGCATAAAACTCTAGAGCCTCTCCACTCGTGACAGAGCAATAGCACGCACAACGTGGGTGCCGTCTACTGGCTGTAGCCCCACCTATATTATTATCCACTGTACAGCCTGATGAACGGAGACGGACGCAAGATAAAAGGGACCTGGCAAAAATTGGAGTACGTTATTGGCAGCAGATGGCTGAGAAGACAGAAACTTACTACCACCTTGGACTGTAGCGTAACTTGCTGAAGAAGGGAAATGCCCTTCAGTGCACTCGACAACGTGGTTATTCCGATGGAAGACAGAAGCGTTAGGTTAGGTAAGGCTATGTGGCTTTCATCATTAGCGATGGATTCACTTAGACTAAATGGTCCATTATGGTACCACTGAGTTGGTTACCGTGCGTAACTCCTGGGACCATTTGTTTGGACAAACTTCCTGGTTGAATTGACATTCTTTATGGAAATATGGGTTTCTCCCAAGGTTTGTTTTCTAATGGCGATTAATGCATGGCAGTTGCAGAGTAGGTGTGAAGGGTATTCCTCTCCTTCTTCGTCCATACATCTGCTGGAGAAGTCGTTGTATCGCTGTAAGGCTAGGATTAAGCCTTGCCACATGCATACCTATTATGCCATGACCTGTAAATAGGTTACTCGGGTTTTTCTTACCTAGACTGAGAATAGCTCTGGTTTTTTTTTTCAGTCGATTTTTGGCCTTATCTGTCTCGCATGCAGACAAGTAGTAAGGTTGTCCCATGTTTCACCAGCACTGCCTATTGGTCGCTAGCTCTGTGATCGTAGGTTTTTGAGTTTCTATTGACACTCAGATATTTTCAGGCTTTTCTCCAAAGACTGTTGCCCTGTCCTGACTTGCTCGTCGGCTTCACAGTTGCTTGTAATATCTCTATGTCCAGGAACATAGCACACTGCTGATCTGGATCGTCTTGAGACATTTGGTAAAGAGACACACAGCAGAGTCTTTTTTATAATTACAATAATAATATGAGTGGCTTTACGGCCCATAAAGGGACAAGGGCTTAGCTTCTCAGCAACCACTGGGGTTGTGCGTGCCTATTGTTCTCACACGAGTGGAAGGGACCTACCGACTCCGAACGGCAAAGTTTGAGAAGCTTTTTCTAGCCAGAAAATACTCTTTGTATTGTCAGTGACTCGAAAGAGGTGGGTCGTGACAGTTGTTTTCGTCGCACAGAGCAGAAATCGAACCTACGACGTCTAGGTTGTGGTGACGCACATACCCACAACGCCACGGACCACCGCCACCGCACCAATTTCTTTCTAAGAAGTGGTTATTCGAGTGATATAATTGCTGACGATGCTCTCATTCGTCTCATCAACAAACATTCGAAGGCTTAACTTGACGGAAAACGCTACAATAATCTGGTAGTCTAAAAGATCGGCTGATTCGAAGAGGTTTCGAGTAAATTCCCGCTCCCACTGCACTACTGTCGTTGGATCCGTCTGTGTTGATTTCCTTGCCGTTTTAGTGTTGTCTCTGTTCAGTGTTCTTCCATTTTTCAAAGGCACAAAATGGCTTGCGAAGTAGATCCGCGTGGTAGCACAATATGTCCACGGTGGCCTAAGTGTGACTGCTATCCCCTCGCACAGCAGTCTCAGCGCCGATTTTGCTCAGGCCTTACTTGCGGTTTCAAGTTTTGTGCCTGACGAGGAACTCCCTGATGTCACAGCAGCTCCTTCAAACAAATGCCGGTGAGCTGGGAGGGACACCATCGTGCAGAGAAAAGGTTTAGCACTGAATTTGGAAGAGTTTGACTTTCCACATTGAATTCAATCTGAAGGGCTATGCTGCTGTACATGAAGAAAGGAGACAGACTCAAGATGAAAAGGACCTGCCCCAACTTGGAGTACGCCGTTGGAAGCAGATGCGCGTGGAGGAAACCTACGACCAACGCAGACTGTAGGCCGAGCTTCAGTGCTCGTCTTTAGATCAACCCGTGACACTTCTGATGGAAGACAGGAGTGCACTCTTGGAAAAACATAAGTAAGGTCCCGTCTGCGAAGAATGTGAGTGGAGAAGAAGACACAACCGCGAAATGCTAGAGCTGTACCCAAATGAGGACGCAGTGCGCAAGGCGGAAACTCGGCGACTACACTGAATCGGCCACATCGAGCGCATGGACACCAACTCCATATGAACATCTTCGAATCCGAGCCTTCTGGTTCGAGGAGAAATGCAAGACCGAACATCTGGTATAGAGTAGAGTCGCGGATGTAAGACAGCTTGATGACTGGGAGCAGAGTTCCCAGGAACGTCGCCGGTGGGAGGCAGTAAATGCTCGAAACCACTAAACTTTTTCGTTTTTGAGCATGAATTGGAATCAAATTGCAAGGAAAAGAGCACGGTACAGGGCTCGCGAGTGATTTCAAAACTGGCGCCCAACGAGGAACTCATTCACAAACTTGCAGTGGATCGCTGGAGGCCGCTGGTTAAACAGCCAAGCAAACCTAGTCTGTAGCACCACTTGCAGAAGATTGAAAGACCATTTCTGAGTCTGGCTTGAGACCTTCAAGATCACGCTAAATGGGGGGCAACAATGAGCGGGGATGTGCATTACTTGCGTTGCCGGACGCTGAAACCGAAGATCACCCACGGTTGTAGGCCAACCTTTAAATGGACGGACTGCTTCTTAGGAGGCTACGCGTCTGGGAAGGTTACCTACAATGGCATCGTGAACTACCTGAAAAGCGCCCAACTTTATGGGCATCTCTAAAGACACTTAACAGACACAACTGGCCACAGAGCAACCAAGAATGCCCACTTCGGTGCATTCTTAAGAGCCTCCGTCATCTCCCTGCTGCACATCTACATCCCACTTCCTTTGTCACTCAATTCCCTTCCCCGTTCTGTGCAACAACTTCCATAACCAGCGGCGTCTAGCAAAGTGTCGTCACAAAGATTTCAATCAGCTAACAGTGTGCCACTGCGTGTCGGCTGCCGACTCTGATTGAACTCCGTACACACCTCCCACCCACTCCCAGCCGAAAAACCAATCCAAGTGGCATTCCCATCACTTCCAGCAGCACCGAACTTCGCCGCTTCCATGACGAAAATGATTAAAGCATTCCGAGGCTCTCTGGCGCGCACTCCTTCGCACATCGCCTGCCGCTGGCGCGCAATTAGTGTAATGAATCCCAACCCCATTGTCGACATCAATCACAATTACATCATCGGCGTTGCATGTCAGACGTTACCAAACCCGCTCCACCTCCTATCAATGGGAACGTTATCATTTCGAAACCCGCTCGCGTTCTCATTCGAATTCTCATTCTTTGGCGCGGAGCTGCGAAGGGCTTCCGTGACTGGAGATATCAATTTTGTTGCTCTCCCTCCCACGGCCGTTGGATGGAGGGCAGGGGCACGGTTGGAGAATCACCATCGCGATCAGATAAACTCATAATTAATTGGCCAACAAGGGCGATTCAAATTAATTCGAGCGGCTCCTCTAAGCGCACGCCAGTCGGTCACTAATCAGAGTCACTTGCGACGGGTTGCTACATAAACACACGCCGGACTTCCTGCGGACGACGGAACAAAGCCGTGTGCTCAACGCAACTTCCGCTCCGACGAAGCCACGCTCAAGCCACTCCAGATGGGATCGCAAATATTTGCCTCCGCGCACACACACCCTTCCATCGGAGCCCCTGTCAGCTGAGATGTGTGCGAGCGGCCAACCTGGAAGTGAGCTAGTTCCCATTGTCACCCAGCCCAAGACGTCGCGCATTTCGAAACGAGGCTTGAATGCCAAGCCAAGCACTTGTGCCGTGTGCTCACGTATGTGTGTGCTTGTGCGCCCCATTTGCAGGGCCTTTTGTGGCCATCATCGTGTGTAATTGCGTTCGAAAATTGGAGCAGTGCTGCTCATTATGCATGCAAGTGGGGTCACCGACTGACGTATGGGCGCGTTTGTGCGTCGAATGTGGGCCCTCATTATGGTCTTTATCCACTGCCACTCGGAATGCTCCCGCCGCGTCTAATTGAAAGCCCAGTGCATGTGCCGCACAGAGGTGCTCATAATGAAAGTTGCGTTTTTTGAGGCTAATCGCCGCGATTAACAATTAAAGTGAATAAAACTTTTGGGCGCTGTCGACGGGCCGGGATTTATGGGCGACGTGTGGGCGTGACCATAGGGCGGCCTGGCGAGTCGGAGATTCGTCAAGAGAAATTTGTGGGATCGTTCATTGACGGTGAGTGGCTGTTTAGCGCTGTCACAGGGGCTATTGTTTGACGCTGATGTGGTGGACGCGGTGCGGCGGTTGGCCTCAAAATGGCTCGTTTGTTGTTGTCACATTGTTTGTCGTCAGAAAAGGGGACAGTACTCCAGTTGTGGCACCTGGTGGTTCGCGGAGAGTGTTGCCTTGCCATGGGGACACTTGGGCGATGAGGTGACGCAAAGCAAGATGGTCTGCCAGACTGTTCCACTAGACGCTGTAAGGGTCGACAGACACTGGGAGACACTGAGTGGTCATAGTCAGAAACGCTTTCAGTGGTGGTGGCCCATGGCGTTGTGGGTATGTGCGTAGATTCTTGGTTGGGCTACAAAACGGCCCCATCTCTTTCAATTCCCAAAAAATACTTCTGTCTAGAAAAGGCTTCTCAAACATGGCCGTTCGGAGTCGGCATAAAACTGTAGGTCCCTTCCAGTCGTGAAAGATCCACGCACAGTGGATGCTGCGAAGCTATTCCTTGGCCTTCTACGGGCTGTAGCGCTACCCATCTATTATTAATTCTGTGACAAATTCAATATATCTGCAAACACTAGCAGACATGACCAGGGAGGCTAAGCTAGGAAAGAAGCGCACCAGAAATTAATTAAGAACCTCGAGATGCTCAGAGACCATGAGCAATCCATGATCACCCGATCACCGACTCGAAGTTATTCAAAAATAGACCAATGCTCACTGGGCAGGTCATGAAGTGCCTAGGTTAGGACAGGAAGGAGTGGCCGACTGCAGAAAGGGACCAAACTAGGACCCATTGTGATACCACGCGAATTGACATCTTCTAACATTGGTACCAGTTGGTGCCTACGATGAAGCGGTTTAGCTGACTTATGCTGGAGCTGTTACCTATGACATGCCAGAGTGCAACACGAGCAGAACAAGTGCTCCGTGGTTTCTACCTTCTCCTAATCCATGCATTGTGCATATAGACCACCCATCCCTTGGCTTTTGTTTTGTCTGCAATTGCTGCTTTCTAGCCAATTTTACATGGACGCGAGTAGCAATGCTCAACCATCTCATTAGGAGACAGCCTGCAATTGAGGGATCTTTTTGCCTAAAACATGACATTGTCCACAGATTGCGGCCTGGCGTTGGAATATATATCCCTTCTTGAGCCAGGACAGTACCTCCTTTATTGTACGTCCTTATTTGACAGAGTAATGTTGTGCCCTAAACACACTACTCCAGCCATCTTCGATCACACACAGGGTATCATCCAGCGTCTGATTGTCAGACATCCACTCCGAATCTGGTTGGTTGCAACTTACAAGCCGAACCGTAGACGAAATATTCGCACTGCTTGGCAAACTTCTTTATCAATGTGAGCTGGTGTTTCTCTAGCCAGACCATCGCCTTTGTGGCAATGGTTTCTGCCTGATAGACGCCTACATTGATTAGGGCGCATGAAAAAAAAAAATGCACTATTGAGTCATTCGTTCGTGTCCGACCCGTCGGTGAAGAAACACATTAAATTAGCCAGCATCTGGTTTAGTCAGACATCCAATCTGATCTAGAGGGAATGCTGGTGCCGTCGGTGTATTTAGTGAGGATGTGGCGTAAGGCTGAGGACTGTCTGTACTGTCTTCTAGTTGTTTGACAAATAGTTCCACTGGTGGAAAGTTAAGGGTGTACATTTAGTGCCCCTGACGGCATGGTTTTCAGGGCTTGTCTGATGCAGCAACGCTCACTGACTCTTTTCGTTTGAGTCTCGGAATATGGTTCTTGGCCCTCCTCTAGTTGGTCCCTCGTTCGAAAACACCTTATTCTGTGCCATTTCGTGTCAGCGTGTTGAGTTCAAAAAGCAGCATGCGCTTTAGCGACATGCAGAATATCTCCTCTACCTCTTCAAGCTCGTGTGGGATAGTTATATGTTGATAGTAGGTGAGGGGCTATACTGGGAAGTGCAGTCTGCGGCGTAGCTCTTCAACTGCGGCTTAGCCTTCTTCAATATGTCGAGACACCCTCACAATATCAAGAAGGTATTCGCTATGTTTGGCAGATGTCAAGAAGCCTCTAAGACCGAGTAGAACTCCCTATGACAAGCTGACCACTGTGCTAGGAGGCGTCTCTTCATGTTTGGTGACTCTAATAAAATCTTTGCAAGCATAACGTCGCTGATTTTGACTGCTGGGATCTGAAGTATCTGGAAGTGCTCCTTTAATCGCAAGGATTTCTCTATTGCAACCCTACCGCTACTGACCTTTCTTGCCATAGAGTCGAATTCGTCATTGCAAGTACTACGTCCCAAAAAGACTTCTGAACTGATTTTCTTATTTATCAGACAATTGTTGCATTCCATCGATGAGGCTTGGGCACGCTGTTTCCAGTCATCATTCAGACGCGCCTGAGCCGGACTAAAATTTGCTAATTCAGCCTCTTCAAGCCTTCATCTGAACACACAGACGTCTAAACACACAGTTCATCAACCCTCAAGTATGTCGTTCAGTGACAAAAAATGCAATTAATTGGAATCACATCAGGACAGCCCATAAATTCTCGGTGATGGCTTGACTTAATCCTGTGCCGGGGCCCTTAGCTATAAGGACTGCCCTCACATCAGTATCTAATCGAGCCTCGGACATCGAAGTGGACATCGCAGACTTCTGACAATAATAACTGGTCAACGCTGCAAGACAGACCAGGACCTACGCCATGTAGTCGCCTCATTTCCAATCGCCTCATTAACTCTGACATCCACCAAGACTCTCCCCTTCCCTAGAATCTCCCTCATCCCCCACACCCCAAGCACGCCTCATAAATCAACACCAAAGCACAGCATGTTCAAATTTCGCACATAATTCACTCCACTCGCCGACATAATTCCTCTCGTTTCCTGATGTTTATGCAGAGCCCAACCACAACCTGCCCCTGCCCCCGCCCCCACTCTCGCCCAGCAGCATAACTAATCCCATTCTGCTTCCGGGACTGCGGCGGTGGCACTTCGCAAGTGCCTCGCAACGACACACTCCTCTCGAATTCGATTAACTCGCCTCCGGTGATCCCGAGTGTCCAGAAATAAATGCTCCCATTCCGCGCGGCCACAAGCCCATTGCCGAGCGAAATAAAATCTTCAATTACCCACCAGCCTGTGCTCGCGGAGCAGGATCACGGAGCACCCGCTGAGCCAGCGGGCCACATTTCAACGCGCGAAATTCGATTCGTTAACGTGATCAAAGGGCGAGAGTGACAGGAAAACAATTTATGGGCCGTCCGCCGGGGAGGAGGCGCTTTACAGCCCCATGCGCACACGTCGTAAACCGGGCGGCACTCACATGCGTGCGACAGTACCTGACACAGAGGGTGATTGCATCCAGCTGCACCGAGGGACGGAGGTGCGTTCGCGTCGTCAAAAGGTGAGCGTCGCTCGACCGAATCGGGCGGCTTTATGGAAATCCATAATTTCACGTTCCCCGTGTGCCCGTAGCCGAATTCCGGGACGGGAACGGATGCCACGGGTGCCCGGGTTCATCGAACTGGGAAACGAGTGTGTGCCGCTGATTGACATGTCATTACCGCGAGCGATGACATGAAGCGGAACCGTGCCGGCGGACGTCGGATGGCACTACGGGCTGAGTGCAATGTCAACTGACGGCAGACGATGTCTGGATCCGAGTGTCGCTCGGGGCGGCGTTTGATGTTTTTTGTAATTTTAGACGACGCACAATCCTTCGCGAGAGGGTCCTTTAATTGACAGACGCGACGCACTACACGCACTGATTGCGCGTTGTGGCGTGGGGATGCGGTGGACGTCAAGCTTAGGAATGTCAAATGGGATTGCTTTGATGATGGTGAAGTGGAGAGCTGTGAGCAGCGTCAATGAGTGGGAGGCAGGGACTCTCGATGAGTCGGGCAGCTGACAGGTTGGACTGGGAAAGGAAACGCCTGATGGCACCCCAAGCGGAACATAGTAACGCCTGTGACCATCGCGTCCTCCAGAGGCTTACTCTCATTGACTCCAGCTTAGAACTCAGTTCGGTTGCAGTCAGCTGCTGCTACCTTCTCAAGCCACTGACCACATCCACTGCCAAGAGTGACTCCCATCCACATCGTGTCCAAAAGACAACAGCAAACACCCGTGAACCCTCCGACTGTCGAGGCCTTCCACTGTTTACCTAGAATCAATCATGCAACCGTGCGTCGTATCGCCCGAATCTAATTATAGCTCCCATTCGCCGATAACACGTTAGATACGCCTGGAATGTGTGCCAAACAAGTTATCGCCGCGAGTTCAACGCGCATGCAAAGGCCCCCTCTGACGTGAATTGACGAACAAACAAAGCTCGAGCCCCGCTCTCTGACGAGTACATCTCTTGAGATCCCAGATCCAAGGCTGGCTCGATTAGAAGCGAACATTTTCCCACAATGCCTTGCACAATGGATGCGACTTGATGGGAGCCAACAAAAAGACGGAAAGCCCCTCTCGTTCGCAGCCCGCTGATAAGTGGCTGCGTCCACTCGCCAGCTGACCAGTTTATCGTGCGATATGCTATCTCGGCGCACGGCAATGGGGGCACAGCGCCTTCGTCGTTGCCTATGCAAATGCTGTGCACGCCCGGGACGGCCTGCTTGACACGGATTCGTTTGCGTTCACGACTCGCCCGCCGGATGGTAATTAGTTTGGTAATCTCTTGGATCGGCGCGTTCTGGAGTCGATATTTGTCAACGGCACCTACGTTCAATTTGAATAATGGCGATCGGATTGAATGCGCCCGCTGCGATCGGATGTCGCCGTCTTGAGCGTTCATTTTGGGCATTTGTCTGCGCGGCGATGGCGATCGGATGCAATCGGCGCTCGAGTTGGTGGGAGTTTTATGGCGGCTTTCGTTAGTCGGTCCCATCATCGGGCGGTGAATGATGAGCTTGGTTGGACCCCATGGGGCGCAGATTCGGACTCCCACCTCATCAGTGGATCGATGAAGGTTGGGAGAGCGTCTGCCGGCATGGGTAGACAATGGGACCCCTGGCACTGCTCGGAATTGGAGTTTGTGACTGGAGGCGGAGAGAGATTGGCTGGGTCAGTGAAGGTTTCGATTTCGGCGGTTAAGGTAGTCTCCTTGTGGAACACAGTGGGTACGACGGGTTTAAGTGGTCCACCACCAAGAGCTTGATGAAGGCCGATTCGACACGGGGGGAATGACATCGACTGGGAAGGCCTGCAGCGTCTCGGACGGTGCAAAGTGAGGCAAGGTCTAACGACATTTGCACCAAAAACTTGATCAGACTTAGGAGAGTCTCGAGAAGCGCGCCGATTGGAGGCAAAACTTAGTGTTGGACAGCGACAAGCAACCTGCCCCAGTCCACTTGATCACCACGGACCTTCGTCATTTGGTATCCAACGCAACACTTTTCGCCCCAAATTGTGATGAAATTTCCAAACTTCTTCGAAGTTTCGCTTGGCTCACCTAGAACCTATATCCCACAGGTACTGGGGCGGCATCGTTTGCACTTAACTAATGTTGACAGGAAATTAAAGCTCAGTCATCCGAAGTCAATAAGTACTCTCATCCGACGAACTGCTGCTTTCACTAGGCTTCAAAGATCGGTCTGTCTCGGCTGCGTTGGGGACCTTTACCAGTACCCGTGCCTCTGATCTTGAAGCCCTTCTGAATCTATCTCATAGTGTGCACTCCCAACGCCTCTTTCGCTTAAGTGGTCTTTGGTACAAACTTTGACAGTCTCCTGGATACGCTGTCTGACGCACGAACACCAGTACTCCAGCTGCGATATATGTATATACAAAATGGACTCTCTGTGCACTTAGGACAGGCTCTAGACAGAATCTGTCCCCTGTAGGCGAATCTTTGGGCATCTGTCAAGACCAGGGATGCGTTGGCTGGCAGTCGCCACTAAGACCTTTGTTGGTCCATTGTGATCCCCATATTCAGACAATTACCACTAATCGACAACTCTAGTGATAGTGCCTTCAATTTGATCCCAACGACTGAATCACGTTTAAAACCAGATAAAGCGAATTTACGTAGCTTTCGTTGCGAATCGAACCTGGAATCGCTGTAACCAAGGACAGACACTCAAGCAAAAGCGCCATCCAGGCGTCAGAAAAGCGGGTTCTTGGTGGGCACCTCGTGAATGGACACCTCGTTAGTTAAATTTTGTGTCGGTTTTTCAAGAGGAGGCACATACCCACAACGCCACGGGCCACCCAAACCTCGATGTCGTAGGTTCGATTCCAGCTCTGAGCGACAAAAATAATTTTCACGACCCCACCTCTTTCCAGTTACTGACAATGCTCAAAGAGTATTTCCTGTCTAGAAAAAGCTTCTCAAACTTGGCCGTTCGGAGTCGGCATAAAACTGTAGGTCCCTTCCACTCGTGAGAGAACAATAGCACGCACAACACGAGTGGTTGCTGAGAAGCTAGGCCCTGGCCCTCTACGGGCTGTAGCGCCACTCATATTATTATTATTTTCAAGAGGAAACCTATTCGATCGTACTACACAAACTATGTTTTGAAGAACAGGTGGAATAAGTGGGCTGTTTGTGTCTGTAACGACAGCAAACTTCTACTTAAGGCTTTACTCAACCCTTTAGCCATTTCTAAGGGAATTTTGGAATGCAAGTCTTCTCTGAATTTGATCAGCCCGCCCACCACGGGATCACGGGAAATGATATCACCAACGATCTTGGTAAGCAACTATCAGAGAAGGCTTTATTAGGAGCCGAAGCTGCTTTGGGACTACCTGCGTCCTTGATTGGGGCTCTATTGATTGTTGGGCCTCTCGAGAGCAGTTCCGGAGGAGATATGACTCTTCTGGATGTGGACTAGTCAAGCGCATGCTCCCTAACGTCCATAAGAAATACGCGCCATGCTTGTTAACTTTTGATGGAAAAGTCTGCTAACGACGTAGCGTCGCACCAACCCACCATCGCGAACACCTAAATGTGCTTGGCCTAAACGATGAAACCCTCTGCGACGCCTGCGGATGTCTAGAGGCCGAAGACATTGTAAAGGGTGATTTTGAAATGGGTGATGGTGACAGCTGACTCACGTTTCGTGTTTTGTTTCACTGTCAAACATCTTCGGTTTGGTCTATAATTTAACCACCATGAATGTGTCCTACAAACGAACAACGCTTGCAAATTATTGAATTTTATTATCAAAATGCGTGCTCTGTTAAGAAAGTTCATCGCGCGCTTCTTCTTCATCGACGAAGCTCATTTTTGGCTCAATGGGTACGTAAATAAGCAGAATTGTCGATTTTGGAGTGAATATCAGCCAGAAGCATTGCAAGAGCTACCAATGTGTCCAGAAAAAGTCACAGTTTGGTGTAGTTTATGGGCTGGTGGCATCATTGGACCGTACTTGACGTGAATCGTTGAGCGCTACCGTGAGATGATATCCAACTTGTTTTTGCCCAAAATGCAAGAGCTTGACTTGCATGGCAAGTGGTTTCAACTAGACGGTGCCACATGCCACACAGCACGCGCAACAATGGACTTATTGAGAGGCGAGTTCGGTGAACATTTTATTTCACGTTCGGGACCGGTCAATTGGCCGCCTAGATCGTGCGATTTAACGCCTTTAGACTATTTTTGTGGGGCTATGTTAAAGCTCATGTCTATACAGACAAGCCCGCTTCAATTGACACATTGGAAGACAACATTGAAGCATTTATTCGTGAGATATCGGCCGAAATGTTGGAAAGAGTACGCCAAAATTGGACTAGGCGGATGGACCATTTGAGGCGCAGTCAAGGTCAACATTTATTAAATTATATGGACCGTACTATCGATTCAAATAAAGATTTCGTGCATTTGTCTGAATTTTATGCGTTTTTTAAGCTTTCCTATAGCTTTGAAAAAATCACCCTTGTGGCAACCCTGCTCTGAAAATTCTCTCTCTCTCTCTATACCGTAAAAACGATGTTTACTGACATTATGCTTATCGTGTTGCAACTGGCGAGAAGTTAGTTCTCCCTGGACCGGCACACAAGACACGCGAATAAAGAAAAAATAATTGTAAAGTAGATAAAGTGTGTTACTTTTATTTTATTTTCCGCCTACAAATCAGAAGTGGGATTGGACAACGAAGTGACGAGAACGTAACATTAAATTAAATAAAATAATAATATATATACGCTACATACAAAAAAAAAAAAAAAAAACAAAAAATATGCAAAGTGAACGGTTTGAGCAATATACAGTTCCCCAGCTAAAAAATTGGCTTGATTGTTTGGGGAAAAAATCGTCCGGCAACAAGTCAACGCTGATTTTACGCCTCACCGAAATTCCGTCCGAGGAAAGAGGACAGTGCCCAGCAATGAAAGGTGGTGAACGGGGCTCTTTGCGGACGCCGAATAACGGAAAGGGTGATGCCGGCGACGATGATGTTTGCGGTGGTGCTAACAAACGGGATGACGATGAAAGAAACGAAGACAGAATAAATGAAGAAGGAAATGAAGGAGATGAAGGAGAACGAGAGGACGACGAAAGAGACGATGATAGTGATGCGGTAGAAAACGAAGGAGTGCAAATGAGAGGAAAACGAGCGATGAGCCTAAAGTTAATGAAAAAAGAAATGGAGCTTTTGAAGAAAGAGATGGAGTTACAACGAAGGGAACTTACATTACTGAAGAGAGAAAGAGAGTGCGAGAAAAATAGACGTGATGGAAAGCAAAACAGAGGGGACGATGAAACGTCACATAATAATGAGTGTAACACCAACAAAATATCCATGGCAAAGGAGTTGGTCTCCGAATATTTTGGCGAAGGAGATAACTTTCTCTTATGGGAATCCCAAATCAGAAGCGTACGAAGGTACTTCAATTTGGACGACAGCAACACACGTGCTTTGATCGCGTCAAAATTAAAGGGACGAGCACTAAAATGGCTCTTATCGAGGGCAGACGTCGCTACTGTTTCGATTGAGTGCCTGCTGAACGACATGAAACACCTGTTCGAGGGTTACACTAGCAAGCTCGCTATTCGTCGGGAATTCGAAGCTAGGAAATGGAGCGTAAGTGAAACGTTCCAAAATTACTTCCACGATAAACTCACACTCGCCAACAAAATAAAATTCGGGGACGATGAACTTGTGGAGTACGTTATCGAGGGAATACCCAACTCTCAACTGCGAGCACAAGCCAAAATGCATCGCTTCACTCACTGCACTCAGCTAATGGAAGCGTTTTGTGATGTTTCACTGCCGAGACAAGCTCCCTCATCTGCCATCGAAAATAATGATTGGAGACCCACCAGACGATGCTACAACTGTAACGCGCTGGGACATATTGCAGCGGAGTGCCGAAAGTCACGAAGAGAGATCGGGGCATGTCATGCGTGCGGACTACAAGGACACTATGCTGCAGATTGCAAAAAAAACAAGACGAAGGGGATGATTCACCAAGTACAGGAAGGGGAAGAAAACGAATTCGTAAGACAATTATCTATACATTTCGAATCAAATAATAACAGTACAATTTTAGTAGATTGCCTAATTGACACGGGAAGCCCCATCAGTTTCATCCGTTCGAAGTACGTTGCTGATTCTTTTGAAGTTATTAATAAAAATGTAATGAATTACCATGGAATAAACGGAACTAAGTTAGTTATTTTTGGAAAAATATGCATTAAAGTTTTATTAGAAGGTGAATATGTTTCGCTGAAAATATGTGTAGTGTCGGACGAAACGATGGCGCATCCCGTGGTCTTGGGCAGGGATTTCATATCTAAAGCTAGGTTAAGTTTACAAAAGAGAGATGAATTGAAAGTAAATAATAATGAAACTGAAATTGGTAATAAGCTAAACGTTGAGAATGAAAATGTTTGTCAGAATGTTAAGCTATGGAAAAATGAAATGTATAAATTCGATTTGATGGAAGTTGAATGTGGTAAAGTAGAAATAGAAATAGGCGACGATTTGGATTTCAGAACAAAAGAGAGTATAGTTAATATGTTTAACCGGTGTTATGTAAACTGTAAGCGTCCCGATTTGCCAGATGTGAAATACGAAATGGCGATAGTATTGACCGACGAGAAGCCCTTTCACTGCACCCCGAGGAGGTTGTCTTATTTCGAAAAAAATAAGCTCCAGGAAACGATTGAAGACCTGTTAGAAAGGAAGATTATTAGGCCTAGTGAGTCCGAGTATGCCTCGCCGGTTGTGTTCGCTAAGAAGAAGACAGGGGAGTTACGGTTTTGTATTGACTACCGCGTGTTGAACAGAATGACAGTCCGGGATAATTACCCTATACCACTGATCGACGATCTTCTGGATGGGTTGGCAAACAAAAGTATTTTTACTTTGCTGGATCTCAAAAGTGCGTTCCATCACGTGTATGTGAAAGAGAGTTCAATTAAATTCACTGCTTTCGTGACGCCGACAGGCCAGTATGAGTTCCTTAGAATGCCATTTGGCTTAAAAAATGCACCATCAGCATTTCAACGATTCATTTATAAAATCTTTGCCGACCTCATTACAGAAGGAAAGGTAGGTATATACCTGGATGACATAATGATCGCCACATGCACTGTAGAGGAACATGTGTTGACTTTAGAGGAAGTGTTGGGTAGGCTGGTTAGGAATAAACTTGAGTTGAGGATGGACAAATGTAAATTTTTACAGGCCGAGGTGAAGTACTTGGGATACACGGTGTCGAAGGAGGGCATACGCCCGAATGAAAAAGGGATCGAATCAATAGCTGATTTTCCCGTTCCTCACAATGCCAAGGCGGTCCATAGCTTTCTAGGGTTGTGTTCCTATTTTAGGAGGTTCGTTAAAGATTTTTCTGTGATTGCAAAACCTTTGTATAATCTTATAAGAAAAGACGCAAAGTTCGACTTTGGCGAAAAGGAACTAGAAAGCTTTCAACTTTTAAAACAGAAGTTAGTGGAAGCCCCAATATTGTCCATTTATGATCCTCGTGACGAGACGGAATTGCATTGCGATGCCAGCGCGATAGGGTTCGGTGCTATACTAATGCAAAAAAAGTCTGATGGGAAGTTTCACCCTATATTCTATTTCTCTAAAAGAACAACAGACTGCGAAGCAAAGTATCACAGCTTCGAGCTGGAGACGCTGGCGATAATATACGCTCTCGAGCGCTTTAGGATATATTTGCAAGGGATTAAATTTAAGATCGTTACGGATTGTAACTCCTTGACCTTAACCCTGAGTAAAAAGGAGATTAACCCTCGAATAGCTCGTTGGGTTTTACAGCTGCAAAACTACGATTATTCATTAGAGCATCGAAACGGGATTAGGATGCAGCATGTGGACGCGTTAAGTCGGGCAACGAATATCTTGGTGCTAGAGGGGAATACCCTCGAACAAAATCTTTCAATATGTCAGTATAGAGATAAGGCTATTTGCAAAATCCGCAACCAGTTAGAGTTATCGGAAAGCAAGCTCTATGAGATGCATAGTGGGTTGGTTTATAGGAAAACCAAAAACAATATTCTCTTTTATGTCCCGGAGGACATGGAAAATCAGGTGTTGTCAAAATATCACGATGAGCTGGGTCACATCGGTCGTGACAAAGTACTCGATGCTATAAGTAAAACGTACTGGTTCCCGCAAATGAAAGCGAAGATAGGGTTGTACATAGATAACTGTTTAAAGCGTATAGCGTTCTCTCCGAAGTTCGGTAAGCGGGAGGGTATGATGAATAATATTCCTAAAGGCAACATGCCGTTCGAAACCATACACGTCGACCACTTTGGCCCAGTTTCGTTAGCCCGATCTAAGAAGAAATACGTTCTCTTGGTGGTGGATGCGTTTACGAAATTCGTAAGATTATTCCCCACACGCTCTACTTGCACTAGAGAGGTGATACGGCACCTGAAAGCTTATTACCAGGCGTATAGTCGGCCAAAGGTCCTGATTTCTGATAGGGGGAGTAGCTTCACGTCAAAAGATTTTGAAGTATTTCTTGAGGAGAGTAACGTCCAGCATGTCAAAATCGCAACGGGTTCTCCCCAAGCTAATGGGCAAGTAGAGAGAATAAACAGGAGCTTGGGTCCGATGATAGCCAAGTTGGCGGACGGGAATCCTAAAGCAAGTCTTGACGATATATTGCCGAGTGCCGAGTTCTCTATGAACAATACACTACATCGTAGCATAGGCGTCACGCCGAGCCAGCTTCTGTTCGGAGTGAAGCAAAGAGGGAAGGTCATTGACTTCCTTGGCGATATTAAGACAGACGAGGTCACAGGATTACAATAAGAAAATGGTGGATGAGAACAGGAAAGCGGCGAGGAAGTACAAAGTTGGAGATTATGTCATGGTTAAGAATTTTATTAGTACACAGGGTGTATCAAAGAAGATAGTGCCGAAATTTAAAGGGCCTTATAGAATAGAAAGGGTGCTCGAGAACGATAGGTATTTAGTACAGGATGTAGAGGGATTCCAGATAAGTCAGATTCCGTATAGGGGTGTGTGGGAAGTGGCAAACCTAAAACCGTGGTATAGGGGTATGCGTCGGTAGTTCACAGAAGTAATCGGGACGATTACGGGTCAGGATGGCCGAGTTGTGGCAACCCTGCTCTGAAAATTCTCTCTCTCTTTCTATACCGTAAAAACGATGTTTACTGACATTATGCTTATCGTGTTGCAACTGGCGAGAAGTTAGTTCTCCCTGGACCGGCACACAAGACACGCGAATAAAGAAAAAATAATTGTAAAGTAGATAAAGTGTGTTACTTTTATTTTATTTTCCGCCTACACCCTTTAGATCATTTGTTTCGCCGCTGTCCCGCCTTTGCTCCGATCAGGCTGCAGTTGCGGCGTTTACAGTGAGAGCAGATGATATAGGCTCCTCATTACAGAAATGTCGGCTGGTATACCTCTGAACGTCTGAAAGACAAGGTTGCATGCGAATCTCAGGAGGGCCCGTATAGTGCTCCAGTGGTAGAAACCTGAGGTAAAAAAAATCCATCGAAGGATCTTGGAGTTGCCTGTTCATACGCAGTGTGATCAGATAAGAACGATAGGAAAAGAAATGTAAACAAAGCAACGGCGGGGGTGACAGAGAATTGAGTTGGCTTTGTTTTGAAGCTAGTGGTGGCCCGTGGCGTTGTGGTTATGTGCGTCGCTCCCAACCTTAACGTCGTAGGTTCGATTCCTGCTCTGTGTGAGGAAAACAATTTTCACGGCCCCACGTCTTTCGAGTCACTGAAAATGCTCAAAAAGTATTTTCTGTCTAGAGAAAGCTACTGAAACTAACTTGGCCGCTCGGATTCGGTATAAACCTGTAGGTCCCTTCCGCTAGTGAAACAACATCAGCACGCACCACGAGTGGTTGCTGAGAAGCTAGGCCCTGGCCCCTACGGGCTGTAGCGCCACCCATATTTTATATATTTGTTTTGAAGCTACGATCATGCCATTATGTAGCATCATTTAAACGGGTGTCGCGGCTTTTATGGCAGTGTGAGCGGTCCGTGGAATTCTTGACGACACGACCAAACATGGGCGGCGTTATTTCGGCAAAAGTGTTGCGAATGCCGTCCTCAAAGTCATCCAAAGTGGTTGGCTTGTTAGCGTGGTCTAGGGCTTCATTTGGGTTAAGAGAAGTTATTGGAGTCATTGTGGGATAAGGACGGCTGCTTGATTTTTTTGTCAAAATTCTGATGTCCAGACGATATTTCCAGCGACCTCATGGAATTGTTTATCGTCGTCTGGTTGCAATTATTGTGTTAGAGCACGGATGAAAGTTCACATCCAGTCGCAAAATAGAGTGAGCTGACTGATGAATCCCTGACGATGGTCAAACGACGATTCGTCTTACGCCTTGGCTTTAGCTTCTGCAACAGCCACTCGTACTGTGAGTATTGTTGTTCTTTCTCAAGAGCGAGCAGTCACAGCTTTACTCCGACTCCGAATGACGAAGTTTCCGAAGCTTCAACTCGAAAGAAGCACTCGGACATCCTGCCCGCTATGACACGGTCAAACCAATGTTTCCCACCTTATTTTAAAGACCTCACCAACACCTCCAGTTTGAGGCTCTCAGGCCATTTATGCACTTCTGTCAACTAGTTGAAGCTGCTCACATCGACATCGGAACACCCTAAGCTCGAATTTCATCTCAAGCTCCTTAGCCTCTGTTCCACAAAACAAAGACCTCCCATGTGTCCTTCACTGGTGACGCACAGTCAACCATGCACCCAGAGTCGACCTACTTGCCCGTAAGCCATGCAGGATGTTTGCAAAATAAACCGCTCCCTCCTGATCCGCTTACGGCTGGTTGCCCAAATTCCTTTCACTTGACCTCATTCATCGACTTCGGATGGATTTATGACAAGCATCCCGTGGCCACCATCTGCCTCCTCGTCGGACGTGTGCCACACCCTCGCATCCTCTTGAAAATTTAATTTTTTTTCCCAGCCATCCACTGGGTCACACCGGGTGCTCCTCAACCGGTGATCTTTACCCTCGTTCCTCTGCTCATCCGTTGGGGACACTCTTGCCTGGCGCAGCCCACTTCGACACCCTGACCCCGGCTAATAAACTCGTCAGCAGCGTGTGCGTCCGAGCCCTCTGGATGCGAATCTCAGGAGGGGCCCGCATGTTTTATTCGCTTGTTATCGCTCATAAATTCATTCGCTGGACACGCACGCATGTGTGTCCGCTGCTTGCCATGGCCACAGATAAAGTGACGCACAACTCCGAAGCCCCCCATGCCCCGGCAATCGGATGCGATAAGGACTCCGGGACGGCGGAAGTGCTGCTAAAGTATGATTCATTGAATGTTGTCGGGGAGTCGGTGAGCTGTAGGTGTAATGTAATTCAGTGGGGGATTTCGCAATAATCATGTTGGCTTGGTCCCCAGACGTTCGGTGCGCTGCTGGTGGTTGGTTGCGCGAGTTTCGTCGATGCCATCCGCGTCGCATATGCGACCAATGTCAGGGTTCGTTGCGAGACGCCGGTGGGGGAGGGCACTGTTTAATGACTCTAACTGCACTAAAAATGATTTATTTTCCGCGCTCGGTTAAGCCTAGCCAGCGGCAAGAGATAGGGCGGGTTTCCTGCCGCGCGTACTGGTCCCAGCGGTACGGTTTTGTCTAATGAATGCCCATCTGCAGCCGATCCGCTGAATCAATGTTTAGGAGTTTTGTCACGCATTGAACTGGCGCAGGAACAGACGAGGGACTGGCGGTGTTTTTCCGGAGTGCTTACAGGAGGTTAGTGGCGCGTTTGTGGGCAGGTTGGAGGCACGTTTGAACCCGAAGCGGGTGAGGACGGAATGAAGTGATTATGGACAGGCCACCTAGAGACCCTTTCCATGCATCGCCCGCAATTCCACCGATTCACATGCAAGAAGTGAGCGTTCGAGAGTCGTGCCTGGTCCGGGCTCAAGCCTCCGATCGAATCATAGTTCACGCCACAGCAAGTGTCTGTTCGAGGCTGTCAACTCGTCGTCGTCGCAGCACGAACGCAAGCCGCATTCGTTCCGCCGTCGACGAGATTCAATTCCGCTCCACGGCCAAATCGAGGCCAATCGGTGTCAATCTTGTTCAACAAACCAACAAACCCCACCCAGCTTTCGGAGCCACTTTAGGTGGCGGACAACGAAACCATTTCATCGCGGCCAACCGATCGAGTCCACCACTAGACCAGCAGCCGCACAACTTCTGGTTCAAGAGTGATTAATTTAAATTGGAGCCACTGGCCGGCTACCGCCCCACCACCCCATGACCACCTGAGCATGTTTCCAAAAACTCAATCAAGCGAGTCAAATCGATGCACAATGCCGCAGCAGCACACAATCATGGGCAACGAGGAAACCACGAATGGACAAGTATTCCTCCAGCTCCCCCGTCCGTGGCATTGTCATGCAACGAGACAAACGTTTTCAATAAATAACAACGAAGCAAAACCCACCCAAGTGGTTGACCGGTTCTGCCGCTCGATTGTCTGTGTGCGGCCAGCGAGTCCAATTTAAATGTCAAATCGGCTGGCCGTGCAGGATCAGGACGAGAACAAGGCCAATGATGCGATCGGCGGGCCACCCAACGTCGGCACAGATTCGCCGGGAGGACGCGCCGCGCCCTCAGCGCCATGAGAGGAACGTGCAAAGGCAGGCGACGCGACGTATCTCCGGTCAGCGCATTCGGAATGCACGCCGGGCAGCCGACGAGCTGCGTACCTTATGCCGAAGCGAAGGTGCACCTCTCTCCGGATACAGGAGTATCTGGATGTCATATTAATGACCGGCTCCGGGGGCCACCGGAATGTGTGACGTTGTGTGACTGGCGGGCAGCGCATGACGGCCGGCTCTAATGCACTCCGGGCACGTGAATTGACTTCCTTTAATGTGTGTGCCCCAGTGGACGGTGCGCTTGTGTGCGCCTAGGCCCGGCGGAGTTGAGTTATGCACTCGAGTCGGTTTTTCGAACGTGTGCACATATGGCGCTGCGTTCGCCGTTGGCATGTCGTTTTTGTGTCTTTTTCGCCTGGCCGCTGGGGCGAGCTTCTTTATTGTCAGTTCCGTTCTAGGCTGGCAGCCAGTGCGCCCTGAGATCGGGCGTAGAGCATGTGTGACAAGGGGCATTGTTAGGCAGACAACATCGGCGGAGTCGACGGTGTGAGCATTAAACGCCGGCGGGTGTCAATCATGGTTTGAGCGTCAACCAGTTGGAGTGGGCGGCAGACTGAAGGGGAAGTGGCTAAGCTTTGATTTCCTGTCGCATGGAAATAGTGCGACAACCAGTTGCTCTGTGGGTGGAGTTGTGGCCTGCTTTGGCTCTGTCACGGGGGAACCCCAAGCTCGGGGGGTTTCTGTGGTCATGGATGAGCTGTCGGCGGGTGAATCAAGTGTGATTCCTTATCGGGGATTGAGTCAGAGTCTGTGGGGAGCTGACTGCGGTTTGTCTTCGCTCAGACAGCGACTTAAGCATAATTTTAGATAAATGGCTGCGCACTTCAGTCAGTCAGAAGTGCTCTGAGAATTAAAAAAAGTCATGTTAACTGGCACAAGAGTTCAATGGCTGGCGCTAGCAACGACACGATTGCATGCGGTTGCGTGAACTGAAATGGAATACCTTAGGGAGGATGATTGTGACCGCTACTTTTTTAAAGGGGCTTCAAAGACCTGTTACGGGAAATGCGAATTTCGCTGCGCTGTCGTGGCAGTAGTCGACGGGTGGGATTGGGAGGAGGTCGGCGGCTCATAACGAGAGCGGCTGATACAGTCTGTTGAAGACATCTGCATTTTCTCACCTCTTCAAGAAGTCCCAAGAGGCACTAAGAAAGGAAGCCCAACTAGCGTTCAATGACCACGATGTAGTCAATGCCAACAAATCGACCGAACGGCGCATGAGAACCACAGCATCGGACCTTCTAACAACGAAGACTGTCTGATTTTGTTGATGAAGTGCCTGTGAGGCATGCTTGTCGAATACGGTGACACTACGCTGGGTTCTGACAGGCATGGCCGACGCTGATCAGAAAGAGATTATCATCATTGCTCGGCCTTAATCGAACGAAAGTGCGCGTGGCCTCCTTACAAGGCACAGGGTCATAGCTGCACATTCGTTGCTAAAATAGGACATGTTCAACATCTGCTGTGTGAATGCCCAGACTTGGCAACGGAAAAGACGGGCTAAATAGGGCTGAGATGAAAGACCCCTTTGAAGTTCATATCTGGATCCAAATGGCAGGCCAGTCAGGTAAGGTAACTCATGTTCATTATGCCTTGGGCTCTTGTATAAGGTTTTCGAATAGACTTGACAGTTTTGATTTTAATCTGTGAAGGCACTAATCATCGAGCTGTCACTGTCAATTTATTCAGAAAACTCAACATTTTCATCTTGATAAAGTACAGGACCGAACAACGTCTGCAGATTTTCTACCTCGGTGACAGCAACTTTAA
This sequence comes from Eristalis arbustorum, assembly GCA_916610145.1. NCBI lineage: Eukaryota > Metazoa > Arthropoda > Insecta > Diptera > Syrphidae > Eristalis > Eristalis arbustorum. The sequence continues at coordinate 25,410,302 of OU744319.1, forward strand.
GAGTGTGAACGCAATTTGTTGGTCCTAGCTCTCGCCCTAGTAGACAGGCAATAACAAGTTTAGTGCACAAACTTGAGTCTACATATTCGTTGTGTGATGTTGTCGTGTCAATGAGACAACGGTTTGGTCGAAGTGTCGAAAAGATCGCAACCATTCAGGCGTCCATAGCAAATGCTTCCAATGCCGCCAATTCCACGGTATTCTCAAGTAGAGGCATCGTTCAGACCACATTATGGGGTATTTTGCGTAAGGAGCCATACAACTGACTCAAATATTGAAGCCGATGGATCATTTGAAGCTACAGACGCTTTTTTAAGAACAACGTTGTGGTGGCCCGTGAAGTTGTGGGTATGTGCGTTGACACCAACTTCGACGTTGTAGATTCGTTTCCTGCTCTGTGCGACAAAAATAGTTTCTCCACTTTTTTCGAGTCACTGACATTGCTCAAAGAGTACTTTCTGTCTAGAAAAAGGTTCTCAAACTTGGCCGTTCGGAGTCGACATCAAACTGTAGGTCCCTTCAACTCGTGAGAGAACAATAGCACGCACAACATGAGTGGTTGCTGAGAAGCTAGGCCCTGGCTCTCCACAGGCTGTTGCGCCACCAATATATATATATATTGTCAAGTCAAGTCCTTATTGAAAGCCTTTTATTTAACCATGAGACCTCTTCTTATGAAAACCATCCACTTTCCTTTAGGAACTTCGTGAAGTTTTTTAGTTGTATGTACATCACACAAGTCGTCCATCCCTACAAAGAAGTTGCTACCAAATACCGTCAAATTTTCGTAACTCGATATATCACTTTCCAGGAAAAGAATTCGAGTTATCGAAGTTCGGTCTTAAATAAATTCTACCTCTCAAATCTGCGGCTTCTACAGAAGTCATTGTGTGGTGCGTTCAGTCGTGGTGCGCGAGTGCCTGTAGTACAGTGGCCAGTAAGAACTCATGTAAGCGTTTACACTTCCTTGTGACTAAGGTTGATCAGTGGTGTAGATCTCTTTTTGCTTAGCGTCGTCTATAAGGTCCTTCCTGTGAGTCCATTTCTCCCAGCGAGTTCTGGCTACATCAAGAGCTTCGTCCGCTAGTTTCCTCCTTTGTAAGCTGAGCGGTATGTGTGCGTAATGGATTGACCGAGTTGCTCAGATCCATTTTTGGCTATTCTGTCCGTTTTTTGGTTGCTTTGGATGTCAGTATGCCTGGCACCCACCAAGGGGCCACCACGTTTGCCAACAAGACTAAGAACAGGTCCCACTTTGGTCCCGACACATTGGACTCTAGAGAGATAATAGGATGGAACATAGGACCATCCATTTGCTCAAATAAATAATTAACTAAAGTACCGCAAGGAAGATTTCTTGGTCCCGAACTTTTTCTCGTTTTACAAATACTACAGGGTAACTGAAGATGGAAACGGAGGATCACGTTGGCCAACCGCTGCATTTTCGCACTCGGAAGGCCACTGAGGAATAAAGCCATCTCTCGAAGAACCAAGATATCTCTGCATAAGACCTTGACAGTCCCAATCCTGCTGTATGGCGCAGAAGCATGGACACAAACTACAGTGGACGAGGATATTTGCGTCTTCGAGGGAAAACTCCTTCGAATTATCTTCGGTCCGTATGTACGGATGGTGTTTGGAGGAGGAGACTGAACGGCGAGCTGTACAGCGACATCGACTTGGTCAAACGAGTTCGAATATCTCGTCACAGATGGCTAGGTCACGTCGACCGAATGGACACCAATGCTCCGACCCGGAAAGTCTTCGACTCCGACCCCGAGGGACAATGCGGGAAAGGAAGACCACGCCTACGGTGGCCCACGCAGCTAGAAGGGAACCTGCAAAACTTGAACGAGCGTGGCTGGATGCAACTAGCACAAGACCAGGTTAGATGGAGAGGCATGTTGGCTGAGGCCCAGGGCTACCCCGGACTGTAGCGCCAGCCAAAGAAGAAGAACTGAAGGCAACTAGGAACTTTTTCTGACGATACAGGCACTCGCGTCGCATAAAAAGACGTAGGTGTCAAAAATAAATATGGACGAGCTTGAGATCTGGTACACGAATGTACACAAATCTGGTGAATCGGGCTTAATGAAGAAGAATGAATATTTTTCCTAGTAGGCATACGTTACGCAGTAACCCACCCACGAAATAGTGGTTCATTCTGTCATGAAAAGAGTGCATGCAAGTCGCGACCAGGCCTCCTCTCCACTTCTTCACCGAGGGTATGTCCCACCCTGCGCCATAAGCATGTCCCCCGTCTGGTCAAGCTGAAGTGAATCCCCGTCCTCACTGGTCGACGCCATCTCCCCGATAATGATCCCTTCTCCGTCTCATCTAGTGATAACCGCACATTATCCCTTATTCGCCACTAATGCCATCCAATTAAATTCCAAATGTTCCTAGACTCGTCAGGCAAATTGAGTTCCTGTTTCTAAACTTGTTTGTCCCCCACCCACTCCCGAGTCAATTTGACGGTCGATTCATCTAACAAATCCTCTACACAATCAAATCCCTTATAACGTGGTTATTACATGCTCAGCTACACATGCACTACATCAGGCAGCGAAGCCAGCCATCCCACATGTCAAATGACTGCCAAGTGAGATTAGTTCGCATGGCATACCATACCAGCCACCAGTCCACCCCCCCAGTCAATCCCCAATGCAGGGAAGATGTGTGAAAATTCCTCAGATTGTCATCTCTCGGTAGCAGGCAACGTATCGCCACTAATTCCACACTCCAACTCCAGTTGTGCCACCAAAGTGTCTGCTGTATGCGCATTTTGGGCTCTCTCTCCCCCTCCCCCTCGACAGTCCCCCCACCCAGAAACTATTCATCTGACACGACACACAACAGAGTCACAGCATAATGCCGACTAATTATAGCCCGACACACACACACCCACCAGCACACCAGTTGTACACACCCGAACACGAAGCGCAGGGGCATGAACCCGGTTCCCAGCAGTCTCCCAGACCCGACTCGGCACCCACACCGCCGGCGAACGAAACATTTTAATTACTAGTGTTCGTTCTCGTTTTATTCCGTTGTTGTTGCAAGAATCCGTGTGTATCTCGAGAGGGAAGCCAGTGTTGTTTATCTGGGCACGACAACCGAGAGGTCTTAGAAGGATTCCCGACCGCCAATGGTTTACGAGTGCCAAGCACACTCGATGGCACGGCCAAGCTGCCGATTCAATTGAGTGGCTTTGGGTGACAGTTATCCGGAAAAATGACACAGACACAGAGCGAGCCGCAGGAAGCCTTCCCTTTTATTGTCGCAATAAAAGGCGGCCCACCGCCCCGCCGGGGAAAGTGTAATAAAAACATTCCCTGCCGCCGCCTCGGACCGGAATTCCTTCAGTTGGCACGTCATTCGTCCCGCAGCGTCGCGCCGTCTCGGGCAAAGTGCAAAGCGTCGGATTAAAAGTGTCTACTGCGAGTGAGGTTAAGGAACTGCCTCTCGGCCGGCGGCGGAAGTTCAGCGGAACTTGCTCTTCTGTGTGTCGCTGTGTGACAGGGCTTTGGGCGATTGGACTCCTCCAAAGCGATCAAATGGGCAGTCAGTCTCATTAGCGTTTGTTTTCCCTGAAAATTCCGCCGTTCATTTGTGGTCCCTCTGCCGACATGACGAAAATAACAGCACTGGCGGGCTGCAGATGGGGGTAAGGCCATGCGAATGCAGGCGCGCACTGCAGGAGGGAGTCGCGTCGCGTGACTCTGTGGTTTAGAATTTTAAAATAGTTTTGCGCTCCTCTGCGACAGGCATTCATTGGCGGGCATCTGCGAGATGCTCGCTGGTGATTGCGAAATTTGCAAAATTGTTGCAGCGCGGCCCGCTCAAGGTCTGGGTGAGAGATGAGAGGGATTTGGAGGCTGGCTGCTTGGCTGGGGTATTTTTAGTCGCCGCATTCCGCGCGGCTTCACCTGATGTGCCCGTTTGACATTTACTCAAGCGAGTGAGGCGCGAGAGAAGGTTTGTCGCGCTGGATGGTGTGCGGTGAGATTTGTGATGGATGCGTGGCGGCGGGGAAGTTGGGAGTCGTGAGGAATTGACTGTCGTTGGTATACATCATCGGAATTCAAAGGGCGATCAATTTGAGGAGGACTTGACTAGTGCTGGACCAAAGCTTGAGGTGAGAGCGACCGAGGATCCAGGGGAATTCACTGAGATTTATCAAGCTGTAGATCAGGTGTCTCTATAGGTGAACCCTAACCCGTGGAACAACGACCGAGAGGACGCTCGAAACTGGGAGAAACTAGTCAGAGATCGCGATAGTTGGGGAGGCTTCTTGGTTGCGGTCAAGATCCACCCTGAACTATGGAAGATCAGTTGTCTCGTCTCGTCACACATGGTAGCAGTGTTGCATATGTAGTAACCTGTAACATTCCACGGCAATTGAGGAACAGGCGAAACGAGCTGGTCTAAGGGTCAATGAGGACAAGACAAAATATATGCTCTAGAGCAAAAAACGATCCGCCGCACACCATCTAATCCAAAACTTCACAATCGACAGCTAAAGGAGTTTGTCTACTCCGTAGTGGAGATCCGACGTAGAATCGCCCATGGCAACCGATGCTACTTCGGTCTGTCAAAACAACTGGGCTCGAAACTCCTGACTCGAGGGACCAAAGTCATCCTCTACAAAACCCTTATTCTGCCAGTCCTACTTTATGGAGCCGAAAGCTGGACATTAAGTAAGACTGCAGAGCTGATTCTTGGTGCCTTCGAAAGAAAAATTATGCGTCGGATATACGGTCCCGTCTGCGATGATGGTGAATGGAGGAGAAGACGAGGATGTGGCTGAACAAGGATGTGGATGTAGTCCGGAAGGCAAAAATCCGTCGACTGCACTGACTCGGCCACATCGAGCGAATGGACAACAACGCTCCAGCAAGGAGGGTCTTCGAATCCGAGCATCCTGGTTCGAGAAGGAGAGGAAGACCGACCATCCGGTACAAAGACCAAGTCATCGCGGATGTAAGACAGCTTGGAAGCAGTGTACCCAGGACCGTCAACGATGGAAGGCAATTGCTCAGGATCGGATTCTTTATGGTTCGTCTGCCTGATAAGTAAGTAAGTGTAACATTCCACGCAACCTTCACTTGAAGCCGACCAGCATGCCACCAGCAAGCCTGTACCAAGAACAGCTCCATGAAAGGAAGGCAAATCGCTGCCGCAATGATTTGAGTCAAGTCAAGGACTGATTCTATTTTCCAAAACGCTTTCCATTTATACTCTCACACTCACATAATGTATCGAGCGCCACTCGACGCTTTGAGGCAGCAGTACGTTTTTCGTACTGTGTGCTTGCATGGGATCACACTACAAATCAATCCATTTAACTGCCGTCTCCAAATGTTGAGCTTCAAGTCGTGGACGACGGCACGAACAAGTCATCAAGGAATAGTGTCCGTCACCCAAAATGCAAAATTTTCGACGCATTAACCGCAAGGCAACTGAACACTGAAAAGCAATGTCTATGAGATTACGCGCTCTTGGAAGGCGTTCAATTCATCTCGTGGTTTCAAAGGAACGAGAAATGGCTGTAAAAGAGGAAAGACTCGAATCGATTGACAAGTTACGCTGCGAGGTACGCATGTTCTCTCCAGAAGAACGGTAGCAGTCTTTACGAGCACTGAACAAGCTTCAGGTTGCCCAGAGCCACCACAAAACCTGTAGGTCCCTTCTAGAGCTTTGAATGCTTGAACAACCAGTTATTTCCATGTGTTCAGTACTACCAATGTACGTGTCTCACAGCATAACCATGCACGTGATTAGTTCTATATAGACCTGAAATCAATACCCGGGATGACGTGGACGTTCTAAATACACGTGAACAGGTACAACGAAGATGAGGTTCTGTTCTGGAAATAGAGCGTTTAATTGTATTGTGGTACCGTGGCCCATGGCGTTGTGGGTATGTGCGTCGACCCCAACCTCGACGTCGTAGGTTCAAACCCATAAAACATAAAATTTTTGCGTGGTACAAGTGCGTATCGAAAAAGGACACATTTACAAAATTACCATCACCATCATTAGATGCACCCAGAGATCAAGTAAAGGATTTTCGTCTTAATTTTTTAGGAAGGATTAAATAATAACTATTTATTGTGTTGTCGCGAAATTAATTCACGGATTATTTCACGTACATCATGTGAACACGGTTCCACGTGAAATCGTAGATTCTAGCGCCTTCGTGAAACGAGAAAGCTGAAGAAACCAGGATATCGATGAGTTAAAATCAATGCGAATGGATGTCAGCCTCAGCATACGTCATTTTCGTACAAATGCCTCTACAGTCCGAGGTGAACCTGGAATTCAACCAACTTCAATCTTCTCGAGCTCTCAAGATGAATTGCTAGCCTTTCCTAGCTCCTCGAGACCCACCCTCACTATAGCATCTCCTTTAGAAATGTCTTTGAACTCTCATTCTCAAGTCGAGGGTTCCCTACAAGAAATCCATCAAAGGCTTGTGGAATCGCGAATATGCACTATACACAGCAAGACTCACGGGTGCGGAATCCGTGGAGAAGCTGACGATCCAGTCATATTATGCACAATCCCTTCAAGGCGTCTCAAACGTACCCCGGAACGGTGTCTGAAAGGATTCTTCAAAGGCTTGGTCGAGACATTCGAATAGAGACACGGGCAGGTAACCCCTATTTCTTAGGACCAGCGCCGGTGTTCACATCCACGAAGGGGCTACCGAGGAGGTGTACACGCGAATCCCATTCGACCACTGCTGCATCAGTTGGAAGATGGAATAAACGAACGTTGCTGTAAACTAGGATCGAACACGTTAGTCCTGTAGCTGCATGTCACCCTAAACTTGAGTACAACGCTCCTAACTGGTCTCGTGCCCCCAAGACCATGCTGCACCTACCACATGAAACTGAGAGGACTCGCTCGAACGTCGACGTACTATGTCTTCTTTGTTCATGATTTGTCGCTTTTTTAAATGAGGTAGCCAATTACATACCTCCTTGCCATGTATTCACCCACAATACACGTCTCAGCAGGAAGGAGTATCAGTTTACTCATAAGCCTGCTTTCAGACGCACAGTTAAATTTAGAGCCTCGTTTTTCAGCGGCACTGCACGAATGTGGAATGCTCTTAACAGCCTACAGACTACAATTCGCAGATATTTAAAATATGTGCATAGGCACCTTTTTTCTCTCTCTCCGTTTCTCTGTCTCCCTCTCTGTTTCTCTCTCTCTCTCTCTCTCTCTCTCTCTCTCTCCCTCTCCCTCTCCCTCTCCCTCTCACTCTCTCTTTCTCCCTCTATCCATTCACCGGGTTGTGTCTTGACCCCGGACAATTAAAGGCATTAACAACCCCTGAGCACGCTCAAATTATAAAACAAAAATCTGACTAGACCCGGGTTCGTTTCCCTAAAGACTCAAGAGTGTCCGGGGGGCCTGCTTATGTTCATCCTTGAGCCAGGCCTTTCAAGCCATGAGTTAAGCAACTTGTCTGTAGGAACCCATTTGGAGCCTTGAACGTAGGAGGCCTGCCGATGGATGCTTCATTTCATCCGACGCGTATTGGAAGAGCTAGGTGCCAGGCTAGAAGTTTGAAGGAAGCCGGACTGGGTGCAGAGCGGATGTGGAACTTGTGTCCCTACTTTTCAGTTGTTGCTCAAGCTATTTGGACCACTTGGGATCTATCCTAAGCAAGGGCATTCTTACAGTTGGTGGTGACGGTTTTGTGGAATGAAGGTGCTCCTAGGAGACAGTGTCCTGAAACGACACCCACTGCAGAAGTCATTTGGGACCTGTTCGCAGGCAGAGGCAGGCAGTTATTTGGAGTTGGTCTTGACTAGACGAGGCCGTTCAGAAGAAGTGTAGTGACGCATGTTCATCTGATCTGGATCAAAAAGGCATAACTTCTCGTAGCTAAGCCAGGACTCGAATGACACTCGAATCAGCTTCAAAGGCGATTGCATTTAATCTTCAAGGAATTTTACAGAAAGCGCTTTCTTTGGCTTAGCTTCACTTGTCTTGCACAGCTCCTATGTCTCCAAGTGGACGTTAACTTCCGAACCGACAAGAACTATCGCATACAAACGGATAGCTGATGGACACAGCCTGAGAGACACACAATTACAATGAGTCTTCGTTCCAAAGAAGTTGTCCACCTCCAGCTAAGCCTGGACGTCCAAGCGTCTCATCTCGATCGAATACCATCTCCAGTCTATCAAGATAATCCCCACAACTCTCTGTGCACCCAACTCTCCGCAACAGAATCAAGCACCGCATTAAAACCCCTTCCGCGTCTCTCGAAGAAACATCGAAAAAGCATTCAGCTAACGACCCGCTCGGTACCCACTCGGTTTATTGCCCAGCAAACATTGTTGCACCATACCAGTTTCCCACGAGTCCGAGTGGTCTATGCGCACAGCAGGACGTCCACACACAGGTCCCCGTCCGGCCGTGTCCGAGAACACACAAAGTCGCCTTTTACGACTCCCCTCTCTCGAATTGTGTGCCTCTAATTAAAAACTCGATCGGGATCTCAAACAGCAATTACGACGAAGTAACAAACACGAGCAGCGGGCTCAATAAAATCAAACATTCTCATCCCCCTGTCGGCTCACATCATCGCAGCCTCGTAAACCTTATCCCACCGCCACATCACGGCAGCCCATCACCACCGTGCAGCACGATACGAATCGCTCCAGAGAGTCTGAGCCGACGACGACGACGACGACTCCATCCTCGGAGTGACGAGGCAGCTTAATTGCACATGGGAGTTGGGAGCCCACCCCCCTTCCCGACGACAACGATCCAGCCTCGTACGACTAATTAGACGGACACCCTGCAGCCAGCAGCCGGTGCTCATTAAACACCTGATGAACATTTACCGAAAATTCATTTCCTCTCCAGTTTCCCGCCGTCGCGTCATCGAGTCTGTCGCTCGGCGGCTCGAGTGGGAGCCGGACAGTGCCTAGAGCCGAGTCCCCGTGCGGTGCAGTCGAGAGGAGGCCAAAGGTGCGTCACAGCCAGCGAGCGCGCACCGACATATCGCGAGCGAAGGTCATGAGAACATGATATTTGAATATTTGCGAGTCTCCCAGGCCGCTCGCCCGATCCGCGGCTGAATTAATTAGCCACACCGGCTGCACCCTGGTGTCGTCCTACGCCCGCCATGACAGTCACACACTTCGTGGCAATAAATCCGCGAAATGCTGCTCCTGTTCTTGTTTGTTTGGGCCACAATTTGTATTTTTTTGCGTTTCTTGGCCCGGCCCAACGTAACGACTCCTAATCACGTACCGTGCTCGGGGGTGCTGCCTGGCTGGATATATGACTGCCGCTGGCCATAAAGCATGGCATTCTTGTGTGCGTTCCGTTCGCTGGGTAAATTTACATTCGGGGCCGCTGTGAGTTACGAGCCTGATTATGTGCCTTAAATCGCGAATTTATCAAATTGCCCGCATTTTCACGTCGGCCACCCCGCTGCTCGCTTGCTGCTCGACGGGCGCGTGTGTTTGTTTGGTTCTAGCACTGGGAATTAATTTCGAATTAAAAACGAATTACGTGTGAAGCGGCGGTTTTTTTTGCGGGCGAGTCCTCCTCCTCCTCCAGCTGAACCGGGTCAGAGTGGGTGCACTGCGCCGTGGAGGTCAGAGCGGAGCCTATCTTATCGCGGAATGTTGAGTTGTCGAGCAGCACTTTTGAGTGAGTGCCGTCTGGCTCGCTGACAGGCGGCCGGATTAAGAGGGCCATCGAACAAAGTGCGGCCGATCGGCTGATAAGATGGGCTGAAGGTGGTTCGGAGGGAATTTTGGACACGTGCCGAGGTGGAGTGGCAGTTTGGTCAGCAGACACAGATGCTCCCACGGGCAGGTGGCCATGTGACCCTTGGAGGCAGTCTAATGTGACACAGAATGAAACAATCGACCAGCACAGCCCATCAGCGATCCATAATCCGATCGAACAAACGACGCCCCTAATCGGATCTCCGTCCGACGGGCTGCCATCGTCTGTCTTCGGCAGCCTGACGTCGCTCCACTCTCGAGCACCGCCTCGACTAATTCCGTCCGTCCGAATCCCCATTTAAGCCAAATTAATGTTTCCAATTAGATCCAGCACATCTGAGCCCCATCACCTGTTGGCCCGTGGAACGGCCGCCCAGCCTAATCACCGGCGGGACCTTGGCTTCGTTCTTCGATAAAAATAGAAAAGAACGTCATGCGTTGTGCTTTCGTATTCCATTGGACGAGCGCGATCCGAGCGCGATCCGATCGCGATGTATCGTGTCAAGTTGTCGTGTAAATTGTTAGATTATCGCCGAGGCTGTTATGCAAATCCCCTCACACACCGACGACGTGAGACTAATTGCTGACAGAGTCAAAGGTTGTTCGGCTTTTCCGAATGCAAGTGCCGTTCGCTGCCGCATTTGCATTTGAATGCACTTTACGAGGCTCAATGGCGACAAATCGACAAAGTCTATTGTGCGTGCCTAATCGAATAAACTGACTCGTTTGGTTGCAAGGGGCGCGAGAGACAGAATGAATGATGATCCGTTCGAATGATGGGAATGGATGGGAACAAGGTGGTGACTTCGACGAGGGCAATCTCTGACTGGGAAGTCATGTGTTGGCGGCCATCTAAATGGCACAACTGCACAGGCTAGCACGCTGGCATTGCATCCAACACAACACGTTTTCGTCGATTTTCGTGTTTCAAGCAACGTCTAGAGCCCTCCATTGGTTTCTCTTAGAATTCAAGGTTACTTCGGAATTTAAGAAGGTAGCTTAACAGCGACCGCAGCGATCTACGCCTCCACCAATGAGCTTCCAAAACTTTTGTCAGCCCTCTTCGATTGCACACAACGCGTCGGATGGGAAACTTCGCCACTTGAGGGTCACTCATTAAATGGGAGCATCTCTTGCGTTGTTTCACTCGAAGAACTTTTCAGACAGGAGCCGACGATTTCGGTCGTTATAAGCGATTGGTCGCTATAAGCGATGTCAGTGTTAGCGATTCACATGTTGAATGTAGGTTCCCTTAACAGTCCACCCAAGATGCGGTCGAAATCGAACTTTTCGATGTCAAAATAGGATTTGGACAAGGGACGCGATGTCATGGAGCGTTGGTGTCCATACGCTCGATGTGGCCGAGCTCCGACTACATCCACATCCTTGCACAGCTCGTAGAGTTCGCGGCTGTGTCTTTGCCTCCCTTCGCCTTCCTCGCAGACGGGACCATATATCCGACGTAGAATTTTTCTTTCGAAGACGATCTTCCCGTGGCATGTATATTTGCTAGCATACGCGGACGACTGTGACGTTATTGCGAACAAGAACAAGCGAACCGTCAATGAGGCGTTTGCCGGCATTGAGTCGGGAGCGGCTTTAGGTCTACCGGTGAATGAGGCCAAAAGGGGTAATCGCTGTCTTCAAGGAATGACAGGCACCTTCGACGACGACATGGTCACAACGTCACTGTAAGGTTAGATAAGGTTATAGTGGCTGACTGCTAAGGCCAGAGTAGGCCCATTGTAATACCAGGCGGATTAACTTCTCCTAACATCGGAACCAGTTGATGATTGTAGTGAAGCGATTTAGATGGCCAATGATGGGACTGTTTAGCTCATTACGGCCCCTGAGAGGAGGAACCTACGACTAGCAAGAGCACTGCAGGCCCAGAGAAGGTGATGAGTATTTTCTTCCTCTTCATTCAAGCAGCTTCTGCAAAAATCATTATATGGAGCACCCAACCTGCGAGCATGAGTGCCAAATGCACAGTGCCGGTTATGGCTCCAAAGAGGGTCCTTAATGAGGGCTTGCTGAGTCCAAGTAGACAGAGTGACCGTTTCGGGTTAAGTGATGGCCAGATTGTTTGCTTTAAGGCAGGTGGTGGCTTCTAGCCCTTTGTCATTGGTCTGAATTTTCAAAAGATGAAAGGCGGTAGCGATCGGCATGGAAGGTGGTACCCTTGCTACTGTTAGGGATGAGGTTGAACCACACCTGGCGAGTTCATCGGCTTCGCAGTTTCCTGGTATGTCACAGTGTCCCGGCATCCACATGAGGTGAATGTTGAAATGCTCGGCCATCTCGCTAAGAGCCAGCCCGCAATTAAGACATTGTCCAGAGATTTTATGGCGGCCTGACTATCAGAACAGACGGTGATATCCCTTTTGGATATCACGTTGTTCTTGAGCCATGACAGCTCCTCGTTAATCGCTATGGTTTCTGCCTGAAAAACGTCATCAGAAAGATAGCAATGTTGAGATCTTGGGAATAGACACCCGCATCCACACCTTCGTTAGTCTTTGATCCATCTGTGAAAATACGCAGAGGATCATCCAACGTCTGCCTATCAGACATCCAGTCCGATCTGGAGGGAATGCTGTGAGTTTCTTCTGGAAGATAAGCTGAGGTATTGGGCGGTCAGTGTCGCTAGGAAGGAAGTGGAATTCCTTGAGAATGGTGTTGAGTTCGGACCACAGTCGGAGTGTTTTGAGTCTCAAGGCTGTGCTGGCTGCTGTTTGTTTCCCAAATATGTCCAGTGGTGGAAGATGGAGGAGAATATTCAGTGCGTCTGACGGAGTACTTCTCAGTGCACCGCTGATACACAGGCAGGCCATTCTTTGTACTCGATTGAGTGCCTCGCAGTTGATAGCCTTGCTTAGTGCTGTCCACCAAACTGAGACTCCACACAGAAGTGTCGGTCTGACAATAGAGATGAAAATCCAGTGAGCGGTGCGTGGTATTAAGCTCCATTTGCATCCAATTACCTCTTTTAGAGATAAAAAGTGCAGAAGAGGCTTTCTTGACCCTTTCCTGGATGTTGAGATTCCAGTTTAGCTTGTTAACAGGCGTGACACGTCACCAGAAGCAAATATACGTTTGAGGAAATTAAAGACTTCGTCTGAGTACGAATACCTTTGAGTTAATTAAGGACTTCGTCTTCCTCGGTTCTCAAGTAAACCCTGGGAACGCCATTTGTGCCGCAGACTCCAATCGCTCTTTCTTTGGGCTCAAGATACCATTGAACAGTGGAGTAGTCTCTAGAAGGACCAAGTTCACTCTGCATTCGAAATTGATCGTACCATTCCAGGCGTATAGGCAAGAGCTGACCAGCGGACCCTTTGTCTTTTCAAAAGAAAAATTCGGCCTTCAATCTTTGATCCAGTTTGCGCTGAGGGCATCTGGAGAAGATGACGCATAAGTTGGTTGGTCCATGTAGACGAACACTCAGAAAGGGGTGACTCAGGGGTCACCTTTAACATCGCTTTATCAAGCAGTTCTGCTGTACAATGGCTTATGTTCGCCAGTACTTCTTCATTGCCCGGTCTATGTGGGCAAACGATCTCTGCGCATTTCTCAGACAGCAACTTTGAGATGCCTTAGCCTACACTCAACCACAAACCAGTCGTTGGCAGCTGGAGATTGTCTCGTGGAGTTCCCGTAAAAGCTGTTAAAGCTGATCAAGGGGTAGAACAGCAGTGTGTTCTTAGCCAGTGGTTGGAGGTGCCCTACCTGAATGAACATTTTTTCGAAGATCTGGACCGCTGCGTCATAAGCTCTACTTGCTTCCCAAACAGAGGCACAGCATTAATTCCAAAATTGTAGGTACAGCGTGACGGTCCAAAAGATAATGCCAAGTCCAGACGTTTGTCGACTAAGCTACGAGGAAGGTTTAAGTACGAAAAATTAACATCAACACTGCAACTCATCCATGAAAAAAGGAATTGTTATCGACTACTCTAAACGACTCTAAACTAAATGACAGACGAACAAAATCGACCTTGAACACAATGTTGCGGATGTGGACTGATTTTAACGGTTACCCTGCGAGCAATTGTCTCCGGGCACTTAGTTCAGTTAAAAATGGCAACACTTCCTCTCTTCAAACAAGTCATAAGTTTTCAAAAGCCTCCTCCGTTTCACGAAATCATCGCATTTCCAAATTGAAACCTCCAAATGGATTTCACTCCGCACACAGAGCTCCTAAACCCATCTTTGTGCTCAATGCTCCCGCAAGACGGCAAGACTAAACGTCACACCGTCTACAACGCAGGAGGCTTCCCAGAAATAGATCACCATCCGCCCAAGTGGTTCTCGACACGAATGCAAGCAACCATCATCAAGCCCAGTCTGAAAAGAAGAAGAATTCAAGTCTTACAAGCAATTACTGTACTCACTTCCGATTCCATCGCTTCCTTAGTACTCCGAGCATGGTTTCCACTCACGATGAAGGCGGCGGCAACGAAAAGAAAAGAAACGAACAACGGAACAGAGCGAACGCGCGACAGTGCGGCGGGGTGCGGGCGGCAACGAAGGCCGGGGGATAGGATGGGAAAACAAACGAAAATAACTGAAAATTAACGATATTCACGAGTGCGTCTTTTTCATTCCATTCTCAGAACCGCTCAACCGCTCGGACAGAGACACCTTTTCCTTCCGTCCGTTCACACTTCCCGGCGACGGGGAATTTTCACACCAACAACCCGAGTGGGGCCGACGTTCGGGAACGTTTTCACGGACACTCGCGCACTATTTTGGGGCCTGTCTCTTGCTCCCTCTCTCTCGCTTGGTATCGGCCGGCTTGGAACGTTCACACTTTTTGTTTCCCCCGGGCTTGTGGGATGAATTTTGATTTCGGGCACTTTTCCACGGTCACACGCGACATTCGAGACGGTGTCACTCAGTTGGCCGAGGACGAGTCATTCACGCCGCGAATGGAGGGGGGGCACAGCGCGATGCAGCCACTCTGCTGCGTCTGGTGCATCTGCAACGAAAGATGAGGAAAATTAAGATTTATTGCATTTTTTTTGTGGAATTTTAGAAGGTTATGCTGTGACGACTGCGCCGAGTGCCCCGACGTTTTCGGGGCCCTCGTCGAGACAAATTGAAGTAAATGCGCCCGGCATGCCTTTCCGCAGACAAAACAGAAACATTTTCCACTGAAAAACAAACAAAAGCCGGACCGGCGACGACGACGACGATGCGTGGTGGTGATGGAGGATGCTCACAGACTCACTGTGCCATGTGGGGCGTGCTCGACGAGAGAGTGGGAATCTTTTGCGAGCGTCCGTCGGTCGGTCGGTCGAGGTCCTCCATGAGACGTAAACAACGAACGAGTCGACGTTCTAATAGTGGCCACACTTGTGAATGGAAGCCAACGGTGGACTGGCTGGCCGATGGACCTGGAGGAGGAGGAGCACTGGCGAGGGATAGAGTTATGGTTATGATTACGATGAATTAATGTGTGACGCGATGGCGTACACTCGTGTGGTGCATGTGTGCGGCGCAAGTACACTTGTGTCTTACTAGAGGGAGGGGTAGGAGGGACGCCACAGATTGAAATGCATGAGATAGTCAGCAGGAACAGAAGGGGCCATGCAGTGTTTGGCTGCACACCCAGACCGGGCCATGTGCGGAGCTGAAATCACGAACTCATCCGACGGTCGCATCTGCGAGGGGTTGACTGCCGGCGGCTGAGAGGGGTGCGCGGGCGTATTGGGGCACGTGAAAAAGTGGTTCCGAGATATTTCGAATTACAGATTAAGTGGGTTGGTTCGGTGCGATGCGACGGATCGTCGTCGTTGTAGTCGTCGTCTGTCGGCGCGATGCTCTGAAATATTCCTTGGCTCGGGAATGTTTTGTTCGGTTGTCGGCTGATGGGAGGGGGCTGGTGGGGGTGTTGGAGGTGGACGAAAATGAAAATTCCGGAATTGAAAGGAATGCGATGAAAAGGTTGGATGTTGTCATTCGAAATCGAGGTGAGTTTTGAAGAAAGAACACATTTTTCTTGAAGGAATGGTTAACGAGGGAGGAGGATGTGTGGAAGGAAACATTTCGTGTCTGAAAATAGGCGCGGAATAGTTAGGATGGGAGTAGAGGCAGGGGATCAGGTCTTGGAAAGGAAGAGCTAAAGGCGAAAATTATGGAAAAGAGAGAAGGAATCCAGGCGTTAGCAATCAGTTTCTTCTTCTTCTTCTTCTTGTGGCGCTACAGTCCGGGGTGAACCTAGGCCCCGGTCAACAATCCTCTCCAGCTGGCACGTTCTTTAGCCAGCTGCCTCCAATTTCGCACACCAAGTTGGTTGAGGTCCTTCTCCACTTGAGTGCGCCATCGGGTTCGTGGTCGTCCTCTATTGCGTAGTCCCACTGGTTCGGAGTCAAAGACTCTTCGGGCTGGAGCAGTGTTGTCCATGCGCTCTACATGGCCTAGCCATCTTAGGCGTTGAATCCGTAGACGCCTGACTAGACTCATGTCGCTGTACAGCCCGTACAGTTCGTGGTTGAATCTCCTTCTCCAAAAACCTTCAACGCAAACAGGACCGAAGATTGAACGCAGAACTTTTCTCTCGAAGAGACCAAGTGCGTCTTCATCCGCTCTTGAGATAGTCCAAGCTTCCGCGCCATACAGCAGGACAGGGATGATCAATGTCTTATATAACGTGAGCTTGGTCTTTCGCGAGAGGGTTCTACTAGTCAATTGCCTCTTGAGCCCAAAGAAACAGCGGTTGGCAGGAGTTATTCTGCGTTTAATCTCGGTACTGATGTTGTTCGCACTATTTACTTGGGAGCCAAGGTAGACGAAGTCCTTTACTACCTCGAAGTTGTAGCTGCCTATGGTGAGTCGATGTTGTGTGTCCTTTCTTGATGACAGCATATACCTTGTTTTGCCCTCATTCACCGCTAAACCCATTTTTGCCGCCTCCGTCTCAATACAAGCAAACGCTTCATTGACGACTCGCTGAGTTCGGCCAATCACGTCAATATCGTCGGCGTATGCTAGCAGTTGAACGGACTTCTGGCAGATCGTGCCTCTAGTGTTGGCATGTGAGTTTCGCACGATCTTCTCCAACACGATGTTAAAGAAATCACATGACAGCGCGTCGCCTTGCCTAAAGCCTTTTTTTGACCTTGAAGGTCTCGGTGAGTTGGTTACCGACCTTGAGTTAGCAATCAGTTAAAGGTCACGATACTCTTTCAGAACGATCGAGAGACTGCGGATAAGGGCACGAAGAAAACTGCACATACTGGCTGGCGACTTAACGCTCTAAACGGCATGATTGCCTCAAAGGACGCGTGGCAAATGGCGGATAGAGATCGTAGCAGAATCAAATTGACCACTTAGACTCATGAATTCAGTGGAAACTGACGAAGGAGTGGCGAAGAGCTCAATATATACCCCTTTGCAGTGCATTCGAGATATTGTCAAGAATTATGCATTGCTTGTCCATGCCGCTCAGCACAGGTTCAGTCGATATATGTATCTTCAGTTCTCCAGTTCAGTTGAGTCAGCAACACAAAAAAAAATCAAAAGATCACTCTCTCCGTTTTCATCGATCGAAAGTACTGGTCCAACAACAGCACCATCTAGTTGTGGTTTCGTTGGTGCCGGTGGTTAGAATTGAGAACCAGAACCAGTCGGTCTTCTGTGTATGGAGCTACAGTCTGTGGTGGTCAAGGGCCCCAAGCAACAAGCCTCTCCAAACAGCGCGCTCTCTGGCTAGCTGTTTCCAATTTCGAACACGAAGTTGGTTGTGGTCCTTTGTAGCTTCACGCTAGATGCGGACGTGTTCTTTTGCGTTGCCCCAAATGCTCTACATGCTCCAGCCACCGCCGGCGTTTGAAACGTAGACCGTACAATACGTGGTTGAGTCTTCTCCTTCAGAAGCACGCACGCAGAACTTTTCTCTCAAAGAAACCAAACCCGATCGTCCAACTGCACTTACTTAAGGTGGCGCTACAGTCCGGTGTGGACCTGGGCCTCAACCGACGCGCGTCTACAGCCAGCTCGATCTTTAGCTAGCTGTCTCCAGTTTCGCACGCATAGTTGGTTGAGGTCCCTTTCCACTTGCGTGCGCCACCTGAGTCGCGGTCTTCCTCTACTGCGCCGTCCCTCGGGGGTGGATTCGAAGACTTTTCGGGCCGGAGCATTGGTTTCCATCCGCTCTACATGACCTAGCCATCTCAATCGTTGGATCTTCACTCTTCTGGCTAAGTCGATGTCGCTGAACAGCCCGTATAGCTCGTCGTTGTATCTCCTCCTCCACTCACCATCTATGCAGACGGGACCGAAAATCACCCGAAGAATTTTCCTCTCGAAGCAACCAAGAGCTGCTTCATCCGCTTTTGACAGAGTCCATGCCTCCGCGCCATATAGCAGGACTGGGACGATTAAGGTCTTATAAAGCGTTACCTTGGTTGTTCGAGAGAGGGCTTTGTTTACCAATGGCTTTCTCAGCCCAAAGAAGCACCGATTGGCAAGAGTTATTCTTCGTTTGATTCAGCGCTGGTGTCATTGTCTGAATTGATAGCGGTTCCTAAGTAGACAATGTTTTTGACTACCTCAAAGTTATATCTGTCTGCTGTGACGTTCGGTGTTGGGTGTCCTTTCTCGCTGATCGTCCAGCACCACGGCTAAGAACATAGCGTTCGACAACTGCACAAGATGATTCACAACCAGGAATCTTAAGAGTTGGGGAAAGAGCCAAAAACATGCTTGAAGACGTCCGTTACGACAATATTGACCACTTTTCAATAATTTCGGGTAAAGAAACTCCATGGACGCTAACTCCATGGAAGAACCGATAAAAGACCGACCGACAGACAACAATGAAGTGAAATCCTGAAGCTGGGTGTCTCGATTCGATTCCCGACATGAACAGAGAGCTCATCTGCAAGGAATTTCTGAAACTTCGTCTCTTGCAGGCGGCATAAGTGCTTGCTGCAGACTCGGGTGTAGGTCCAGGTCCATCACGAAACGTAGTGTCATCCGTGCAGTCGCCGATATAGAATTTTAATTAGCAGATGAACCACTGAATTATGCCAGCTCGTAGCACTCGAGCTCACTGACACACTAATTTATGCCGCCAAGCAGGGAGTCGAAATATAATGATATGGGTAGCGCTACAGTCCGTATAGGGCGAGGGCCTAGCTTCTCAGCAACCACTCGTGGGGAGTGGAAGGGACCTACAGTTTAATGACTCGAAAGAGGTGGAGCCGTGAAATTATTTTCGTCGTACCGACCAGGGATCGAACCTACGACGTCGAGGTTGGGGGTCGACGCACATTCCCACAACGCCACGGGCCACCAATATTCGCAAGAATGCTTTAAGATTGCTCGGAATGTGTTTGAGAAGACCATCCCGAGGTGGAGGCCGTTCAGCAACTAGGGAAATGTGGAGAGGTTTAAGTTCAGCCATCCTAGGCTTGTATCAGGCTAGAGGTCGAAGCCGCTGCGTTACATGCAGCTAATGCAGCAGATTGTAACGTACGGCTTCCCAATTTGGCAAACCATTTCTAAGACCACCATGGAGAAGCTCAAAGGAAAGTATCTTCCGGCCTAACCTGCGACAGGTCGAAAGCAACACGAAGAACGCATAATCCCCTTCCAACAGAACATGGCGACACTGTTCAGAAAACAGCTTCTATGCACCAGCAATCATCCCAACGAGCCAATCAGGATCCTGTGAAACACAAACCATGGACAACGCTTCCTCAACGCGCTAAATCTGCTAAGTCAGCAGAGCAGTCGATGCTAAATCGGATGCCACATCATCACCCCATCCCAAGAAGACCAACATGGACACACGGATTTGAACAACCCGATGTAAAGACTGGACATTGTGGGGTGTTAAAAATCGACACAACATCGATATTTCATTGCGGTACATCAGTTGGGCCCGGGCCCGTACGAGGCAGCACCCCAATCTTGAGTTTTGTTCTCAAAGCAAATTTGAAATCGTTGTTGTTTATGTCAACTCACTATCGATTTCAAGGTGCTTCCTTCCCTCTAAAAACCCAAAAACAGCCTCCATCCCGTGACCCACTCGAACGCATTTATCCACGCTGTCTGCCGACATGCAGCCAGTATTTCCCAATCGATATGCAATCGCATAGCGATAACCACCGCCTGATAGTGCGCCGTCTAGACGCGGTCCCATTTGCTCTGGCATTCAAAGAAGCCACCCGCCCCTTCCCAGGGGGGACTACTGGCTCTCTGGCTTTTCAAAAGGACCTCCCATTCACATTTGCATCCAGGACATCGGGCAATTTTCACCAAAGTAACGCGGTCTGGGCGTCCTTTTCACATGTGAAACGTCAGCCAGCGCACACACTCCGAATGGCCATCCATCACGGCTTTGACGGATGGTGGAGTTGGGGACGGAGGGGGGTGGATGGCTGCCCTTTGAGTGAAAGATGGAGTCTATTACTTTGTGTGCATGCCAGCAGACTGCTTTTGCAGTTTTTCCTTTCACGCTGTGTTCTTTCTTGCCAGCACACAAATGTAATTGCCTTGATTGCTTCCTTTCGTTTTCAGGGAGCGCGGTTCTGCATTAAAATGTGTGTGTGGGTGGTGGGTGGTGGGAGGGAGTCGCTGGAAGGGAGGGAGCAGATTCATGATTTCCGCAAGAAGATTTAAGTGCTGATTAGCAGGAAAGTGTTTGCCGAGAGTTAAGCATTTTGAATCAACTTTCACTGAATGAAAGTGTTTTTTTTTGAGTTCGAGTTGGAGTTTGCATTCAAAGGAGACACATTTGAGACTGTTTTCAGTTGCAGCATGCATGCAGTGATGACACAAAAAGATGCCGTGCAAGTAAAAGATGGCACGTCAACTAAGTGGATGGCGTATAGTGCGACTGGTGGAGGATGGACAAAGAAGAAGCTGTGGCAGTGACAGCGGTGTTCTTGCGGAAGACTTCTCTGTTTGAGGGTTGGCCCGGTAAATTCAAAGAGTTTCTGTCAAGCGCTGTAGTCGTCAAAGCAGAGCCGTTTCCGGAACAGAGTCAAAAGCAGACCATTCCTTTCGCTTCTATTGGCTCTCCGAAAGAATGTGTCTTCCACTCTCAAGCTCCACTCGAAAAGTGGGAAGAATCACTGCTTACTCAGTCGATTGTGCAATATTCTCCATCAAATCATGGTCTCGATAGAATTTCTCCAGATTTGTCTCAATTCCCAACAATATTGCCTCACAACACGCAGTTTTTTTTACCCAATTATGGGGACGTTTGAATATGTGGGACAACGGACACGTCAAAGGTGGTGCACCCAAGTGGAGGTGGACCTCAACCCACTTGGCGTACGAGTGAGAGCTAGTTGGATAAGCTTGTTGGTTGAGGCCTATGTTCACTCCGGACTGTAGCGCCAGAGAAGAAAAAGAATCGTGATCTCGACCTGTCCTACACTGCGGCATGAATCAAATATAATCCCAGTACTCCAGAAAATCAGTTCACCGGAATACCGACCTATTGCCATGCTACAGCCTGGTTCTGGTTTCCACAATCGAAAAGCTGTTGTTAAAGTCAAAGCTACATACCTCACAGCCTTCTTTTTTGACTTGTCGGCAAGCATCGACGGTGTTCCCTGAATTCAAGTTCTACATTCTTGCTTATCGTCTTCAGGTTGTCATCGTTTTCTGATGTAAATGGGGTACCGCAAGGTTGTATTCTCGATACGATATTTTTTGCAACGCTTTAAATAGCTTTTCAACGTCTCTCGTAATTTTCATATGCACGTTTAAAATTAGTTGAAATTTACGAAAAACTAGTTATGCGGCGCACGCTCACTTCTGAGTTCTGAAGTACGGTTTCTAAGTTTTCCGATTGCTTCGATTGAATCTAGAAACACTCGACTTTGATTCACACACAGCGACATCTGACACTTACATCTATGTAGACGATTGGTCAAGTCTTCTTATAGTTTCACCTTGGTGTAGCTGAAGTCTCAGAGGGTTGTCGAAAACAGGAATGTGTCTAACACTCTCAAGCTCCACTCGAGAAGTGGGAAGAAACACTGCTTACTCAGTCGTCACTGCTAAAAATGTCCATATGTTCAGTACTGACAAGAGCAAATTCATGCCAGTTTCCAGACGGGGTTCTGTCTTGTGATAAGAACATGATATCTGCCATTTCCTCGACGTCGAGCTCTCTCGCACACTTTCATTTCCTCTCTGAGAAGGCGGTGCTCTGCCCCAATTTTAAGGTCAGTGAGCTCAGGAAAGACTCTCGTCCTAGTCCAGTATCGCGTATTAGGCTGCTTGCTCCATATGCCTACCTTCACCTGGTTGTCAAACCAAGAGTTTTTTTAGTCACTTTCAAAGCCAGTTCATACAGGCAACTGTGTCTCGTGGCAGCTATGAACTCTGGACTTCCCAAGGAGAGGCTCTGTCAGTAAAGTCACTCGACGTCGATTGCGACTGCGGGTTTCCGTCGTCAATCTGTTGTAGTCTTGCTCAACTCCTTTTGCCATCCAAATCTATGTTCTGGGCTTGGTTATTTGCTTACTTGTGGTGGCGCTACAGTCGACCGGCCCTTAACCAACATTCGTCTGAAGCCAGCGTGATCTTTAACTAGCTGCCTTCAGTTTCCCACGCACAGTTGGTTGAGGTCCCTTTCCAATTGCGTGCACCACTTAAGCCGCGGTCTTCTAATACGCAGTCCTTCACGTGTGGATTCGAAGTCATTCCGATCCGGAACATTGGTTTTTATAGGCTCTGCGGCCCGTGGCGTTGTGGGTATGTGCGTCGACCACAAACCTCGACGACGAAGGTTCGACAAAAATAATCACGACCCCACCTCTTTCGAGTCACTGACAATTCTCAAAGAGTATTTCCTGTCTAGAATAAGGTTCTCAAACTTTGCCGTTCTGCGTCGGAATAAAACTGTAGGTCCCTTCCACTCGTGTGAGAACAATGACACGCACAACCCAAGTGGTTGCTGAGAAGCTAAGCCCTGGCCCTCTATGGGCTGCAGAGCCACTCATATAATTATTATAGATGACCTAGCCAAGTCAGTCGTTGCATTCTTGACTTGGTTACAACAAGGTCATGCTCCAAGTCAATGTTGGGTCCTAGCATTGCCAGGACGTCTAAAATGCTGGATGAGTGTCTGACCTTGATGGCAGTGGTATCAAACTGGTTGACGGATGGTTGATCAGGCTCGTACCTTCGTAAATTTTGAGGTGTGGGTAGAGTGAGGTCTTCCCATAACAAAATCCAACAGCTTGAGTACAACTGCGGACATGTCAGCTTGTGCTTTCATATGACTCCAGCAAAAATGTCTCCCTTCCAAAGCTTGGCGCGGACATCTCCCAGAACGATCTTGGTCCCATAGCAGGGACATTGATCATTCGCTCTTTCTAGAAAATCCTACAAGTCATGCTTGCTATCGTCATCCCTTGGGACCTGGGAGATGATCAGACTGATCTTGGCGAGTGCAGCCCTGGTGTGGATCCTTATGAGGCTCTCTCTCTAATGTATTTATAGTATCTTCTTACTTAAGTCTGCCTCGAACAATGAACCCTCTTTGGAACAAGCGCTGCTTTTGCTACGGAATTGAAGGTGTAATACGTCGCAGTTCTTCATTTTCTTTCTGTCGACCCACCCGTGACAGTGATATCTGCCTTGTAGACTTCTAGAGCCTCCGCAAGTTCACCAGCCGCATGTGATCTGCTAAAGCAACCTTACATTCCACCTACCGAACCCAAATTAGTTGTTCATGGTCGCCAGCAGTAGAGTCGTCTGCATCTGAGCCCTGTTCTTGTCAGTTGCTCTGTAACTTGTGCTTAAAATCATGAAATAACGTGTAATACAGGGTTGGCCATCCTGTGTAGGCTTGTCTATTAGCAGATACGCCCCTTTTACGGTGGCGCACCCAAAATTGAGAAGGACCACCTTGGAGTGCGAAACTAGAGACAGCTAGCCAGAGCGTAAGCGATTGGCAAGTTGCGGCGGTGCTAAAACTAGTGGTCTCGTACCCCGGTGCGATGGAGAGTAGTACTTTAAAATACATGTTTGTTCGTCTCTCAAGAGAGGTATTTTACGAACAAGAAAAAAATAGCTTTAAGAATAAAACACAATAAAATACTGTGAAGAAGGCAAAACCCACTTTTGTTACGCGATTCGCAAGATCGACCGGTAAAGCAATCGTGTAGCGCCTATATTCACTAAATAAAGGACAATAACTGCGACCTCCTATGCACTTTGTCCAGAGACCTGTCAATTGGTATTGCCGTGGGGAAAGGGTAAGCCGGGGGCAGCAAGCAAGGAGCTAATGCAACACCATTCAGTTGGTCTTACCCCGCGATATTTTTAGAAGCCACCTCCCCGGTTGCATCGATGCACGGAAGAGCAGCTATATTTTCGCAGAGACAAAGAAGCGATCTAACATGTCAAACTCTGAATCTCATACACGCCTGCGCTCTGCCATGACAACTTCAAATGCAGCACTTCCTGTCGCCGAAGAACCCGGCCACCGTTCCCATTCTCAAGCACTGCAGCTAGCCGGAGATCGCGCTAGTTGTTGTTGGTTGAGGCCCAGGTCCACCACGAACTCTAGCGCCACACGAAGAAGAAGAAGAATAGTGACCATTCCGGAATATTGATGTTGTTCCTTGACTGTGATTATTCTTCCCAAATATTCGCTTGGGCATCTGCAATGCTCTTCAAACCGATTCGTAAGATCGCCATTATTGCCGCTCAGGCATGTCATCATTTATCAGCTCAGAGAATCAAAATTTTAAAGACAGGCCCTTTACTTCCAGAGCCGCCTGTCCCCAAGATCTGACTACGGCGGTGTATTGTTCTAGATTTTGCTGTCCATCCGTGATCGCAGATCGGAGTGTTTAGCTTTCGGGCATAGGCAGGTCCCTGGACCGATAGCCGTCGTAGTAAGGACAGGTGGAGCAAACCTCCTCAGCACTTCATGATGCTTTGGCACTCATGGCGCTGTTCCTCAATGTTGCATTTTAAAGCCTTCGAGATGAGCTGCGTGCAGATCCGGTCGTCCAATCGCCTTTCCGAGCTCCAAATCCAAAGCAAGCTACCCGAACCCAATGCCTATCTGTATGCTAATCCCCAACTTGTCAAGCCTTGTCTCAATCTCCTCCTCCTCATGTTCATCTGCCAAGTAAACATCGACCCCTATTGTCTTTACTGCGCGCATGACAACCAATTCGCAACTATTAAGTGTCAAAAGGCAGTAAAAACAAAGGAGAAACACTGAAAACGAACGAAAAAAAACAATGGCCGACAAAAGCCATCATTCACTTCTGTTGCGCCCACCCAGCGGTGTGGCGGCAGATAAGCCCAAAATCGAAACAACACCCAACATGCTGTGAAATTATGTTAATTAAACAAAACAGGCGGCTAATTTGAATCAGATACGAATGTATCTGTGGGCTATTAGTGCGGACGAAGAGCAGGAACACACTCGGAACACCTGTCGTGTGGGAGACATCAAGAACTCGTATCGGAGCGTGTATCGAGATAAGAGTGAATGGGCTGCGTTTTGTCTCACAGCCTAATCCACTGTGTGTGTACATTACGAAGCTGTAACGGTGGATTTGACTGGGGGGGGAGGGAGGTGGCGCGGCCCCGATTAGACAGACTAATGCGGGAGTTTACACACGGATCCCAGTGTGAGCATATGGAGCAGATACCGAATAGAGTTTGCATAAGCTCGACTTTATGAGTTCACTGTGATTCGACTCCCGACAAGGCACGTGGGCGAGGGTTTTATTTTTGGTTTTCAGCCGCGTGATGGGGTTTGATGGAGTGTGCATTTGACGTTGGGCGACGCAGCTGAGGCTGAGTTTGATGGAATTCAGGGCGAATGGAGCTGGAGGAAGGAAAGGATTGCAGGGAGACACCCGATGCACAACTGCATTTCTTAGGGGAATTGACGGTTGGCTCCCAAGTCTCAATTGTCGTTCACTGTGAAATGGGTACCTACTTCGACGTAAAAACACACTTTGTTGAATAAAAGGACATAATATGTGAAGAATGAGCGTCGAAATAGTGTGAGAGCCAACAAATTGTAGCCTAAACTTCAATATTGTCATTTAATAGAGAAAAGCGGCAGAATGTTGCTTAAAGGTACAGCAATTTGCCCACGTCCTCCTTACAGAGTGGACGCCATTCCCATTCAAGCTGCAACGGCGGCCAGGAGGTACAAGAGAAGGGTTCAACGGAATGATCCAGCAAGTTACGACGACGATGAAAATAACAGCTAAGCAAAGACGTGTAGCGGAAAAGCCTTCCATTCATCATGATGATGAACTGCAAGGTCATTTTATGTGGCAGCAGATTAGATATCCAGAACAGCTCTGTCTTACGAGCTGAGCTGTGAATCGGCAAGCGTGACGCCATCCTCCTTCTCGACACTGCTGAAGCTACCAGCTTAGCTTGCTGCAAACAATGACGCCCAAACGTGAAGCGTTAAGTGACGACCAAGGTTCTCATATTCAAACTATACACGAAACCGAAGTCGTCTTTTCTTGGACTGGACATCAGCTCATTCTCTCTGAAGAGACTTGAGAATCGCTCAAAACTCACGCTGAGGTCAGTCAAGCGCCAGAACTTTACCTAGACTCTTGACATAGACTCCCAGTACAGACAAAAAGACATATTTTGACCATGGCGAGTGTGCCATGGAGTTGCAATCTAAGACATGTGCGTTATTTATAATCCGGTGTAATGAACTGATTGGAGTGACATGTCCGCTTTGCTGATGTCCATTTCATACCCTTGTCTGACCACTTCATCCACAAGGATCCCTTGATAATCGCTTCGATCGACCAATTAGACAGCGGGCTTTGAATAAAAATATTAAAAGAGTGCGAGTCACTACGGTCATGAGATCCAACAAGACACGATGACGATGACTGACTTGAATTGAGTTGGCTTTGAGCAAACAGCTCATTGTATAGGGAACAGATCAGGGAACAAGAACTACTCTGTTCGACGATCTAAGCTATGCATCTGCAAGTAGTTTCAGTGTCGAGACGGACGACAACGGCACTCTGACACCCCCTTATCCTCCTGCAACAAATGGCGCACTCATGTTAGGCCATGACTAAAGTCACCATATTCAAACTACACACGAAGCCAAGTTCCAAGTTAGTCATCACCACACACAATCAAATGGAAACAATTGAAAGTCGACAAAAATTTCCTCCGGAACAGACTTATTCTCCAGTTGGAAGAATAAGCGACTTGATCAAGGCTACTGAGGTAGACCACCAATATAAACAGGACAACAAAACACAACCAACCACTTCCAAAACCAATTTTCCATGGGATTCTTTGAGCAATCTCAGAATTCTTGTCGCAAGTTATGTGACCGCTTCGCAATGGCTTGGATCTTCAGATCAAGCAACCGACTTAAAGACAAACTGGGATATACTTGAGAAGTGCGAGTCAAAATAGGGTAAGTGCTGTGAAATAAAGTACCACGAATCAAAGGCTGACAGTCCTTTCTGGTAGACTCAGGGTCCCACGGACCTATGATCAGTGGCTTGGGATCAAATCAATCATCTGAGAGATCAGCTGACGGGGCTTATCTTTCAACCCACGAGTCGTAATTTGTAGTGACGCCCAGACTTGTCGCTTTTATGACATTTTGCAACAAAAATTTATTCAATGCCAACCATCCAATCATCAACCATGGTGCCTTCACACTTTACTCTGTGCCACGATAAGCAGTCGGTTCAAAAGCTTGGACTTAAGAAAATGTCTATCAGAGGAATGAGGACCGAGGCTTCGCTCTCTACGGCCGGTGAGGCGGTGTGACGGTAGCTCCATCAGTAGCAACGAGCATGGATCACTGACCTAGTCTGTTATGTTGAGATCACGTGAAAGGTCTTCGGGCAGGAGTATGTAAGGCTTTGTGGTACAGACGGTTGGAAAAAGGTAGAAGAGAGCCCAATTCGAGGAAGAAATTGGATGCGTAGCGGTAAGGGTGACAGACAGACGAACGGATGGAGCATCGGACTAAGGGTCTCGGTGACGAGATTCAAATCAGGCTAGATGCGCTTTGAAAGGGAAACATTGTTAGTGTCAAAGTGTAGCACGGAATATACCACGTATACCGGTATGAAGTGAGCGTCGAGATACAAATGTCTCGATAGGGAACATTTGTTGTGAACGAGCCCTTTTTTTGTTTGTTTGCTATGACATCTGTGAAAAATATTTAGTATACGTCAAGCCGTTTAACAGACAATATAATATTTTTTCATCGTGTTAAAAATGTCGAATCTTGTGTCAGAAAGTGATGATTTGCGGAAGGCATTCATTTTTTGTTTTCATTTGAAGAAAAGTGCTGCAGAGTCGCATCGAATGCTTGGCGAGGCATATGGTGATCATGCTCTATCAGAAGCATCATGCACAAGATGGTTTCAACGGTTCAGAAATAATGATTTTGATGTGAGAAATGAAGAACGTGGTAGACCACCAAAAAAGTTTAAAGACGCCGAATTGCAAACGACGTTGGGTGGAGATGACATTTTGAGTCAAAAGCAAATGGCAGCAATGTTACCAAACATGCAATGTTTAAAAGCCATGGGAAAGATCCAAGAGTGTGGAGAATGGGTGCCACATGAATTGAATGCAAGACAGATAGAAAACCGAAAAACACGTAAGAAAATCGGTCTTGCATCGGATTGTTACTGGCGATGAAAAATGGATTTATTTTAAGAATCCTAAACGGAAAAGATCGTGGGTTAATCCGGGACAACCATCAACATCGACTGCAGAACCAGATCGATTCGGCAAGAAGACAATGCTGTGTGTTTGGTGGGACCAGAAAGGTGTGGTGTACCACGAGCTCCTAAGACCTGGTGAGACCGTTAATACTGATCGCTACCGACAACAAATGATCAATTTGAACCATGCATTGATCGAGAAACGACCAGAATTGGCCAGAAGACTCCATGACAATGCACCTGAACACAAAGCAAAACCGGTTCAGGATACAATCAAGACACTTGGCTGGGAGCAGCTCCTTCCGACTACCATTTGTTTTCATCGATGGGACACGCATTGGCCGAGGAGCACTTCGACTCCTACGAAGAAGTCAAAAATTGGGTGTCTGATTGGTTTGCTTTAAAAGACGAACAATGTTATTAGCGTGGTATTCACAAATTGTCAGGAAGGTGATCAAAATGTGTAGACAACAATGACCAATACATTGAATCAAATGTTTTTACTTTCCCATTAATAATTAGTTTTATTTAAATGGTGTGGTGGCCCGTGGCGTTGTGGGTATGTGCGTCGACCCCAACCTCGACGTCGGAGGTTCGATTCCAGCTCTGAGCGACGAAAACAATTTTCACGACCCCACCTCTTTCGAGTCACTGACAATGCTCAAAGAGTATTTCCTGTCTAGAAAAAGCTTCTCAAACTTGGCCGTTCGGATTCGGCATCAAACTGTAGGTCCCTTCCACTCGTGAGAGAACAATAGCACGCACAACACGAGTAGTTGTTGAGAAGCTAGGCCCTGGCCCCCTACGGGCTGTAGCGCCACCCATATTATATTTGAGAGATCCACAACAATATGCTTGAATTACTTTGCGTTTCCCGCAAGATGAGTTAAAATAAAAAGAGAATTCTAGAGCAACATCAAATCAGATGTCCTCTCTAGCTGTAGTGGGCAGACCTGCTTGCCCTTGGGTGGCAAAGAGCAAATTTAGCCACTCTTTTCTCCGATCCCGGCATACCACCCAACACGAGCTCACGACAGCACGTCGCGACTTTTAGACAGTCGGAAACCAAATCCCTTGGTGGCGAAGGGCTTTGGACCGCAAGCGATAGGCAAGTTGCGGCGGTGTTAAGAGGAGTGGGTTCGTATCTCTTTGCGAAGGAGAGTAGTACTTTAATATACATTTTTGCTCGTCTCTCAAGTTTAAAAAAAAAACAATAAAATATTGTAAACAAGGCAAAACCCAATTTTGATCCGCAAGGGTGGGGAAATCAATGCTGTACCGATTGATGTGGCGGTCATATTTAGTAAATAAAGGAAATGAACCACGACCTTCCTCGCATTTAGTCCAGGGACATTTCGATTAGTGTCGCCGCCGAAGAAGTGTAAACGGGCGGTAGAATTTAGTTAATTCAACTCCAAGGAGCTAATGCAACTCGATTCAGTTAAAAAGATCAACCTCGCGATATTTTCAGAATCCACCTCCCCGCCTGCATCGGTGCATAGAAGGGCAGCTTTAATTTCGCAGAGACAAAGAAGCGATCAAACATGTCAAACTCTGACTCTCATACACGCCTCCGCCCTGCCATGACAACTTCAAATGCAGCACTTCCTGTTGCCGAAGAACCCGGCCACCGTTCCCATTCTCAAGCACTGCACTTCCCAGCGCCACACCCACGGTCATGGCACTTTTCTTACACAAACAACGCCCCCCGTCCTGGATGCTACTCTAATTCACTTAGCACTTCAACTGCGCTCCAAACTCGAAGCCGAACTGCCGCGCTTCAGGTGCCGCCGTCTCCATCTCCGTCTCCGCCGCAGCCGACTCATTAGGGAATTGAACGTCGTTAATTACTCCGGGAGACGTTAGTGCCCCCCGCTCCGATATAAAGTGCTCTCTGGCTCTGGTTCCTCGGGCTCATCTGTGGCCTCGGTTTCGCCGATAGTGAGCGCGCACACCCCTAAGTGACGGTAATCACCACAGAACCACCCCCCATCTGGTCGTCTCTGATTCAAACTGGAAAACAGTGCCTCAGCACTTAGGAGGAGCCTAAGTGGATGCCGAAAATAGACACGCACTCCTTGCTCGGCTAATGGCTCTCAATTGGCGTATTCGACTCGAAAATAGTTTCGAGAGTACCGCCGCTCTGTGCGCCAGGAATCCGGGTCAAGCCGCAAAGCGTTCACTTAAGGGGTTGTCTGGTGGTCTGCAGTCTGAATTTCGTGGACGGCCGAGTCCAACTTCCTGCCGATGCCATCCGAGGCCCGCAGCCGAATCTCTTAACCCCGCATCCGAGGCTGCTGGCTCGGCCGGGTGTATCATGTTTCGCCTGAACGTTACATAAGTTCGTCATTTTGCATGTGCCGCGCGACTGTTGCCACATCCGTTCGCGAACGCGTGTACCTGCATAATTTGCTCGGCTTCCACAGCCAGCACTGCAAAGCAAACACACACGGCGAATTCATCTGTGCAAGGTGGCTGGCTGCAAGCGGTGCTAACACGAAAACGAGAAAACGCGAAACGCGCTTGAGACGACATGAAACAGTGAAATGTTTGCGCCGCCGTGCCGCGATGTTTTTTTTTTTTGTGTATCGTTTCGGCGGAGAGTTGGTGCTGGTACGCAAGTCGCTTGGTATGCCGCAGTCGTGTCTGCAACGGAGAGCTGTTGCAGAAAAGCAAACATTTTCTGAATTTTTATTGAAAACAAATGGCTTTTCGTTGTGATGCCAGCACGGGAGATACCTGTGCGTTGACGAATACGAAATGTGCTGGCTGACTGTGCGCGGCGACGACACGTTGAGACTGTCTTCATTCAGTGCTCTGTGACTGTGGACTCATGGCATGTTGCATGATAATAGCCGACTTAAGTGAACTGTGTGTGCGCTCACATAATTCGTAGCAGAAGGCAGCCTGTCTGTGCGACTGGCTCGTGAGTGATCGTTTCCTGATCAATCGACGCAGGGAATGACGTTTTTAATGATCGACGTCTCGGGAGAGTTGGTGATCAGTTGAAGCTTGCGTTTTTGACGCGACAAGACGTCAGAGGCTTTGCAATTGAATGACGTTGCGAATGGCACTTTTTGTAGTCAAATGTCAGAACTGCCTTATCGACTCATCTCATCGGAAGGGAGGATCTTGTGCGACTATGCTTCACAACTTGTCTTCTTGTGATCTTGTCCTCGGTTCTAAGCCTTAAGCCTTTCCTTTTGACTCGGACGATCGATTGACTTTGATCGCGTGCCACGATCTCTTACAATCTCCCACGATCAGCTCGACATCGAGCCCTTTCCCTCCCCTTTTTAAGTTCCTGGACATGGCCTCATTACAGGCACCCTGCTTAACATTAGCGCCATGTGATCGTGCTGATCTTCAATCTACTTGAACACCATGTCGTTCGAAGCAGATGGTGACGCACCCGTCCGTTCTCCTTCTGCCCTTCAGCCCTTCTGGCATGATCAACTATTCTACTAGCACGATCGATTGACTCTAAGGTCTCGACAAGTTGTCTTTTAAGATCTTTCCTTTCATGGACGTTGATCCCACGACGATGCTAAGATTTCAGAGACTCCCTGCCTTTGATTCCATTCGTTTTGCCTAACATTTGCGACTAGTGATCGAACTGATCTTCAATCTACTGATCAGCTTGATCGTTTGAAACAAATTTTGGTACCCTCTTTCTCAACTGGACTGCGAGCCACCTTTCTAGCCATGCTGAGTCACCTTCTGTCTACCACCACTAAATAACGATTGTGGCGATCTTCCAACCACTCCATCCGATCATCATCTCATTCGAAGGTCACTCACATTCACTGTCAATGATCTCTCAAAAAAGCAGATCGTGGCACTCCCTTTGAGCAATTTTTAGAACCCAAAGCCCTGTGATCTCATGATCTCGTGATCTTGTCCTCTTCGAATTCCAATTTGTTCGATCAGTTCGACTACGTTTTACATTCTGCTTCGGTTTGTTTTACTATCGCCACGTTCGCCACGATCGATACCGATCTTGTCAGTTTTTGTTGGCTCATTTCAATTCGGACTTGACGTTCGTTCGCCGGTTCTTATCTCTGTTTGTGATTTTGGCATGCTTCGTTGGTGGTTCTAAAAATATTCTCGTTTCTGTCCCTCGATTTGTGTCTGTTCGATTTAATGGCCATACGAGGTCTGCGATTTGTTTCTTCTTCCTGTGGTGATCTTGTCAACTTGAATTCGTGGGACTTGACCTTCGCTTGACATTTTGCGACTTTGATCGAGTTCTTGATTTGCTAACGATCTCCAATCCTTTGTGAGCGCGGCTAATGCCTCTGAAATACCAGACTATTAAGCATGTGACCCATTTTGGAACCCCTGGCTTGGATGTTGCCCTCCTACTTTGGCGATCATGGCTTCGATATCAACCTCTTAATGCAAGGCACCTCGTATCTGGTGATCTTGCCCCACTTAAGTGATCCTTTCTGTTTTTGTAAACAGAAACCTCCATTAGCTCGGGGAGCGTCTGATGTGGACGCGATAGCATGGCTGGGTGATCTTGTAATTCGCAAACGATCTTGAGAGAGATCTTCACTTTTTCTTTTCTCAGCGATGACATGAGTGATCTTGAATTTGCTTGTGTCTAGGGTTGACGAATGGGTCACTTTGTGGATCTCACAAGGAAAAGTGATCACTTTCATCACTTCAAGACCCATGAACAGACCTGGACCCGATCTACGTCTTGCCTTGACATTCTTCTCAAACTCGCGTCGGGTTTTGCCTGTTGACAATGGAAAATTCTGGGTTCTCATACAAAGAGTCGGTGGGGAATGCACCGAGACATTAGGCGGGAAGTCACGAAGTCAGTCCCTATAACCACGGCCAGGCACTCAACCGACTGTGCCACCCAGCCGTTTGGAGTGCCTGTTAGCTTTCGTAGGGGTCCAGTAATGGTTGGCCTTGTTCCTCACCATTTATGAAAATAGCTCTTGGCGGTGGTGATAGATATGCCGCAGGATGATCGTGGCATCATGAATGGTGATGTGGGTCCTTTTCTGGCTAGTGGATCTGCTCTTTCGTTTCCTGTGTAACCGCTGAGACCTGGTATCCAAATGAGGTGGACCCTGTTTGACTGGGGATATGTAGAGCGCATGGACAACTTGTCACCGATTCGAAGAGACAACGACGATGGCGATGACAAGGACACCAGCTAGGTGATTGAAATTGGAGGCAGCAGAAGTCAGCGCAAAGTGAAGGGGTTGGTTGCCCTAGCCCACTTCGGACCTAGGAAAAATTAGAAGACGGATGATGTGGCCTGAGAGTGCCGACTCTTCTGGACCAAGTGATCTTGTTGCCCCCAGAGCAGTGATCTTAACTTCGGTCTAACTACTTTTGAGAATTCGAATGGTCTAGGGGATAAACGATTGAAATTGAGGAGTCTGCGATCCTGAACCTGGCGGACAACGCAAATGAGGAAGTCCGTGTTTAAGGCAGCCTCGTCAAGTGGAAAAGAACCTCAACTTGGCGTAACACTGGCAACATCTAGGCAGGGACCCTCATCCACTCCGGACTGGAGTGCCACAAAAATAAGAGGAACACGGTTCATGGACCCAATCTTTCCACTCTCTCCTGCCGGATTGATCAAGTGATCTTCAGCGACTTGCCACATCCACGATCAAACGGCTCTCAGCCGATCCGCCGTGATAATAAACAGGATTTAGTGATCGTTCATCCTGGGAGATCATTGGTGTCAGCGGCGTGGCGCATTGTCCATCTCAACGACGCGATCATATGATCTTCCCGCTCTCTGACTTAAAACAGAACCGAATTTACGCCTAATTGTTCTTTGGTGACTTCAACTCTCGATCGGTGAAGCTCATGTGAATTTGCTTCCTATGACTGATCTTGTCTCAGCCGTCAACTGATCATGCCAACACGATTCTCTGTTTCAGTGTGCAGCCCATTTTGACTGATCATCTGTCTTCCCAGATCCCCTGACGCCCTTGACACGATCGCGTGGTTGGACTTTACCGAAATCCCGCGTGTTTCCTTGTCGCTACGAGCTCTTTTTTGCGACTGATCGACGAATCATCGAAAACCCAAAGTGATCGTGTCGATCGTTGGATTACTAAGCGCTCTGATTCAAGGAAGCTAAAGTGATCAACTCTTCCGATTACCAACCACTGTAGTCCTCTCCGATTCGAAGAAAGCCTGATCCTCAGTGTTCATAGCAGCCTCCATCGAGTACCCTGAAAGTCGACTCCAACAACACATGTTCCAAATTGAAAACCTCGCAAATTTGACAGATGTGATGGACGCACACGCAAATTCAGCTCAATGCCTTCGGGGTGCCCTAAAATAAGATCCAAGCCCACAGTCAATATCCGCCGCACATTGTTGCACACTTCCACTACACAACGCCGCCACCACGCCACCGTAGTCGATTCTATTTCTGTACCCAGCATGTTCGCTTACATTCTGACATTGAAACGTCAATGGGCAGCCACGTAACTGACAGCGCGGGTATAAATAATTTCCCAACGCTCCGCAATTATGTCACGGCGCGTCGTTGCGTTCAGTTGAGGCAAGCCACCGCGCAGCCGGATAGGCTGTGGAGAAATTCAAGAGCCATGCAAACGCGACACCATGTGGCGAGAAACAACGCAGAACAACAAAACCGAGAACACATTCCCGGTATCGATGACATTCGGGGGCAATAATTCATCGCGCGTCAGCCCGGATGAGCCCTCGATCGGTGATCAATTACCCGCAGGCTATGCGCAAACTGTGCGAGCAGAGCGCAGTGCTATCGGATTGCCATTGTCACTCGAGAAGCGGCTCTCGGGGATCGTCAGCCCGTCATAACCGTCACACGACCACAAATCAGCGCGTTATCGCGCGTTTGTCCCCATCCCCCGGCCGCCATGTTCCAGTTGTAATCTAATAGTTCAACAGACTCCGGGATGAACTGAAATGTTTTGAACTCCGCTGACCCAGTTGTCAGATATTTGTTTTGATTCGACGCCCGGATCATGGGGGTAGACAACGTCGGCGAGTGCTGCGCTCTGTTTATCGGCCGGGAAAGTGGAGCGACCGCTGGGTGGTTCGTTGTACTCTCGGAACGCACAACCGATTGATGACGAAATGCGGCTGCAATCGTGCGGTGGTGTCGATGACGAAATTGCCGCTCAATGCGCCTCGCTTCGAATTCAGTTCAGGGTCGCTGATAAGATCGGCCAAACAATGCCCGCCGCGATGGGTATCCACCTAGCTCACGTGCGACATGCTCGTTATCGTGGCGGAGCCTACGGACGGCAAAACGTTGACATTGGCACAGATCGACGGGACGGGCGGTTTGAATATGCAGCCAAGTGGATGAGCGGTTAGAGCGGATAAACGGAGTCGTTAGCGAGCCGCAGATCGGTTTGTGATAATTAATCCTACGCAGAGATCAGCCAGAGGATGACCCTTGCCATTCTCTTTTGCCTCGGGTGAGAACGGCTGAGCACGGGTATTGTGACGCGAAACTGAGTTGTGTCTAGGCATGTCACTGGTGATCCAAAGTTCGAGGACGCCAGTGAAGTGGAAATTGTAGGAGGGGCCCACAGGCAAAGCGGGCGATACGATCAGAGTTTGATTGACGTGAAGGGAGATCCCTTGGGGAAGTACATGGTCATCCAATTCATGGAATGATCTGAGTACCTCCGAGGGAAGATCTGTAGATTATAGTTGACGTATGTCTATTCGCTACCAAGTTCACCAACGAACAAAGCTACGGCAGATCCTGGAAAATACTGAAGTCGTTCGACACCCACCACCTATTCGTCGATTTTAGGGACGCGTATAACAGCGTGCATAGAGACGAGCTATACAACGCCATGTCTTGTTTTGAACTTCTTACCAACCTCGTCAGGTTGTGCAGGTTGACGATGGAGAACTCTCGCTGCTCCATCAAGATCGGTAACGAACACACCGAGACCTTCGATGGCAAACAAGGCTTTAGACAAGGCGACACGCTCTCATTTGACTTCTTCAACATCTTCCGGGAGAAGATCGTACAAAACTAACACGCCAACACTAGAGGCACGATCTTCCAGAAGTCCGTGCAATTGTTAGCATACGCCGATGATATTGACGTTATTGGCAGAACTCAGCGAGGCAGACATAGACAAGGCGATCGTGCGAAACTCTAACGTCAACACTAGATGCACGATCTTCCAAAAGTCTCTTCAACTGCTTGCTACTGCGGACGACATTGACATGATTGGACGAGCACAGCTAGCCATCAATGAGGCGCTTGCTGGCATTGAAGAGGAAGCCTCTGATATGGGTCCAGCGGAACACCGAAGAATATACTGTCATCATGGAAAAACTCCCAGCACCCACTGACATAGCGACGCCGTCTACCTCGACTCCTAAGCAGGGACAATGACACCAGTACCGAAACCAAGCGGAGAGTTACTCTTGCCATAAAACTGCTTCCTTAGGCTAGGAGGTAACAGATCAGTGTTTCAAGTCAAGTCAACACCAAGCTGACTTCATATAACACTGTGATCATGCCAGTCCTGCTCTTTAGCGCAGAGACATGGACGCTATTGAAAGCGGATGAAGAAGCTCTTAGTCGCTATGAGAGAAAAGTTCTTCGTTCGATCTTTGGTCCCATCCGCGTTGATGGCGACGGGCGGAGAAGATTCAACCACGAACTGTACAGCTGCATGCACCTAGTTAAGCGTCTTCGGATCCAATGCTTAAGAAGGCCAGGTCATGTAGAGCGCATGGACACCACAGCTCCGCCCCGAAGAGTCTTCGATTCCGAGCCATTGTGACAATGAAACAGACGACGTCCTCGAACGAGATGGCGCACTCTAGTGGAGTAGGACCTTAACCAACTTGTGCCAACCTTAACAACTTAACCAACCGTGCTGGCTGGAGATGCTGGTTTGTTAAGACCCAGGTCCAACCCGAGTCCACAAGCTTAACGCACGCACCGCTGCACATCACAGAAACTGCCACGCCATAGATATAAAGAAAGTCGTTGTCAGACATCGAGTGTCCTCAACTTATTAACATTAAGAGCACCACGACGCGTCTATGCTGTTTAAAAGGAGGCACAAATAATCAACCACAAAACGTGGGTCAACCACAGCCACTTTGCCAACTGCAATGGTGGAAAAGATTATGGAGCAAATTGGTTGATAGAGTATGGCTTTCAAAAAGAAGAAAGAGCACCAGCTAACTACTTCACAACTTCACATCTCTCGTCAACACAACCGTAGAAAAATATGTCACTGTTGCCAGGATGACGGACTTGTCATCAAAGTTATGCACCTCCTCAGCCTCAACCATCAGTCTAACAAGCTTCATCTGCACTGATCTGCTGAACGTGGATGAAATTGGAGTAGTCACATTTAGTCAAGGAGGTGCTAAAGCAAAAACCTTAGCCGATCTCTATTCGCGGTGGCTTGTCTTTGCTAAGCACCCACATCCATATTGTAGGCATTTACTTCTGTACACTACTGTAAGTGTTCTTGAATAACACACTATAATTCACCTACAACCAAATATTCACACTTCGGCAGATTTTTGAGAAGACCCAGGAGCAACAAATCGATACCCAGCACTTTTTCATCGATTTTGAGGCCGCGTATGATAGCATCTGTAGAGACGAGCTATACAGAGCAATGTTTAGTCTTGACACTAGTCCGGTTTGTGTAGGATGTCGATGCAGAATGCACGCTGCTCCATCAAGGTCGGTAAAGACCTAACCGAGACCTTTGATGTCAAAAAAGGATTCAGACAAAGCGACGCGCTATCATGCGACTTTTTCAACATCGTTCTTGAAAGAAATGTTCAAAACTCGAAAACTCGAACGCCAACACCAGAGGAACAATCTTTCAGAAGTCCGTCCAACTACTCGCATATGCCGACGATATTGAATTTGTCGGAAGAAAGCAGCGTGATGTCAATGGCGCTTTTGTGGGTATTGCAACGGAGGCAGCGAAGATGGGTCTAGCGATAAACGAGGGTAAAGGACACCCAACAACGACGTCTCGGTCAGATCGTCACGACAGACAGGTATAACTTTGAGGTAGTTAAAAACTTTGTCTACCTAGGAACCGCAATCAATTCAGACAATGACACCAGCACTGAAAGCAAACGAAGAATAACTCTTGCCAATTGGTGCTTCTTTGGGCTGAGAAAGCAATTGGTAAGCAAAGCCCTCTCTCGAACAACTAAGGTAACGCTTTACAAGTCCTAGTCATGCTATATGACGCGGAGGCATGGATTTTGTCAAAAGCGGATGAAGCTGCTCTTGGTTGCTTCGAGTGATTTTCCGGTCCCGTCTGCATAGCTGGTGACTGGAGGAAATATAACGACGAACTGTATGGGCTGTTCAGCGACATCGACTTAGTCATAAGAGTGAAGATCCGACGATTGAGATGGCTAGGTCATATAGAGCGGATGGAAACCAGCTCCGACCCGAAAAGTCTTCGAATCCACCGCCGAGGGACGGCGCAGTAGAAGAAGACCACGACTCAGGTGGCGCACGCAAGTGGAAAGGGACCTCAACCAACTGTGCGTGCGAAACTGGAGACAGCTAGCTAAAGATCGAGCTGGCTGGAGACGCTTGTCGGTTGAGGCCCAGGTCCACCCCGGACTGTAGCGCCACCTTAAGCAAGTAAGTAATTCACCTACAAATCTATAATGTGAGATAGCTTTGTATAACAGGCTCACACCATCCTTCCATAAGCGTACCGGTTTTTTATGATCTTATAAATACGGCCTGTAATGTCATTTTGCAGTGTTCTCAATAAACCGTCGCAAGTAAAACATTTTCTCTCCTTTTGGTTTATTCGCTCGCCTGTCCTGCAATACTGAAGCAAGTTTGGTGGGGTAGTGCATCCTTGACCCATATGAACGAACTACAAATATTGCAACGAAGTATCTACCGCAGGTCTGCGGAACATAAATTGCAACAAAAATAGGATTGTCTTTGTACTTGCACTTTTGGCTTGACAAGCACTTTTGCTTCAACCTTCACCTTCTCATCATCATTATGATCAGCTAAAGGAGTTGTGGGAATAAAGCACGCACTAGAGATGTCCGAGCTACTCGATCCCCCGCCATCGACTCTAACTCGTCAGGATTTATGCCCACATGAGCAAAGCGAGATTTTGGACTTGGTTCATCCTCCTCGTGCTTGGTCTAGTGAGGGATCGCCTTCCTGATGAAGTTGGATTTAAGGCACGCCTCGGAAGACCTGTGGCCAAATTATGGAAGCAAAGCCCATTCCACTCGGGCGACTAGCTGCTCCTCGCGTACTGACGTGCTTCTCACATCATCCCGGTGAGTAACTCCCACAACAGCACGAGAAACTCTCATCAAATTTCATGGCGATAGGTGAAAGCTGGCTTTGACTCCAAGCTTCGCCTTTCTGATTACAGATCTTCCAAGCTGCGGTGGCCCGTGGCGTTGTGGGTATGTGCATCGACCCCAACCTCAACGTCTTAGGCTCGATTCCAGCTCTGAGCGACACAAATAATTTTCACGATCCTCTTTCGAGTCACTGACAATACAAAGAGTATTTTCTGGCTAGAAAAAGCTTCTCAAACTTGGCCGTTCGGA
Organism: Eristalis arbustorum; assembly: GCA_916610145.1. Lineage (NCBI taxonomy): Eukaryota > Metazoa > Arthropoda > Insecta > Diptera > Syrphidae > Eristalis > Eristalis arbustorum. The sequence continues at coordinate 25,450,347 of OU744319.1, forward strand.
GTCGGCGTAAGACTGTAGGTCCCTTCCACTCGTGAGAGAACAATGGCACGCACAACACGAGTGGTTGCTGAGAAGCTAGACCCTGGCCCTCTACGTGGCGCCACCCATTTTATATATTTCAAGCTGCGTCAACATTGAAACGGCTTGGAAGACCAATTCTACCGGAGAGCTCAACAATACTCCTCCCATCACTCGAGTTACTTGAAATTCTCGACCTGCTTCAATGGGACTACTCCACTTGGATGTAGACTGCATTGAGCATGCGTTCTGGAAATTACCATAACCTCCTCGTCCACCTTGACCTACATCCTCGCATCTGGACATGCGGTCACAAACCCATCGAATCAGCCAGACGACAAGCTATGTGGCTCACTGCTACTGGAGGGCTCCTTTACAATTCCCACACCCCAAATTAAAAAGTGGAGTATAAGCAGGCGTCTCTGTTGATGACACATCTTGCTCCTTGTGCCGCTGCGACAAAACCCCCAATTTCCTGACAAGGCAAAGAAAGAAACGAACAACGTCGCAGTTTCCCATCACTGTGAGGCGACGAAGCAACACAAGGTTGGTTGACGTGGCCTTTGAGTCAAAAAAAGTGTTGGAAAGGCGGTCGAGCTGTTGCTTTACAGAGGGGTAGCTGCACGTCTGGAAGCCTGAGTGCGTTACTCGATGACCAGGCCTTGTTGAAGTCCTAGGCCGGACAAGGAGACACAGAGACTTAAGAAAGCCCGGCTGGTAACTTCCTCTTGTCGCCTTTCCTTAAGCCGCTGATGTTGTAGACCAGCGATTCTCACCCTGTGGAATTCTTTCAGGGGGTCCACGCGAGTTGTACACTGGGAGAGGTCCGCAGAGGTATATAATCGTTGCTGGGTGTCCACACAGGCTGAGAAAAGAGTTCAGAAGCTGTTTTGTAGACAGTCACGAGACAGTTTTCCAGTCGAACTTGCGTTTGATCTTCGGTCTGAGCCAAAAATGCGTCGAACTTCCAGTCAACAGAAGACGTTACACTTCCTCTTCCACACCACGCCCACTCCACGCACCACAATTCAGTGGATTCCTTTCAAAAAGTGATACACTGTCCTCCGAAGCACACAGGCGATGGCAAAGAAGACTATTCCAACGAAGCCCACCCCGCCACATTCCGTGCAGAGTCGCACTTCGTCAGAGGTGTCAAATGTGTTCCACATATCATCGCGCAACGAGAGCTTAGCCCCCCTCTCTCCCAGCGATTGACCCAGAAAAAGAAGGCAAATTCAAAACCAACACATTTCGACATCCTCACGAGCGCAAGAAACGCGAAATTGCCATCGCGGTGACGCAAAATTGATTTTTGATTCGACGAATGTCTTTACTCTCAGCCCCTTCGCTGGTGTACGCCACCACATCCGAGACTCGTACGCGTACGGGGGCCTGTGACAACGAGCCAGGAACAAAGCCACAGACATTATCCCGCCCCGGGGCGGTAGGAAAGGACGAAAATGTACGAATTTATGAACGACAAGAGCCAATAAAGCCCCAAGCAGCGCATAGTTTTCCCCGAGCCGGGTGCCACCGCCATCGAAGCACACCCAGCAATTTGAGGAAGGCGGAGGCCATGTCGTGTATCTGCTGCGCACTCCATCCTGGCAAGGTTGACGACACACGTCCTTGTGCCGAGCCAAAGTCGAAACAGCCGAAAAATTATTTAAATTCAAGCCGACCCAACCTGCCCCCATGGTGCGTGTGTGAGTGTCGGGCAAACACAGTTGTCGTGCGCGCTGCGAAAGGAATAGATTTACGATGCCCGTTCGCATTCATAATCGTAAAAGATTTATGCATGCGTGCCATGAGATAACACACTCGTACATTACTGCTAGATACTTTTCATTATGCCCGGACTAAGGGGGGACGGGGCTCCCTCCCGCCGGAGTAGTTCGCTTAATTCATATCCATTTGATGTTGAAAATATGAGATTGTTTCGGGAGCTGGCCTGTGCCGCTGTGCCGCTGAGCACGCGGCCTGCGAGCTCTGGTGAAGGGTTTGCGTTCGTGTGACGGACAAAGGAACGGATGAAGTTCGCAGCTGATAAGATCGTCGCACAGAGAGAGAGAGAGACCATGTTTTATTAGTCTCCGTGGAGTGACAGATACGTGTAAGCCTTTGGAGATAACGCCGGCCTGTGACACGTATTTCTGTGTGACACACGCTTGCCTAGTTAATTGTGACCGTGTTCCCGGGGGGGGAGAGGCCCGAAGCTTGTTTAGATCCACAAAATTTGTCGGACATTTGTCGTTGTTTTTTATGAATGAGGGGGGAGAGGGGGAGGTCGGTTTTAAAGGGATAAGTCAAAGGTGACCTCAAGACGAATGGCTTTGTGCACGTTATCTGTCGCAATAAAGTGTAGAATGTTGCAACTTTTATGGGATACCGCAGCGATGTGTCATTAGGCCGGTTCTGCTTGATGGCACTGATGTAAGCTCGGTCTGGCCTTTAGTCGCGCTCACGTCTGAGCGGGTATTTCGAGACGGTTGTCCGGTTTGTTTTGACACGATTGCGGAACAGGAGTGACCTGTTCTCCTGAACTGATTCGAAAAGGGGGACAATGCTCTCGGTTGTGAGTTGTGATGGCGTGGAGAGGTGGTTGATTGAAGACATGACTCTCACGAGGCGGTTGTTTTTTGTGATTATTGTGGTTTCTAGGTGCTTGACTGGATTATGGGATGTACGAGGCAGGGCCTGAGAATGACGGAAGGGGTCACTTGTTGGATTTGAGTATTAGCTCCCTTGCAAGTGAGAGTGAAAAGTCTCAATTGAATGACAAGGATGTTGAAGCGGAAATAAAAATTGAAGACGTTGGCATTCAACAAATTCCAACAGCCACTCGACCTCGAATGGATTCTCATAAGTAGGAATGAAGGTGAGACGACTGCAGGCCGTGTAATCACAAGATAGCCCAGTAAAGAGACGACTAAAGAAGACTCGTGGCTGATGGCGATTTCGCTTGAACTTATTAAAGATTGCGCGAATAGACCACACAGATGGAGGTTGTACAGTCGTCGACAAGAAGGTTCTGACGCAATCTGAGACAGTAGCGGGAGTGTGGGCGCCAGACGATACATAATTACGTTTTCGAAAAATTTAAAAGAAAAACATTGCCGCCTACTATCCAGACTTCCAGTTGCCAACGTCTTGACCGTCACAGACGATGAAGCGGCTGCAAGTTGTCCTTTAAAGGGCTTCTACCAGGCCATTGATGGTACATCTGACTGCAGGCTGGACCATACGATCGGCTTGTTCTCCTGCTACGACGCCGCAAATAAATGCCGAAAGTCAACAACCACACAATTCCCATTGCCATTCCCATGTTGCAAAAATGTAAGAGTGAGCTATTGAACGGCTTATACCGATCTGTAGGAGAAACGTCCCCGATTCGTGGTTACAAGTTGGAGTAGTCATGTTTAACAAGATGGGTAGACCTGAGTATGAAGTCTCCTGGCCAATACGTTTGACCTCATTCATCGTGCCCCTTCTTGACTAAATCATGGACAACCACCATGAATACCATGAACACCACGATAGGCATACCTAATAGGAAGAAACTCAGAATCGGGTCTGTATAAAGTGGTGCGCCAATGAAGAAAGCAACAAGGTACAAAGAACAGCATGCAGTGGCACCACAGGCGCTCTACGGTCGACAACATGCTCTATACTCTAACTTTCGACACTTGAAAAATAAAAGAGCACACAATGCCATCAGGCTAGGAGGAGGAGACAGTACCATCCTAGACAATACACCGAGAGCTCTCGTCTCCTATCATCCTCTCCAAACTAACCGCCCCGCAAGCTAAATCTATCAAAGGGCCTTGACATTCCGATTCACGAACAAACAGAATGCCAGCGTGCAAGTGTGCAGGGAATTCAAATGAGCAAGTTACACTGACGACTCTAAGATTGATGGCGGAGTCGATGGAGGTGTGTTAATGAATTCCTCAACAAGCCTTGTAGACTCCCTGACAACCCCAGTGTGTTCCAAGCATATGTACATGCAATTCGCGAAGCGTGTCTGTTCAGAGTTGGAAGATGAAGACCTCCTTTAGACGGACATATTGTTTTGAGCGGAAAATACACCATATAAGGCGCATAGTTTACAATTTCACTTGGACGCACAACTCCCTTCGGCGGACACAATTTTGCATCATTACTGTCCCGTCAACTGTATTACTCACATCAAGCACATCATACACTTATTTGTCTTGCCCAATCTGAAAGTTGTCATATGCACCGGTGCCCAAGCAGCCGTCATGGGGATTCCAAATGCGAAATCTGTACAGAGTTGACCGGCTGAGCATCGGTCGTTAGGAGGTCAGATCAATATGTACCTTAGCTGGGTTCCAGGGATCGCTGTGACATCCCAGGAAACGAGAAGTCCGATGAACTGGCTAGGAAGAGATATGCCTTCTGGCTGGCTTGTAAATACGAGCAGTCAAGGCTAAGACACTTCTTGAAATGGTAAGCCTCACATGAGCCAGACTGAGACACAACCGCGAACTCTACGAGCTGTACAAGGATGTGGATGTAGTCCGGAAGACAAAAATCCGTTGACTACACCGGCTCGGCTACATCGAGCGAATGGACAACAACGCTCCAGCAAAGAGAGACTTCGAATCCTAGCCCCCTGGTTCGAGAAGGAGAGGAATGCCGAACCTCCGGTACAAAGACCAAGTCATCGCGGATGTAAGACAGCTTGGCCTTGATGACTGGGAGCAGCGGGCCCAGTACCGTCACCTATGGAAGGCAGCAATTGCTCAGACTCAGGCGCTCAGACTTACTGCTCAGCTCTTGAAAGATCCAGACAGCTGGTATCTGCTGAGAATGTTAAGGAATTAATGTCCTTAAATCCATCAAGTTGGATTTAGGGGCACTTTAATTATACCCTTTATACTGACAAGCTCAGATTTTTTTTTAATCACAGAAAGTCAGTATCACACCTTTGCGGAGCGAAATGGGTAGCCTTACGCTTGAACAACGTTGGGAAATGTTGAGCTCGTACATATTGCCAACTTGAGTGATGTGTAGCTCCCTCGTGAGCCCAGAGTGTGTACTCACTTACGAACATCAACTTCTTCAAAAATGAGGTTCCCAGCCCACGTTTCCGTCCACGGTGGGTGTTACAGTGCCATTTTAACCAATTTTTTTCTAAAATACAAGACCTTGATTTGGACAAACTATAATTCATGTAGGATCGTGCATCTTGCTACACAGCCAATGCAACAATCGATCTTATGGACACCTTGTGTTATGAGCCGTCTTAACGTCAATTGGCCGCCTCAGAGCTTACCCCTTTGGCCTTTTTTGTGGGGAACCGATATTCTGGAAACGATTCAAGCACTTGAGGTTATCAATCCGTGCCATCAAGATTGTCTTGGAAAATTGTGATGACTGAATGCGAGAGAGCCAGCGACTTGAACGACTTTCAAAATTAATGCGAATGTTTGTTTTTACTTATAAAGCAAAGTTAACTGAACTGAATTTTGGTTTCGTCAATTTCATTTCCTTTTTAATAGGAAACCTATATTTGGCCAACTCTCTTGAACCAAAGCTGTTCAAGTCTTAGGCGTCACGGTGAGACGACGAATAGTCTCAAGAAAGTGTGTGAAAAAGGCTTTGATTGAACGGAGCTCAAAGTTGGAGACCACCCAACAGGCTTGGAATCAAAAGACCTTGAATCCATGGTCACACTGTGTAGCGATTCATCAAACGAGTGTCGTCTCCATTATTTCTCCCAACCGTAATGAGACGAAGTTTGTAGACAGTGCACGCATCAAGAGAACGGTTTTCAGAGTCGGGTCAGTGGTGGAAATGCTCCAACATTTCAGTCCACAGTCGACATTGGAGAGAATAACAAAGGATTACGTGCGTTAACGAGCTTTCCATTTTCAATAGATTGCCTGAAGAAATAGCTTTGTTCCCAATCTCTGTCTCATCCCGTCTTTCTCTTCTATGAGCCTTCAATCCCCCCGAACGGAGCTGAGTTTCAACCAACAAGCTGTGTTGTCTGACTGCTCTGAGCTCTTTTCGTATACCCCCATCAACTTCTTGAAAGGATGTGACAAAATTGCCCTCTTATCAAGCTCCCCACTCACCCGTCGCTTAGGATCTCCGACACCTCTCGAGGCGAATGAACAAAAAAAACTCCTCCAAATCCAATAAGTGACTATGCATCCCCCACCCACTTGGCTGCGTGTTTAATTACCGACGGCGTCAACAGCTTCCGCTTTCCAATTAAAAAACTTTCTCAACTTCAATTCGAACAGCAGAAGACGAAAGAAACCGAATTCCCGTGCGTTGTTCGTCTCATTTTCAATTTGTTACTTCAAAGTGTCCTTAACCTTCCCCTAAGCCAGTGTCATTCCCTCTCACTGCCCCCTTCCCCAACGTCCTTTCGCGCCTTCAAATTAGGACACAACACGCACACAGCGCCACGAAAAGGAAGAAAAGAAAATAAAATTAAAAACCAGCAGCTCCGGGTGAACTCATTTGAATGCGAAATCCACGCCCCAAGAATTATATCATGGACCCTGTGTGACACACAGCAAGCCTTGAAAAGCGCCACTGGCCCACGGCAACACAAACACACACACGGCGGCGTGCCAGGATAAAACATCATGAATAATTAGGCAGTTAACGCAGAATTTACTTTTCACCAACCGCCGACAGGACACACAACCACATGCACACACGCACACGGTCCATGTGCCCCCAGAGGAGAGCAAATAGGCTAAACGTTTGATCCCCCCGTCCCCCCACCGCCCCAGGCACACCGACGAACGGGCAAACAACGAGAAAGGAAAAAAAATTAAATTAAATTTCTTCACAACACTACCGCCATTTAATTAAAGCGACACTTCATGAAAAAAAAAGCAACGGAGACGCCGGCGAGATGAGGGGACAACTTAGACGAGTCAAACTCACCCGGTGGGCGATGTGTGCTGAGGGGGTGGAGGTAGGTGGAGGTGGGTGGAGGTGGGTGGAGAGGGCGGACGTCGCCTCGAAAGGCCAACTTCCATTATTCACGCTACGCGATGTCTTGGCTAATTTAACAATTTCACATCACGCCGAACGACTGCGATGATGGTGATGATGATGACGCAGCTATAAATCCGCACCCCGTATCAAATTGAAAATGTGCCTCCCCTTCGCCGCGCCAGCGGTACACCAGCACGCCGTGCCTAGTCCGTCCGACTAAACTATCCCAGTGAACGGGGCTTCCACCATCCTTTTCGTTCGCTTCCACTGATGACGACGATGACGACGACAACGACGGTGATGATGATGATGACGGTGGTGGCGACGGTGGTGAATGCGGTGAACGCGGTGTTCCGCGTTAGATAAAAGCCGCGCGCATTCCTTTCACTTCACTTATCCGCGCTCTAGAGAGAGACATGTCATTTGCCGCAAAAAACTATAATTAGACCGCGTGTTGTTGACGCACCTCCTCCTCCCGTCTGTCGGGAGGGGAGACTACTCCATGTGCACCGCAGACAGCAACACAGCACAGACGACACACACTCCCCCACAACGGGCGACTTTAATGGATATTTACTGCATCGCTGCCGACATTTATTCCTCAATTCCTCATCCGTTTCCGTCAATCAGCGCGGGGATCAGCACGGCCGCGGCATCTGTGAATCATCGCGATTGCAGCAGCCACCCAAGAGGAGACGGGGCGCGCAATTGCAAATAGCGGCCGATCGGTGCTATATTTGAGAGCTAATTAGTGCACAGCCCTACAAGGAGGTCGGCGTGCGCGAGAGAGAACACAAGCCCAGAAATAGCCGCGGCAGCGGCAAAGGGATCCGCAACAAAAGGGACGCAAAGCTTTGGCAATGACGCCAGCAATTGTTCGAGAGACATTTTTCAAATTTCATTGAGGACACTCAGCGGATCAGTAGTTTGGGTGCAGTGCGATGGAATAAATGAGGTGTCAGTTTCTTCGTTCCTTCGAGTGGATGTAGGGCGCCATCGAGGCGGCGAGTCTTTGTGCTGAGACGGACGCGAGTGCGAACGGTTTCACATCGACTGAGCGGCGCAATGTGGGTCAGGTGATTGATGAGCAATGCCATGAAAAAGATATTGCCGTCCACTTCGATGGGTTTTGATAAATTTTGGTGAAAAAAACGGAAAATTCAAAGACGGAGAGGGCGCCATCCACGGACGATGACTGAGTGTCGAGGTGACAAACGATGTCGCAAGGGAAATGGAGGAAATCGGGAATGAATGCGTTTTTCGACGGGTAAGGGATTGAATGCAAATTGAGGGAGATGGGGTAGGATTCGACGGGAGACTCGTGCTGTCGGAGGTCGACTATCATGTGGGGTGCTTGGTGGCAAAGTGTGGAGTATGAAGTGTACTCATCAGCACTCTGTTAAGCACCACATTTACGAAAAAGGTGTCGCCACTGAAACAATTTTATTCGATAGACATCTCTATCACTCTGTGTCCACATCATACTCAGTTTCATCATGAGCTCAAGCTTCCTGAGTGAACTTTAAATTGGGGAAATTACAAGAAGACTCATCTGAGGCCGCAGTGATCAGGCGATCCCTTCTTACGCCTGCCAATATTCTAACTCGAAACCCTCTGCGTGGACCAATGGATCTCCAAGTCGCAGTTAGCATGCGGCCATGCATTTCTCAGTTCCGAGAGTGAATACAGTGAAGTCGCATATCAAAGCATTCTCCTCAATTTTTCATACAAAAACCATTATCGAAGTCGAACGCCTTCTAACTTGAACACCATTTGATATCCCTGACATTTTGACTCAGGGACTGTCCACTGTAAGTACATTCGATACTGACTAGGTTTGAAGGGCACTCTCGCTGTTCCGACTGTACACGATGCATATCCGATGCATACCTCGTTGATGCCATTACAGAGCACTGTCTCCTGTCAGAAGACTAGGCACAATCATTAATGACTTCTGCTAGTGGAATGAGGATGAAGACAAGGCTTAGGATGAGGTTGGCTAGGTATATAGAAGCCTTGTAAGCATAGGCTTATCAGCGCTGATCGACTAGTTGGGTCCAATGTCTCACGACCACCTCGGGGACGACCCAGTTACCATCATAACTCAGTACAGACCAGGGGTTGTACTTGATTCCCAGCTCATATGAAGGAAAATGCGGAGGACTGTACAAAGATGTCGCACGTGACGTTCTATGCGCATAACCGTGCCTTCGGACATGAAGTATTTTAAAAGATGCAAAACTATGCAAACTTGTTGGAAGTCAGACGATCAAGTCAAAGGAGTTCCTTAATTACCTTGGAGTGATGATAGACAACAGGTAGTCGTCTAAAGTGCCTAGACAAGTATGCGAGCGAAATGCCATCACGTACGCAATGGACACTCTCCCGAATGTTTCTGATAATCGGTGCTCCCGGTGACGAGTGCAGGTTCATATTGTCAGTTCGGTCTTTAAATAATCTGGTCCCATTTGCTCAAAAGCACTATCAGATAAGAAAATCGAAGCTGATGCTAATGTCGGTCGACGGACTATGTGCAATCGTCCACGCTAGGCATGCTGTTTCCCTACAGTAGCTCTGCAGCAGAAAGGCAGTCAATAAATCTCCCAATTGCAGAGAACTTCATTCACACATGACAAGGTCAGCAATCAACTAGAACAACATTAGCTTCTAGAGACTGTTGAGAAAGGTCGAAGAGGCCGCGCATAACATTTGTTAATTTGTTAATCAGCCTTGTGACAGTCCGCTGAGAGTCGTAGAAGAGAGCAGAGTTCTTCAATTTGCTAATCGTGCACGTTGATAGTCTGACGACCAGTCGCTCACGCTATACCTGTTATTTGCTGATTTGGTGATTTCGGGTAAATTTAATCGACACTCCTTCCCGTGACTTCACACCACGCCGATTGGGATCGTATACCATTCACGGTGACTTTAACGTTTAAACCGCAGCAACGACGAGGACTCGCACCAGAAGGGCGAACCTCAACCGGTCAAGCTGAAACCAATGCAGGTCTCGGTGACTTTTCTGAACACTTGTGACACCAGAGTAAAGAACTGGAGACAGAAACTGGTGTCGGATATCCAGTGGAACAAGAGCCAGAAACAATGTACGGGGCCTGCTTGATTGATCTGGAGAAGGCCTTCGACACCGTATGGTCAGAAGGACTTCTATAAGCTCAATCGGCTAGGCATTAGTAAACCTCTGCTGTTAGTCGTCAAGAATGGCAACGTTGAAGCAAAAAATGGTCTCCAACAGGGGACCGTAATACGCCGATCCTGTTCAACATTTTCTTGAGCGATATAATATCTACCTCACGCCGACGACTTGATCGTGTACAGATCAGGCAAAAAGATCGATGACATCACTACGCTCGCGCAGGGTGACTTCGACTCATTCATGAGAGATTCCGATGCTTGGAAGTTGAATATCAACTTTCAGAAGTCGGAAACCATTCTGTTCAGGACGCCGTTGTATAAGGCTTCCGCGGACACAAAAAAGAATTTGCGAAAGTTCTCTATTGTAGGACGGCACGGGCAACCACTGACGCAAAGGACTGTAGTCAGATACCTGGAGATCTGGCTCTAACATGTAGATGCTGCTCTAGCCAGGGCCCGAGGCGCTTTCGACCTTACAAAGAGACTGTTTTACAACAGCCAACTCGATGCAAGGGTAAAGGTAATCTGCTACATGGCCCTCATACGGCCAATGCTCACCTATGGCTGTCCCGTGTGGTTCAACGTGAGTACAAGCTTGATGGAAAAGATTCGGGTGTTTGAAAGGGCTTGTCTTAAGGCCTGCCTTCGCCTCTACAGAACACCAGAGTCCCAGTACAGAAAATTCTACTCTACTGATACGAGTGGACAATTTCCTGGTGAAGTTGATTCGAGGTCACACTGCGAGAGCGATGAACTGGGTTAATAACCTGATCTCTGGGGCTTACTACCCCAACCCTCAATACCACGAGAGGGTACGTCATAAGGGCTTCGTCCCCCCAGAAGCATTCCTCAGTTTCGATAAGCACGGTCTGATACAAAATGAAAATGCGGTACCGATCTTTTTTCACATCGCCCGTTCAACTGTGGATGGGCGACTCAACCACGACCGTTCCGTCGCACAACGAGCTGCGGATGGTCTCCTCCGCTTCAGTTATGCGGTGTCGAGTCGGGATATTCGGGATGTTGCGATACAACATCGAAATTTGTGGTGGCTGAGGAGTATAAGAACTCCCTCTTCGACCCGGGTTAAAAATGGTCAGTGCGTATCCCCGATTGGGAAGCAGTCGGTTTCAGTCTTGCGATATGCCATTACCAACAAATGTAGGAGTAGGGACGTGTTATAAACCAGTGACTCTAGATCAGGATTTTAGGTGCCTCTTACGTCAGGTAAGCCTTCTTCTTCTTCTTCTTCTTCGTGTGGCGTCCGGGGTAAACCTGGGCCTCGGTCAACAATCCTCTCCAACTGGCACGATCCTTAGCCAGCTGCCTCCAATTTCGCACTCCAAGTTGGTTGAGGTCCTTCTCCACTAGAGTGCGCCATCGGGTCCGTGGTCGTTCTCTATTGCTTTGTCGCAATGGTTCGGAGTCGAAGACTCTTCGGGCTGCAGCAGTGTTGTCGATGCACTCAAAATGCCCTAGCCATCTTAGGCGTTGAATCCGTAGACGCCTGACTAGACTCATGTCGCTGTACAGTCGTGGTTGAATCTTCTTCTCCAGATGGAACGCAGAACTTTTCTCGAAGAGACCAAGTGCGTCTTCATCCGCTCTTGAGATAGTCCAAGCTTCCGCGCCATACAGCAGGACAGGGATGATCAAGGTCTTATATAACGTGAGCTTGGTCTTTCGAGAGAGGACCCCAATACAGTTGCCTCTTGAGCCCAAAGAAACAGCGGTTGGCAAGAGTTATTCTGCGTTTCATCTCGGTGCTGATGTTGTTCGCACTATTAACTTGGGAGCCAAGGTAGATGAATTCCTTTACTACCTCGAAGTTGTAGCTGCCTATGGTGACGTTCTGACCGAGCCGTCGATGTTGTGTGTCCTTTCTTGATGACAGGATATACTTTGTTTTGCCCTCATTCACCGCTAAACCCATTTTTGCCGCCTCCGTTTCAATACAAGCAAACGCTTCATTGACGGCTGAGTTCGGCCAATCACGTCAATGTCGTCCGCGTATGCTAGCAGTTGAACGGACTTTTGGAATATCGTGCCTCTAGTATTGGCGTGTGAGTTTTGCACGACCTTCTCAAGTACATTGTTGAAAAAGTCACATCACAGCGCGTCGCCTTGCCTAAAACCTTTTTTGACATTGAAGGTCTCGGTGAGTTCGTTGCCGACCTTGATGGAGCAGCGAGAGTTCTCCATCTTCATCCTGCACAGCCGGACGAGTTTGGCAGGAATGTCAAAACTAGACATGGCGCTGTATAGCTCGTCTCTATGCACGCTGTCATATGCGGCCTTAAAGTCGACTAACAGGTGGTGGGTGTCGATCTGCATCTCTTGGGTTTTTTCGAGGATCTGCCGTAATGGGAAAATTTAATCGATAGTGGACTTCCCAGGCCTGAATCCGCACTGATAGGGACCTATCATGTTGTTGACGAATGGTTTTAGGCGCTCACACAAAACGGCAGAGACGATCTTGTAGGCGTCAGGTAAGCCTTACCTCGGGTATATTCTCGAAGGGGGAAGTGCCATGAGTACAGTACAGTGCAACAACACAGAATGAAGTCAACATCTCATCTGTGAATGTCCAGTGCATGCAAAGGAATGGAAGCAGTTCCTAGGAAAGCACTTTTTTGCAGACCTGGAGGACTCACGCGGTGTTTGAACGGAGAAAAACCTCCAATTTGAATCTGTTTGATCTGACGCTTAGAAACTGGTCTCACGGTAGTGACCCATTACACCTACCGGCAAAGTTTCACGGCCTTTCAACTGTGAGAGCTAATCGCAAATATATCCCGCTTCAGCCAAAGTTCTTGAACGAGCAGAGCCTCATAGAGCGCAACATTAATTAGAGCTGCTGCAGAAGGTCCCAGTCACGCCATAAGAGGATGCCTTTAGCCACCAGGCTGCCTATGACATACGACGTTTTGATGTCCTTCACAAGTTTAACCATTTTTTGGTTTGCGCTCTACGGAGTTACATAAGTTATTGAATGTTAAGTACTGTGGTTGGTACTTGTAGTCTTCAAGTCATTCTGTTTGTCTCTCTATCATCGTAATATTTACAATCTATGTTAACAAACTGAGAAGAAAACCCGAGCAATAGGTGACAGCTTTCAAATGCTTTGGTAAATTGCTCTCAGAGAGGTCCTTTTTCTTTATTCTATAAACAGCCCAGGCGTCGGCGACATTTAATAGTTTCTGCAAAGAGGCTCAGTTCTCGATACACGCTCAAACTTTGTCTGAGACACTAGCTGATTCACTGGATTGTAAGCTCATGAATATGTTAGAATTTAGTTGGAGTTTACGAAAATTGTCAAATCAGCTATGCAGCGCCCGTTCATTTCTGAGTTCTGACGTCTGGTTTCCAACTCACAGATGTACTGGCAGTCGACTCTGACTCAAGTAAGTTTGCGCTCCAACATTCCTTTTTTTGACTTCCTGTCAGAAGTGAACTTCATGGCTCAATGGGCACCACACTCCATCATCATCCGGCTGCATCTTGTTCGTGAATCTTTCCAGAATCAAAAATGTCATCTTCTCCTCTTTGACGCTGCAAAACTTTTGTCCCAGTCCCATGCCAGAAACGGCAACGAGATCTAGTTCAAATAGTAACCTCCACTTGAATCACTCATTTCGAAGAAGCAACTCTCCCATTTGACAGAACCACAAGACTGACACTGCGAACCTTCCAAAGCACTCCACAGAAGATCCAGAAACCTTCGAAGCTCCCACCTCTCAGCTAGCTTCCTGCCACTCAGTCAACAGCACACACAAACACACACATCCCGACCCAAAGCAGTTGTCAAACATCATTGCCCACTCTCTCGTGTGTGCATTCAGCAAACAAGTTCCCCGAGTCATTTTCCCGTCCACGTCTGCACTGCACTGCACTTAACCCAATCATCTTCTAATTGAATTTCGCCCATCCCTCCCCATTTGGACGCCGCTCCAGTTCTCCGTCCCACCCGATCGCATCCGGATTTGTTGACACTGAGCCAATCAATCACCAGCACACCAGCCTCCGGGAATCGAGCTAGAAAGTCACGGGATATCGGCTCCAAAGCGAGCGGATTAGATTCAATTAAGCGATTCCGATACCGCCGTCCAGCCTTGGCCGGCCTTATCACTTTTTTGTCCGCGGACACGCCGAGAGTGACAACGAATTAAGTGATAGGCGCTCATTAGACTGCTCGGCCCACTGCCTTTCTGGCCGGGCCGCGACGTCAAGCGGTGCCAATCTGTCAAGTGCTTCGACTGAGGCGCACACGCTCGCCTGACAGATACGTGCCTAGCGGTCGCCATGCACTTGCACGGTGCCCGGTGACGTCGCCTTGCGTCGTGCGTCGCCTGCCCGCGAGCAGCACACTCTGACGTCCAATCAATTATAATTCGCGCTGTAATTGATTGCAAACAAACATTAATCAAGGAGAAACTTAATTATGCATCCCAGCGAGCGAGAGAAAGAGAGCGTGGCCAACGATCCACGTCCGTGTGCTCCAAATCGAGCCGACGAGTGGGCATCGGCTTCGGCACCTTGAAGGCATCTTCGGGTACTCCGACGAATCCGGTGCAAATCTAGGACGGATGCGCTTCACTCTGAGCCCAGCTACGACTACGACGACCACGACGTCGACGATGATGATGAGGATGACGGTGATGGCTTGCTCGGCTGACTTGAATTTAATTTCCCGAGATTGCATCATGTGGAACGAATGGGGGGCTGCCGAGGTGGGGGGCAAATGCAGGCTGGAATGCCAGCATGCTGCGGCCGAGATTTATGCATACGAAGGGGTGAAATCATTTTAATTACATCGAGCGCATCGAATATTGATGATTCTTGTGAAAACGCTCTCATAAATCGCCGACAGGAGGCGGGATGCTCTTAGATGTGCTCGTTCGTTGCGCCTTTCCTAGGAACGAGCACTGGAGTCGGAGAAAAGCAGAGAAATCGTCGACTGTGTGTGCCCGCTTGGTGGTTGCTGGTGGATTGGGAGGGGGTCACGTGGGATTAAGGCCATATGTCGGACTTGCTGCGGAGTGGGAGGCGGATGGGCGCAGGGCGTTGAAGGTTTAAGCTTAAAGGGCAGCTGATTGCTGTCTGTCCGGGGAAAGGTGGCCCTCTCCTTGATCACAACAGCAGTTGAGGGACAAGGTGGCAAACAGTGGTGAGTTGCCAGTGAACTTGCCGTCAGACACATCGAAATTCAAACGAAAAGGGGGGCCCTTCAAAGGAAATGCTGAGGAGATTCAGTGCAATTCGTGTTTTCGAGAAAGTTGTCCTTGGTCGGTAATAGAACGTAGCCCACAAAGACTCCGACCTGGATCCCCAGTGCTGCCACTTTCCCAGTTCCCAAAGAACTCGCTTTTCTTTGTGTCGTCGCGTCTTTCTATGAAGCTGTAGCCCCTTGGTGATATGATGCTTGACATGTCATGGCTGCCTTCCTTTCGAAGCCTCAACAAGGAGTGAATAAAGGCAATGGAGGATCACCTTCTCGTTCTCCTAGTACCCACAATATCTCTTCGAGGCTTCAGATCTGAGATTAAGGACATACCCTTATATTAAATCGTGGTAATATGCATAAGTGATACAGTGTGAAAACAAAAACCTCTTCGTTCAGTTTCGTTTAGTTTCGTTAGGTTTCGTTCATTTTTTTCTTTCTTAACAGGGAGGAAGTCGAGAGCTGTCTTTGTACGTAAACGATAAGTTTTGTTGGAATTTTTCCTAAAATTTTCCCAAAAGCCACTTTGAAATGTGTGCGATGATTCTTTCTCGTTTTCAACAAGTTATAATGTGAGCTATAAGTTTATCTAGGTTTTTCAAGAGGACCCAACGACTAGATGGCGCAATTGGTTGAGTGACTCCCCTTGGTTAGTGTCGTCCCCGGTTCGAATCCCTGTGAAAGCTGGGTGAAAACGCTTTTATCAAATTAACGGCACTATCACTGAAGTCGTCGGTCATGTGGACCAACCATGGTCTAAGTGCACAATGACCTAAGCTAACCTACAGCATTGGAAAATGAGATCATTAACATCGCACGCAGTCGTGAGTGAGGACGCTCTCTGTGTAGGTTGCTAGAAACTCAAGTCTCTCTACGTGAGGGCAAGTATAGGGCCTAAACCGTTTATATGAATGGATTGTGGTGGGCAGGCATGACAGAGAACGGATTCCTTCTTTATCGAAATACGGCACGTTTCATGTTTAAGTAGGTAAAAGATACAAAGTCATGAAATTCTTTTACATTTTTCAGTCCTCATTTGCATGTCCCAGAGCTCTTCCATTCAAAATAGCTTCCAACATACCTCCTTGTGGGGTCTACTGCTCTTGTAGTTGGGTCCCGCAATATTCGTTTCTAGGTGAAGCAACGTAAGCAACACATGTCTGAGGCAAGCAGACAGTTTTCACGTTATCATCATCTAGCCCGGTAATGTAGTCGGTTCAAGAACTGATCCGACAACGAAGACCGGAATCGGTGCTTTCTAGAAGTAATCAATCTCTCAGTCTCTTCATTAAACGGTGTAAACTACAATACTTCATTCGGAGATCATGGCGACTGCCGAGACACTTTCACTGGATTAATTTGAAAAAGCCCCTCAGCCGGTGTTGAGCAGCTCAATATTTGCCTGTATCCGTCGAGACATTCCAGACAACAGTAAGGCCGTGAGCTAGCCTGCTATGCAACAGCTTTGTCCAGCCTGTACTAAAAGCATTATCAATCACAGGATCCTAACGTCGTGTTTAAACACTCGCTACGCTGTTTGGGTTAGGTTACGTCATAAGTGGTTTAAATGACGCACTTAGGCCAAAGTTGGTCTGTCCGTCCACCATGACTGCGTTCATTTTTGACCCCAATTCCGTGTGCTAAACTTAAAAAGTGATCATGGATCTTATTTGCATTCGCTGTTCTCTTCCGTTGTACTTAGCTTCGATCAGCGGAGGGATAGTGTGAAGTGAGCGAAAACCGCGTCTGTGCAGGATCTGTGTCTTCAAATAAACAAAGGATTCAAGGATACTGTGTTCTGTGTTTGATGGCAGTTTGAGGTTCACGAGGACATTTCAACAATATCAGTTTTATTAAGTCTGTTTTAACACGTGCTTGTTAGGCAGTACTGCCTTTAGGGAGCCACTAAAGACTTCGCTGAAACGTTGTATTTAAGATGGATATATGGTTGTACTGCGACTTTCTCCTCGATGGTCCGACTGGCACTAAGCCTCAATTTAGCTGACAGCCACAGTCCTAGACAGAGCTATCAACTCTAGTAGGTCAAACTAGTCCAACCGAGTACAAGCACTGGCCTGGATGTCTGTTGACGGAGCGTTAAGAAGTACCTCACCCGGGGCAGGTAACACAAGTCATTACCTTCTTTCGGAAGACACGTGACAGTCAGTACTGCAGCCGACATGGACCGAAGTTCGCACCAGTCACTTAACGAATTCATTTCTTCCTAAACGACACCGACCGCCTGCTTCTCAGAGAGAGAGAGAGGTCTATGGACGTATTTTAGTTTCAGCAAGAACAAGGAGAATGTCAACTCGTCTGCTTGTGCAGCGTGCCTGCAATCCGTAAGAAGGAACAATTAGGGGCCAACTTTTGCAATGGACTAAATAACTTTAGCGTAAGTCAGCTAAATCTTCAGCTCTGAGTCTGTGAAACAACACAACAGAGGACATCCACGCACAAGGTGATGAGCATAAGACAAGACCTCGATGGTCCTCAGTCGGCTTGTTGCAAGAAACTGAGGCCATCTGGCGGGAAAGAGGCTAGAAAGGCAAGTTGAGTGAGTTCCAGGTTTACTTCGGACTGTAGCGCCCTAAAAGCTGGATAGATCCCGTCGAGTATGAGCTTTCCAATCCTCGGGGGACTATACTGGCTGCTTACTGCGGTCAGCCACTAGAAGCTAAGCTAACGTAAATCCAAGGAACTTCGTACGAACAAGCTGCAAGGCCATTTAACAGCAAGCAACCTTGTCGCTGTTCAGATCAAGCGAAAACCAATCGCAGGCAGCTGTTATGAATCAAAGGGAGACTGACAAGGATTCAAGAGGTTTAGAATTCCAGTCCATTAGACAGTGTGGCTTCTTTCAGTTTTGACACAGACGCACTTCTTCTTTGTTTTGATGTAGACCTGAGTTTAGTTGTGTCGCCATGTGTCGCCTATGCCCACGGTGGGTGCGAATCAGTTTGCGCAGTCGAAACGAGTGTAGAGACGGGCTCAGACACATCCCGGCAGACGTCCACTAAACTCAACAAACTTCAGTTCTGTGGAACTACGTCTTAACCATCCACACTCCGAACAAAGCGAACTTCCACTCATCCACCTGATTAATTGGCGGTCTCTGAATGGACTGTGGACTCTTTTTCTGGGGAATCAGTTCGCCATCCGGTCCAGCAGCCAGTGGGACCATTTAATGCCCCTTCATGATTTATTCCGTTCCCTCACGAGTGGCAAGTGTGTCCTTCGGAACCTCAAACGTTACCCTTCACATAACCTTCTCCGCTTCTTGGGCCCGAAGAACGCGTCGACATCGAATCAATTTAAAAGCCGTCCGTCTAAATTATACGCAGCAGGTCGGCGATTTAGCGCGATAAACTCCTCATAAATTCAAATGGTCCCGTCCCTCGGCCCATACGCCTGCAAGCGATATGCAAACAGCAACACCGGCGGAGGCGATGGAGATGGAGAATGGAGAAGCAAAATCGATCGCAATAAACCGCACGGATCCTCCGTGACCATTTGTCCAAATTAACCTCTGGACCCACCGTCACAGTCAACACCACCACCACCGGCACAGCACGGCGGGCCTTCGAAATTTAATTCCATTTGACAGGTACCCCCCCCCCCCCCCGTGGCGAGTGGAGACACGACGAGAAACAGAGAAACACAAAAAAAAGCAGAGATACGGAGCCTAAATGTCACGGCCACACCAATCAGCATATCGAACACGTTCCTCGCTGAAGAACAGGTAGCAGAGGGGGAGCGATATCGTCGAGTGGACACTCCAAGTTCAATTGAAACGTCAAACGCCCGCCGCCAGTCGACTCATTCACACTTCCTGCAAACATGTGCTGGCGACAGCGACGACAACGACGGCGCCGCCAGCCGTCAAAGCAACGAGAGATAAGACGCGGAATCTGCCCTCGAATCGAGGCACCGGCAGAGTGTCGAACGTGTCAAATGTGTGAAAAGACCAGTGGAACAATAAAACAGTTGTACATACGTAATCGGGCTGTCAGCTGATGGGGGCCCACGAACGGCGACGACCACTGCCGCTGGATTCACTTTAATCAAACGATTCACTCTCCGAATCCCGGACGCAGGGTGGATTCGTTTCAACAGTTTTTTTTTTCTTGGTTACTTCACAAGGCACAACACAAACACACTCCGCAGGGGGTGGGGTGAAACGGACCGTCAAGCGAACCGAAAACACTGGTAATCCATTGGAACGAGGAGAGCGCACCTGCCGGGCTGGGTCTCCTTTGCACACGCAACCGGAAGTCCGACAGACGACCGAATCTCGCAATGAGACGCAAAACAAATTCCTAACTCCGCCAAGGGCCACCGCTTCGGTCGCACAGCGGCAACAAAAAACGAAAAGAAAAAAAAACGGAAAAAAACACGCCACGACAAGGGCCCTCCGTAAAAGTGCACTAAAATGGCGAACAGATTCACTGACTGCGATGGACGAAGACACGAGACGCTGCGACGCACCGACACAGAATACACCTTTTGCGTTCACTCACCGTTTGATACTGAACGCCGACGGTCGAACGGTGCCGCTGAGCAGCGCGCTGAGACGTGAGCACTGAGCGCCGGCTGTGCGATTTGCCGTCGATGTCGAATCAGCTGACTGGCTGACACTGCTCTCGCTCTCTTTCGTTCAATTTCGGTTCAACCGGCCGCGGAGTTGCGGAATGTGCGTCGAGTTGAAGAGAGCCGTCGGCGGCGGGCTTAAGAGCGAGGTGAATGAACAGCGAACACTTGTTTGGTGTTGGCGCACTTGGCAGACAACAAAGAGACGCTCTAACAGTGGGCTGTTGTGGCGCACGATTCTGCAGACGGCAGCCGGATGGGGGATGGTCGGTGGTCGCTGGTTCGGAGGGCTCGTCTTGTTCCTTGTTCCTTCTCTGTGTCCTTGTTCGTTGTGTGCTCGTGGGTGTGGGGGAAAGTGAAAGTCCGTTGAACGGGCGGGAGAGAGAGAGAGTGCCGCTTTCGCTTGATCCTTGTGTTGTTCGAGGAATTGATTTCGACTTGAGTGCGGTGTCTGGTGAGGTGGTGGAACCTGTGGTGACTGGAGGGGATCTCTTAGGGAGCCACTGTGTGGTCGGAGAGAGGTCGGCACCACCGGACGATTGATGGGACGCGGGTCTTGGGGAAAGTGGTCACCGACTCCTTGGTATGATGAGCGAGTGCTTATTGTCCGGACCGAGGAGGAGTCGGCCGGTGAACGTGGGAAAGGGTCATCAGCCAGGCATTCTGAAACTGGTGGCTGGCTAGGGGGCTGACTGGAAAGGGGATGAAGTCTGCTGGCGGTGTTAAGCGTGAGACTTAAGAAGTGTCATCGAGGAGTGAGACACGCTTATTTGCTTCTCATGGAAAGGAGAGAAAGTGTGCATAACAACCTGATTGGAGGATATCAGACGCGAAGAAATGTGCCCAAGTTACAAGGTCTTATTGATTCCTAAGCAATTTCACACCTATTCCTCTATCGGTCTATTGTTCCTCGACAACTTTGGCAACGTTCCACTCTGAGCTAGTCTACATGGGCAACGACCGACTCATTCCATCTTAACATCGCTTGCTTACCTACCTACATGTGGACATTCCGTGCGAAGACAGTTGTCCTTTTGATGTTCCAGTCCGACAATTCAGACTAAAGCACAAAGTCGATTGTACTCTTGTTGGCGTTAGAGTTGGCCCATGAGCACACTATTTTCGACTTTCACCCACTGACCAGTCAGAGATTGGAGGGAATTCTAAAAAGATATCGCCGTAAGTATGTATCTGGGCATTTAACCACTTAGGACGAAGTAGGCCCATTGTACCGCCATGTGGGTAATTTATGACAGCCTGGCAGTTTTGTCAACAACTGTTACCAATTTGTTGACTGGTGTATTACCGATGTCATTTAGGCTGTCGTAGACGTAAGAGCGTATAGTTGCGCTACCGTGATATGATATCCAACTTTTTTTTGCCCAAAATGCAAGAGCTTGACTTGCATGACATGTGGTTTCAACAAGGCGGTGCCACATGCCACACAGCACGCGCAACAATGGACTTATTGAGAGGCGAGCTCGGTGAACATTTTATTTCACGTTCGGGACCGGTCAATATGCCAACTAGATCGTGCGATTTAAAGACTTTAGAATATTTTTGTGGGCTATGCTAACGCTCATGTCTATACAGACAAGCCCGCTTCAATTGACGCATTGGACGACAACATTGATGCAATTATTCGTGAGATACCGGCCGAAATGTTGGAAAGAGTATGCCAAAGTTGGACTAAGCGGATGGACCATTTAAGGCGCAGTCAAGGTCAACATTTGCATGAAATAATCTTCAAACATCGAATTATATGGACCATACTATCGATTCAAATAAAGATTTCATGCATTTGTCTGAATTCTATGTGTTTTTTTTTTTTTGAAAAACTTTCCTATAGCTTTTAAAAAATCACCCTTTAGTTAAGGAGAGAACATGACAGTCGTAGAGAATATGCGGGGTATTTCTCTCCTTGTCCTCGTCTATGCGGCTTCTACAGAAGTCATTAGGGAAGTCTAGTCTTTTTTAATTGTGGCCTGGCGCAAGATTTGTAGCGTACGACCAAGGACATCGTTGTGAGTTCCAACACTATTTTTGGTTTAAGTTTACAAAGACTGTGTGTTTGGCACGGCTTATGGCATGGCGGCATCTTCAAATATCTCAGGCATTGAGCGGTGTAAACACAATTTCTCTGTGAAAGGCTCGACAGCATCGATATATAGAGGGCACTAGCTACGTGTCATAGCACCGACACAAATTTCGAAGTTGTGAAAGAGAAATTTTGCGACTGGAACGGCAATAGAATTGACCTCACTCGATTATTTGCTTTGGGGCTTCGTCCTTAGTCTACCCTGATAAGCCAATCAGTCAAGGTCAGTCAGGATATGAATGAAAACAAGTTTCTTTGCACTTAAGAGGCAGATTAAGCAACAGATCCGTCTCGCGAAGCACCAAGCTGTGCAGAGCAAAAAAAGTGATTGCAATTTTTGGTCCTGTTTGGATTGACGTCATCTGAAGAGGAAGATTCAAGCACGACATGTACGGGCCGTGCTACACGACCAGGAGTCACGCAGATTGGACATGTAGTATTTTTCCGAACCTGTGGGACAAGTCAACAAAGAACGCCCGCGTATAGGGTGGCGCACGCAAGTGGCCAAGAACCTCAAGCAACTTGGCATGCGAAACTGGAGATAAGATCCACCAGGGTCTGTAGCGATATACAAGAATGAAAATTGAAGGGTAAGCAGAAATTATGTTTTCTGGAAGAAGCCAAATGCAGCCAAGGAGGACTAGACGGGG
Source organism: Eristalis arbustorum (assembly GCA_916610145.1). Classification (NCBI taxonomy): domain Eukaryota; kingdom Metazoa; phylum Arthropoda; class Insecta; order Diptera; family Syrphidae; genus Eristalis; species Eristalis arbustorum. The sequence goes on from OU744319.1 coordinate 25,473,064, forward strand.
ACTACTCATATTGCGACTTGGACTTAAGAATGTGGTTAAGACATCTCTTTAGACAGCTAGAAGAAAGAAAAATGAAAAATGATAAAGATCTTCTTAGGGGGTGGCTTCATCAAACAATATCCAGAGAGTATGAGAAATGGCTTAAGTCCGAGAGAGAGAGATGAGCAAAATTCTAGTCGAATATGTATACGCCATACGCTCCTAGTTTTGACACCAGGATTGGCTCGTTGGACATATGGGCGATCAGTACTGCGGATGTTGATACGTTTTGTCTTGAACGTTTACCTCATTTATGGAAGGGCAAGGCTTTTTTAGCTAGTGTCCTTTTTCTGGATGAACATGGACCTCTGGTACCTTTTCCATGGTTAACTGGCAGAAATTCTGTCCTGTTATGATGTGATTGTGTCCATCGGAATAAGGTGCGATGGAGTTAGGAAGGTGAGAAAGCGGGCACCCAGGAGCTGGTTGCAACGATGTGCGTACTTTAAACATTAACTAGACATTTTTTCTTGGAAGGACGGCGAAGGGGACACCAATACCGTTGTCAGGCAGAATGTTCCACTCCACGCAATGGACGACGATAGAAGAGAATTCCGTCCCTCCGATCTAGACGAAGTCAAGTTAGCGGTATCGAGACTAAAGCCGAACAAAGCTGCTGGTGCAGACGGACTGTCTGCAGAACTCTTGAAGGCAGCTGGAAATGAGCTGGTAGAGAGCATGCACAAACTTATCTGTAGGTTATGGTCGGAGGAAAGGAATCTTAGTATCGTTTGCCCGACTCACAAGATTGGATACCCCTTTGACTGCGCCAACTATCGAGGGACATGTCTTCTCAACGTGAAGATGTCACCATAGGCAGCTAATACTTCGAGGTAGTATAGGACTACTTCATCTACCTTCGTAGAGCGCATGGAAAACACTGCTCCAGCCCGATAAGTCTTCGACTCAGAACCAGTGGGACAACGCAATAAAGGACCACGAAGCCGATGGCACACTCAAGTGGAAAGGGACCTCAACCAACTTGGAGTGGGATATTGGAGAAGAGGCTTGTCGGCTGAGGCCTAGGTTCACCCCGGACTGTAGCGCCATAAGAAGAAGAAGAAGGAGGCACTTTTCTTCTCAAACATGGTCGCTTGGTTTTTGCATATCTAAAACGGTAGGTCCCGTCCACTTATATAATAACACGCACAACACGAGCGGCTGCAGACCTGCTATGCCCTGGCCCTCTATGGCCTGTAGCGTCACCCTATTTTTCTTCAAACGACTTCAGTTCTGTACACTTTTAGAAGACCGGACCCTAACAACAGAGTCCAATCGCATGTTTGAAAAACAGATAATTGAGGCAACCTGGAACCGAATTTCAGTGATCAGTGGTCTTCGTTAAATAAAGTCAAGGAGAAGGAACATTCCCTGTCTTCCGGTCAGCCGGACATCCATAGCAGTCAGTAATGTTGTGCGCTAGTAAAGGGTGCCCACAATTTTATCCCGGCTCTGAACGCTCTGATGTTTGAGAAGACGTTGCTGCTTGTGGCGCCATCTGAGCGGTAGTGGAGTCAGGAAAGACAAAAGTGAGTCCTAGCGAGATTAGCAGTCGGCAATGGTGTTGACTGAGAATTTCTTGTACTGTCTTCGTCATTGGCAAACTGACGAGTACTCTAAGCAAAATGAGGTGATATTTAATTTCGCTTCATTCATAAACAAAAAGTACCCAAACCAAGCCGAACGACTTCTTCTTCTTCTTGTGGCGATACAGTCCGGGGTGAACCTGGGTCTCGGTCAACAATCCTCTCCAGCTGGCACGTTTTTTAGCCAGCTGCCTCCAATTTCGCACTCCAAGTTGGTTGAGGTCCTTTTCTACTTGAGTGCGCCATCGGATTCGTGGTCGTCCTCTATTGCGTTGTCCCACTGGCTCGGAGTCGAAGACTCTTCGGGCTGGAGCAGTGTTGTCCATGCGCTATACATGGCCTCGCTATCTTAGGCGTTGAATCCGTAGACGCTTGACTAGACTCATGTCGCTGTACAGTCGTGGTTGAATTTTCTTCTCCAGATTGAACGCAGAACTTTTCTCTCGAAGAGACCAAGTGCGTCTTCATCCGCTCTTGAGATAGTCCAAGCCTCCGCGCCATACAGCAGGACAGGGATGATCAAGGTCTTATATAACGTGAGCTTGGTCTTTCGAGAGAGGGCTCTACTACTCAGTTGCCTCTTGAGCCCAAAGAAACAGCGGTTGGCAAGAGTTATTCTGCGTTTAATCTCTCAGTACTGATGTTGTTCGCACTATTTACTTGGGAGCCAAGGTAGACGAAGTCCTTCACTACCTCGAAGTTGTAGCTGCCTATGGTGACGTTCTGACCGAGTCGTCGATGTTGTGTGTCCTTTCTTGACGACAGCATGTACTTTGTTTTGCCCTCATTCACCCCTAAACCCATTTTTGCCGCCTCCGTCTCAATACAAGCAAACGCTTCATTGACGGCTCGCTGAGTTCTGCCAATCACGTCAATATCGTCGGCGTATGCTAGCAGTTGAACGGACTTCTGGAAGATCGTGCCTCTAGTGTTGGCGTGTGAGTTTCGCACGATCTTCTCCAACACGATGTTGAAGAAGTCACATGACAGCGCGTCGCCGTGCCTAAAACCTTTTTTGACATTGAAGGTCTCGGTGATGAGTAGCTCGTCTCTATGCACACTGTCATATGCGGCCTTAAAGTCGACAAATAGGTGGTGGGTGTCGATCTGCAAGCCGAACGGCGCTCAAAATGAAATTAAGCGTGCTCAAGCATAGAGTTGTAAACATGTTCCATGAAATATGACTAGAAGCAGACATGATTGACAAATGATTGTACTTCGTTCAGCATTAAGACGAACCCTCGTCGGGGATTGCATCAAATGATGGACAATGGCGTTCGTTTAGCATCGTCACACCCTGACAAGTTGAGCGCTTGGGAACTAAGTGACCTATTGTGTGGCTAGAGACGTGAGAAGTTGAATATACAGACTCCCACTTGTCGAATGATCTGCAGTCCTCCCCAACAGCACCATGTCCCATCGAAACCCCAGTTCTATCCCAACTTTTAACAGTTTTCAGGTGTTCCAGTGCTCCCTCTCCGCCATCCACTGCCCCACATCTCGATTAATCAAACCTCCAGCCGGCAACGGAGGCCCGACCGGTGACCGGCTGGCAGGGAAAGAAAATCGAAAACCAAAGTCAAGATCCACCTCTGCTCGGAATGCTAATGGAAAACGGGATGTAAGGCACTCGCAGTGGCCACTCGCACCGGCACACATGTGTGAACTTACGCGACTCGCCAGAGATCACGTTCCGCCGGGCAGGGCCGGGCCGGGCCGGGCTGCTCCTCTGCGTGTGGTTTACGAGATTGAAAGCCATAATTTTTATGACCCGAAATTTTATGGTCAAGTGAGACACATTTGTGCGAGTGCCCTCTCGGCCATTTGTTAAGTGAGATTTGCCCTTTTCCTGACGCGTCTTCGTCTTCTACGTCGACTTCTTGGTTTTGTTTTATTGCAGTTTACAGTTTACTTTAAGTATTTTTTTTATATTTTTTTTTTTCGAATTATTCCGGGAGGCTACGGCAAGGGGTGGCTGGCTGGCTTATCTGGGGACATTCCGAAATGGAGATGTAACGATTGCGTGAGATGTGAGAACTTTTACAAAATCGGACAGCGTGAAGCCAATCGGTGCAGCACAGCCGGGGCATATGTCGAGTGTATTGATTTGGGCTGGGTGGGGAGAGGGTGTTCCTTTGTTCGATTCGATTGGGATCGGTATCAGTTGAATTTTAATTGCGCCTAATGAGGTCTCGTTTTAACGAGATTCGATTCGTGCGAGGGACTCTTGGGTGAAATTGTGCCACTAACTGTGCATTTGTGAGGCGCTGCCGGCACGGCTGGAGGTGATTAATGGCCTAGGAGCGATGTCGTCGACACCTGGGATTTATGGTTATTTCCTTGGGCAGGGAGGGCGCTGTTTATCGCTTGCATTTGATGATGCATCGTGGGGCAGATGACAGAACATGAGGAAAAATATGCAAAAATCTTGGGTTTGTACGATGAACGGATTGAGGTTGACCCTAACTTGCATGATTGGGGTGAGGACTGGACCCATCTCTGCCTCTCGGTGGTTCGAAGCTCCCGAAATGCAACTTAACACTGACAGGGATTGTAACATGTCAAAGCCTGGCACAACTTAGGTCGTTTACCGACTGGATGGCGTAGTTGGCTGAGTGCCTGCCTTTCGTAATCCCCGGTTCGAATCCCAGTGAAGGCAAGGTGAATATGCTAAATCTGGCCTAACTATTTGCCGTTGGGTTCAAATTAATGACACTGGGTATCACAATGCACCAAATAAATGTGGTCAGTAATCTTACCTAACCGAGAGAGTTAAACCCCTCCGGTGGCATATGGCGTTCAAGACGCCTCCGCACCGTCATGTACGTGTTTCAGCAACGCGTTAGAGAAGCCTTCAGCTCATTTCTAAGCTGTTCTTCGCCACGTTTGTCTAGAGCGTCCCCCTACTCTTCTTCTTCTTGGATTGGCGCTACAATCCGGGGTGGACCTGGGCCTCAACCAACATGCCTCTCCAGCCAGCACGATCTTTCGAAAGGTCCTTCTCCACTTATGTGCGCCATCTAGTGCGAGGACGTCCTCTGTTGCGCTGTCCCAATGGCTCGGTGTCGAAGACTCTTCGGGCCGGAGCTGTGGTGTCCATCCGCTCTACATGACCTAGCCATCTTAAGCGTTGGATCAGAAGACGCTTAAGTAGGTACATGCCGCTGTACAGCCTGTATAGTTCGTGGTTGAACCTTCTCCTCCAAACGCCATCAGAGCAAACAGGACCAAAGATCGTTCGCAGAACTTTTCTTTCAAAACATCCAAGAACCACTACTCTGCCGGCTTGTATTGGCATCCACAGCGTTGCGTGTTTTACAATGTATTTATCATCGTGCCGTAGGGTACCTCCTATCCACTGTATTTTACCATATAGGCTTCTGACGCGTTCTCGGGTAGAATTATTTGTTTGAAATGTGATTTGACCAAAAGATCGTCAAGGTGACTCTTATTTTCGAAGACCTACAGCCTGCTTAAGCAAATGGTGTCCACCTCCAAGGTAATGTACCCATGAAGCAGCATTTGAATGAGTTCAAGTCTGAAATGCTGGTCAAGACAAAATAAATGCTGGTGTCTCCCAAGGCTCTGTTCTGTCTCCGACACTCTTTCTAATTTTTATAATTGATCTCCTGTCTGCTACTTCTAATCCAATCCACTCCTTCGCTGATGACAGCACGCTCAATTTTTCATACTCGTTCCAAGATTCACGACCCTGCCCTTCGGACATAGTATTGGAAAGGCAGCGTACGTTAAACACATTGAATTCCGATCTTGACAGCATAATTATCTGGTATATGTTAAAAGAGTGGAATTCAATGCTTCAAAAACTCTGTCAGGGGTGATTGTTTTTTTTTTCCAAAAGGGGGACAAAAGAGATTGCTCCTGCTACAGGATCATATCTATTATAAATCTCCGCGGTGTCTACGCTAAGGTGCTAGTGGCGCGCTCCAGTTTGTGGTCGAATCCAGTATGGGGGATGAACAGAGCGGCTTTTCACGGCTGTCAGTGAAGCGAACCCCTAATGATCACCAATTATCCATGAAACCGGAAAGCCTTCCATCCTTGTGTGTATTAACACAACAGTTAGTTGAAACGATCACATATTCGAGGTTGCCAAAAATGCTGGCGTCTAGGTTTCCCCTCTGATTTGGCTTTAATTTACAAAGCTCTATATTCGCCCTAGGCTTGAGTACAACGCTCAAATCTGGCCTGGTGCCCTCTAGACCCTGCTGCACCTAATAGATAGAACCAACAAGAGAGCGATTAAACTAATAGGATACAATAATACAGCGGGTTCGCTCGAATATCGACACATCGTCTCCACCTTGTTCGTGTTTTATCGCAATTCTAACAAGCGATGCTCAAGTGAGGTAACCAACTGCATTTATCCACTCCTTGAATTCACCCGCAATACACTTCTCGCCAGGAATGACCATTAGTTTAACCCATAACCCTGCTTTCGGACGCACGGTTCGATTTAGATACTTGTTTTTCAGTCGCACTACACGAACATGGAATGCTCTTCCCAGACCAATATTTCCCACAGACTACAATCCGCACAGAAACCTCCTCTGCCTCTCCGTCTATACCTTTATCTCGTGCTGTATCTTGACCTGGAAAATTAAGAGTGCTCACGCACATTAAAAAAAATACCGATTAAACGTTGGAGCGGAACTTGGCTCTTGGCTCAGTATTCCAAACGCCACTTTAGTCTGCCCGATCCTGCTACGTGCATTCAGTTCGGTGCCACAGCGGTTAGTCAAGACCATACTCCCTAAATACAGATTCTCGACTTCGTGTCCGTCATTGGTCAGCTGGGCGCTGGTGTTCGAGGTTCTCATGGCTTTCACTTTGGCTGCATTTATTTCCAGCCCTACCTTGCCTGCCTCAGCTTCAAGATTGGCCATCAGATGAACATTCATCATTCGATGTTCTAGCGAAAAATCTAAAAAAACCTCAAAACTGGGCACATGCTAATAATCTTCTAAGTAAACCCGATCAAAATAAATCCTTTGATATTTCTGAGAACATCATAAATCTGGCTGCCTTTCCTCGGCTGCAGCTAGAAGAATCAAACATCGAATTTGCTACATCTGTTCGAGATGTGGATATCACATACAATATCGCCTTATCGTGGGATACCTTGTTACCGTCGTTTCGGCTGACGCGGCGATAGCAAACGGAAAGGTGCACGTTGGAGAATGGCCATGGGCTTATAAAGAAATCAATGGACGTCACGCAATTGCCCTGTCGACTGGATCTACTCCCGGCGGAAATCGCGATCCACCTGCAGTAGTCGAAAACGAGAAAGTAATAAAACCAAATTCGGACTCTTACAACTATTTTCCTAAAATTACTCCTACTGGCTTATTCAATTTAAACGTAACTTCTACCCAAGCCCCCAATTCAATGGCCTAGGTGCGCCATCTATTTCGTGGGCATCCTCTGTTGCGTTGTCACAATGGCACAGATTCGAAGATTTTTCGGGCCGGAGATGTGATGTCCACACGCTCTACATTGCCAAGCCATCTTCAGCGTTGACGCTTGACTAAGCGCACACCGCCTTACAGCTTAAAGAGTTCGTCGTTATATCTTCTCCTCCAGGCGCCTTCAAGGCAAACAAGACCAAAAACGAACGCAGAACTTTTCCCTCTAAAAAGTTTGCTTATCGCTTATACTTCCTTTGAATTCTTTCTCTCACCCTTGGATCCACAGCACAACCCAAGATGTTTTTTTAATCTTATGTCCAACAGACTTCTTAAATAGGTGTGCTTAGATACGTCGTCACTGTCCATCGAATTGCGCTGTTGTTTTCTGTGAATGCATGGAGCACATCGCTGATAACCACAAAGAATAAGAGTGGTGACAGTAGGCATCCTTGACGTACACCACATTGGACATCGAATTGTTCTGGAACCAAACGCTTATTAAATACATGACACTCACCGTCTTGGTACGCAGCTTCGTTAGAAGCAAGTTGCTCTTTTATGCAACTTCTGCGCATTCAAATAGCATCTCGGTTGAAGTGTCCAAAGTCGTCTCGAACTCGATAAAGAGCAGATGAAGCGGAGATCTTGGGAGCAAGCCATTCAAGTGACTGATGATCTCCCGCAGTCTCGGATTAAGCTACAGCCTTCGGGCGCTGCTGTCGCTCTACAATACCCCCTCCTTCGAGATTTTCCATCGAATGATTCGTTAATACCTAAGGCTGATGGCCCAAATGACCAGCTCCATCCCATACCCGCCCCCAACGAGGCAACCACATCATCTAGACACCCTTTATGAGCCTACCAAAGTCGGTGCACTGCATTAAAGCCACCCTCAAGTGTTCCCACGCTCCCCAGACCTCGTCTAGGTGCCCAAATACACCCGAGAGCTTTCCATTTGCCCGTGCGGCCCGTCACAACTGTTGTCCCACTTCCCATCGTCCGACCGCAACCATGTATCCCCTTAATTGACCCACCCTCCTCCTCCCATCCCGACCACTTGCATAAAGCAATGCCAATTAACTGGGTGCGCACTCCACTGTGACCCGTCGTAGCTCCGTGAATTAATGAGCCACTAAAACTGAATACCCCCGCCAATCGCCGTCCGATGCCACGAATTCAGGCCGAGACCGCTGCTGGCCCCTTTGTTGGCCGGTTCCAGATTTCTTGGTCACTTCACAAGTGAGCGCAATGAAAAGGCGATTACGGTTAAGTAAACTAATGAGACGGAGGCCAGCCAGGAGGGCAACGCGCCACTTCTGATGCCTCCAGCAGCGGCGCGCGGCCTCACTGCCTGGCTGGCTCGTCGTGACAGAATGTCACCGCATCTGCCGAGCGTGCCGTGCGGACTTAATCAAATGGACAGACGGAAAGCAATTTGAATAATTGCTGGATGCATGTGTAGAGTTGGTCGTGGGCCTCGGGCCGGAGCGGAGCGCCCATTTCGCAGGCCGGCCACAGCGATTAATTTATGGCGGCCGAGGGACGGAGCCGGTTAATCAATTTGCCGCGTGATTTGATTGTCCCCTTGTCTTTCTGACCGAGGCACCGCCTCTGATTGAGTGCGACGCAAAGTGGCGCCTCTGTAAATGTAAGTCAACCGGATGGGTCAACGAGGTGGTGGGACAAGCTGCTTGTGAGCACCACCAAGGTCAAGGCACGGAAAATCCTCGACTCGCCGCCCGCGTGACATTCGTCAACCTTCAGCGAATGCATCACACCCAGTGGCAGGGGTGCATCTGTGCAGTCACCCCAGTCACGAGCAGGATGCGCAAGTGTCATCGCTCTGGCACACAATGTCCCGGCAACCCCCCGAGTCGAGAGACAAAGGACAGGCACGTCCATTACACAGAGCTTCGTTGCCGCTCCCTGCAGCCGCACACAACCTCGTGCTGTCTGGAGTGGTTTTTTCGGTCGCCGGACAGCCCTGCACAAGCGCATCCCTCACGCCTCGCCACGGGATATCGATCATAATTTGAATACACAGTGCACACTGCACTGGCTGCAGGGTGGTCCTTTCATCTCTGAACCATAAACAACCTTAAACTAGTTGTGTGGCGGTGCGCTGTTTAAAGAGGGCGCGTCCATGGCTGCGCCCGGCGGAAAATCAAATTCAAGCAAGGACGAGTGCCAAAGTGAATGTGTTGTGCACACAAAATTTACCCGTTGAGTGGGGAAAGTTCGTTTGACTTCGGGATGGTCGTAGATATCCCGAAACTTCGACAGAGACATAAAGAGTCTGGCGGGGAGTTGGGTTGGCTCTGGCGGTCGTGAGGGTTTTCTTGGCCCCTTTGTCGAGGCGGAGTCACGCTCATCCTTCGAGTGTGTTCCTTTAATATGCAAAATGCAATTTTTTCGCCAGCATTGTTGGGCAGCAGACGTGATGTTTATTGTGTGCTGCAGCGGCGGCGGCGCTTCCTCTTTCAGATTCTTTGGCTTCTTTGATATTTATTGCAGCAAGGTGCTCCCAGACTGAGACTCATTCATTTAATCATAAGGAGTTGCTGGGATTTGCAGCGTGGGAGGGCTTATCGAAGGACGCGTTGAAGGTTGTGAAGAGGTGCATCGTGGAGTGGAGGCAATGTGCAAGTGGAGAGGAGTCAGTGGAGTGACCTGTTGGAGTGCGAATCAGAAAGAGGGTTGAGGTGATGTGCAATTAATTTCCCTTTCACTGGACAGCGCGTGTTTGACAGTATCCGTCTGCCGCGAACAACTGGTCCCCTCTGCGAGGAAAGAGAAGAAGTAGCCGGGATTTTCTAGCTAGGCTTAAATGTTGGTCGTCAAAGGCAATGATTGTAAAGTGCCTTCGATTAAAAGACCGAAGAAAAAGCACCCAGACTTACTTGTCTGGCCGTCGACCCTTGTAGGGTCCGAGCCTGGGCAATTGCTGCCTGCCATCGTTGACGGTCCTGGGCACGCTGCTTCCAGTCTGATGTCTTACATCCGCGATGACTTGATCTCTATACGAGAGGTTCCGTCTTCCTCTCCTTCTCGAACCAGAATACCATAATTCGAAGACCCCCATAGCTGGAGCATTGTTGTTCATGCGCTCGATGTGGACGAGCGACGGATTTTTGGCTTCCGATCTACTTGCTTTATTCAAATCGTTGGCTTCGCGGTTGTGTCTTCTTCTCCATTCGCCTTCCTCACAGACGGGACCCTATATCCGACGTAGAATTTTTCCTTCGAAGGCACCAAGAATGCAGTTTTGCTTTTCGTCCAGCTTTCGGCTCCATAAAGCAGGACTGGCATAGTAAGAGTCTTGTAGAGCATGATTTTGGTCCTTCGAGTTATTAAGTTGTTTTGTCAATCCGAAGTAACATCAGTTACCAAGGGCGATTCTACGTCAAATCTCCTCTACGATGTCATTCGAGTAGCTTACGTTAGGCCCGAGGTAGACAAACTCATTTAATAATAATAATAATAATATGGGTGGCGCTACAGCCCGTAGGGGGCTAGGGCCTAGCTTCTCAGCAACCACTCGTGTTGTGCGTGCTATTGTTCTCTCACGCGTGGAAGGGACCTACAGTTTTACGCCGACTCCGAACGGCCAAGTTTGAGAAGCTTTTTCTAAACAGAAGTTCTCCCTGAGCATTGTCAGTGACTCGAAAGAGGTGGGATCGTGAACATTATTTTTGTCGCACAGAGCAGGAACCGAATCCAAGACGTTGAAGTTGGGGTCGACGCACATACCCACAACGCTACGGGCCACCACAACGATTTTAAAGTGGCTCAGATTAAGCGAAGAATGAAAAGGAACCCAGAAGCACCGTCAAATTCTCAAGAGTACAGTCACAGTCACTTCTGGAACCATGTCGACTCTCGAACCATCAGCCAACTTGAACGCATGTGAATGTAAAGTATTCAGTGACGACATTGCCTCATTTAGTGAGACGAACGATATCGGGATCTTCGTCATCGTCGTCATCCTTCTCGCCAGTTGATTCGGCCAGAATTTCAGCATCAGACAGTTGACAATGTACGTCCAAGTCATCATCAACATGCACACAGTCCTCAGAAGTCGAATGTATTTGCTCGGGAAGAAGGTCCCAACAGGAAAGGAAAACAGGTTCCGGTTGTCGTCGAATCGGTTTGCCTTTATGAAATCCTCATTTAACCCAGTCACGAGTTTAACATTGTTGTTGGTCTGACATTTCTCCAAGGTCATGGCAGTCAGAACTGTTATGTTGGCTTGCGTTGCATTGACATCTTTGCGGTAGAACGCCTTTCCTCGTCTAAACGCTAGAGCTTAAGATTTTAGAAGGCGTGTAAGGAGGACAAAAATTGTAGCTTGGTGTGGGAAAACTGGAAGAGGTTTGTTATGAATTGTGCAACTGTCTACGAATAGGAGAATTTTGAGTTCTCGCTTTGCCACGTCGTCGTACAATTAGACGAATGCAATCATTTAATAATTTAGGTGTTCACGATTATTGTTTGAGCGGCCAGTTGCAGGAAGTGATGTCTGGCACTTGAAACATCGTAGCTTTCCCTACTACCAGTGGTTTCCACTTATCAGATCTGTCAACGCTTGCTGCTAGCAATATTGTGAGCCTTTCTTTCCTGTGTTTGCGACCGTGGCACTTTTCATCTTTCAAAGTCAAGTTTTAGTCGGGGAGAGATATAAAAAAAGTACTGGGCCCGTGGCGTTGTGGGTATGTCCCTTCTACTCGTGAGAGAACAATAGCACGCACAACACGAGTGGTTGCTAAGAAGCTAGGCCCTGTCCCTCTATGGGCTGTAACGCCACGCTTATTACATTATTATTACACTGGGCTAGTCCGTATTGAACATATTACATGGCAGGGCTCATAGTGTTCCACCAAAGGGTGTAGTTCGTCCTTCCACTCTGAATAAACTGTACTACGTACGCAGGCACTTTCGCAAGCACCGCTTTCAAAAACCACGCCTTGTAGTCCCTTAAAATTGGTCAGCCAGTCACTAGCATGCCTACAGAGGTTGCAAACGACTGAGCTTTCCCTCTCAGCATTAAGCTTCCAGCTGGCATGTTTTGTCCTCTAGTTTCGCCAAGCCATTTAAGTAAGTGCGGCAAATATGGCCTACGTAGGTAATATGGTATACCTCTGTATCCCCCAAACCAAAACTACAGCGAAACAAAAAAGTATGCATCACACTTGCAAACTGGTGTTGTCTCAGTCATTCGTGATGAGTTTGGCGTGACGACATTTTTTGGGAAAATGTTAAGTGCAGGCCATATTTGCCGCCCTTTCTCTATTTTGTTATCCCACCATGAGGCGCTAAGGCGCTACAAAATTCCAAGAAGAACTTTGAGAAACCATATCGGGAGTGGTACAGCCACAAGGAAACTAGGCAGGTTGACTTGATCTCTCCATAAAGATCCTTAGACTCCAATCCTCCGCTTTTTTAACGTCAACAACATTTCCAGAAACTGTAACAATACTAACTTGGCTACGTTTGTTTTCGATCAAACACCCGGAAATCTCTATGAGGAAAATCGAATGAAATGATGACTCCAGCAAGAGCCCAAAAGCTGAACAAACACATTGTCGGTGATGACTTCGAAAAGATGAAGGCTCTCTTACACAAGTATCGAATACAAGATCTTATCTGCCGTACTGTGTGAAAGCTTAAAGTCATTCGTCAACAACCTGGTCGGTCCATACCAGTGTGGCTTTAGGCCAGGAAAATCCACCATCGACCGAATATTTACACTACGGCAAATTTTGGAGAAAACCCAGGCGCAACAAATCGATACCCACCACCTTTACATCGATTTTAAGGCAGCGTCAAGCTTGGCTCCCAAGTTAATAGTGCGAGCAACGTCAGTACCGAGATTAAACGCAGAATAACTCTTGCCAACCGCTGTTTCTTTGGGCTCAAGAGTCATTGAGGCATTGAGTAGTAGAGCCTTCTCTCGAAAGACCAAGCTCACGTTATATAAGACCTTGATCATCCCTGTCCTACTGTATGGCGCGGAAGCTTGGACCATCTCAAAAGCGGATGAAGACGCACTTGGTCTCTTCGAGAGAAATGTTCTGCGTTCAATATTTGGTCCTGTTTGTGTTGATGGTTTCTGGAGAAGAAGATTCAACCACGAACTGTACGGACTGTACAGCGACATCAGCCTAGTCAGGCGTCTAAGGATTCAACGCTAACGATAACTAGGTCATGGAGAGCGGATGGACAACACTGCTCCAGTCCGAAGAGTCTTCGTCTCCCAACCAGTGGGACAACGCAATAGAGGACGACCACGAACCCGATGGCGCACTCAAGTGGAGAAGGACCTCAATCAACTTGGAGTGCGAAATTGGAGGCAGTTGGCTGAGGATAGTGCCAGCTGAAGAGCATTGTTGACCGAGGAACAGGTTCACCCCGGACTGTAGCGCCATACGAAGAAGAAGAAACGAAACTGAACTGATAAAGCCATGCACATTTACACAGTTCGAACCAAGATGTAGATGTCGTTTCTCGGAGTGTCTAAACCTCCGATCAATGCAGGGTCTTCCAATCGGAATTAGTGGCTATTAGCGAAGTCCTGTCCTTAATTGTAGTATCCTTTCGAGATATGTGCATATTTTCGCATAAAGCATGGCAGTAATAAAATCCATGGCATTCATCTCTATAAGCACAAACTTAGCAATCGACTCCCGTGCACTTCTTAACGAGATAGCCGAGCAGTTCAACATTAACCTGTGCTGGTTTCCAGGACATAGAGACATCTCGGGAGACTGCAAAGCTAATGAAGTCCCCAAACACGCCACTAGACAGCCAGTTGATGAAATCTCCTGCAGTACAGTTTGCTACCTTTAAGCCACAGCTCAGCAGCCGCTACACACAAGTAATCAATGCCAGATGGTCAACAGGCAAAACTGGCCACAGCTTGATTAAAAATATCAAATAGCCTGCCTCTCCCAAAAGAGATCCAAAATAAGCACTGCAATGGGCATATTCACCGGACACTGTGTGTATCAGGCCTCCACGCAAAGAGAACTATAACAACTTCTTTAGAAGCTGCCTAGACGGATGATGAGAAAAACACCCATCATATCCTCTGCGACAGTCCTATTCTCGTCTCAACTAGGAAACCCACTACAGATCATGCTTCCATGGCAGCCCCAAAAATTTCAGCAATATACCAGTCAACTGACAAAACTTGTGTCATAAACACCCACGTACCCACATGACGACACAATGGGTCTAACTTAGGCCTATGTCTGTAAATGCGACTACCTACCTGGCACCCCATGGCCTGGGCTTAAGCTTTATCCTATGTAGTCGCCCTTAAGCCTTCTCGCATTGATTGTGGCTGGGTCTGCCGGTCTGCTGCGACAAGGAGAGGAGAACCGAACGTCAGTCAGAGATAACTAGACAGTGAAAAATGAAATGGTGCGTAAGTATGATCTGCTGTCTGGTCGAGGCGTCGCCCAAGAAGCCAGCTCGTGTCGGCTGCCTAGTAATTTCTCCTTCGCTTTGCGTCTTATTCAGTACTTTCATGAGACTCCTTTAAGGCTTAATAGTAGCAGCTTACCCTTTCTAATGTGGTTCAGCATCTGTGTGTGACTCTGGCTCACCATCTGACGCGTGGTCTTAAATGAAGTGCCAGTCCCATCACAGTCTATCGACGTGACGCCTCAGTTGTTCCTGTTCCCTCGTCAAGTAACTTCCGCTTAAATTCCCAACTGAACCCTCCTCTCGAGCGGCAATGACTGTCTAATTACAAATGCCAATTCAATTCATTACCGCCAACCCCTTGTTGTCCAACACACTCCAGCCCCACCCCCTAACCTTGCGCCCTTCGCTGTTCATCTGAACAGCTTCCCAATTGATACCTCGCTCTAAACTGCTCACCCTCGCCCACATGCACAATTTATTGGTGACAATTAAATCCCATCCGCAGACGCTGCCAAATGCTCGCGAGTGCAAACAGATCAAGACGGCCGCCACGGGTGTCACCAGCAGTGCAAGCAACCATCATTAATCCCCCTGAAGCCCGGTGCCGTGACACATAGCCGTGTCATCGAGCAGCGCACTGCCGTATGTCAGAGCCACCACCACCTTGCATGCAACACCGCCGCCTCGCCGTCTGAAGCGACGGCAGCTGCTCTCGTTTTAATGACTAATTACACCCATTACAGCGTCTGGGTGGGTTCTGGAATCGAGTGCAACTGTCAATGACAGGGCTGTTCCTTGTCACGGCAGCCCCTCTGACAGGGGTCATGGCGCCCATCAAAGGGTTGCCGATGGCTGCAATGCCAACCACCACCACCCCTGCGATCTATCAGCGCATCCACATGTCAAACTATCGGCTGTCAGGCGGGCAAAGGGACAAGCCAAGGTCCTCGCTGCGGTTTCTCAGCCACACAACTCACCCTTGACATTGCCGTCAGTGGTGGGTGGCTGGTGTGCGGTCCATTCGTGCCCAAATCCCATTTCATGTCAGAGCTGGAAGTGACAGCAGCACGGACGGAGTGTGTCCGTTATCGTTGTTGTGTCAGCAGTTGCCCGCGAGTGGACTGTGAGTTATGCGAAACCACATCGCCGTCACACCCGCTCCGCCCAACTGACTGGACATCGAGTGAAACGCCAGAGAATCGGAAATCCATTCGGGTTGTCGCTGCCCACCAGCTGACAGGTCACGGTGACAGTTAACGCGACGCGGTAATCCATAATCCATAATCCACGTGGGCGATGCTGGGGGGACTGGCCTGCACTCTTGGACTGCGCTGCGCTGCGCCGCGCTGTGTTGTTGTTTTATCTTTGGGGTCACAGCAGAGTTGAACGCGGCCGGTCGTCAGTCGTCACATGACAGCAGTTGCCGCGAAGAGCGCGTCCGAAGAGAGCGGCAGCGTCGCTCTTAAGAGACGTCGTCTGGCTGTCTCTCTCTCGGCGGAGTGGCGTTCAGCTTTGGAGTCTGCGCAGAGCGAGTGGTGTGGTGCTCGAGTGTGGAGTATGAAGTCGAACCTGTCCCGACTCGAAGGCAACGGGAGTGAAAATCACGTGTATGGTTCTGTTGACAGGGCAATCGGCGACGGGGGCTTGTGTGCATGGTCATTGCAACTTTTCAGCGAAACGTCAAACGCAGTGCAGCGCTGCACTGGAACCAAGATGGATTGTGGGGCAGTGCACGTATTTTATTTCAAATCCGTCTTTCTTTTGTGCCACGATCCGTGGAGCATGTGTCAGAATGTGACAGCTGAGTGGATGTCACTTGCGACGAACGGGCTTTGAATGCGTTGACAGTGGGAAGGGAATGGTCGACTCTGTGGGTTGGGGACGCTGGGAATGGGTGAGGTTGTTGTAAGGAGCGAGAATGAGGACGTCAAGTCGGGCAGAAGAACTCTTGAGACTTGGTCTTGCAGTGGTTTGACGTAAGGAGGGAGATCATTCGAATGCCGCTTGGCCGTCTGTTGAGACAGAATCTTTGTCAATTTTGGTCCGAATTGCAGGCCAAGCTAAGCATTGAGATCAGTATAACATCGGGTGGCCTTCTCGACGTCGGCTGCGGCTGGATGTTGAGCAATTTTGTCGTCAGTGTATCGACGCCGCTTGAGACAGGATCTTCGTTAATTTTGGAAACCGCATGGCCTCTTTGCCCGTGTTGCCATGATTTGAAGGCCAGCGTAAGGAGCGATGTCAGTGGGACGCTGCGTAACTTTTTCGACGTCGCTTGCGGCTGGATCTTCGTCAATGTTGGACCGAATTGAAGGTCAACCTAATTAACGAGATCAGTGGGACACGCGTGGATTTTTCGACGTCGTTAGAGGCAGGATTTTGGCCCATTTTCGACTGAATTGACGGCCAGTCCACATTTGTCCCTTATCTCAAGCAGGCGGCAGCTTGCGATACTTTCCGATACGTTCCAACACTTTCTGGCTGGCGGTCAAAATTGAGGAACAAGCATCGAAATCACCATCAACCGTCGTGTCTTATTCCTCAAGAAGATGCGACATTCAGTGCTTCTCCCCAACAGCTGAAATCTTGCGTCCTCTCATCATGCCATACCTACAGGACTGTACGAAACATAACTAAGCTTAACGAAGCTTAACGAAGCTCAACGAAACTTTCCTTCTCAGCAACACCTAAAGCCTGGAGTCCTCTCATCATGTCATACCTACAGGACTGTACGAAACATAACTAAGCTTAACGAAACTTCACGAAACTCAATGAAATTCAACGAAACCTAACGAAACTATTTTTAAATGCCCAGAGATTGAATTTTTCATCTCTTTGTATTTGCTCAATTCCAGAAGTTCACTTAAGCCTGCTCTCGTTCATTATGGCTGGGTTATAAGAAGACCATCCAATGGGGTCTACTTCGAGGAGAAGCGGACGTCGATCACAGAAACCAAATAACAAGTCCTTCGAGAATCGAATGCAGTCTAAGCATAATCCACGGTCGGGGTGATGAGACGTGTCCCCTGCTTTTGTTCTTCACTTCGGACAGACTCCGGCACATTATCGATCACGCTCTGGCTGGCTGTCAGACATCCACACAAGTCCTCTCATCCTTTCATCACACCTCGTTCCACCCCTTCTCCCCCTCCCCCACCCCAACCAGCGACTACAAGTGACGCCACAAAACTAATATCGGAGCACCTGCAACAAGCACTAATCACCTCGACGATGTCTAGATGTGCAGATACCCTTTCTTCGCCACAAGATGAATCTGCCATCAATCATTTCGGTGTAATTAACCCGGCCAGCCAGCCACCAAGTCATCCTCGCTATCACATCCGATTGCAGCTCCAAGGCTGCGCGCAACATTCGCACAATCGCCGAACAAGTCATTAGCACGGCTGGCGATGTCGTGGTGGAAAAACAATTTTCACTTCCACCTGTCGCAGCGCCATGCCACGCGAGGGTCCTCGCGAAGGAGGACGAAAACGATTTAATTAAAGATTCCACCTTGTGCCTGGCGGCAGGGTCTCCGTCGCGTTGCCCCTTGGCGGCTCGACTCAAAGCCATGCGTCACGGCTCACGCCGCATGCGATGCATTACGACAGATCTCCACTACGTCGTTGTCTGGGCCGTCCACCTCTGTAATTAGTGTCCAGCCACGTCTGCGACGTCGGTGTTTGCTCTCGCTTAACGGTTTAAGATGTCGTAACTCCTTGTTGGTTCCTTGGTCTCCTGCTCGGCTGTGTGCGGAGTGTTCCGAGAGAGGAACGCCAAACGAATGGAATTGTCATGGACTACGCCGCGCCCCACCTGAGGAAACCCACGATGGAGTGCACACAAGACGAGTGCTAGTTTCAGAGATTTTCCCCTTCCTGGGATGGGCAACGACACTGTGCGCATTTAATGCCATTAGGCGGCGTGGCAGCCGCCGGCGGGGTGGAATTTATGTCGCTCTGCGTGCAGATTTAGAGCTTCCTTCGGGGCGCGCGAGTGCACTGTTGCTTCTTACTCGGTGGATTCTGCTGCTCGCTGCCGTGCAGCTCCGTGTGGAGACATTGAACTTGACTTTCACTTCAACGTTAATGACGTCGGATGGCAGTTGAGCTTGTGTTCTGGAAAAGGGAGTTCGCCGATGGGGATGGGGCAGCGCTCCACCTGGAACGAGGACGACGGGAGATGGGTAATAACGACGACTCCTCGCGCCGCAGACTCAATTTAGTGCTCGGAATTAATGACGGGGAAACGTTAGTTAAAACGTATTTCGTGCTTGAGACGCCATGATGAGAAGGTATTTAGCTTGGAGATGATGGGCGCGCTCGTGGGTTGTTGATGGGAGGGAGCCGTTTAGTGCTCTCGTTTGTTGCATTGTATCGGTGGTGGTGTAGAAATTCGACATAATCACGGTCCTCAGTTGGAACAGTGGATCTTGACTTAGTTCTACAAAAAGTCGCTGGCCGCTGGGAGCAATCTTGACGCATTCAATAAAAGTGTGGGCTTTGAGGAAGTCAGTGATATCAGGAAGGTTTGTTCAATTGGTCAGAACCCGACCCAGACTGCCATTTGTATCCAGTTGCACCGCTCATTGTTGCACCTCTGCCCATCATCAAAAGCATGTATTCTTCCAAAGAAACAACAAGAGCACGCTCTTGGGGTTGGACAGTTTCAAAGGTTCCGGCCAAAGAGGTACATGCTCCTCCCCACTCTTCTCACACATTGTTCGAGTACATGGTTCTCACTCGGTCCGTCGATTCACCAATTCGGATGCTGTGTGGCATATAATCGTAATGCAATAACATGTCGACCAGCGTCAAGTAAAGACTCCGAAACATCATGAACTACACCGGCAAAATTTGGAAAACTACGGACAATGATTCTGCACCGACTGCTACATTTTTTCCTGCCTGCATTGACCGCCCTTATCTTGTTGGTTGCTCGTCTACCGGAAATAACCTTCGTCACTGAAGACAATGTGTCACAGAGTACGAATTTTGTGGTGAAATCCAATAAAATCCTATCCGTTGCTGGGGTACGAGTCCATGACGATATGGCAGTGTTAACTGACTTTAACACATGTCGTGGATAACATACGAGCTCTATTGTTCAATTGACAGTTTTTCATCGCTTGGTAGGTGAGTTCCGCCGGAGTTAGTTAATTATTACTTCCGTCGTCTGACGAATTCTTGAGGCAAACAAATTACATCTTAGGGCCGATTAGACGTACAATCGCTTTGGGTGATCAGTGCTACTTCGGTTTGCCGATGCAGGCTCAAAGGACCAAAATCATGCTCCAGAGATGTCTTATCTTGTCAGTCCTGCTAAATGGAGCCCAGAGGTGGACGATAAGCAAAAGAGCAGAGACAATTTTTGATTACTTCGAAGGATGAATTCTGTATCAGATATATCGAGGAAGGATGGAGAAAGAGAGACAACCGTGAACTTAAGAAACTGTGCCAAGAAGTCCGGGGTGAGCCTGGGCCTCGGTCAACAATCCTCTCCAGCTGGCACGATCCTTAGCCAGCTGCCTCCAATTTTGCACTCCAAGTTGGTTGAGGTCCTTCTCCACTTGAGTGCGCCATCGGGTTCGTGGTCGTCCTCTATTGCGTTGTCCCACGGGCTCGGAGTCGAAGACTCTTCGGGCTGGAGCACTGTTGTCCATGCGCTCTACATGGCCTAGCCATCTTAGGCGATGAATCCATAGACGCGTGACTAGACTCATGTCGCTGTACAGCCCGTACAATTCGTCAATCCAGTCAGGAAGGCAAAAATTGCTCAAAAATGCTCAAGATAACACAGTCTTCGAAATTCGGCTTTTTGGATCGAGAACGAGAGGAAAACCGAACCGCCAGTATAAAGACGAAGTTATCGCCGACAGAAGGCGATGGCTGGAAGCTGCGTGCCAAGGACTTTCAGCTGCAAGCCAGGTATGGCACATGATCAGACCCTCCAATGGTCGGACTTGATCATCTCATCCTCACTACATATAAAGCAGAAAGTTTGTGTGTCTGACCGACAAAGACTCCGAAACTACACGTCGCAGAGCTCTGAAATGTTCAACAAAAATCATTCTAAAATTTAGAAGCTGAATGTGACAATTTTTAAGTCGATACGACATACGGTTTGGAAGTTACCAGCACTTTTTAAACGGGAATAAAATTCTCAAAATAAGGGTGGTTGCATCAATCCGGTATGAAACCATTTCAAGTTGCGCAGTCGTGGATATCAACTATCCCCCAGTGTGTTGTAACTTCCATATAATATATATAATATGGGTGGCGCTACAGCCCATAGAGGGGCACGGCCTAGTTTCTCAGCAACCACTCGTGTTGTGCGTGCTATTGTTCCCTCACGAGTGGAAGGGACCTACAGTTTTATGCCGAATCCGAACGGCTGTGTTTGAGAAGCTTTCTCTAGACAGGAAATACTCTTTGAGCATTGTCAGCAACTCGAAAGAGGTTAGGTTAGGTTAGGTTGCAGTGGCTAACTGCTGCAGAGCAGTCACACTTAGGCCAGAGTAGACCCATTGTGATACCACGCGAATTGACTTCTCCTAACGCTGGATCCAGTTGGTGCTGTTGATGAACCGATTTAGTTGGCCAATGCTGGCACTTTTTAGCTCGTTACGGCCGCTGAAGTAGTAGGCTCCTAGATGCAGGAACCTACGACTGGCAAGAGCACTGCAGCAAAGAAGGTGATGAGTGTTCTCTTCCTCTTCTTCATCCATGCAGCTTCTGCAAAATTTACACAGTGCCCGGTTATGACTCCTATGGGGGTCCTTAATGAGGGCTTGCTGAGTCCAAGTACACTGAGTGACCGTTTTAGGTTAAGTGATGGCCAGATTTCTTTGCCTTCTAGCCTTCTAGCCATTTGTCATTGGTCTGAATTTTCAAAAGATGAAAGGCTGTAGCGATCGGCATGGAAGGTGGTACCCTTGCTATTGTAAGGAGTGAGGTTGAACCACACCTGGCGAGTTCATCTGCTTCGCAGTTTCCTGGTATGTCACAGTGTCCCGGCACCCACATGAGGTGAATGTTGAAATGCTCGGCCATCTCGCTAAGAGCCAGCCCGCAATTAAGACATTGTCCAGGGATTTTATGGCGGCCTGACTATCAGAACAGACGGTGATATCCCTTTTGGATATCACGTTGTTCTTGAGCCATGACAGCGCCTCGTTAATCGCTATGGTTTCTGCCTGAAAAACGTCATCTGAAAGATAGCAATGTTGAGATCTTGGGAATAGACACCCGCATCCACACCTTCGTTAGTCCTTGATCCGTCTGTGAAAATACGCAGAGGATCTTTCAGTGTTTGCCTGTCAGACATCCAGTCCGATCTGGAAGGAATGCTGATTGAGAATTTCTTCTCGAAGATAGGCTCGGGCATTAGGCGGCCAGTGTCGCTAGGAGGGAATTTGAATTCCTTGAGAATGGTTGAGTGGCCAGTGTTGAGTTCGGACCACAATCGAAATGTTTTGAGTCTTATGACTGTGCTTGCTGCTGCTTGTTTCCCGAATATTTCCAGAGTTTCCATATTCAGTGCGTCTGACGGAGTACTTCTCAGTGCCCCGCTGATACACAGGCAGGCCAGTCTTTGTACTCGGTTGAGTGCATTGCAGCTTATAGCCTTGTTTAGTGCTGTCCACCAAACTGAGACACCATACAAAAGTGTCGGTCTGACAATAGAGGTGTAAATCCAGTGAGCGATGCGTGGTTGTAGGCTCCATTTGCGTGTGTGTGTATTCTTTGAACTCGAGAGATTTTTCGATGGTGCCTCTCAGAGAGTGGAGGGCTGTCTCTACAGACTTGCCCTTGTTGTAGGCATTTTGTACAGATGAAAGTCTGCATACTGGGATAGCTTGCCTGTTATATTGGTCTATAAGTTTCCCCAAGATTTTCAGGAGAAACGAGGAGAGACTTATTGGCCTGAGGTCCTTCGGTTTGGCATGGGAGTATTTACCCGCTTTGGGAACAAACACTACTTTGACCCTTTTCCATGAGTTGGGGACATGACTGAGACTCATACAGCCTTTGAATATGCTGAGAATCCAAGGCATGATGAGATCAGCTGTTCTTTGGAGCTCCGCCGGGATGATGCCGTCAGGTCCCGCTGACTTGAAGGGCTTGAAGCTTGTCAGTGCCCACATGATAGTGGTGTGGCTCACATTTATAAGGTTACATGAAGTATTTGGGGGAGATACGACTCCCTCGTTCGCTCTAATCGGGAAGTTGCCCGGAAAGTGCGTATCGACAAGGAGACTGAGGGTTTCCTCACTGGATGTGGTCCAGATTCCGTCAGGTTTTTGGAGGAAGCTAGGTGATTTAGGGGATGATGCTAGAATCTTTCTTAGCCTGGAAGCCTCGGAGACTTCTTCGATTTTACCACGAAAAAGTCTCCAAACTCGAAAGAGGTGGGGTCGTGAAAATTTCAATTTTGCTGAAATTGTGAGTATTGAACTTCTGAACGGATTAGCCAATTTAGATTAAATTTCAGAGCTAGACTAATTACATAATGTGTTACAAGATCATTTTTTTTCATTGTTCATGGAGTTTGACTTCAATTTGCACAACAAGTGAATATCGCGCGCATATACATAGATGGCATTTCCAAGAAGTTTTTTTTTTATGAATCGCTTGATATCCCTCCACGTTGTGTATAAAAGGTTGAGAAACACAACAGGTAATGTACCGGTTGAAGAAACAAACCCGGGCAAAGCAGGGTGCGAAATCTAGTCATATCATAAACTAGGACGGTATAACGGTCGAAATCGCACTTTTCACGACTAACTCTCTACCTGAAGATTTGTAATCATGTACAACAGTCGCTCATGCCTCAGCGGACGAACTTAGGAACTACGCCCATAATGTGTGCTACGACTTCCCGAAATAATTCAAGTACCCACTTGTTTACCGTCTCGTGTCTTTATAGCACTGAACGTCGCAAATCTATGGTACAACAACGCAAGCTAGTCGTGTGCCTTGGCATTGTGGGTATGTGCGTCGACCCCAACCTACTTAAACTTAAGTGTCCAAGTTTCATCCCTGGAACGAACAAATCATTTCCACGAACCATTTCGAGTTAATGACAAAAAAGCTTCTCAACCTTGGACGTTAGTAGTCGGCTTAAAACTGTCCCTTCCACTCGTGGCAGAAAAAAAGGATGCACAACACGAGTGATTGCTGAGAAGCTAGGCCCTGGGCCGTAAGCTGAGTCCGAATTCTCCAATGGCCACTAAATGGTTATGAGCAGACGATTCGATTCGAATATTTGATCCAATGTATCGAACCACAAGAAAGGATATCCGTTTGACTTCGTCAGCTATCGAGAGAGCAGTCGCCTTAACATCGCGTATAAGATTTTGTGTACCGGCCCACAGCTGATTATTAATAATCTGATAAGACCGTATCAGTGTGGCCACAGGCCGGTGAAATTTCCGCAACAGACAAGATCTTCACACTACGCAGATCAGAAGTGCAAATCGACACCCACCATCTGTTCGTCCATTTGAGGCCATATTTGACAGCGTGCATGGAGGCGTCTAGTTTTGACATTCCTGCCAAAATTGTTTCTTTGAGCTTAAGATGCATCTGAGTAATACACCCGTCACTTGGAGAACCAACTTGTCTCTTCATAAGGCACTGATAATACCAGTCCTGCTTTACGGTGTGGAGGCAAGGACAATCGCAATAGTGTATGAAGTGCTTGGTCTTTTCGAGAGAAAAGCTCTGTCTGCGATCGTTGGTATTGCTTGTGTTGACGGGATCTGGAGGAGAAGATTCAACCACGAAATGTACGGACTGTACAGCGACATGAGTCTAGCCAGGCGTCTACGTATCAAACGCCGGCGGTGGCCATGTAGAGCATATGGGCAACCTGTGGGGCAACGCAAAAGAGGACTGCTGCCTCTAAGGTGGTACAAACAACCTCAACCCATTTGGTGTGCGAAACTGGAGACCGTTAGCCAGAGATTGTGCTAGTTGGAGAGGCTTATCACTTCGGACTGTAGCGGCATACAAAGAAGAAAAAGCATCGACGCTTAGTTGGCAGTGTCAAAAATCCAGCAAGAAAGCTTACAGTGCCCTCTACCAGGAAAAATGAGGACAAAATTCCAAAACAATCATGTGGATGTACACAGTGCTTGTTAAACAAGTCTTGACTTATGACAGTTTCGTATGCTGGCAGCCCTCCCAGGAACATAAAGGCATTAACCAGAGATTTGGATGCCTGGGAGGACAGGAGCTATTTCCATTAGTCGAAAGGGAGATTTAGTGGCAATCCTCAATTGCGACTGAGCTCTACACTCAGATGATGAGAGAGCGCCATAAGTGTTAGACAGTCAAATGCATGTCTTTCAAGCTCCACTTGACATGTAGGTGAACGTGCCAGAAAGTGGTCGAGTCCGAGATCAACGAGCAGAAATGGGACACGTCAAAGCCACAGCGCTCATCTCTCGTGAAGTGAAATATAGAACACTGGAAGAACACTTCTTCCAACACCTTCGTGGTCTAACGCAAGTCCCACAAATGCAAATTTGCATCAGGATGGCTGAACATCGATGAGACGTTATCAGAGGGAGGCCTAAATGAGATTTAAGCTAGTGCTAGTGCGTACCCTTGTACCGGACCTAATCTAACCTGATAAGGTACTCTGGTTTGTAGATGCTCAGACATCCCAAAGCAGGGATTGGTGACCATCTTATGAGACACTCAAGCCGACTCATGCCCGCAACTCAGTCATTTCACCTTCCAAGGGCCTCACACCGTCACAGTCATCTCTTGGCACCGTCACAGTCATCACCCACTCTCTAGACTATGTTGCGAGACCACACATCGTTCAAAAGAAATTCCCTTCAAACGTAGTGCACTCCCCCTTGACCAGCTCCGCGCAAAAACATGTTATTGTCGCTCAACCGCAGCCGTCTCCCCTCGGCGCACATTCCAAAGGACAATGGCATCGTTTGTGAAATTCCCGTCTTGTCTTATCGCCCAAAGCGATTCACTTAATCTCGCAGGGCCCTCGCATCATGCATTCCGCGTGGTAATTCAACAAAAACATTCCGCACATTCCTGCGTCGTCGTGTGCCCGTGCCGTTCGTTTTATCGCGCCATCGTATAATTAGTCGAGAGCATGGCACCACGAGCATCGCGTTGTCAACCGCCTTCGGATCCTCGGCCATTCGGCGGCGGCACTTGACCTCACTCAACATGCTGCATTAGACACACTCGCAGATGCTCGCACACGCAGCCGCAGGGCGAGGAAATGTAAACAGAGCCGAGAACAACTTACGGATTCTCCAAAAATAGTCGCCGCGTCGAATTCCCACGAAATCAATTAGAACCACTCTCGGCTCTGCCGCACAGATGTCCACGGCGGCGACTGATGAGTGAATCTAAACTCAATCATCGCAGCAGCCACGTGAGCCGACTCCGGGCGGCACTGCGACGATGACGACATCGTGCATGTGGGCCTGCATCTCCATCAAAGGGAATCAATTCTCACCCCATTAAGGACGCTAATGCGCCAAACAACCATTACTGCCTCTTCGCCGGTTTTAATTATTTTTTTCCCGTCCGTGGCCCATGTCGACGACGATGGCGATGGCGACGTGCCGGTCATGCGGCGGCCAGCTCCCTTGGCGCTTGTCTGTTGACCAGCTTTCCACTTCACTCAGTTCCGCGTTTGTGCGAGGAGAACGCTTCCATTCAGTCCGCTCGGACGCACAAAGGGCGCGATTGTTTTGTGCTTGCGATTTGATCGTCGTCGTCGTGGTTCTCGGAAGCTCTGTGTGGGTGGGTTGAGTTATCATTTATTGACGGATGCCATGGTGGCTGAGTGGTCTAGTTCACAATCGAAGATGCTCTGCTCGCCCGCCGTGGTGGTGAGTTGTGTGTTCGTTTTTTTGTGTTCACAGGCGAGATGAAGAAACAGCAGGCGTTTGTTAGCGTCGAATCAAGGGATGTGTCATGGGCAAGTGGACATCACGATGTGTGGTAAGGCTTCGTGATATGGAAGCCAAATGGACAGCTTTTTGAATGCCGAGTGCACTGAGCAAAGGATGTTCGTGGATCTTGACTGCCGTGCATTGTGTCGGACACAGCTACTGGTCATTGAAGAAAGTCGTTATACGAGACCTCCAATGTGCCATACACACCAACCATACACACCACAATAGACCAGTTTTGAAGAATAATCGCGGCATTGAACAGCTTGAGATACAAGCCAAGTCGGCATTAAATCTGTTCTTGGTGTTAAACATTGAACTGAATTCTGGAGTCCGGCAAGGCAGAGTTCTTGGTCGTATATCATTCCTGATGGGATGTTTTCCAAACTGAAACTCTTCTTCTCGGGGTGGATCTTGACCTCGTGAATGTGTTGTGTGCGCGCCACCAGTTTTTTACCTCCAGGTGACTGAGGTTCCTGTCCTGATGGAGACTAGGCTTCTAGTCAAATGGGTCCAAAGATTTCTCTCTAAGCTTCCCAGAATCCCACTGTTGATGTTAATCCGATAATTTTATTGTCATTGGCATATGCGACGGTTTGGTTGACAGTTCGCCTGATTTTATCAATAATGATATCCGTATCTGTATCCTGTATCCGTTTTTGATGTTAAGGATCTCCGTGGTCTCGGTATCCCCTTAAGAACTCATTGTGCACTCTCCATCGTTAATCTCGAAACATTCGAACGAGTTTTGCAGGGATGCCGAAACTGGACAATGAGCTGTCCTGCTGTTTGAAAGTTGGCCTCTGACGAATGGCTTACTCAGATCGCTGGAGGAGATCTTGTGTAAGAGGCTTATTCCTTTTGCCCACCCATTAAATGCTATTGGGTTCAGATGGAGACTAGAATCATGTATTGCTCACATGGACTCTTGGACTTAACAAGGACCCAGTCAGTTAGAAGCACTCCGTCCGATGCACATATACCTTCTTACGGTGAACCTAGTCCGCAAACACAGCAATAAGACTCAATAGACTTCGATTGTGGTCCGAGCTCACCATCGGTGACTCAACTCAACGTCTTAATGAATACAATCTCCTTCGCAACATCATCGACCGCCGACTACCCCAAGCCATAAAACTTGAACTTCTCCACTGTAGCGTTTTTCAGACAAAAACTGTGGCGCATTATCCTATCCCAAGAACAAAGTAATATACTCGAAAGCTGCAAAAGCGCTAGGTCGACTGAGCATTTCAATATATACCTGGGTGCCGGCACTGAGTGGCACACCAGGATACCAGGTGTGGTACCACCTCTAGCTTCAAAGCAACCGTTCCTCGAAGCCTACCACTCTATGCCGCATAGAGCGCTGTCTTTAGCGTTCCTCTTGGTTGATCAAGCTTAGCTAGTAATTATTTGAGTCAAGATTGGTTTGAAGACTGATTTTATTTTCTTACTAATAAACTATATTATTCTATTGATACAATATGATTCTTATGACCCACATAATGTTTAGCTTTTTTAGATAATTTGTCTCCACCTGTTCTCGAGAGCGTTTGTTTCATCATGGGACAGATTCACTTCCGCACTCGTGCAGTTGCAAACGTACTTAACGATCTCAACGTTGGGCACGTCCGTTGCCCCGGACGATATTCCGCCAATACTTCTTAAGAGGTGTTCTTTTTCGCTGTCAAAACAATGAATAAGCTTTTCATCTATCCTACTCTTCAGGTCTCTTTCCGAAAAGATGGAAAACAGCATTTGTCCATCCTGTCTCTAAAAAGAACGAATCTTTGTCATCCAACTAGTGTCGACTCATAGCACTTACTCCCCTTCTTGCTAAGGCCAAATTTGCGAGAAATATCTTGAATCGCTGAAGCTTCTTAATGACCGATTTCTGCTGCAACAGGTCCACTCGTTATTTGATAGCTTATATTACCGAAAAGCGGAACCAGTCTTTGCACAATACACGTGAAAGATAGTTGCGCTTGATAATTCATTTGACAAAGTTTGGCAGCAAGCCCTTTTGTCGAAAATGCATGCCTATGCTAAGTCTCTTCTTACCTACAGATTAGAAACTACCATTCGAACAGTCCGATTCACGTTGTTTTGGATGGGTTCAAGTCTGATATCCTCAAAATAAATGCTGGTGTCCCCCTAAGCTCTGTTCTATCTCCGACAGTCTTTCTCATTTTTATCTCCTGTCACTGCACTTCTAATTCCTTCGCTGATGGCAGCACCCCACAGTCTCCCCCGCACCAAGAGACTCAATGTTGTTTGCTATCACTATAGTGAACCTCTGGCAATTAGTCATTATCCATCGCATCTATCGATAAAACTGTATGGTAGGCGCAACAGTTGGAAGTGGATAGAAAGAAAACACAACACTCATCTTAACTGCAACTGAATCGGAGTTCATATCTATCAAATACCTCTTGACACTTTTGGGCGTCTGAGGTGATATACGCTATATAATAATACTGCCTGCTGTAATTGGTGCACACTACAGATTCGTTACCGGCACCAGCCGGTTCCAGTTATAGGAGTACGTCTGTGTGGTACCATGGTGAATGCTATCAGCAGTCAGTCACTCTTATCTAACCCGTTTCACTTCTTTTCCACTCGTAAAGCTCATGAGTGTTGAGCTCATTCTCTCCATCTCCGTCGTGTATCAACTCTGCTCGCCTTGGCGGTATGACACCTGGTTGTCTTCTGCGATTGCTGTAGAATCTTGTGGGAAGTTAGGACCAGGGCTCTATCACAAAATTCTATGGGAATCTTCTGGGACTGCAGCTTATGTCACATAGTACAATCATCAGCTTATTTCGCAGTGCTTAAGTCAACGTCGTTAACAAATGACCGTGCCTTGTGCTAGTGATTGCTCTGTCTTCGTCCAAGCCCAACTCCCGCAAGACTCCGCTAAGTGATTGCCCATTTCAAGTTGCAGCGCCTTCTCCAAAGTCCGTCACAACTGTCTAGAATCTCCTCCACTCACCACAAATTGCCAGGCACGTCGTCGACCAGTCAAATCCCATTCAAAGGAGCAATCAATTTGCAGCGCCAAAGAGCCGTCGAAAGGCGTTTGTCAGTGTTGCCGTCATCCCGGGATAAACATCTTAAGCCACGCGCCGCGTCTGTTGCGATTACTTGTTGGCCGACATCAAAGTGAAGCACGCCGCCACGACGACACAGGAACTCTCATCCCTCTCGTCTCATTAGACGCGTCGTCCGCACATAGCAACTCCGACATCCGACACCCGACACGTAGAGACGTCTCACACACGCTCGTGTGTCAGCGTTTAATTTGCGAGATGCGACGTTTCCTTTGTCATCTGTCACCGTGCGATTAAGACCCGATCCAGGAGCGGGGTGCTCCTTCGGTTGAGACACTCGCGTGAGTTGCACGGGATCCTGATTGAAGTGCATTTGCCTTCTGATGTTTGCGACCGCATTTGTCATCACGCGAGGAGAAGGGTCGCATGTGACTCCTCTTTAAATTTGGAGGGGGCTCCTTCAGCGACTAGGAGACATTGACTTTCGCGAGACGACATTGATCCCTGGTTGCACCTTCAGCGAGGGTCGACGTTCGCAATCGATTGCTACTCCACCGTCTCCCTCTTCGAATTGGAAAGTAGAAATGCGATTGCACTCGGCGCGGTGCCGACTTCCTGCCCCCCACGCAGCGGTCTTTAGAAATCCATCATCGGAACAATGCAACAGTGAAACTTCTTTTGAGGCGAAAGCAGCGAGCGATAAGAATCGAATTCGCACGGTTGCAGTGGCACGGCACAATGGACGTGCTTCCTGCCAGCACAGCACACCAGGCTGCATCCGAACATCGCGCCGGCAACCTGTAAATAAGGCAGAGTTCCACTTAGGCGCTTTCGCGGCGCACAAATAGAGCGTATCGCATGAGAAAGCCATCGCAAGATGCACAATCCGACGGCGGCGTCGTTTCCATGACGGGGGCGAGGCGCTGTGGAATGCTTCCCACGCTAGAGCCCATTGATACGCCACCCGGTTCCGCGCGCACATCTTCACTGCCGCCGCGCTGCTGTCAGCGGCGGGGAACTTGAACCGTGCAACCGCAACCGAGGACCACTCGGGTGTGAAGAAAATTCGATTCCATCAGAACGAACGGTTTATGCGGTGGTTCCCGCGTGTGAGTGTGTGCGGGGTGTTCATCGATTGGATCTGGAACGAGAACAGTAGCGGCAACGCGGCGGTGGAGTAGTTTATCGCCCGCAGACACCATTGTTGCCACGGTCGGCGATGTGAGTCGGAAATTTTATTGAATTCGAAGAAGCGGATGCCTTGGCTGGCCAGAAAACGGCAGAAGGCACTTGCGCTTCCTTCATCACGAACGACACCCACTCTGGTGCGTCCTTGCGCCACGCCAACGTAGACAGACGCATCACCTACCCCTCGTTCACCATCGGAGAGCGACGCAGAGAACCACAAATCCCGGAACTGTTACGCAATCCAGGTCTGATCTGCGGTTGCGAGCGATCACGCTGATAATTAAGCCACTGAACCGATGGCGATGACAGCCGCAGCAGCGCGGCAAGAGCTACGTCGGCAGCCCAGCCCACCGCGGAAGATTGCATCTGCGGTCGGGAGTGGTGCCTGCTGACTGACTGACTGAATGCGGTCAGCGGCAGTGCGACGACGTGACGTCGTCGTGTCTTCGCTGAATCCGTCGTCGGTGCAACGCACACCTCGGGGTGACGTATGGCGGATCATGACGAGCAAGAGACCGAGATTACGTAACTCAACGGGACGGAGGTGGCAGCGAATGGGGGCCCTTTGCCGGCGAGGAGATTTCCTTGTTTCGCAGGTGTCAGACGGAATCAGCTTTCTGTGTGATTAGCCCGAGTGGCAATTGAAACCCGGCGGGCTGCGGTTGACGTCTGTTACTCGGCGTGAATGAGGATTGTGTAGGGAGAGCATTTCCGTCAAAACAAAAACAGGCTGCAGTGGTGGCGACAACGAGACGATATAGAATGGGCCTAGTGTCATGATGGACTACTGACGAGCAGAGGGACGGCCTAGTATCACGCGGGCCTAGTGTCACGCAGAAGGAGGGCCTAGTGTCACGCTGAAGGAGGGCCTAGTGGCATGCGGGCCTAGTGCCGAGCAGAAGGACGGCCTAGTGTCGTGCTGAAGGACGGCCTAGTGTCAAGCAGAAGGAGGGCCTAGTGCCGAGCAGAAGGACGGCCTAGTGTCACGCTGAAGGAGGGCCTAGTGCCGAGCAGAAGGACGGCCTAGTGTCAAGCAGAAGGAGGGCCTAGTGCCGAGCTGAAGGACGGCCTAGTGTCACGCTGAAGGAGGGCCTAGTGCCGAGCAGAAGGACGGCCTAGTGCCACGCTGAAGGAGGGCCTAGTGCCGAGCAAAAGGACGGTCTAGTGTCACGCTGAAGAAGGACCTAGTGCCGAGCAGAAGGACGGCCTAGTGTCACGCTGAAGGAGGGCCTAGTGCCGAGCAGGAGGACGGTCTAGTGTCACGCTGAAGGAGGGCCTGGTGCCGAGCAGAAGGACGGTCTAGTGTCACGCTGAAGAAGGGCCTGGTGCCGAGCAGAAGGACGGTCTAGTGTCACGCTGAAGAAGGGCCTGGTGCCGAGCAGAAGGACGGTCTAGTGTCACGCTGAAGGAGGGCCTAGTGCCGAGCAGAATTACGGTCTAGTGTCACGCTGAAGAAGGACCTAGTGCCGAGCAGAAGGACGGCCTAGTGTCACGCTGAAGGAGGGCCTAGTGCCGAGCAGGAGGACGGTCTAGTGTCACGCTGAAGGAGGGCCTGGTGCCGAGCAGAAGGACGGTCTAGTGTCACGCTGAAGAAGGGCCTGGTGCCGAGCAGAAGGACGGTCTAGTGTCACGCTGAAGGAGGGCCTAGTGCCGAGCAGGAGGACGGTCTAGTGTCACGCTGAAGGAGGGCCTAGTGCCGAGCAGAAGGACGGCCTAGTGTCACACTGAAGAAGGGCCTAGTGCCGAGCAGAAGGACGGTCTAGTGTCACGCTGAAGAAGGGCCTAGTGCCGAGCAGAAGGACGGCCTAGTGTCACGCTGAAGAAGGACCTAGTGCCGAGCAGAAGGACGGCCTAGTGTCACGCTGAAGAAGGACCTAGTGCCGAGCAGAAGGACGGCCTAGTGTCACGCTGAAGAAGGGCCTAGTGTCATGCGGGCCTAGTGGCAAGCAGAAGGAGGGCCTAGTGCCGAGCAGAAGGACAGCCTAGTGTCACGCTGAAGGGGGGCCTAGTGGCGAGCAGAAGGACGGCCTAGTGTCACGCTGAAGGAGGGCCTAGTGTCATGCTGAAGGACGGCCTAGTGTCGTGCTGAAGGACGGCCTAGTGTCATGCGGGCCTAGTGGCAAGCAGAAGGAGGGCCTAGTGTCATGCTGAAGGAGGGCCTTGTGCCGAACAGAAGGACGGCCTAGTGTCACGCTGAAGGAGGGCCAAGTGGCGAGCAGAAGGACGGCCTAGTGTCACGCTGAAGGAGGGCCTAGTGTCGTGCTGAAGGACGGCCTAATGTCATGCGGGCCTAGTGGCAAGCAGAAGGAGGGCCTAGTGTCATGCTGAAGGAGGGCCTTGTGCCGAACAGAAGGACGGCCTAGTGTCACGCTGAAGGAGGGCCTAGTGGCGAGCAGAAGGACGGCCTAGTGTCACGCTGAAGGAGGGCCTAGTGTCATGCTGAAGGAGGGCCTAGTGCCGAGCAGAAGGACGGCCTAGTGTCATGCGGACCTAGTGTCACGCTGAAGGAGGGCCTAGTGCCGAGCAGAAGGACGGCCAAGTGTCACGCTGAAGGAGTGCCTAGTGTCTTGCTGAAGGAGGGCCTAGTGTTACGCTGAAAGAATACCTCGTCTCATGCTGAAATAGGACCCAGCCCAGTAACTTCGCACCACATGGAAAGAAGCGAGGTCGCACCAAAGTCGAGCCACAACCACTAGCCCAAGAACAGCCACAATCATTCAATTGGCCACGACTGGGGACGGATTAAGTGCTCGGAGTCCTTTCAGTCGTCTCACTCCTTCGCTAAACGCCGTCACAATGGCCAGCCTGTGAAAACAGCTGTTAATCTCTCTGTCCCTTGCCACTCGGTGGGGATGTTGCTCCACCCCGCCCCACCTAAGGAAACTGTCACGAGATGATTTTTCAAAAATCCCCCCCAGTCCCAGGAGCAGGTCAGCAGGAGGGATTACGATTGCTCACATGTTTGCCCGCCGATAAGTCTTCTGTGGGCGCCCGTCCCCCTCTGGTGCGGAGCGAGATTTCTCGCTTCACTAGACCTTCACTTCCTGTCGACGAACAGCGCCCCGGACCATTCGTTGGGGATTACGCCGGAATCGAATCACATCCATTCACCCCCACGGTCGTCGGGGGGATGCCATTGATGCGTCGGCCGGAAGCGCCGTCAGATTGTGTGATGGACCTGGGTCCTTTGTGCTTCAATCAAAGACTTCGCGCGGCGGACCAGCCGAAGGGAGAGTCCATAAAACCACCCCAAGTGGAGGTGGGAATTTCCGATCCGTTTCTCCGAAGCCAAAAATTAAGATAAATGGAAAATCCTATGAACGCCCGGTCCGGGGCTCGGTGGTGGTGGTGGTGGCAGGGGCAGCGCTCTTCCGTTTATTAAATTTGAATAATCATTCCGGCTCTGTGAATTTAATTTAATAACAGTAATAAAGCGAGTCGTAAAAATATGAGCCACTGTCCGCGGCGCAGCGGGTGGAGATTGGGGATGCACGCATCCCTCGGAGGGGTGGCGTGGTATTTAATTTATTAAGTTTTCGCTTCTTTTTCGAGCTTCCATCGAGCGGAGCGGGGGAGGTGGTGAATCGGGCTTAGACGTCAGCTTTTTGCTCAATCGATTGGGGGACGCCCGTGCTGCTACCACCATCCTTGATCGGGATATCCCGCGTCGTCGTCCTCCTCGCCGGCAGCTGCTGGTGCTGCCCATATGGCCTCCTTTGAGTGGATTCCATTCTTGCGGAGGGAATTTACGGCCGACGACTTCCGCTTTATTCTGATGGGCTCGGAGCTGAGGAGTGTGGCCGTAAGGACACACACTTCTTTCCGCAAGACACCCAATTCGAATGGGAAGTGATCCGAACCACAATCACAGTCCCTTTCATCGGTGCTCCCTACCCGGTGGCAGCTTCCGATAAATTTCCCAGCAAAGTGCTTACAATCCGCACTCAAAGCTGTCCCTTTCGATGCTGATGTGCCACAAACTATCGCCTTATGAGCCATCGCCCAGCATTAGGACCCCATTCCAGTGGCCATTTAGGCTGGAAATATGCCGAGAAGTGCCATCGCCATTCGTTCCGATGGAACCATCTGCCCGCAAGGTGCTCGCACCGCCGCCGCCGCCGCCCGCCCCAAATGACTGTGAGTTGTGCGAAGGACAATGTAATGAATATGAATAAGCCGGCCGTGTGTAGGGGCGTCAGCAGTGGCTGTGTCGTAAATTGGCAACGCGTGTAGGGGACTGTCTGATGCGGAAACGCCATCAATTGGCGTCATTACCTCGAGAGGCTGGTTGAGTCCTCCGACGGGACGGTGGCTGGCATTTGAAGTGTAAATTGGAAAAGTTTTCCAAGGGAACGACCGTTTTTTTGTTTAAATTAATTCCCCAGCACTGCCCGCGGGGGTTGGCTGGAGTTCTTTGTTCGGACGCGTTGCGACTTCATCTTGTGGCGGATTGTTGCTGCGTCTCCGAGTGGATTCATCGATGAAGACGAAGGGTATCGTCTGCAAAGTTAGCCGGCAGTGCAACAAACGAATGAAGATCCACTTCTTTCCAACTTCCGACGGCTGGCATCCACTTTGTTGATTGCGTGGGGAGGGCTTTGCACTCGCTGCGATTTCATAGGGCCTCCGCGGATGTTGCAAGATTCGGGGTTTGGGGTGCGTCTTCGAAAATTGGGTACATTATCCTTGAGTTGTTGGGTGGGAGCGCGGTGGGGCAGCATTACAGGCGGGTGGCTGTTATTTTTGTGGGTAGTGGTGACAGGGCTGGTATCGGACTATTGGACGCGAGTTGGAGAGCGCTGGTCGTCAGATGTGGTGAGTTGGTGACGCCTAACGACTTGCGGGTTCCTCAATGTAGGTCCCTTATTATTGTTGTTGTGAAGGATTTATTGCACAGCGATCTTAAGACCTAATGGGTCCCCTTTCTATGTTAAGAGCTCCCCTCACACACAATTAAATTCAGAGCTGTGTCGGGAGTTATAGGCTTCACTTGTGCAAAGGTGGTCCTTTGAGATTTGGACGGTAGTCTAGTCTCTGAGCCAGTTTCCTTTAGGAGTTTGATAAAGAGAGCTGGATCTTGTGACTTCCTCTAATAATAGGTGGGCTAATGCCTCTCCAAGTCCCACTGTGTGTTCTGGAAATTCGTTAGATTCTCCGCAGAATATGCAGAGACCTTCTTCTGATGCTCCAAGCGTACTCCCTGAGTTTAGAGTGCCCTGTTAAGAAGCCTGTTAGTTCTCGGAGGTTATTCTTGCTTATTTCGTTACATACCCCGAACCTCTTCCGGTTGTGTTGAACCAAGAGTTTCTTGGCCTGATTCAAGCCGTCGGCGTTGTGTCAGGATTCTGCCCGGTTCCATCTTTCTAGTATTCTAGATCTTCTACAGCGCAGAATACTTTGTGGCCTGCACAAATTTCCTCCTTTCCTATCGAGGGAGTCCTCCATTTCATTGCCTTCTATCCCTGAGTGGCCAGGTATCCAGCAGAGTTTAGCCCTGTTGCTCCTGCGTTGTTTAGGCTCATAAGCTTTTGTAGGCATTCCGAAACAAGCCTGGAGCTGAGGATGTAGGCGTCAAGTGCCAGGCTGGTGGCGAGACTGTTGGTATGTCGCAGTTGGTATAGTTCCTGTCAAGATTTATTTGAGCGCATCTGTCTACAAAGTCAAAGTTTTCTGCCTGCATGATAATGGTGCGTTTGCCCATGGGTTCGTAGTCCGGGGACCAAATACTTCCGCCCCTTTGCTTTCCTCAATTCCCGATTCGTCTGTAGACCATTTGCCGTATTGTCGCTCAACCTGTGGACTTTGGATTCTTTGCTCGAATATTTTTTGCAGCTCAGCCTAATGGTGAACTACTCCTTTCGGAAATTGAATTTTCTAATCGTGTCAAATGTGGTGGCTGGTGTATGTGAGTCGACCCCGACCTCGATGGCGTAAGTTCGATCTCTGGCTTGTGCGCTAAAAATAACCTTCACGACCCCACCACTTTCGAGTCACTGACAATGCTGAAAGAGTACTTAAGTCTAGAAAAAGCTCCTGAAACTTGGCCGTTCGGAGTTGGTATAAAACTGTAGGTGCCTTCCAATCCACCAAGTTTTATAATGCGGACGTACCCAATGGCAAAAGAAGGGCTACAACAATACTGGTACGTTTCATAAAGAAACTTCGACGCACTAGTCGAAAATCGAACACTCCTGGACAATCTGAAGGACAGCCCGTAGAGGGCCAGGACCTGCTTCTTAGCAACCACTCGTGTTGTGCGTGTTATTGTTCTCTCACGAGTGGAAGGCCCTATCCCACCGCTAAAACTGGACCTGAACTCACGCAACTGCTTTATTTTCACGCACATTGTAGCAAGGTCTGTCTCAAGGGTCTGATCAAGGGGCAGGATACGAGGAAATAAATAACTCATTTATCATTTATTAATTCGAGCACAGAGCACAAAGCTATTAAATTCATACACGAATATATCCAATTATCAAAATTCATGTAGTTGGCGTCATGACAGTCTCACCAAAAGTTTATTCAGAGTTGCTAGACGCAGTGCAGCTGTCTCTGTCAAAATAGGTTGTGTTCAGGTTTGTGTCTAGTGCTGTGCTCAGGATGCTTGCCTTATCGTACGTGAATAAGTTTCTGATTAAAAGATTATGGTAAAGCTCAAGGGGATTATAGACATGGACTTACATTTTCTTTGTTGGTTAGTCACTTAATCAGAGTATTGTTTGGTATTTAGCTTGCTGTAGTTGGGGATTGGTGTAGTGTGGTGATAGTATATGTACCTTACTGCAGTACCATCACCAGAGTAGGTTGAAGGCTTGATTACTTGCTCTGGTTTCCTCGAGGTTGGAGCGGTGATGGTTTGCTCCCGTTGACTAGAGGATACTCAATTGGGATGAAGTCCATGCTCAGCAGGGACCAAGGAGGTTGAGGATATTATGAAACGATTTTGTATGGTCTTTATTGGACTGTGGTTTCGAGTTCAGTATGTAGATGGTGTCAATGAACAATATGGTTCATATGATGATGATGAGTTTATTGGCCGATCGAGGGGTTGCTTCGTGTCTTGCTGTCAAAATGATGTTCTAGAATGTCTGTGCCGACTATTATTTCATATTCCGCTCTGCGAATTATTCTTATTGTCACTTTTCCAGCAAATCCCTACAGTTGTACAGTTGTTTTTGGGAGCTCTGGGCTACAAGTGGTAAGTTTTTGCGTGTTGGTAGGTGGACCCAATCGACAGAAAAAGCGTCAAAGTTGTGCTTGGGCACTGCCACTGCCACTGCCAATGAGCACATGACAGTCATCTAGCATCTAAAGCTGTGAAAGGACATCAAACTGAGATCACCGTCGCTTAGAGGAGCGCAGTATTCTGTGCCTTCTCAGGCTCATACGCAACATTTTAAAAAGCCACAAGCCTTCAAGACCGCTTCAAAAGTGAAGAGAATATTCCACTTCCGCGACACATTTGCCATCAAATAGGGGTTCCAGTTGCCATATCACCAACAATCTGTCATTCACACGCCTCAGTTATGCTCCCAAAGAGCGCCTTTCCACCGAAACCCGAAGCACAAAAAACCTCCAAGTGGAACAGCCACCCGCCAGGGGGTTCACTGCAGCGAAAGGATGCACAGGCAAATGGTTCAGATTTTTATTGCGTGACAAGTGTGACACACCGGCAAGCGGACAATTCAAAGCTCAACCATGCGAAACTGATTGTTTTCCCGTCTAATTGGGGCCATGCCTCGGCGGGCTCTATGCGCGGATTAAGGACTGAGCACAGACTGTCAACTGTGCACAGTGCGATGCGAAACAGGAGTGCATCCGCTAAATTCGCTACACCCATTGAACGCCAGTCAGGTGGGTGATTTGAGCTCTTAACCAGGCCACACCTCGGCTAAGTGCCCATGGAATTGTTTGGTCACAGAAAAAACTGCAAAACTGCGACACATCGTTGGCACACTGGTCGGTGATTTTTGAGCACCAACTGTTGTTCGCTGCTACGGGAGCTGCTAGGGTGTTGTAGTAACAGGTGCGTAGCGACGTGGGCCTCCTAGTCGTTCTGCGGCGTGATGCAGTCATTTGAGGTGTAATTACCGTGAAAGTATATTTCAAGTGAATGACTAAAGTGTGTGACGGTCGGTGGAGGGGGGAGGGGAGACACAAGTCTGTTCCGCAGAGGGGAACACAATGGGCGTGTACTTGTTACATACTTCGTGCGGATTGCTTTCGGATGTCGACGGGGACGGGAACCTCTTGTGAATGGACGGGAGTGCGGAGATTACTTTAGGCACCCGAGTGGTTGTGCCTCGATGAGCAGTGATGAATGTTTGACAATCCCGAAGTAGAGCAAGTAGACTGAGTGACGATGATTTTGTGCGGGGAATCCGACCCAGATGGACGCACTAAAAAGGAGGAAGCGCATCTATTTCCATAGCCTTTGAATTTAGAACGAATGTGATGATTACTTGTATTCGGGCTATGAACTGACAGCTTTTTGGAGGTAGCTTCCGCAATGCAGACATATGCCTGCAGGTTGTATTTGGTGAACCACTCGTATGAGGTTCCTGAGGCAGGAGCATCAGGCAGACCATATTGAGGTTAATGTGAAGCAGAGGCCTTCCAAGTGACGGGTAACACGTCAACAATGCCAAGACTTGAGGTTGAACTGAAAGGAGAAAGCCTTAAAATGAATCAAAAGACCAACTTGGAGGAAAGGACGAAAAAAGGATTAAATGCTTTTTATGCTTGAAAAATGAACTTCGGCAAAAGATGTGGCTTGCAACCGGATACCACTCTTTGGATGTACACAGCAATCCACCAGACCCATTATAGCCTATGGAGCCTAGTCCATATGAACATGCTCAGCAAAGTACAAAGATTAGCCAAGGTTTGCACAGCGGAACCTGTAAAGAGGACGCCGCAAACAAGCTGGACGACATACTTCACATCCTTCCTCTAGACCTATCCATAGGAGGCTACACCGCAAAAGCGCAGAGATCATTTTGCAGGGAATAAGTCTAGAGGAGAGTTCATTGTGGAAACAAGCTAGCTATACACAAGAAGATAAAATTAAAACAATATATGATATGGGGAGGAAACATGTCCCCAGTAGTCTCACAGCTACCGACTCTCATACTAATACTATTTCATTGCTTCCAAGTTCCTGCGTGACATTAAACAAGCATGTTAGCAAGCAGCCTTAAGGTAATGTTACGACTCGATCGACAGAAAGTGATCTTTTCAAAAAATATAGTTTGGCCGTTTCTTGTGACTAATTTTGAAGAGTAATATGCAATAGAGGTGGTGGCCCGTGGCGTTGAGGGTATGTGCGTCGACCCCGACCTCGACGTCGTAGGTTTGATTCCAGCTCTGAGCGACACAAATAATTTTCGCGGCCCCACCTCTTTCGAGTCACTGACAATGCTCAAGGAGTATTTCCTGTCTAGAAAAAGCTTCTCAAACTTGGCCGTTCGGAGTCGGCATAAAACTGTGGGTCCCTTCCACTCGTGTGAGAACAGTAGCACGCACAACACGAGTGGTTGCTGAGAAGCGAGGCCCATATTATTATTATAGTATGCAAGATCTGTAACTTAATAGCGCTTCTAATTCGCAACCTAGGAGAATACGACGTCGTTCATACTGCGTAGGTTAAGAACATACCTTGTAGTGGCATTGGTTGCTCTTGTCAACTTTTGGGAAGAAGTGTAATCACAGTCAGCGAACAATTCGGATCCCTATGTCAATATTAGCACTATGAGTGCTCTGGCAAGCTTAAGTTTCACATTGAGAGGGAGAATATATTTGCTGATGGTCAGGGACGTTTATATCTTGGAAACTAAGCTATCGATGTGGTCAGTCCATGTTTTTGCACACTATTCCAAGGTTCTTACACATGTAACATGTTCTATTATCGTGGAGTTGAGTTCTATTGGCGGGAAATTGGATAGAGAAGGGGATGCTATTCTCCGACAGAGACGAGTGGCTAGCGAACGTCGTTATCAACAACAACGACGGCATACTAGGACCCTCTTTTTTTAGGGTCTGTGGATGCTAGAGGTGTTAGATAGGCCTCGCCCTCAGCAAGGTTTGTGGTCGCCCTTAAGCGCCACTAAATTGTTACTGGGGTGGTAAGTACCTCCTCAGGGCGGTGGTCAACGCTGAATTTGACTCCGCTATTGTGGGTAGGCTGGGTATTCACGTTAAGCATACTTTCGACTTCTTCAACGACGGATCTAAATCGGACACAGCTACTGAGGCTGGATTCTACTCG
The DNA here is from genome assembly GCA_916610145.1 of Eristalis arbustorum. Classification (NCBI taxonomy): domain Eukaryota; kingdom Metazoa; phylum Arthropoda; class Insecta; order Diptera; family Syrphidae; genus Eristalis; species Eristalis arbustorum. Next base: position 25,513,992 of record OU744319.1, read on the forward strand.
GGCACTATGCATAAACAGGAATCATTCAAACACCGTGATATGTGTAGCATCTTCCAAGCAGAGATACCAACGATGGAGAATGCCGAATACTTACAAAAGACCGACGTCCCACTATCGGAAGTCACCTTCTTTGTAGACAGCTAGGCCGCTCAATGAGGCACAACCACTCGGGTGCCCAAAGTAATCTCCGCACTCCCGTCCATTCACAAGAGGTCCCCATCCCCGTCCACATCCAAAAGCAATCCGCACGAAGTATGTAATAAGTACGTTCAACAAAATCCAATTCTGTCATGAATGACAGACACCACAAGGTCAAACCCTGCTGGGTTCCGGGTCATAGCTCGATCGAAGGGAATTTAAGGGCAACCCAACTGACCAGATGAGGATCTGAAATAAACATCAGCGAAGTGGACACGTCACTACGGTGTCAGTTCATTATACCGGATGATTGAATCTTCTTCCTTGTGTGGTGGATGTGGGCCTCAACCAACCAGCCTCTCCAACTAGAGCCATCTCTGGCTAGAGGGAGTGCGTGAAAGCAACGACATTTCAACCCAATTTATCAGCTGTTTTTGATCGATGATGACTGATGATTCTCCTTCTTTATGTGGCGCTACAGTCCGGGTCGGACCTGGGCCTCAACCAACAAGCCGCTCCAACTAGCGCGATCTCTGGCTAGCTGTCTCCAGGTTGGCACACCAAGTTGATTGAGGTCCTTTTCCACTTGGGTGCGCCACCTTAAATGCGGGCGTCCTCTGTTGCGTTGCCCGACATGTTCGGATTCGAAGATTCTTCGGGCCGGAGCTGAAGTGTCCATCCGCTCTACATGACTTGGCCACCGTTGGCTTTGGATTCGTAGACGTCTAACCAGGCTCATGTCGCTGTACAGTCCTTACAGTTCGTGGTTGAATCTTCTCCTCCAGAACCCGTCAACACAAACAGGACCAAAGATGGAACGCAGAAGTTTTTTCTCAAACAGACCAAGGACTTCTTCATCCACTTTCGAGATGGTCCATGTCTCCATGAATGATCAGTGTATGGATGATTAAATGACACAACAAAAAAAAAAAACCCACCTCGTCTTGGCTAGCAAGACATCAACGTGGCCAGAACCTAGGTACATAGATAAGTAGTGGCATTTATGCTCATGGGCCAAGGAAGGTCCATTGTACCGCCACGTATGACAACCAGCTAATTTTGTCAACAAATTTTACGCGTGTGTTGAAGGGTGCATTGCTGAGATCATTTAGGCTGTCATAGAAGTGTGGGCCTTTAGTGGTTTTCCTTGGGTGTTGAGGAGACAACAAGGCAGTCGCAGAGACCATACTGGATGCTTTATTCCACGCCCTCGTCTAGGCAGCTTCTACAGACGTCTTAGAAGAAAGCCTAGCCCTCTTGCGTGAAGCCTAATAGGCAGGGTCCGATGGTTATTCCGACTACAGTGCTCATTCTTGAACGCTTTAGAGGAATCCTGCTAATTGACATTTTTAGATCAAGTTGAGGCCTGATTTTTTGTTCGTCATTCAAGAGATGGTGCCTAGTACAAAGGTTAGAGAGCTAGAGGTAGTTAAGGGGATACCTTTCGAGTCTGGGAGCGTGTTTAGCGAGCTCATCAGGTCTGCATTTTCCTGGAATGTCTCTATGGCCTGGCACAGAGCACAGGCGAATTTTGAACTGCTTGGACATCTCGTCAAGAGATGCGCTGCAGTTGATTACTGTATTTGAGCAATTGGGTAATGGTCAGGCAGGCTTGCTTGTTTCTTGCGGTAGGTTTCCCGAAACTCGATCCGTATGATCGTAGGAGTGATCACAGGACACTGTGGCACCAAGAATTCAGCGATCTCTACTACAGCTACGACGACCAGGAAGAAACCGAAGCGATTCAACATCTGCTCTGCCACTGTCAAGCTCCCCAGAGTCGGCGCATAGCTTCGCTGGGCCGCCTATTCTTCACAGAGATTTCGGACAAAGTGAATGCAGACACATTAGATCCTTTGGAATTCATAAAAGAACGTCTCAACCTCCACGCGACATGACTGATTAGAAGAATTGTGTAGTCCACAAATGAAGTATAAGCCATTTGGCCTCCGAGTGGTCAACCATCACACTTCCCTTCCAAACAACATAATCAAAAAGTTGGTGTTCCTCAGGGCTCCGGTTTGTCTCCGTGCCTTTTTTCATATTTTGCCACTTACTTCCTGATTGTCGCCTTTAATCGATTCCGCGGCCCACGTCCAGCCTCTTCGGCTTCTGAATTGGACAGCATTTGTTACAAATTCCCAGCATCACTTGAATGAGCTTTCCTATAAAATTGGATCCAATTAATTCATGTTTCTCAAAGTTTAACAGCGCTTTGGCACAACGACGCTAGGACGGACGTCTTCTCGCATCAGATGGGCCATTTCTCGAGTGCTCGCCTTCATGTGTGGCAGAACGACAGCCCGTTCTGCATGGAAACTCTTACCGCAATGGAAAGTTCTGCACCGCCGCCGCGGCTCCACTGATCCGTAACTTTCCGGCCGGAATCACGACGCTCCAGTTTGGTGCAACTTTCATCTCGGTGGCGCCTTGTTCTGCTTTCTTACGCATCTAACGTCGCCAGAGCCTGCAATCATCGGGAACGCCCAATCGCGAGCCCACACGACGAGCCCATCGATCGAGGCGATTCCGAGGCCCAATCTTGATGCATGATCAAAGCAGATCATTACGCCGATTGTCATAATGCGAGCTGCACATGATGCATGGCTGCAGCCTCGGCGGCCTCAGCGGCCTCAGCGGCCCCAAGCCATCCGCGATTCTTCGTGGCTGGTTCTGCATAAATTCTCCTGCCACCGATCGGATTCTGGTCCGGTCTTGCGAAGAAAGTCTGCCGCCCGCTGCCTGCCTGCCCCCGATGAGCATCTCCGGCGCATGCGCGACGGGACCGCAGATGATTGATGATGACGGCCGGTCGATGCAGTCGGTGCCCAGATAGAGGAGCCATGTTCGTGGCACATTACAACCACGTATCACAGGCGGCTCCACGTTCTCCCCCCGAAGAGAGATTCGGTTCTCGATAAGTGCCGAGTAATTCGACGGGCAATCCATGGCGCAGTCCGAGGAACGGCAAGCGCACGACGATATAATCGCAGCCCATTGTGCGCGACTGCCTTGTCTAGGCAATAGGCATCATGTAGGGCGTCGGATGGTGATGGTTCGCGGAAATTGATGCATTGCCTGCCCATTATAACGGCGAATTCGTCTCGCGGAGCCTCGTAATAGCGCAACAATTGAATAACAATCGCGCAGCGGCCGGGGTCAGCGGATGTCGACGACACGACTGGCCGTGGTGTCGGTGTCGGCGGCCTGCTGCGTGCGTGCGATCCCGAGTCCTTTTGACCCAAATCCACGAGCAAATGATTACTTCATTGCCGGCTGTCAGCGCGGAACAGGTTGCTACAAGCCAGAGACACGACCGGGCCGACAGCAGAGACAGATGTTTATCGCCGTCTCTTTGGGTCGTGACAGTGCGCTCTGCTTGCGTCTCTCCCCGTCTGCGCTGAAATGATGGCCAATTTGTTGTCCTTATCTGGGAAGCGCATCGGCGCGGCATGCTGGCATGCACCGACGGGAGGCGGATCAATTTGTCGGCATTTTCGTGAGTAAGCGTGCGCTCTTGTGGCCAGGTCCGATGTGACAGGTGCTTCGGGGTCGTAAATTCCCTCGTGGCTAATGGAAGAGAGCGGTAATTTCGTTGTCCTGTCGCGGCGACATGTGTGCGAACGGGATTAAATTCAATTAGCCAAGTGATCTCGAGAAAGTCGTAAACACTCGTGCTTACGGCGGCGCATGTGGCTTGGTGCGCTATCTCCGTGGTTGACGTATGCCTTCCTCTGGGCAACGGTCGGGCGCACGTAGGTGTTGCGTCAGGCAAGGTGTGAGTCAAGCCGTCAACTATTTAATGACTGCGTGAGCGGCCCGGCGCGGCCGTCTTCTTATCGGAAATGCCTGCTGCCTGGTGAGCATCTGCAATCCAGTTGGACCGCGTACTCAGAGTTCTTAATGTGTGCTGTTGATCTGGGTGAAGCATGCGTTGGCACAGTAGCCTGCAAGCAGTTGGGACGCGGAATTTTTGCTAGTAACCTACAAGCCTTCACAGACAAAGGATGGGGACACGAGAAAAGGTGTCAGTTGACGAGACAAAGCTCCGCAAACATCAAGCATCTGCACTTTCAGATTTTCTCTCTCATCCCTCATCGACTTGGAATATGCATAAATCGCACATGGGACGAGCACCACTTGACTTGCTCCGCCGGGGAACCAACAGCCATCGAGCAAAAACCAATCGTTGATCCTTCAAAAATTCGAAGCTCTCCAACTCGGCAACATTTCCCTCCGGGATTGTCCCCAGCAGCGTCTTCAAAAAGCACTCAAAAGCCAGTCAGCCGCACTCTGAGTCGAACAGAACATTTGAAGTGCACTTCACTCCAGCGACTCGCCCAGCAGAACATAAGCACAAAATGTCTTCCCTCCGACTCCTCATCGAACCATCGAGTCCAAGATGCAAGCGCCCCCAAACTCCACTGAATCGATACGAATTGCAAAGCTGACATCCCCAGCACAAAGTATCTCCTCGCTTCCGGCTGCATATCAAACTTGAATAAGCCGCGTCGCGCCACCACCGCCACCAACCGAGAAGACAATGAGGACACAGCCACACTCGGCAGGAGCTGAAGTCAGAACCGGAGGACAATCAAAGGAAATTACAGTCATCACAGAAACAGGCACTTAACGCGGAACGAACGCTTCGCTTTCTCTCTCAAGGACAACCACCTCTGTCCTTGCGTCTCACTTGAGTGACATGACAATGATGCCTCTTATCCTTGTCACACGCGCCATCTGTTTCCCATCACCCGCCACCCACCCGGCTTCGAAATGTTAGCAAAACTTACCAGACAGAGCGTCGCAGACCGAGCACCGCCACAGCCACCGTCACCCCGAGCAAGAACAAAGGAAGCACGACGGGGCTGCGTCAGTGTGCAACGTCTCCGTCTCCGCTGCCGTCTCCGACGTGCCTGTCTCTGTGGCGCTGCGAACGAATTTGTATTCCGAGCGATGCGCTCCAAGGATATCGGTGGCACCCTTTGTCTCGTTCCGGCTCCTGTTGCTGCCGCCCGCACGCCGCGCCGCTGAAGGACATTACACTCCATTATTATTCCGCAGGAAGTCAAGTTCAATGCCTCTCGCCGGAGCGGGCGAAAGTCCTTCGTCTTCGCCGGTTTCCCACGTTTCCCACGCCCGCCGCTCGTCCATCATGCAGCTGCCGGGGGCGGTAAGCGACACGGCCAAAATAATGGCACAGACGGACGGCCCGGGCAAGGAGGAAGGACCACACTCAGACGGCGCAAGTAAATCACTGCTGATGGAGGCACCATTTCTCTTATATCCCCAATTTGTGTGATATCCACACGCCCACTTGACCCGCACCCACCCCCGCACAACCGCCCGCCGGGCTCTGGTTTAAAGATTCCGCTTTCCGGACACGGCTGAGCCAATGTCCTTTGTGGACAGGAACCAGCTTATCCCGTTACGCTCGAAATCCGGGAACAGTCAAAGTTTTAATCGTCTTTGTCGAAGTTTCGGGTTGGCCGCCGACGCGCCGCGCCGCTCCATTCACTGCGCGGATTCACGGACGTGTGCGGAATGAATCAGGACCGTTTGGGGGGCTTAATTGAATTTTATCGGTTCGTTAGGATCTGCTAGTGCAAATAATGGCGCGATAAGTTCGCCGCCTTGCCGTGTGTGACGCATGGGGAGACGTCTGGTGGCTCGTGGGGCGGGAGTCTGCTCGTCTGTGAATGAAGTCTGATGAAGTCTGAACTTTGGCAGAAGATCCTTGGTGGAGTCGTTGAGGGTGGTGATTAGACAAGGATTCGATTAGATGGCTGCGGGGAATGGAGATATTCACACTTCTTTGCAGGTTTGCAGCTGAGAATGGTCTTAATTGCTGGGTGCGAAGGGAGTTCAACGGAACGACTTAATCGCGACGGTTATAGGGAATTCTTTGTCGCTGGAGAGGATGTCTGTTCAAGGTGGATATGGTTTGGCGGAACGACAGAGATGACTTGAAGTCTCTGCACCGATTTCTGTTGACGGCACAGCCTTTACTTGAGCTTCATGAAGATGGCCTTGTGTCGGGTGTACGCAGAGAAGGCCATCTGTCATCGGATTCTTCTTGGCTACTACCGTGCCTCTCAACAGTGTGTTCCTATGAAGAGCGTCCTTGATTTTAAGACGGCCTTATCGGGAATGCCTGCTGCTTGGTGAGCATTTGCAATCCAGTTGGACCGCGTATTCAGAGTTCTTAATGTGTGCTGTTGATCTGGGTGAAGCATGCGTTGGCACAGTAGCCTGCAAGCAGTGTTGGGAACGCGGAATTCTTTCCAGTAACCTACAAGCCCCCACAGACAAAGGATGGGGACATGAGAATTTTAAAACGGCCTTTGTTTTCGGTCCATCGATCGATCTTCATGATTTTTGTTGAATGTATATGCACCCGGTCTATTCGGTTCCAATATTGCATGATTTTCGAGTGCTAGCACATCCGTGTACGAGAAACCAATCTCGTTGGTGTCTGTTTAAAACGCCGAACGTAGTCTCACGAGAACAATTCTGGAGTGTTCTACAAGAGAGTGGGTTTGATTGTCATATTGTGGCTACGTGGGCGTTGATTTTCGCCAATAACGAGTTATGTCAGCTTTTATACTCATTAGACAAATGAACTGGATGTTACAGCCCCGCCAAGCCGAGCGACGTTTTACATTGAAAGAGTTGAGACAAGTCACTTATCCTCACACCTCCGCCCTGACGGACCACTGGAATGAGCAAGATAGGTTTGCGGCTGTATGTGCTGATGCAGTGATGAAGATTACGGGGTTCTGGTTGTTTCCAGAACGTGGAGTGTGGAACCGGGATAAAACTAAGCATCGAATATTAAGAACTCTATGGAGAGAGGAATTCGTATATGACATCTGGAACCTCGACACATCTCTGTTCTATATTTATGCGCCGCCATTCATTTAAAAGGGTTCCTGTTTAAGTATAACATTGACCTCGGTAAGCGCAGGGCTTTTTTAAATAGGCTGTTGGTTAATGAAGTGTGATCAACTAGCAGTGGTGTCGATTCAGTCGATTCATGTTTTTCAATAACCACCATGCTTTTGCTGAATTAAACAAATTGCAGATGATAGTGGAAAGCCACCACCCTGACATTCCGAACGAACTGAACAGACACGAAACCCTGATACAACTTCAGCCAACTTCACAGACCCACACCCATCCGGAAGTCCCTCGTTTGTTACACAGATGGCTACAAAGCAGATGCAATAGTTGGTCAGAATACGCAATCAAGACGAAAACCCATTTGATATATGCACTCTGCGTCGAACAGAACATTTGAAGTGCACTTCATTCCAGCGACTCGCCCAGCAGAACATTAGCACAATATGGCTTCCCTCCGACTCGTCATCGAACCATCGAGTCCAAGATGCAAGCGCCCCCAAACTCCACTGAATCGATACGAATTGCAAAACTGACATCCCCAGCACAAAGTATCTCCTCGCTTCCGGCTGCATATCAAACTTGAATAAGCCGCAACGCGCCACCACCGCCACCAACCGAGAAGACAATGAGGACACAGCCACACTCGGCAGGAGCTGAAGTCAGAACCGGAGAACAATCAAAGCATTTAAGCGGTTATGACTTGTGACCACTGAGATTGGCTCTATAGCTCGTGTTAAGATCGTGGTCTGCTAAGAGATGGCGTAACTTGTATTATACATTCGAACGTGCTTTGGAAAGCTACTGTCATTGTACGTCATTTTAGTGTATGTCATACATTAGAAGTGTAATCAACACTATTTTTTTTTTCACTCAAATATGTCGAATTTTGTGCCGGAAAAAGCGTTTTTGCGGGGAGTTCTGCTTTGTTACTTTAATATGAAGAAAACTGCTACCGAGAGTCACCGTATTTTGGTGAACATGAGCTAGCTGAGCAAAAAGTTGTTTGCACGATTTAAAAATGGTGAATTTGGCTTGGAATACGATGCACGTCCTAGGCAGCCAAACAAGTTTCAAAATGAAGAACCGGAAGAACACAAGAAGAGCATGCAGAATCTTTGGCTGTCACTCAAGCAGCCATATCAAAACGTTTAATATCCAACCGTGTGGCAACTACAACTCCAAGTTTGCTCTGCAATTGAGCTCTGCTTCAGAGAGAGCTTAGATAGAGCTATTACTAACCAATGGTGGCCCTTGGCGTTGTGGGTATGTGCGTCGACCCCAACCTCTGCGTCGTAGATTCGATCCCTGGTATATGCGATAAACATACTTTTCACGGCCCCATTTGTTTCGAGTCACTGACGATACTCAACGAGTATTTCCTGTAGGTCCCCTCCACTTGTGCGAGAACAATAGCATGCACAACACGAATGATTGCTGGTTGCTGAGAAGCTAGGCCTTGGCCCCCTGTAGCGCCACAAATATTATATTATATTATTACTAACAAGGACAGCTACATTCTTCCTTCTTCCGTCCTTAAAAGCTACCTAGTTACCTCTAAACTAATATGAGACTGCCTACGACTGTTACACCAGCTTGACAATACAAAAAGAGTCCCACCTTATTTGGAAACCAGGTCACAACGGTCATGCAGGACACGAGGGGGATGTGCATCACCATTCATGATGACACCACCATTCGGCGGCATAGCCATAATAGGCTCAAGGACATTCCCAACCATTGCTGAACACACAAGGAGGGTAACAGGCAGGCCAAAAAGTTGTTATAAACTATTTCTCTTAGTAGAACGAAACAACTTCGTCAAACGTCAAACATCCTGGATGTGCGAACATTCAGGGGGGCAAACGTTGACTCTGACCACTTTCTTGTTGCAGCAAGATTCAGAGCTCAAATGTCCAATGTCAGAAAGCTGCACCAGCCGACTTTGACATTGGACGCCTAAGCACACCGGAGATTGCCAGAGCCTACGAAGAGCAATTAAGTGAGAGACTCTCCGGTATGCCTACGTCAAGTGCCAACGAGATGTGGTTGCATTGCCGCTCGGCCATCAAAGAGGTAGCGGCAACTACATTAGGCTACCTACCACCCCCGACAAGAAACCCGTGGTATGATGGCGAGTGTGAGCAGAAAAAACGTGCAACCGACGAGGCATACCAAAAAGCGCTGCAACGGAAAACAAGAGCAGCGCAAGAGGAGTACCGGGCTAGAAGACGGGAGGAGAAAAAGCTTCTACGCCTGAAGAAAAGGTCTCTCGCAACCTCCCAGCTCAAGGATATCGAAGAGTCTAGGGACAAGCAAAAAATACGGGCCTTTTACAAAAAAGCCAAAAGCCTGGCCACAGGCTTTAGGAAAGGCACCCAGGCTCTTCGAAATTGCGAGGGTAACCTAGTTACGGACGCCCAGGAAATAGTGGATGTGTTTAAGCAGCACTTCCAATAGCTGCTTAGCGGGCCTGACCAGGAGAGAGTGATAGGGAACCAGGAAATCCCAACTCCAGTCGACGAAGAAGTCCTCCCACCTAGCTTTGAAGAAGTCGGTACAGCCATTAAAAGGCTGAAGAACAACAAAGCCGCAGGCTCAGATGGCTTTCCATCGAAGCTTTTCAAAGCTGGGGGCAATGTAATGGTAGGGAGCATGCACCAAATCATTTGCCGAATTTGGGAAGATGAAAGCATGCCCGACGACTGGAATATCAGCTCCATATGCCCCATCCACAAAAAAGGCGATCCTACCTCCTGCAAGAACTACAAAGGTATATCCCTGCTCAATGTCGCCTACAAGATCCTATCCAGCGTACTGTGTGAACGTCTAAAGCCGTTTTGCACCGCACTAATCGGCACGTACCAGTGCGGCTTCCGGCCCGGCAAATCGACTACAGACCATATCTTCACACTAAGGCAGATCCTGGAGAAGACCAGCGAGTTTCAAATCGATACTCACCATCTTTTCATCGATTTTAAAGCCGCATACGACAGCATTCATCGCAAGGAGCTATTCGAAGCGATGGCCGAATTCGGGATCCCGGGAAAACTGATCCGGTTGTGTCGCACCACGCTAACACATACGCGATGCACCGTGCAGTTCGGTTCAAAAACCTCTGAACCGTTCGAAACCTGCACCGGATTTCGGCAAGGAGATGCGCTGTCGTGTGATTTCTTCAATCTGGTACTGGAGAAGATAGTGCGGCGGGCAAAAGTCAACACGGAAGGCACTATCTTCTACAAATCAGTCCAGCTGTTGGGATACGCGGATGACATCGACATTGTCGCGCGGTCCCAACGTGCCATCGTGGAAGCTTTCACGGCAATTGAGGAACAGGCGAAACGAGCTGGTCTAAAGGTCAACGAGGACAAGACAAATATATGCTCTCGAGCAAAAAACGATCCGCCGCACACCAGTTTGGCCAAAACGTGACAATCGACAGCTACAATTTCGAGGTAGTAAAGGAGTTTGTCTACCTCGGGGCAAATGTAAGCTCCACGAATGACATCGTAGTGGAGATCCGACGTAGAATCGCCCTTGGCAACCGATGCTACTTCGGTCTGTCAAAACAACTGGGCTCGAAACTCCTGACTCGAAGGACCAAAGTCATGCTCTACAAAACCCTTATCCTGCCAGTCCTACTTTATGGAGCCGAAAGCTGGACATTAAGTAAGGCTGCAGAGCTGATTCTTGGTGCCTTCGAAAGAAAAATTCTACGTCGGATATATGGTCCCGTCTGCGAGGAAGGCGAATGGAGGAGAAGACACAACCGCGAACTCTACGAGCTGTACAAGGATGTGGATGTAGTCCGGAAGGCAAAAATCCGTCGACTACACTGGCTCGGCCACATCGAGTGAATGGACAACAACGCTCCAGCAAAGAGGCTCTTCGAATCCGAGCCTCCTGGTTCGAGAAGGAGAGGAAGACCGAACCTCCGGTACAAAGACCAAGTCATCGCGGATGCAAGACAGCTTGGCCTTGATGACTGAAAGCAGCGTGCCCAGGACCGTCACCGATGGAAGGCAGCAATTGCTCAGGCTCAGACCCTTCATGGTCCGTCTGCCTGATAAGTAAGTAAGTAAGTAAGAACGAAACAACTCCTTAGGGCGCCAACATATCTTAAAACTATAGTCTCTTAAGACCTGAACATGAACGAAATGGAATAAAAATGTTCTAGAGTGTTTTTTTATAGTTATTTTGGTATAAATTAAGCACACATTTTGTTCGTAATTTTATTTTATTTGGAAGTATTAAATAAATATGGTGCACATATGTGTACCTTTGGTTTTAAGATGGTTCAAATCATCTACAAGTGCTGCGACAGCGTGAGGAGCTCATTGGATGACGACATTTAGAGGCGAATTTGTTGTCTACAAATCGCAGCAGATGACTCACAATGTCTAGCCTTTTTACAGATTGTGGTTGCGGCACCACTGGTCGGTGTTTTTTTGCAGGAGGTTCATTTGTGCATCGTAGCCCCTGGTACCCAGGATCAGAGTTGGAACTAACCGTGGGGCTAGAACTGGGTCAAAATTGGGATCAACCTTTCGCCTCCTTATACTTCATCATTTCTTTGACCAAATTTAATCTGTACTGGAGTAAGCCCAATTTGTCCTTGCGTTGTACATCTACTTCAGTGCAACAGCGCTTGTAGATCACCTAGCAATTGACGACAACGAGGTCGAGAAATTGGCAAAAGGTTCTCACAGTCAATTCTTTTGACCGCATATAAGTTTCAAGTCAACGATCAGTCTGTCGCCTAAATCCATACCACCCATGCAGGTGTTGTTATCTCTGACTCCTGCCGGACGATCTATGTCAATATTTGTGTTCTGTTCTCAACACCAACGCTTGCAGGTATCTGCATTACCACTTCCTGAACAATTGGAAAACAGACTTTGTAACGCACACATTCTCATTGCTCCTTACTTTTTCAACCCAATATCCCCCGTTTTGCGCCTTATCTGTCAGTGCCAATTTATTTGCTGCAGTTTCAGTCCTATTTGTCATTTCTGTCTCTATCAGAAATATATCCTTTTGTTTTCCTATCAAGTGTTCAGCTTGTTTCAGACTCGTAAAGAGATCTCAAAATCCAACACTAGCTAATCTCGGGCAGCTAACACGAAGTTTCTTAGTTCATGTGGATTGGGTATGGCTGGGATATATTGGCGGTACTCACATCTACCAGAAGATGGGATAAATTGTGCGCCAAATGTTTGGACAGTGGAACCGCTTCAGCTGATGAGGATAGGCCTAACACAAGATGACACCTGCCGAATGTGTAGACTAGGACGAAGAAACTGCAGAAGACATCCTGTGTTACTGTAGCTGCTAAGTAGGAACACTTGATCGACACCTAGGTGGATAGTATCTTGAAGAAGACATTGCCACCGGTTCACTCAAAATAATACTAGGTCTTATCACAAATTCAAGCTTCCTGCTTGAACTCTAAATGGGGGAAATCACAATAGACCCATCTGGGACAACAGTGATCAAGCGATCCGGATCCCCCGTCCAATATTCTAATTCTAGTTTTAGTAGTGGAAAGCTTGACAGTCCAGCACTGACGGAAAATGAACAACGACATCCTTTGTTGGATTGAACCACATATCGTAGCCCGTGCTGCACACACCCTCATATGCCGCCTCAAATGCTTTCTTCTTTTTCTTATGTCGCTACAGTCCGGGGTGTACCTGGGCCTCAGCCAACAAGCCTCTGGATCCTTATCCAATTTGCCTCCAATATTGCACTCCAAGTTGGTTGAGGTCCTTCACCACTTCAAACTCAAATGGGTTCATAAATAAGAAATCTTGTAAGACTACAGAATAATTCATGACCAACACCTAACAGTCGCCCCACCACCTCATTCCCCACCCCATCTCGCTGTTCCAACGACACCCTGAACCACTTCAACACTGAACCACATCCAATGCATGTTAATAGTTCCGGATTTTTTTACGACGCCTCCATCCTGCTTGCAAATAAACTCCCTCCCGGGGCAGGTGCAGTCAATAAATTAAGTCGCCATCCCTGCTCTTCCCACCGTCGCGCTGTTTGCTAGAGAAAAACAATTTGTAGCCTAAACGGAGCCCATAACCTCGTCCAAATTGCCACATTTGCAATCAATTCGCGCCACGTAATTTGAATAGTAATGAGATTGAAGCGCAGCCCAGGCGTCAGCCACCGGCGACGCTCGTGTTTCCACTCCAATTATTCTTGACACGTTTCTGCATGCATCTTCCCATCTTGTGGTGGTTTTTTTTTTGAGTTGACACCTCCCCATTTGCAGGCATGAGTGGGGCGGTTGTCACGCATCGATGTGTCGACTGCGAGATGCTTCCCTGGGAAGTTGCTTTCCGCGTGGATCATGGACGGCAGTTTACAAAGCTGCCGGCGCCAGTTGCGGACTGGTTACTGGAAGCGATCAAGGCCGGCCTGATGATGTCCATGGAGGGGAAGGCATGTAATCCTGCTCGTTTATCACTCGCGACAGAATATTGGAGATTGATGGATGATGTGAGTGATTGAAAGTGATGTAGGACAAGACGTGATCCCGGTTGATGTGAGCTGTGGAAGGAGAGGTCTTGTGGGTTCTTTGAAGACGAAAGAAGCTGTGCAACTGGATCTAAGTGGTCAGACCATGCACGTAGGCAGTTCTCTTAAGCCGCAGTTGACTCTGCCTAATCTCAAGTCAATTCAAACAGAGAAAGAGGTTGGGTGGAAGGAAGTGCGGTCGCGCCTTGCTGATCATTGCTGCAACGTCTACCTGCCTGCCCACACTAGACCTTAGCACTGTCAGAATTTATGATGAAAAGAAGTGGACCTAGCCATTATCCCTGCGGTACACCGAACCCACCCTGGAACGATCTGTTGCTTAGGTTACCTCAAAACTGTATCAGGATTTTTTGGGTCTCAAAGGTGGACTCTAGGTAACTAGGAGGTCCTTGGTGGTCCATGATAGTCCTTGTTGGTCCATGGTTGTCCTTGGTGGTCCATGGTTGTCCTTGGTGGTCCCTATGTAGTCCCTAGATGTATTCGAATTGAGTCCCTTCCAACAACCGTACCCCCTCAAAGAAAACACTCTGTCTAGCACTTTAATTCTATTTCCAAGCCATTCCTGCTCCATACAATCCAACGGCCAAGTTTCGTTAAGTTTCGTTAAGCTTCGTGGTCAGTCTGCTCGTCAATCGCCTCTAGTGCGGATGTTGTCCTAGTGAGGGCAGGCACTTCCTGAAGTACTCCCTGTGGTTGTTGCACTCTTCACTAGCCTTCCATATGCTCGCGGGGCAATTGTAAATGGTTTCCATCTTGACGCAATGCAGCAGAACTCCCAGGCAGGGCTTGCAGTCCCCAGGAGTGGGTGGATAAAATTCAATGGGATTCGTTTCGATGAGTTCGCGAAGCTCATCGACTGAAAGGGAACAACGGAGCCGTCAGACTGGCGCTCTGGCCGAGCATTGATTGGACTTACGCTTCTGAGCACACGTTTCGAAGGCGGTCTCCACAACTGGGATGATTTCGGGGTTTCCCGTAAGCACCGTCGCCAGGTACGTCTTCAGCTTGGCTTGGTCGACATCGTGGCCGTTCATGATTTCAGTCGCTTTGACCGCGCACTCCAGGTAGCACTAAGTGAACGAAGGAAAGGTCGTGAGTGAGGACGGGGATAGGGAATCCATGCTTACCGCGTTCAGCAATTGCTTGCGAGTGGCGGGCTCATCGTCCTGACCGAGGGAACTCCTGCATTTGTCTGCGATTTCCTCCGATATCAGGTCATCGTGGGGACAGCATGCCTTCAGGTCCTGTAAAGATTATCGATTCGTTAGACTGGTGCGCTCCCAGAGGAGCCACTCCACTCACTGTTCGCTTGGGCGGACTGTCGCAGTCGATCGCGCCGATCCCGGACACCTTGAACAGAGAAAGCAAACTTTGAAGCAATTCAAGCAACAGCCGTGCAAGTAGATGCCACCCACCATGCAGATCGCCACCAACAGACCGAGTACTACAAAGCGACTCATGTTCACTTGTGGTCGCGCACCGGTTCCGGTGGTGGGTTATATAGTGGTTGGCGCTTAATTAAACCGATTTCGCATGGGCAAGCGATTTGTCACATTTGCAATCGATTCGCGCCAGGTAATGGGAAAACTAATGAGGTTCGGGGGTTAGGTCTAGGTGCATGGCTTATCGGGCGGTGTTTGTCGTCAGTAATCAAAGACGATCCGCCATGGAGTGCGAGAATGCGGAAACAGATAAATGATGCCACCTTGTTTTATCGCTGCTCTACGTTGAGCCTGTAGGTGGAGGGGGTTCAGAGTTCCTTGGATACACAAGGAGTTATCAAGTGAATCGTCGTGAAGTTGTGGACAATGTGCGTGAATGAAGTGTCCCTCGCTCGTTCTGTGAGGGATCATTGGTCTACTTTGCGTACGTGGCACATGCAATTGTGATAAAATCCGTTCGTTCATGGTCAGTGCCAATGAGAGACTTATCGGCAGGAAAGTCTGTGAGTGCAGGTTCAGAAAAAGAATGAGAGTGTTTCAGTGATTCATATGAAGAGGCTAATTTGGAAGACATCACCAAGTATTGGCTGGTGCGTGAATTGTTGTCTCTGAGTTGGCTTACTGCCTCAGCCGATTTGACGAACAAATACGATTCAACAATTCAACAGGAAATGTTGAAAGGTCCCACCACCAGCATGATTTGGATGCTAAAAAATTTGAATACCCCACACAAAGATTGGCGCTCTTCGATTTGTGACTGCGCCCAGAGACTTGACTGCTGCCCAGCTGTTATCGCAACAAGATTCTGCCTGAAAGTCTTGCACTGATTTGGTAGAATGACAATAGAACACTTAGATCCTGAAAACAGACACCCATGCCTTAGGCTTTCTTCTGGTAATCTTCTTCACCTTCGGAAAGCATTCTCTATGTGGACACGCTAAGACACGCAGCTACCCCTCCCTAGTCTGGCTACCTAATCCCTCTTATCCGTCACTCAACCAATGTTTCCACGCAAGGACATTTAGCAAAATCATTCTGAACCAGGATATCGAACTCACTTCTTCTTCTTCTTTGTGTGGCGCTACAGTCCGGGGTGGACCTGGGCCTCAACCAACATGCCTCTCCAACTAGCGCGATCCCTGGCTAGCTGTCTCCAGTTTCGCACACCAAGTTGGTTGAGGTCCTTCTCCACTTGGGTGCGCCAACTTAAACGCGGGCGTCCTCTGTTGCGTTGCCCCACAGGTTCGGATTCGAAGATTCTTCGGGCCGGAGCTGTGGTGTCCATACGCTCTACATGACCTAGCCACCACGCCTAACTAGGCTCATGTCGCTGTACAGCCCGTCCAGTTCGTGATTGAATCTTCTCCTCCAGAACCCGTCAACACAAACAGGACCAAAGATCGTGCGTAGAACTTTTCTCTCAAAGAGACCAAGGACTTCTTCATCCGCTTTCGAGATTGTCCATGCCTCCGCGCCGTATAGCAGGACTGGGATGATTAGAGTCTTATATAGAGTCAACTTGGTTCTTCGAGAGAGGGCTCGACTACTCAATTGCCTCTTGAGCCCGAAGAAACAGCGGTTGGCAAGAGTTATCCTACACTTGATCTCGGTACTGATGTTATTTGTACAATTTACTCCGGAGCCGAGGTAGCTGAAGTCCTTGACTACCTCGAAGTTATAGCTGCCCATTGTGACGCTCTGTCCAAGACGTCGATGTTGTATGTCCTTTCTTGAGGAATTGAGGACGTTTTGCCCTCATTCACCGCCAGACCCATTTAGCCCCTTCCGACTCAATGTTGCCTCATTGACTGCTCGCTGAGTTCTGCCAATCACATCAATGTCATGGGGGTGTGATATCAATATCGCCGACTTCTGGAAGATCGTGCCTCTAGTGTTGGCGTGTGAGTTTAGCACGATCTTCTCCAGGAAGATGTTAAAGAAATCACATGACAGCGCGTCGCCTTGTCTAAAATCGAACTCACTGGTACCCCAAAAAAATCAAGACCGTCGGTAAAATACGTGAGAAAAATCGACGCGAAAGTAATATGGACTGTGGAGCGAAAATCTTAAATTCATTGCTCTTACCTTCTATTTCCAATACCGAGCGACCCTCCATTTAAAAGACTTCGAGAACACTCTAAAAACCAATTCATTTCAGATTCCACGTCGGGTTCCATAACACCGTCAGCGCTTACTTTGGTGGTCCCCCGTGGTGTAGTGGAGGCTTGCAGGTCTGGAAGAACTCCTTGTGGTTGTTGCACGCGTCGTCGTTCTTCCAGGCGCTCGCCGGGCAGTGGAACATGGTCTCCATCTGGACGCAGCATAGCCGAGCAGGTCATCTCCCCCCCATCTTACACAATTCTTATTTTTCGTTGATGATCGCTGTACACTGGCGTCGTACTTGGCAACCAACCGATCTAATCAGCCTTAGCTGGGCCTATCTGATAGAATAGGATTTAAATCCAATCAATCACCTTATAGCCACGCGGTTGCCACAAAACTACCCCTTTTTTGACTTGATTTGAAAAAATTGGGAAGTTGCTACACATGATATATTGCGCATCCTTGCTATGTCCAGGACTTCAGAGGTGTCTTGAGAAAATGGATGAGCTCTTTAAATGCGATGTCTGCTTCTGTTTATACGATCAACTCGTTTTGTATCCGCTTGGTGTCGAATTTAGAGAGAGGACACGTCTAGTAGGCTTTCCATGGTCTCCCTGGATTGCCCACAGTGTCTACAATTTCCTGAACTGTTATGTACAATTTTGCATCACCCTTGTACGTAATGTACGGTTTGACTTACAACACCTAACCTTTTTGTGTCTGTGGCGCCCTGCCCTCTCTGCTAGTGTGCCAGTGTGAGGTGTTGCATTAGAAGTGGCCCGTAAGTGCGTCACATACGTTCCTAAGATCAGCCCTAGTTAGGCTCAGGCACTAAACGGCTGGATGGGCGTTTGGTTGAGGGGATGCCCATGGTTTTAGGAGTCCCAGATTCGAATCCCAGTGAAGGCAAAAGTTAATATGCTCTTGCGATCAGTCCCTCCTGGTTGTTCCAAAATTGGATCCGGCATTTACTTGTCCAGTAGTTTGTCTTCTGAATTCGATTTCGTTTATTGACTCAATGACACTGAGACTTCTGCTCCGTGATTACGTGGGCGATGGTGTCCTTGAGCGGTCCGTGGAGCGGTTTACACATGTGCATCTGATGTTACAACTCGGCCATCTTACTCTGGATCTCGCCCTCGAGATCTGAATGTTCTCCCTCGCTTCGTTGAGCCCAACGCTTCATCCTTCATCATTGTGTTCAGCTTTTGCTGTTTGAGCTGCATGTGGGGAATGTCGTCTATCACGTACTTATTGCTGTGGAGCACCTTCGCAACGACGTGGAGACCCCGGTAATTCCACAACTCGCCGGTGGCAGCTGGCTTGTTCCGAAATTGATTTCTCGAATCTTACCTTCTGCTGCACTCGAGCTCTTTCGATGTTGGCTAGCATCTCGAACCGTCGCATACCCATCTCATCGACATCCAGTCCCCTGTGCTCAACCAACCCTATCAGCTTCTTCTTCTTCTTCGATTGGCGCTACAGTCCGGGGTGGACCTGGGCCTCAACCAACATGCCTCTCCAGCCAGCACGATCTTTCGCCAGCTGCCTCCAGTTGCGCACACCAAGTTGGTTGAGGTCCTTTTCCACTTGTGTGCGCCATCTAGTGCGAGGACGTCCTCTGTTGCGCTGTCCCAATGGCTCGGTGTCGAAGACTCTTCGGGCCGGAGCTGTGGTGTCCA
This sequence comes from Eristalis arbustorum, assembly GCA_916610145.1. NCBI lineage: Eukaryota > Metazoa > Arthropoda > Insecta > Diptera > Syrphidae > Eristalis > Eristalis arbustorum. The sequence goes on from OU744319.1 coordinate 25,532,815, forward strand.
TCCGCTCTACATGACCTAGCCATCTTAAGCGTTGGATCCGAAGACGCTTAACTAGGTGCATGCCGCTGTACAGCCCGTATAGTTCGTGGTTGAACCTTCTCCTCCAAACGCCATCAACGCAAACAGGACCAAAGATCGTACGCAGAACTTTTCTCTCAAAACAACCAAGAGCTTCTTCATCCGCTTTCAATAGCGTCCATGTCTCTGCGCCATAGAGCAGGACTGGGATGATCAGGGCTTTATACAAGGTCAATTTGGTGTTTCGAGAGATGGCTCTGTTACTCAATTGCCTCTTGAGCCCAAAGAAACAGCGATTGGCAAGAGTAATTCTGCGCTTGATCTCGGTACTGGTGTTGTTGTCCCTATTTACTCCGGAGCCTAGGTAGACGAAGTCCTTGACTACCTCAAAGTTTCTGCTGCCCAATATGACGCTCTGTCCGAGACGTCGATGTTGTGCGTCCTTCCGTGATGACAGCATGTACTTTGTTTTGCCCTGGTTTACCGCTAGACCCATTTTAGCCGCTTCCGCTTCAATGCCAGCAAACGCCTCATTGACGGCTCGCTGTGTTCGTCCAATCACGTCAATGTCGTCCGCGTATGCAAGCAGTTGAACGGACTTTTGGAAGATCGTGCCTCGGGTGTTGACGTTAGAGTTTCGCACGATCTTCTCAAGTATGATGTTAAAGAAGTCACATGACAGCGTGTCGCCTTGCCTAAAACCCTATCAGCTGCTTGCCCCAAAATAATTTTCGGTGTGTAGGCGGATAGTGTGGGGTTTCGGCCCCTTTAAAACTGCCCCCTTACCCATTCAATCGTCAAGACTACCAGTTCGCCACAGTTAGTGACTCGTTTGAGCGGCTTCATAAAGTGATCGACCAAAGTGTCCATTCTTGGAAGACAACACACCATCATTGAGCTTGGCTCTTTGGATGATGTTTAATGTCCTTCCTCTGAGTTGGCAAATAGTTTGTTCTTGTTCGGAGGTTTATGGTCGAGCCAATTTGCAAGTTCTACACTACTCAGTGGAACGGTCACGAGAAGCAGTCCGTCAAAGATTGTGTAGGCTTTGTTGATCTTGCTCTTCTCTCTGATGGCTTCTTGAGCTCCGGGTGCTTTAGAGACGCCAGGAACTGCTCTTCCACCAGTCGCCATTTCAAGCCGCTTTTCTTAACAAAATCCCGTGCAAGTGCTATGAGGATAACAGTCGAATTCTGTCTCTATATGCAACATGGTCCTTTATAGACTTCTCAACGGTATGAGATAGAGCACTGATGACTTAGATAAATTTATTGCACAGTTAAAGGTACAGCATACAGAAGACCAGGTGAAGCTCAGTAGACAGTTCAGTCTCTCTCACATGATGCATCATACACGTGACACCATGCAACGATAAACATATCCACCAACCTTTTCTGTAAACGAAATCAGTTGCGAATGACATTGTCAAAGTGACGGCTTTGGTTGTCAATGAGTGAGTGCGTGAACTCAGTAAGCTCAGGAGACCAACCAAAAGGAAACCGAATTTGGTCTAAAATAATGAAACGATTACCTTTACCCCAATCCGAGCCTACAGTGAAGGTCAGAAATGTCCATACATCCGGTATACTTGTACTACGACAAAATGGAAACAGACTATGGACGGGAAGGTGTCGAGTATGGGACGAAGGGTGTGCTAGGTACCACGTTAGGTAGTGAAGTAGCGATTGGCAAGAGTTGATCAACGTTAGGATAAATGTTGTGGCATCGTTAAGGACATTTAGTTCCAACTGCGAACTAGAGTAGGGAGTGCACGAGTGAATTAGAACCCTTTCATAAAACAAAGGATGCATTCTCTTAAACTGTGGACAGGCTTCGCCTATCTTCCACGTCAGTGGCAGCGCTTACTTTGGCATATAAATCGAATTTTTGTGGTCGATAAATTGTGTTGATATGGTTGCCAATGGGAGGACAATTGAGAGTTATAGCTCTGTGTGCTCCTGTCAAGAGCCATCAATGAGTGGGCCAAACAGGATGCCTGAGTACGATAAGTAATGGATAGTGGAAGGGTCTAGTTCAGTCTGCTACACATTTTTGTGCGTCATTCTAAAGTTGACGCTGGTTTAGGATGTCGGCTGCCAGAAGTAGAAGCCTGCTTTTGCTTGACTCCAGTTTCGAAGTTCAATCAAATCAACTTGAGGGAATCTACACAGCAGCAGGATGCCTGTGGAAGCTGGAAGGTATCGACCAACATTTTCCCATTTCTTAACGCCAAGGCTGATCTCCGTGCCGCATCGAGTTGGTGGGTCGAGTTCTCTCCCTCGGATCCAGATCAGGTCTCCCTCCAGTGCTCAGAGTCTGTGCCCTCCCGCCACACATCCTCAAAAGAAAACACATGGCATTTTGCTCTTACATTCTATTTCCAATACCGAGCGACCCTCCATTTAAAAGATTCCAAAACCACACTAAAAACCAATCCCATTCAGCTGCCACGTCAGCTTCCACGACAGCATCAGCGCTTACTTTGGTGGTCCCCCGTGGTGGTGTGGGGGCTTGCAGTTCTGGAAGAACTCCTTGTGGTTGTTGCACGCGTCGTCGTTCTTCCAGGCGCTCGCCGGGCAGTGGAACATGGTCTCCATCTGGACGCAGTGCATCAGCATGGCCGAGCAGGGCTTGCACATCTTACCCTCCTTCTGCATGCCGGGCGGCGGCGATGGTCGTGGGTTGTTGGCCATCATTGCGAGGAAATCTTTGCCTGAAATGGGACACGTCACCACACTGACTCTGGCTGATCGCTGCGGTAGACTTACGCTTCTGGACGCAGGTGGCGAAGGCGGTCTGCACAACTGGTATGAAGGCCGGGTTGCCGCTGAGGACGGACGACAAGTAGGTCTTCAGCTTGGCTTCGTCCAAGTCATCGCCCTTCATGATGCCGGTCGCGTTGACCACGCACTCCATGTAGCACTAGCCGGAGACAAGGTGATCGTGAGCAAGGACACACGGAAGATGCATCTTGTTGTCTTACCGGGTTCGGGTGAGGCCAGCGACCCTTGCGTCCGGGACCGGGGGCTGGTGTGGTCTCCTCGGCAGAGTCCAGGTAGCTCTTGCACTTCTCCGCGATCTCCTTGGACATCAGGTCATCGTGGGGGCAGCACGACTTCAGGTCCTGAAAAGAGTTTGTTAAGCCAATCCACTCCCCCCGAAGGGCGCGCACTCACGATTCTCTCGGGCGGACTGTTGCAGTCGATAGCACTGACCACGGCGACCTTGAACAGATAGAACAGAAAACACAACTTTACACCGACAATTCAACGAGAAAGCCGCCCACCAGCCGCCAGCGGATGTCACCTACCAAGCCGATCGCCACCACCAGGTTGAGTACTCCAAAACGATTCATTTCCAGGCTGCGGGCACTTCGGAGCTGCGAACGTGAACTGATGCCGACGGGGACGCAGATGTCCGGTTATATACTGATCCGTATCTTCCCCGGCGGGTAATTAAATTAATTTCTCACGCTCCAGTGCGGACCGTGTGCTCGTGGACAATTCAGGTGGACAATGGCCGTTGCGAAGGGTGTTGCTTGTTTTTTGCCGGCGATCGCGTCACTCCGCCGGTGCCAAAGTGACAATGGATGTGTAAACGCAAATTAGTGCTCAATTCGGGGGTATTTCGAATGCCACTCGGACAATTATTGCTGATTGACGGGCGAGCTGCGATGAATGGTTTCGGTGTCGTTACTGGCACCACCACCGATTTGTGTTTGTTTACCGGAATTGATTTGGTTTAATTGCCAGTCTGGGTGAGTGGGTTGGTGGGCTGACGATGGCGACGGGCACGGGTCTCAGAGTGTGCGCGTTGAAAAACTCACAGCTTCTGGGCTTGAAATTGAAAGTGGTGTCCTCAGTCAGGCTTGTAGCAAGGTAACGTGAACACCTCAAGTTTATTGGTTTCAGCTAGGGAGATCACTGGCTCGTTGCTTCCAGTCAAGAACAGTGACGCTCTTGTAGACCTGCGACCTTAGACCGAAACACCAAGTTGATTGAGGTCCTTGTAAACCCCTGGGCACCATCTTAGATGCGGAGGTCCTCTGTTGCGTTGCGCAACAGTTTCGGAGTCGAAGGCTCTTCGTGACGATCAATGTGCTCTACGTGGGCAGCCACCTTAGACGTTGGGTCCGTAGACGGCTGTTTAGGCTCACGTCGCTTGAATAGAAGATATTCAGGGATGACTGTAGAAGCACATAGCACTGTGATCATTTTTTGTGGATACTCGACTAGCAGGTGTTGGTCCACACTGTCTTCAGTTTTCTGAACTGCTATGTCCTTCTATGCATAGCTGGGCGGTATGGAAGTGCGCCACATTCTTTCCCAAGGTCGGGCTTGTTTCAGGTTCAGAGCCTCATTGGTTCTTTTGCGATCAGTCTATCGTGGTTGTTCCGAAATTGGATGCGGCATTTATTTGTACACTCGCTTAAATGTTGTACACAAATGTTGCTGAACCCTTGAAGAGAGAAGGGCCTAATGTAAGGTCTGCCTTATCATATCCTTCGTGGTTTTCATGTCCTTTCAGCCATATCAGCTTCAGCCTGTGAGTCTGTCAGTGTCTTGTGACACTCCCAGACTGTCCTGGAGCTGAATGCGATGCTGCTTAGAGCTTAACACGGTCTGGCCATCTGAGAGTGTCAATATTTTTGTGTTTATTTAACGTCCGTTGTTGACGGAATGTGCTGCTTCATTTATGGCGAAGAGTTCAGCTTGAAACATGGATGATCGGAGGAGGGTTACGTCTGTGTCCTACGTTGCTCCTACGACACATTCTGACAACAACCCGTCTATGTATCGCCTTTGGACGTTTTGAGTCATCCAGGGAGGATTGGCTCATGTCGCTTCGTGGTTTAATCATCTACTCCTGGTGTCATTAAAGGGACTGGTATGGTCAGTCTTATGAGTCCTTCTATAGACAGCCTTCTTACTCAATTGCCTCTCGAGCTTATTCTCCTTTCGACACTACACTGTGCCCTGTGGGACCAGAAAGTCGAATTACCCGAGCAGCTGGGGCCATGGGCTTATGTATACAGGGCAACGTTGCTGACTGCAACCAACCTGGTAGGATGCCAGCGCGATCCCTGCTTGTGCATAAGTCAAGTTGACATACAGCCCCCTCGTGGCGCCGCTGGATAGCCATCACAACAACCATTGTGTGGTGAACTAATGTATGCAGCGATCCCCCTCTACCCGAGGCTCAAATAATGGGCCAGGCCTACCAGTTGTAGGTTGTGCATAAAAAACATAAAAAAATCGACGGTTACGAACCGACTGCAGGCCTCGGATATGGACGGATTCACAGTTGACGACCGCAGACGATCAAAGGACAATGATTTTCTGTTCTGTGTTTGGTCTGGTCCCTGAACAGACCACGTGCAGCCGATGAACTCGCGGAGGCCCTGGACTGCTACAAAGCAGATGATACCGCCATCCAGGAGATGCGATGGGATGGGCCGGGCAAAAGGAAGATGCGTGCGATATGACATTGATTGTGGCTAAATTTTGAAGCAAATTCATGGCGCTATTGAAAAAGCAGTACATCGCCTTTGCTACCAGTGCTTGAAGTGGTTGGCTCATTTCTTCATGACCCAGTACAATAAGTGAGACGTTATTCTGGCTAAATTTGTGGGCACGGGTCCGTTAAAGATGGTTTGCTTGATAGGACAGACTTAAGATGCCACGGAGCACCAGAGTCCCCAGCCTTTGGTGCATGTGGTGCCGGATATACCGATGGTGTCAGCGTCACATGAAGTTAGTGAAGATCGGTCCATACACTGAGACCATGAACGGCAAAGGAGTCTCCTTCTTCGCTTCGAAAGATATAGGGTCCGATGAGATCCGTGGTGTATTTGCTCTAGACATTGCAATGTTGCTCGTTGACACAGCCGCTGCGACAAACGAAGGAATAGCCAAAAAATTCGGATCTCCACCCGATTAGTGAACTCGCCGCAATGTCTATGGTCGTCCGTCTTCAATTCTTGCCTCAGGACAGTCTTGTGAGATCTATCTAAGGCCAAAGGAGTCTCATTGTGATACCAAGCGGATTGAGTCTTCCACTAGAACCAGTTTGAGCTTGCAATGAACGATTGAGCTGACTTATGATCGATGTTGATTAGCTCGTTGAGACTATTGAAATTGGAGGTTCTTGGGTGTAAGGGAAGAATACGACATGCCAGAGCGCTATACGAGGTTGTGGTTGTAGGCAAAGAGCATGCCACAAAATGAGCCCGCTCGACTCCCTGTTGATGCTCAAATCAGCTGATCGACGACGAGTTCATATTTCTGTGTTTTCGTGGACATTGGAAGGCGGCACGGCGGCTATTTTTTCTTCATTTCGCACCTGTCTCTGTTTGGTTCGGAACGAGGGAACTCTCGCTCAAACCTTTCCGCGGTGCGACAAATTGCGAAAAGCCATCATGACGACCAAACTCACATCGAAGTACACGTGGCGTGTTTACACCGGAATAAAAACAATGACATTGACGTCATTGGACGAACACAGCGAGCCGTCAACGAGGCGTTTGCTGGCATTGAAGGTGGAAGCGGCTAAACTGGGTCTAGCGACAAGCCAGGCAAACAAAGTACATGCTGTCATCACGGAAGGACGCACAACATCGCCGTCTCGGACAGAGCGTCATATTGGGCAGCGGAAGCTTTGAGGTAGTCAAGGACTTCGTCTACCTAGGCTCCGGAGTAAATAGGGACAACAACACCAGCACCGAGATCAAGCGCAGAATTACTCTTGCCAATCGCTGTTTCTTTGGGCTCAAGAGGCAATTGAGTAACAGAGCCATCTCTCGAAGCACCAAATTGACTTTGCATAAGACTCTGATCATCCCAGTCCTGATCTGTGGCGCAGAGACATGGACGCTATTGAAAGCGGATGAAGAAGTTCTTGGTTGTTTTGAGAGAAAAGTTCTGCGTACGATCTTTGGTCCTGTTTGCGTTGATGGCGTTTGGAGGAGAAGGTTCAACCACGAACTGTACAGCGGCATGCACCTACTTAAGCGTCTTCGGATCCAAAGCTTAAGATGTTCAGGTCATGTTGAGCGGATGGACACCACAGCTCCGGCCCGAAGAGTCTTCGACACCGAGCCATTGGGACAGCGCAACAGAGGACGTCCTCGCACTAGATGGCGCACACAAGTGGAGAAGGACCTCAATCAACTTGGTGTGCGCAACTGGAGGCAGCTGGCGAAAGATCGTGCTGGCTGGAGAGGCATGTTGGTTGAGGCCCAGGTCCACCCCGGACTGTAGCGGCAGTCAAAGAAGAAGAAGAAAAAGAATGACACGAAATTTCAATATTTTTTACTAATTTCCACACCTTCAGCAAGAGCGACCTGATGCATGATGAAATGGCAAGGCTTACGGATTATTTAGACAGCCGGATGTAATCAAAAGCTGTGACAGGTGGTGAACGGTAGCAATTCAAAAAACTATCACTGCTATTTGTGGGCCCTTAATTTTGAAAACCGATGGCCGTGGAGGGTCCTTCTTAAGAAAACAAACGTTTACTAGTTTTCCTTCTGTAAGATGCGGGAGAGATCAATCTCGAAAATAAAGTTCTGCCGGTGAATCTGGTACGACACACATGCCTGCCATGAATCTTCGTTACCCCACAAACTGAGTTCGTTACCACTGCCTTAACAATGAATCGCGACTCATATCGGCTTCGATCTCTATTGGATTAGTCATGACATCGCCGCCCGAGCTTTGCATTCGATTTTGATGAATCGCCAGTGGCTGGGATAAATGTACAGCAGTCATTGTCAACCTAAACTACACACAAGAGCAAAAACCACCCGTGCTCAAGCAAAAACCTCTTGTGCGTGATTTGAATCAAAGCCCCGACATCAGCGCCAGTTAAGGGCCAAGAGGAAAGTGCTTGATTTGGGAATGTCATGAAATCAGATACGCTGCGATGACACATGTGAGAGTCAATCGCAATTCAATCTTCTCGGGGTTTCCGAGTGACACAAAACAAAACAAAGCAAACACATTTGGCCCAGACTAGGTATCAACTTTATTCACGTCTAGTAACGCCAATCGATTTCCATGATGGTCGCGATGGCGTCGAAGCCGCCCACGAACTGGTAGTGCAGAATCCACAGCTCCGTCGAGAATGCCAGCGCCTCGCCGGCCAGCAGGCGCAGCTCCACGTCGAGACACAGCTTGTCACAAGGTGCCTTCGGCAGCAAGCGTACGCGAAGCTCCCCGCTCAACTGCTGGACGAGCACAAGTCCTTGCACGTACAACTCCTTCTCGGCGCCCTCGTAGTTGTTCGCCATCAGCAGCCAGCTGGAGTAGAACGGCTCAAAGTGCAGCGGGTAGTAGTGCGGGCGCAGAATGAACTTCCGGGACGCCTTCACCGCCCTGAACTGACAGTTCCTCAGCTGCAGGAACCACTCGTCGTCCAGGCCGCTGTCGGCGATCTTCTCCAGCGCCGCGCCGACGGTGAAGAACTTCTTGAGCACCAGGTTCGTCTCGATGTCACAGGGGCTGCTGTCCAGGAACTGCTCCTGATCGGTCAGCATGAGCCGCAGCATATCCTCCAGACCCCGCTTGGGGTGGGAGTCACTGATGAGCACCGGCAAGCCCTTCTCGAGGTATAGCCGCTCCAGCATGGAGTAGGTCACGTTGGCCACCCTCGGCACAAGCTCTGCAAAATAAAGCACTCGTCAAATGCCAGACCGTCTTGGATCTCGTCGGACTTACCCAACTTCTCGCAGAGGACACAGTTCGCTTGGTCGGTCTCGTACTTCCCGCCACTCGTCGTGGCCACCGCCACCGGCTTCGGAAGGTCCTTGTCCACCAGGCACTTCGCGTTGTAAAGCGGCGCCCAGTTCCAGATTGGCAGCACCTCAATCAACAGCAGCCGTCCCACGGCACTCGCGGACCACGAAATCACTTCCACACCGCTGCACAACCACCAGGCCAGCGCGCCGACGGCGCAGACCAGCACAACGCGACTCCAGAACCTGCGGCGACAGCTGGCCGCCAGTGGCCTGCACAGCTCCTGCACTGCACCGCGGGTGAATTTTTCCTTTTCACAGAAGTCCAGGATCGCCTGGAAATCCCTCTCGAGGTCGTCACGAGTCAGAGCCATCGCACCGGATGAGCGTAACTGTGACAATGAACAGGAAGACGACGAGCTGAAGTGGCACGCCTGTGAGACACACTCCGGCGAGGGACATGCGCCGGGATTCAGCTGCTCTGTAACTGGGTTCCGGCGATAAGCGGCAAACTCAATTTTCTATCACATTAGCTGCGAAAAGGAATGAAATCCTGACGATAAGCATCTGAGCCCGCTTGTGGGGATGGCACGACAATGACAAGGACGACGATGATGACGCATGAAATTAAAGTAAAGCCCGGTGACCGGAATTTAAAGTCTGCTTCAGTGGGTGCAGGGCGCGTCGTCGTGACGTGACGCCAAATGGGGTCCGCTTTCGTGAGACGGGTAGGGCCATATGGTGGAGCGTTCACAGACGGAACCACAAAAAAACGCCTCAAACAGCTGTTTCCGCTCCGTCACCCCGCACGGCAATGAATTCATTAGAGCCCCCAAATCGCGAAGCACCCCCTCGCATTGTGTGCGAATCTCTTAATTCGATTTTGGATTCGCGTTCAGCATCACCGAGCGGTCGGACGGATGGATGCGTTGGCGCACAGCCACAGCCAGGTTGAGTGCGCCCTCGTCGTTGACCGACTGCCATTTGAATTGGATCATGTTTTGGCGGCTGTGCGTCGGCGGCGTGGCTGTCCGTCGCGTCGGCCGGCGCGGACTGCGAATCAAATTGCAATTATCCATAATTTGCATAATTGAACGCCAGCGGCGGCTTCTGCGTTCGCTGGCGCCCTCCTATGGTGGCGGCCACAGCGCGGGGTTCTCAGCTCAGCAAACAGGATATCGCGGTCGATACCGATGCAGGATGAGGGCAATTTGATGTTGGCGTTATTTGTTCGCAGCTAACTCGATTTGACGGATGCCTTTGAGGATGCCGGTCGAGAGTTGGAGCTGCCACCGCGACCATGCGGTGCGGTTCGGTGAATCCATGTAATTGGCTCTGTTTAGACGTGGTGTGGGCTACGACTGCGTGCAGTGGGATGGTGTGTCTTTGGGAGAGATAGGCAATCGGTGATCGACAAGGCTTGATTTTCAGATTATGCCAACATCCTCAACCGACGACTAGGGGTCTTCAGAGCTCTCGGGACTTTTGCAAGGTTCCCCTTTCACACGGAACTGGATGCACTCGATCTCCACGACCCGCTAATCGAACTGAGCTGTGTTCCTCAAGAGGTGTTGTGTCGCTCGAGGTCTGGTGTCTTCAGCTTCGTATACTTGGTGCCAAGCCAAGCTGAGCGCGTTAGTTAAGCGTTGAGCAGTCACTGCATCCATCTGCTGTTTCATGTTCAAATTGTCATGATGCCTGCAATCAATACAACCGGACGAACTGAACGTTGGTGGTTTGGTGAAGAATTCATGCTCCGTAGAGGATATTTTGGTTCATATGTTTTTTGTTGTATACCACAGCGGCGGCCGGCGCATACGCCTGTCTGCTGTCGGCCCTCCGTCTGACCCAGGACTCAACTGAGGACTAACTCTGAGTGTCGTCGGGCCACAAGAAGTTCGTTTGTTGGCGGTCGAGCCCGCCCGACCGATCGATCATCTTCGGCGGTTGGCCCGTGAAAAACTTTCCATTTATCATGGCTGCAGCGCGGACCGAAATAGTGTTAAGGCAACCGTTCGATTCGAGTGATTCCCGTCGACTAAGCGAAGGCAGCGAGTGATGCGGAGTAGAGGTCTGCTCGAATGGACTCGTTTATTTCTTAAAACATGTACAGTACTTCAGTGTACTCTATTCATGACAACCACATGAAAATGAATACTGTACAAGTAAGTAAACATAAACAAAATTCAACCACTGTACACCATTCGATCACCTGATTTCAAAATGAATACTCTGTTTGTTGTCATTCATACAAGTGGGCTCTCCATTCAAACAAAATATGTACTAGTTTAGGTGCACCGAGCACACTTAGTGAAATGAATGCATTCATTTTAAACTGATTCACTTAATATGAATGCACTCATTCTAAATAAACGCAGCGGGTATTTGAATTGTAGCTTTAAGCAAATGAAGACAAAAAGGTTGGTAACCAAATTGATGTGTAATGTAAGTCAATTTTATTTTGCAAACATGTACAAGAAGTTCTTATTCAACAACCGATTCGGATATTTCAACGGCCAGCAATATCACCATGCAAACAAGTTTTGCTTTTGAAGAAACTTCCAAAAAATGATTGCGTATAGTGAACGTTTATTTAATTAAACATGCACAATAGTATTATTTAAAGTACCGCCCATCTGAAACCTTGATCTAGCCATCTTTCTGGCAATTTGTGAATCTTATCCCAAAGAAATGAGCCCGCTTGGCAGCCAAGAATGAGTCAAGCCAATTTTTGATATTCTGCTCGACTCACTCTCACTCTCACTGCACGAATTAAGTTATAGACCTAATAGAAGGTGAAGACTGCCCGACTCTTCATTTAACAACTGTTCATATTCATCGCCAATGTTCTGCTTCCTCCTTCCTTCAATGAAGAGGAAATAAAATGTATCAAAGATCATATGCCAACGAAATAAGGGAACATGAAGATCAAGAACGATTTTTAAATGAAGAGCTGGGTAGACTTTTATCAGACTATAAAGACTTGTTTCAAGATATCATTCCACCGGTGGAAGATATGAATTCTTCAGATAAAGCGAAGAAAGAATTATTCACTCAGAATTATGATGGCTTTAATGTCTTACAATAGTGGCGCTTGCACCAAATAGAGCTTCTGTTGTTATATAAGCTTAGCTGCAAAATTCTATCTACTCCAGTGAGTAGTGCTTCATCAGAGCGAATATTTTCCTCGGCCAAGTAAGTAACTTTCGGCCAGACAGTTAATATCTGAAAAAGAAGTTTGATTGGTTTCGAGCCAATATTAGTGAAGCAAATAATGTTTTTACATTCCAGTGTTTAAAAAAATGACATTCATAAGGATTTGTCGGACAACATACATTTATTTGGAAACAGTAAACATTTTGAATCCATTCATTGCATTGAATGGATTCGATGGATTCATTGCACTAGGTGTACTCATTTTTTGTGAGTACACTGAACTAAATGCTTAGTTGTCAGTGGGTACAGTATTCAGTGGGTAATCAAATATCGGGTGATGTATTCATTTTAGTTTTCAAGATATGAGTGGAATGAATATGATACTCGAAAAAATATGAAACTGGTTTCAAGACATTCATTGCAGACCTCTAGTCGACAGCCTTTTACCCAGTCCACTGTTCTAAAAGAATTTCTCAACCAGCACCCCTCCCAGACTATTCGGCTGTCAGACGTGTTTTCAGAGATGGCTCGAAGATGGGCAATGTTGTGGGAGAAGGTGTCTGTTTAATATTTCGACGATCACTGTTGCATTTTTCAGGCAGAAACTGTAGTATCGCCAAATGTGTTCAGAGTCAGGCAGTGATCAAATCCCGAGCGCCATCAATTTAAGCCCGAAGAGGTTCCCGAATTGCTTCCTATAACTAAACGAGATGACCAAATGCCTTAAGATCCATCTTGTCAGAGTATTTCTTTTTTGTTTTGTTTGGTCGAAAACGCCGCCGATTTCAGTTGGTTCACCGACGTAATGGATTTATGTATTGAAACTTGCGATTGTTGTTCGTTGAAGTTGGCTGTCCTATGCAGGATTTTGTTCAGAGCAATGCCACATCCCATGGAATTGTGAAGCAGAGAAACTTGCTAAAAGGGTACTGGACCTACAATCCATGCCTATTGCTACTGCATAGGATCTGCTAAAGCTTGTCACGCTTACACAATTTTTTGTAGATTGTTCAAAGGGCAAGGTGAATCATCACAACATAGATATGGCCTACGCTCCAAAACGCTTGATTAGATTTGAGAGTCACGGGACATGCATGTCATGAGTGCAAATAGATAAGGCCTCTCATGTAACGACTTCTGCAGAGACGAAGGTAATGAATAAACACTTGCACACCTTCTAATTTGTATTGCAGTGCTCTCGTCTCCCGTAGAAAAACGTCCTCTAGACCAAGAATGATGTGTACTAGATTACGCTTTAAGAAAATCCGACATGTTTTGGGTGACGTCTATCGAGATTCACGACATACAATTTTAAGAAAATGAAGGCTATTTGCAATAAAACTTTGCTAACTTTACAAAGCAGTACAAGACCTTCATTCTTATATGAAGACATGTTTCAAGATATCATTCCACCGGAAGCGAAGAAAGAATTATTCATTCAGAATTATGATGGCTTTAATGTCTTACAATAGTGGCGCTTGCACCAAATAGAGCTTCTGTTGTTATATAAGTTTAGCTGCAAAATTCTATCTACTCCAGTGAGTAGTGCTTCATCAGAGCGAATATTTTCTTCGGCCAAGTAAGTAACTTTCGGCCAGACAGTTAATACCTGAAAAAGAAGTTTGATTGGTTCCGACCCAATATTAGCGAAGCAAATAATGTTTTTACATTCCAGTGTTTAAAAAAATGACATTCATAAGGATTTATTTGGAAACAGTAAACATTTTGAATCCATTCATTGCATTGAATGGATTGAATGGATTCATTGCACTCGGTGTACTCATTTTTTGTGAGTACACTGAACTAAATGCTTGGTTGCCAGTGGGTAATCAAATATCGGGTGATGTATTCATTTTAGTTTTCAAGGTATGAATATGGTACTCGAAAAAATATGAATGTCTTGAAACTGGTTTCAAGACATTCATTGCAGACCTCTAATGCGGAGCATAGGCATCAAGATTTGCCACCAAAAAGAAATCCCTGGTTCGATGAAGAATGTCAGCGAGCACATGCAGCCAAACAGGAAGCATACAGAGCGGCGCTGCAAAGAAGGACGATAGCTGCTCGTGTGCTCCACGAGCAGAAAAGAAGGGAAGAGCACTCAGAAAGAAGATGAAGCGCGCTATTGAGGGATGTTACTGCAGGAACGATGGTCGGAAACTTTACCATCAGGTAAAAAGGACACGTCAAGTTCACAAAAACCGAAAGGAAGCCTGTAAAGACAAGAATGGGAACCTAGTAGTAGAATTACAGAAAGGCCACTTCCGCAGACTCTATAACGGCGAGAACGACCAAATCACCGCTGTCAGGCTGTAACCCATCCCAGATGATGGACACGAATTCCGCCCTCCCAACCTGAGTGAAGTGACGGCAGCAATCGCCAAACAGAAGCGCGACAAGGCTGCTGGTGGCGATCGACTGCCTGCCGAGCTCTTCAAGGCAGCTGGTGATGGTTTGGTAAGGTGCTTACACCAACTCATCTGCACAATCTCTTCTTCTTCTTCTTGTGGCGCTACAGTCCGGGGTGAACCTGGGCCTCGGTCAACAATCCTCTCCAGCTGGCACGTTCTTTAGCCAGCTGCCTCCAATTTCGCACTCCAAGTTGGTTGAGGTCTTTTTCCACTTGAGTGCGCCATCGGGTTCGTGGTCGTCCTCTATTGCGTTGTCCCACTGGCTCGGAGTCGAAGACTCTTCGGGCTGGAGCAGTGTTGTCCATGCGCTCTACATGGCCTAGCCATCTTAGGCGTTGAATCCGTAGACGCCTGACTAGACTCATGTCGCTGTACAGCCCGTACAGTTCGTGGTTGAATCTCCTTCTCCAAGAACCTTCAACGCAAACAGGACCGAAGATTGAACGCAGAACTTTTCTCTCGAAGAGACCAAGTGCGTCTTCATCCGCTCTTGAGATAGTCCAAGCTTCCGCGCCATACAGCAGGACAGGGATGATCAAGGTCTTATATAAGGTGAGCTTGGTCTTTCGAGAGAGGGCTTTACTACTCAATTGCCTCTTGAGCCCAAAGAAACAGCGGTTGGCAAGAGTTATTCTGCGTTTAATCTCAGTACTGATGTTGTTCGCACTATTTACTTGGGAGCCGAGGTGGACGAAGTCCTTCACTACCTCGAAGTTGTAGCTGCCTATGGTGACGTTCTGACCGAGTCGTCGATGTTGTGTGTCCTTTCTTGATGACAGCATATACTTTGTTTTGCCCTCATTCACCGCTAAACCCATTTTTGCCGCCTCCGTCTCAATACAAGCAAACGCTTCATTGACGGCTCGCTGAGTTCGGCCAATCACGTCAATATCGTCCGCGTATGCTAGCAGTTGAACGGACTTCTGGAAGATCGTGCCTCTAGTGTTGGCGTGTGAGTTTCGCACGATCTTCTCCAACACGATGTTGAAGAAGTCACATGACAGCGCGTCGCCTTGTCTAAAACCTTTTTTGACATTGAAGGTCTCGGTGAGTTCGTTACCGACCTTGATGGAGCAGCGAGAGTTCTCCCCTGTTTACCAATCGCTAATTGCCAGCCTGGGGCTCGTGAGCATTTCATTCCCGACTGTGCACACCTTTGGGGTGTAACCCACGCGGGCAAGAGCTTGCATCTATCCGAAAGGTCCACAATTCTGCATAATCCTTGCTTCGTTGAAGAGCTAGATACGACATCTAAGCCATGTTGAGGCAGCTTCTTTTAATAGCTCGCAGATAATTTGTACGCTGCTCTTACTGAAACTTTGACAGTAGCCTTGTAGTAAACGACCGCTGACGGGACCAGTCTTGAACTCAGAAAGCTGCCACTTTCTTACCAAACGACTCTTGTAACTGGCCACGATGACATTCGAACACGCATGAAGCTGCCACTGCCCACCACTCTCTGACGACTCCTCCAATCCATCGACTCCTCAATGGACAGCCTCTTTTCGTCCTTAGAGCAGCCTCAGCAACATTGTCGTCAGGTACAGCTCGAGCTGAAGTTTCCCAGAAGACCTCGCCACACATTCAGCATCAAGCCGCCACCCACTTCCCTCGTAATCGCAGGACTTACATCACCAACCACAAACAGGAGAGCTCCGGTGCACTGCACACCGCCCACCGCCCGCCGCCCACCGAAGTCCTTGCGCAATTCCCCAACAACAGGATTGATACCGCTGAACATCGAAAACAATTCACAAGACAAAAGGAGCACACACGGGCCCAGTGACAGCAGATATTACGTAAATCTACCATTGACCCAGTGCGCCACATCCCCCGGCACCGCAAAGTAATCGATCCAGAAGCACTCCGGCAAATGCGATGTCCCCCTTGTTCGAGTGGAGCCGTGCCAACAAAGTTTCCACGAGGCCATGGCGCATAACATGGGTCCGTCCCGATGCCTGATTTTTTTCCCACTCCCGCTCCCAGCTTCAGATTCCCTCCCGATGGTCATAAATAAGCGGGCGGACGAACAACAACTTACTGTCCCCTCCGACGACGCGAGGACGCCGAGACGATTAAAGTTGAAAATTCAATGCAATCGACGTTGACGGCGCGCGACAGACGGGGGAAGCCCTGTCCTGCCTCCGTGACCTGATGCCGGGAACGCTCGCGGATGGGTTCTCGTTTTGGGAAAAACACCGATGGCGCCAGACAGCCAGGAGGCGGGCTGTATGAACCAAAAACTGGAGCAGGCATCCGTACATTTTGTGCGACTGGTGCGTGGGGTGGGCCTTGGGCGGTGGGCTGTGGGCTGTGCGATGAAATTGATTGAAGCATAAATTCGCTGAGGGACATTGTTGTTCGAGGATTATGCTGCTGGTTGACAGACGACAAGGACGCTGCCCGGGTGGTTGTTGCTTTGGCCTTACGTTGCGTCGCAGGCAATCCCCCTGACTTATGTTCCGGCAATTTGCGTCTGCTCCTGCCGTCCATATGGTAATGTTGTGACTCCTTCCTCGTCGGCTTGTGGGCTGCTCGCTGGTGCTGTGTAAATATTGATCTGCGGCCAGGGCGGGGGGGTTCGTTGATCCCGGAAGGACATTTGGGTTTGTTTCGAAAATGAAAACCGGAAGGACTGGAAGATTGAACAGTTATTGTTGAAAGTTGCGCCCGTGGGCCGCCAGTGGCGGGAACATTTGTTCGCTGCCCATGCAGCCGGAAGTTGATCCATTTCCTGTTTTGCTGTTGTCTCGGAATATGCGGAAGGGGCTTGCGGTTGTGTTTTGATGTGCTTCGACTTCGGTCGGCCAGTAGATTTTGGCCGCGGTTGGGGATAAATGACGTGCAGTGGGGCTCCCCTACAATTATCTTTAGACGCTGTACGTTTCAGCAAATCTATCCAGCAGCCATGATCCTTCGCCGGCAGTCTCGAGTTTGTTTGATGGATTGACAAGGAAACCGCAACCGAAAGGGTTTCTGAAAAAGGGAACCGAAAGGGTTTCTGGACAAGTGAACCGAAAGAGTTTCTGGACAAGGGAACCGAAAGGGTTTCTGGACAAGGGAACCGAAAGGGTTTCTGGACAAGGGAACCGAAACCGAAAAAGTTTCTGGACAAGGGAACCGAAACCGAAAGGGTTTCTGGACAAGGTAACCGAAAGGGTTTCTGGACAAGGGAAACGAAAGGGTTTCTGGACAAGGGAACCGAAAGGGTTTCTGGACAAGGGAACCGAAAGGGTTTCTGGACAAGGGAACCGAAAGGGTTTCTGGACAAGGGAACCGAAAGGGTTTCTGGACAAGGGAACCGAAACCGAAAGGGTTTCTGGACAAGGGAACCGAAAGGGGTTTCTGGACAGGGGAACCGAAACCGAAAGGGTTTCTGGACAAGGGAACCGAAAGGGGTTTCTGGACAAGGGAACCGAAACCGAAAGGGTTTCCGGACAAGGGAATCAAAAGGGGTTTCTGGACAAGGGAACCGAAACCGAAAGGGTTTCTGGACAAGGGAACCGAAAGGGGTTTCTGGACAGGGGAACCGAAACCGAAAGGGTTTCTGGACAAGGGAACCGAAAGGGGTTTCTGGACAAGGGAACCGAAACCGAAAGGGTTTCCGGACAAGGGAATCAAAAGGGGTTTCTGGACAAGGGAACCGAAACCGAAAGGGTTTCTGGACAAGGGAACCGAAAGGGTTTCTGGACAAGGGAACCGAAAGGGTTTCTGGACAAGGGAACCGAAAGGGTTTCTGGACAAGGGAACCGAAACCGAAAGGGTTTCTGGACAAGGGAACCGAAACCGAAAGGGTTTCTGGACAAGGGATCCGAAACCGAAAGGGTTTCTGGACAAGGAAACCGAAAGGGTTTCTGGACAAGGGAACCGAAAGGGTTTCTGGACAAGGGAACCGAAACCGAAAGGGTTTCTGGACAAGGGAACCGAAAGGGGTTTCTGGACAAGGGAATCGAAACCGAAAGGGTTTCTGGACAAGGGAACCGAAACCGAAAGGGTTTCTGGACAAGGGAACCGAAAGGGTTTCTGGACAAGGGAACCGAAACCGAAAGGGTTTCTGGACAAGGGAATCGAAACCGAAAGGGTTTCTGGACAAGGGAACCGAAAGGGTTTCTGGACAAGGGAACCGAAACCGAAAGGGTTTCTGGACAAGGGAACCGAAACCGAAAGGGTTTCTGGACAAGGGAATCGAAACCGAAAGGGTTTCTGGACAAGGGAACCGAAAGGGTTTCTGGACAAGGGAACCGAAAGGGTTTCTGGACAAGGGAACCGAAAGGGTTTCTGGACAAGGGAATCGAAACCGAAAGGGTTTCTGGACAAGGGAACCGAAAGGGTTTCTGGACAAGGGAACCGAAACCGAAAGGGTTTCTGTACAAGGGAACCGAAAGGGTTTCTGGACAAGGGAACCGAAAGGGTTTCTGGACAAGGGAACCGAAAGGGTTTCTGGACAAGGGAACCGAAAGGGTTTCTGGACAAGGGAACCGAAACCGAAAGGGTTTCTGGACAAGGGAACCGAAAGGGGTTTCTGGACAAGGGAACCGAAACCGAAAGGGTTTCTGGACAAGGAAACCGAAAGGGTTTCTGGACAAGGGAACCGAAAGGGTTTCTGGACAAGGGAACCGAAACCGAAAGGGTTTCTGGGCAAGGGAATCGAAAGGGGTTTCTGGACATGGGAACCGAAACCGAAAGGGTTTCTGGACAAGGGAACCGAAAGGGGTTTCTGGACAGGGGAACCGAAACCGAAAGGGTTTCTGGACAAGGGAACCGAAAGGGGTTTCTGGACAAGGGAACCGAAAGGGGTTTCTGGACAAGGGAACCGAAACCGAAAGGGTTTCTGGACAAGGAAACCGAAAGGGGTTTCTGGACAAGGGAACCGACACCGAAAGGGTTTCTGAACAAGGGAACCGAAACCGAAAGGGGTTTTTGGACAAGGGAACCGAAAGGGGTTTCTGGACAGGGGAACCGAAACCGAAAGGGTTTCTGGACAAGGGAATCGAAAGGGGTTTCTGGACAAGGGAACCGAAACCGAGAGGGTTTCTGGACAAGGAAACCGAAAGGGTTTCTGGACAAGGGAACCGAAAGGGTTTCTGGACAAGGGAACCGAAAGAGTTTCTGGACAAGGGAACCGAAAGGGGTTTCTGGACAAGGGAACCGAAACCGAAAGGGTTTCTGGACAAGGAAACCGAAAGGGTTTCTGGACAAGGGAACCGAAACCGAAAGGGTTTCTGGACAAGAGAACCGAAACCGAGAGGGTTTCTGGACAAGGGAACCGAAAGGGGTTTCTGGACAAGGGAACCGAAACCGAAATTGTTTCTGGACAAGAGAACCGAAACCGAAAGGGTTTCTGGACAAGGGAACCGAAAGGTTTTCTGGACAAGGGAACCGAAAGGGTTTCTGGACAAGGGAACCGAAACCGAAAGGGTTTCTGGACAAGAGAACCGAAACCGAAATTGTTTCTGGACAAGAGAACCGAAACCGAAAGGGTTTCTGGACAAGGGAACCGAAACCGAAAAGGTTTCTGGACAAAGAAACCGAAAGGGTTTCTGGACAAGAGAACCGAAACCGAAAGGGTTTCTGGACAAGGGAACCGAAACCGAAATTGTTTCTGGACAAGAGAACCGAAACCGAAAGGGTTTCTGGACAAGAGAACCGAAAGGGTTTCTGGACAAGGGAACCGAAAGGTTTTCTGGACAAGGGAACCGAAAGGGTTTCTGGACATGGGAACCGAAACCGAAAGGGGTTTCTGGACAAGGGAACCGAAACCGAAATTGTTTCTGGACAAGAGAACCGAAACCGAAAGGGTTTCTGGACAAGGGAACCGAAAGGTTTTCTGGACAAGGGAACCGAAAGGGTTTCTGGACAAGGGAACCGAAACCGAAATTGTTTCTGGACAAGGAAACCGAAAGGGTTTCTGGACAAGGGAACCGAAACCGAAAGGGTTTCTGGACAAGGAAACCGAAAGGGTTTCTGGACAAGGGAACCGAAAGGTTTTCTGGACAAGGGAACCGAAAGGGTTTCTGGACAAGGGAACCGAAACCGAAAGGGTTTCTGGACAAGGGAACCGAAACCGAAAGGGTTTCTGGACAAGAAAACCGAAACCGAGAGGGTTTCTGGACAAGGAAACCGAAAGGGTTTCTGGACAAGGGAACCGAAAGGTTTTCTGGACAAGGGAACCGAAAGGGTTTCTGGACAAGGGAACCGAAACCGAAATTGTTTCTGGACAAGGAAACCGAAAGGGTTTCTGGACAAGGGAACCGAAACCGAAAGGGTTTCTGGACAAGGAAACCGAAAGGGTTTCTGGACAAGGGAACCGAAAGGTTTTCTGGACAAGGGAACCGAAAGGGTTTCTGGACAAGGGAACCGAAACCGAAAGGGTTTCTGGACAAGGAAACCGAAATTGTTTCTGGACAAAGGAACCGAAAGAGGATTCTGGACAAGGGAACCGAAACCGAAAGGGTTTCTGGACAAGGGAACCGAAACCGAAAGGGTTTCTGGACAAGGGAACCGAAACCGAGAGGGTTTCTGGACAAGGAAACCGAAAGGGTTTCTGGACAAGGGAACCGAAAGGGTTTCTGGACAAGGGAACCGAAAGGGTTTCTGGACAAGGGAACCGAAACCGAAAAGGTTTCTGGACAAGGAAACCGAAAGGGTTTCTGGACAAGGGAACCGAAAGGGTTTCTGGACAAGGGAACCGAAACCGAAAGGGTTTCTGGACAAGGAAACCGAAAGGGTTTCTGGACAAGGGAACCGAAAGGGTTTCTGGACAAGGGAACCGAAACCGAAAGGGTTTCTGGACAAGGAAACCGAAAGGGTTTCTGGACAAGGGAACCGAAAGGGTTTCTGGACAAGGGAACCGAAAGGGTTTCTGGACAAGGGAACCGAAACCGAAAAGGTTTCTGGACAAGGGAACCGAAAGGGTTTCTGGACAAGGGAACCGAAACCGAAAGGGTTTCTGGACAAGGAAACCGAAAGGGGTTTCTGGACAAGGGAACCGAAACCGAAAAGGTTTCTGGACAAAGAAACCGAAAGGGTTTCTGGACAAGAGAACCGAAACCGAAAGGGTTTCTGGACAAGGAAACCGAAAGGGTTTCTGGACAAGGGAACCGAAACCGAAAGGGTTTCTGGCCAAGGGAACCGAAAGGGTTTCTGGCCAAGGGAACCGAAAGGGTTTCTGGACAAGGGAACCGAAACCGAAAGGGGTTTCTGGACAAGGGAACCGCAAGGAGTTTCTGGACAAGGGAACCGAAAGGGGTTTCTGGACAAGGAAACCGAAAGGGGTTTCTGGACAAGGGAACCGAAACCGAAAAGGTTTCTGGACAAAGAAACCGAAAGGGTTTCTGGACAAGGAAACCGAAACCGAAAGGGTTTCTGGACAAGGGAACCAAAACCGAAAGGGTTTCTGGACAAGGGAACCGAAACCGAAAGGGTTTCTGGACAAGGGAACCGAAACCGAAAGGGTTTCTGGACAAGGAAACCGAAAGGGTTTCTGGACAAGGGAACCGAAACCGAAAGGGTTTCTGGACAAGGGAACCGAAAGGGTTTCTGGACAAGGGAACCGAAACCGAAAGGGTTTCTGGACAAGGGAACCGAAAGGGTTTCTGGACAAGGGAACCGAAAGGGTTTCTGGACAAGGGAACCGAAAGGGTTTCTGGACAAGGGAACCGAAACCGAAAGGGTTTCTGGACAAGGAAACCGAAACCGAAAGGGTTTCTGGACAAGGGAACCGAAACCGAAAGGGTTTCTGGACAAGGGAACCGAAACCGAAAGGGTTTCTGGACAAGGAAACCGAAAGGGTTTCTGGACAAGGGAACCGAAACCGAAAGGGTTTCTGGACAAGGGAACCGAAAGGGTTTCTGGACAAGGGAACCGAAACCGAAAGGGTTTCTGGACAAGGGAACCGAAAGGGTTTCTGGACAAGGGAACCGAAAGGGTTTCTGGACAAGGGAACCGAAAGGGTTTCTGGACAAGGGAACCGAAACCGAAAGGGTTTCTGGACAAGGAAACCGAAAGGGTTTCTGGACAAGGGAACCAAAACCGAAAGGGTTTCTGGACAAGGAAACCGAAAGGGTTTCTGGACAAGGGAACCGAAAGGGTTTCTGGACAAGGGAACCGAAAGGGTTTCTGGACAAGGGAACCGAAACCGAAAGGGTTTCTGGACAAGGGAACCGAAAGGGTTTCTGGACAAGGGAATCGAAACCGAAAGGGTTTCTGGACAAGGAAACCGAAAGGGTTTCTGGACAAGGGAACCGAAAGGGTTTCTGGACAAGGGAACCGAAACCGAAAGGGTTTCTGGACAAGGAAACCGAAAGGGTTTCTGGACAAGGGAACCGAAAGGGTTTCTGGACAAGGGAACCGAAAGGGTTTCTGGACAAGGGAACCGAAACCGAAAGGGTTTCTGGACAAGGGAACCGAAAGGGTTTCTGGACAAGGGAATCGAAACCGAAAGGGTTTCTGGACAAGGGAACCGAAAGGGGTTTCTGGACAAGGGAACAGAAAGGGGTTTCTGGACAAGGGAACCGAAAGGGTTTCTGGACAAGGGAACCGAAACCGAAAGGGTTTCTGGACAAGGAAACCGAAAGGGTTTCTGGACAAGGGAACCGAAAGGGTTTCTGGACAAGGGAACCGAAACCGAAAGGGTTTCTGGACAAGGGAACCGAAAGGGGTTTCTGGACAAGGGAACAGAAAGGGGTTTCTGGACAAGGGAACCGAAAGGGTTTCTGGACAAGGGAACCGAAACCGAAAGGGTTTCTGGACAAGGAAACCGAAAGGGTTTCTGGACAAGGGAACCGAAAGGGTTTCTGGACAAGGGAACCGAAAGGGTTTCTGGACAAGGGAACCGAAACCGAAAGGGTTTCTGGACAAGGAAACCGAAACGGTTTCTGGACAAGGGAACCGAAAGAGGATTCTGGACAAGGGAACCGAAAGGGGTTTCTGGACAAGGGAACCGAAAGGGTTTCTGGACAAGGGAACCGAAACCGAAAGGGTTTCTGGACAAGGAAACCGAAAGGGTTTCTGGACAAGGGAACCGAAAGGGTTTCTGGACAAGGGAACCGAAAGGGTTTCTGGACAAGGGAACCGAAACCGAAAGGGTTTCTGGACAAGGAAACCGAAACGGTTTCTGGACAAGGGAACCGAAAGAGGATTCTGGACAAGGGAACCGAAAGGGGTTTCTGGACAAGGGAACCGAAAGGGTTTCTGGACAAGGGAACCGAAACCGAAAGGGTTTCTGGACAAGGGAACCGAAACCGAAAGGGTTTCTGGACAAGGGAACCGAAAGGGGTTTCTGGACAAGGGAACCGAAAGGGGTTTCTGGACAAGGGAACCGAAAGGGTTTCTGGACAAGGGAACCGAAACCGAAAGGGTTTCTGGACAAGGGAACCGAAACCGAAAGGGTTTCTGGACAAGGGAACCGAAAGGGTTTCTGGACAAGGGAACCGAAAGGGTTTCTGGACAAGGGAACCGAAACCGAAAGGGTTTCTGGACAAGGAAACCGAAACGGTTTCTGGACAAGGGAACCGAAAGGGGTTTCTGGACAAGGGAACCGAAAGGGTTTCTGGACAAGGGAACCGAAACCGAAAGGGTTTCTGGACAAGGAAACCGAAAGGGTTTCTGGACAAGGGAACCGAAAGGGTTTCTGGACAAGGGAACCGAAAGGGTTTCTGGACAAGGGAACCGAAACCGAAAGGGTTTCTGGACAAGGAAACCGAAAGAGGTTTCTGGACAAGGGAACCGAAACCGAAAGGGTTTCTGGACAAGGGAACCGAACCGAAAGGGTTTCTGGACAAGGAAACCGAAACCGAAAGGGTTTCTGGACAAGGAAACCGAAAGGGTTTCTGGACAAGGGAACCGAAAGGGTTTCTGGACAAGGGAACCGAAACCGAAAGGGTTTCTGGACAAGGGAACCGACAGGGTTTCTGGACAAGGGAACCGAAACCGAAAGGGTTTCTGGACAAGGAAACCGAAAGGGTTTCTGGACAAGGGAACCGAAAGGGTTTCTGGACAAGGGAACCGAACCGAAAGGGTTTCTGGACAAGGAAACCGAAAGGGTTTCTGGACAAGGGAACCGAAACCGAAAGCTTTTCTGGACAAGGGAACCGAAAGGGTTTCTGGACAAGGGAACCGAAAGGGTTTCTGGACAAGGGAACCGAAAGGGTTTCTGGACAAGGGAACTGAAACCGAAAGGGTTTCTGGACAAGGGAACCGACAGGGTTTCTGGACAAGGGAACCGAAACCGAAAGGGTTTCTGGACAAGGAAACCGAAAGGGTTTCTGGACAAGGGAACCGAAAGGGTTTCTGGACAAGGGAACCGAACCGAAAGGGTTTCTGGACAAGGAAACCGAAAGGGTTTCTGGACAAGGGAATCGAAACCGAAAGGGTTTCTGGACAAGGGAATCGAAACCGAAAGGGTTTCTGGACAAGGAAACCGAAAGGGTTTCTGGACAAGGGAACCGAAAGGGTTTCTGGACAAGGGAACCGATAGGGTTTCTGGACAAGGGAACCGAAACCGAAAGGGTTTCTGGACAAGGGAACCGAAACCGAGAGGGTTTCTGGACAAGGAAACCGAAAGGGTTTCTGGACAAGGGAACCGAAACCGAAAGGGTTTCTGGACAAGGGAACCGAAACCGAAAGGGTTTCTGGACAAGGAAACCGAAAGGGTTTCTGGACAAGGGAACCGAAAGGGTTTCTGGACAAGGGAACCGAAAGGGTTTCTGGACAAGGGAACCGAAACCGAAAGGGTTTCTGGACAAGGAAACCGAAAGGGTTTCTGGACAAGGGAACCGAAAGGGTTTCTGGACAAGGGAACCGAAAGGGTTTCTGGACAAGGGAACCGAAACCGAAAGGGTTTCTGGACAATGAAACCGAAAGGGTTTCTGGACAAGGAAACCGAAAGGGTTTCTGGACAAGGGAACCGAAAGGGTTTCTGGACAAGGGAACCGAAACCGAAAGGGTTTCTGGACAATGAAACCGAAAGGGTTTCTGGACAAGGAAACCGAAAGGGTTTCTGGACAAGGGAACCGAAACCGAAAGGGTTTCTGGACAATGAAACCGAAAGGGTTTCTGGACAAGGAAACCGAAAGGGTTTCTGGACAAGGGAACCGAAACCGAAAGGGTTTCTGGACAAGGAAACCGAAAGGGTTTCTGGACAAGGAAACCGAAAGGGTTTCTGGACAAGGGAACCGAAACCGAAAGGGTTTCTGGACAAGGAAACCGAAAGGGTTTCTGGACAAAGGAACCGAAAGGGTTTCTGGACAAGGGAACCGAAAGGGTTTCTGGACAAGGGAACCGAAACCGAAGGGGTTTCTGGACAATGAAACCGAAAGGGTTTCTGGACAATGAAACCGAAAGGGTTTCTGGACAAGGAAACCGAAAGGGTTTCTGGACAAGGGAACCGAAACCGAAAGGGTTTCTGGACAAGGAAACCGAAAGGGTTTCTGGACAAGGGAACCGAAAGGGTTTCTGGACAAGGGAACCGAAAGGGTTTCTGGACAAGGGAACCGAAACCGAAAAGGTTTCTGGACAATGAAACCGAAAGGGTTTCTGGACAAGGAAACCGAAAGGGTTTCTGGACAAGGGAACCGAAACCGAAAGGGTTTCTGGACAAGGAAACCGAAAGGGTTTCTGGACAAGGGAACCGAAACCGAAAGGGTTTGTGGACAAGGAAACCGAAAGGGTTTCTGGACAGGGGAACCGAAAGGGTTTCTGGACAAGGGAACCGAAACCGAAAGGGTTTCTGGACAAGGGAACCGAAAAAGGTTTCTGGACAAGGGAACCGAAATGGTTTCTGGACAAGGCAACCGAAACCGAAAGGGTTTCTGGACAATGAAACCGAAAGGGTTTCTGGACAAGGGAACCGAAAGGGTTTCTGGACAAGGGAACCGAAACCGAAAGGGTTTGTGGACAAGGAAACCGAAAGGGTTTCTGGACAAGGGAACAGAAACCGAAAGGGTTTCTGGACAAGGGAACCGAAACCGAAAGGGTTTCTGGACAAGGAAACCGAAAAAGGTTTCTGGACAAGGGAACCGAAAGGGTTTCTGGACAAGGCAACCGAAACCGAAAGGGTTTGTGGACAAGGAAACCGAAAGGGTTTCTGGACAAGGGAACCGAAAAAGGTTTCTGGACAAGGGAACCGAAAGGGTTTCTGGACAAGGAAACCGAAAGGGTTTCTGGACAAGGGAACCGAAACCGAAAGGGTTTCTGGACAAGGGAACCGAAACCGAGAGGGTTTCTGGACAAGGAAACCGAAAGGGTTTCTGGACAAGGGAACCGAAAGGGTTTCTGGACAAGGGAACCGAAACCGAAAGGGTTTCTGGACAAGGAAACCGAAAGGGTTTCTGGACAAGGGAACCGAAACCGAAAGGGTTTCTGGACAATGAAACCGAAAGGGTTTCTGGACAAGGAAACCGAAAGGGTTTCTGGACAAGGGAACCGAAACCGAAAGGGTTTCTGGACAAGGAAACCGAAAGGGTTTCTGGACAAGGGAACCGAAAGGGTTTCTGGACAAGGGAACCGAAAGGGTTTTTGGACAAGGGAACCGAAACCGAAAGGGTTTCTGGACAATGAAACCGAAAGGGTTTCTGGACAAGGAAACCGAAAGGGTTTCTGGACAAGGGAACCGAAAGGGTTTCTGGACAAGGGAACCGA
Source organism: Eristalis arbustorum (assembly GCA_916610145.1). Lineage (NCBI taxonomy): Eukaryota > Metazoa > Arthropoda > Insecta > Diptera > Syrphidae > Eristalis > Eristalis arbustorum. The sequence goes on from OU744319.1 coordinate 25,559,773, forward strand.
AAGGGTTTCTGGACAAGGGAACCGAAACCGAAAGGGTTTCTGGACAATGAAACCGAATGGGTTTCTGGACAAGGACACCGAAAGGGTTTCTGGACAAGGGAACCGAAACCGAAAGGGTTTCTGGACAAGGAAACCGAAAGGGTTTCTGGACAAGGGAACCGAAACCGAAAGGGTTTGTGGACAAGGAAACCGAAAGGGTTTCTGGACAGGGGAACCGAAAGGGTTTCTGGACAAGGGAACCGAAACCGAAAGGGTTTCTGGACAAGGGAACCGAAAAAGGTTTCTGGACAAGGAAACCGAAATGGTTTCTGGACAAGGCAACCGAAACCGAAAGGGTTTGTGGACAAGGAAACCGAAAGGGTTTCTGGACAAGGGAACAGAAACCGAAAGGGTTTCTGGACAAGGGAACCGAAACCGAAAGGGTTTCTGGACAAGGAAACCGAAAAAGGTTTCTGGACAAGGGAACCGAAAGGGTTTCTGGACAAGGCAACCGAAACCGAAAGGGTTTGTGGACAAGGAAACCGAAAGGGTTTCTGGACAAGGGAACCGAAACCGAAAGGGTTTCTGGACAAGGGAACCGAAACCGAAAGGGTTTCTGGACAAGGGAACCGAAAGGGTTTCTGGACAAGGGAACCGAAAGGGTTTCTGGACAAGGGAACCGAAACCGAAAGGGTTTCTGGACAAGGGAACCGAAAGGGTTTCTGGACAAGGGAACCGAAACCGAAAGGGTTTCTGGACAAGGGAACCGAAAGGGTTTCTGGACAAGGGAACCGAAACCGAAAGGGTTTGTAGACAAGGAAACCGAAAGGGTTTCTGGACAAGGGAACCGAAACCGAAAGGGTTTCTGGACAAGGGAACCGAAAGGGTTTCTGGACAAGGGAACCGAAACCGAAAGGGTTTCTGGACAAGGGAACCGAAAGGGTTTCTGGACAAGGGAACCGAAACCGAAAGGGTTTCTGGACAAGGGAACCGAAAGGGTTTCTGGACAAGGGAACCGAAAGGGTTTCTGGACAAGGGAACCGAAACCGAAAGGGTTTCTGGACAATGAAACCGAAAGGGTTTCTGGACAAGGAAACCGAAAGGGTTTCTGGACAAGGGAACCGAAACCGAAAGGGTTTCTGGACAAGGAAACCGAAAGGGTTTCTGGACAAGGAAACCGAAAGGGTTTCTGGACAAGGGAACCGAAACCGAAAGGGTTTGTGGACAAGGAAACCGAAAGGGTTTCTGGGCAAGGGAACCGAAACCGAAAGGGTTTCTGGACAAGGGAACCGAAAAAGGTTTCTGGACAAGGGAACCGAAACCGAAAGGGTTTCTGGACAAGGGAACCGAAACCGAAAGGGTTTCTGGACAAGGGAACCGAAACCGAAAGGGTTTCTGGACAAGGGAACCGTAAGGGTTTCTGGACAAGGGAACCGAAACCGAAAGGGTTTCTGGACAAGGGATCCGAAAGGGTTTCTGGACAAGGGAACCGAAACCGAAAGGGTTTCTGGACAAGGGAACCGAAACCGAGAGGGTTTCTGGACAAGGAAACCGAAAGGGTTTCTGGACAAGGGAACCGAAACCGAAAGGGTTTCTGGACAAGGGAACCGAAAGGGTTTCTGGACAAGGGATCCGAAAGGGTTTCTGGACAAGGGAACCGAAACCGAAAGGGTTTCTGGACAAGGGAACCGTAACCGAGAGGGTTTCTGGACAAGGAAACCGAAAGGGTTTCTGGACAAGGGAACCGAAACCGAGAGGGTTTCTGGACAAGGAAACCGAAAGGGTTTCTGGACAAGGGAACCGAAACCGAAAGGGTTTCTGGACAAGGAAACCGAAAGGGTTTCTGGACAAGGGAACCGAAAGGGTTTCTGGACAAGGGAACCGAAACCGAAAGGGTTTCTGGACAAGGGAACCGAAACCGAGAGGGTTTCTGGACAAGGAAACCGAAAGGGTTTCTGGACAAGGGAACCGAAAGGGTTTCTGGACAAGGGAACCGAAAGGGTTTCTGGACAAGGGAACCGAAACCGAAAGGGTTTCTGGACAAGGAAACCGAAAGGGTTTCTGGACAAGGGAACCGAAAGGGTTTCTGGACAAGGGAACCGAAAGGGTTTCTGGACAAGGGAACCGAAACCGAAAGGGTTTCTGGACAATGAAACCGAAAGGGTTTCTGGACAAGGGAACCGAAACCGAAAGGGTTTCTGGACAAGGAAACCGAAAGGGTTTCTGGACAAGGGAACCGAAAGGGTTTCTGGACAAGGGAACCGAAACCGAAAGGGTTTCTGGACAATGAAACCGAAAGGGTTTCTGGACAAGGAAACCGAAAGGGTTTGTGGACAAGGAAACCGAAAGGGTTTCTGGACAGGGGAACCGAAAGGGTTTCTGGACAAGGGAACCGAAACCGAAAGGGTTTCTGGACAAGGGAACCGAAAAAGGTTTCTGGACAAGGGAACCGAAATGGTTTCTGGACAAGGCAACCGAAACCGAAAGGGTTTCTGGACAATGAAACCGAAAGGATTTCTGGACAAGGAAACCGAAAGGGTTTGTGGACAAGGGAACCGAAACCGAAAGGGTTTCTGGACAAGGGAACCGAAAAAGGTTTCTGGACAAGGGAACCGAAATGGTTTCTGGACAAGGCAACCGAAACCGAAAGGGTTTGTGGACAAGGAAACCGAAAGGGTTTCTGGACAAGGGAACCGAAAGGGTTTCTGGACAAGGGAACAGAAACCGAAAGGGTTTCTGGACAAGGGAACCGAAACCGAAAGGGTTTGTGGACAAGGAAACCGAAAGGGTTTCTGGACAAGGGAACAGAAACCGAAAGGGTTTCTGGACAAGGGAACCGAAACCGAAAGGGTTTCTGGACAAGGAAACCGAAAGGGGTTTCTGGACAAGGGAACCGAAACCGAAAAGGTTTGTGGACAAGGAAACCGAAAGGGTTTCTGGACAAGGGAACAGAAACCGAAAGGGTTTGTGGACAAGGAAACCGAAAGGGTTTCTGGACAAGGGAACAGAAACCGAAAGGGTTTCTGGACAAGGGAACCGAAACCGAAAGGGTTTCTGGACAAGGGAACCGAAACCGAAAGGGTTTCTGGACAAGGGAACCGAAACCGAAAGGGTTTGTGGACAAGGAAACCGAAAGGGTTTCTGGACAAGGGAACAGAAACCGAAAGGGTTTCTGGACAAGGGAACCGAAACCGAAAGGGTTTCTGGACAAGGGAACCGAGACCGAAATTGTTTCTGGACAAGGGAACCGAAACCGAAAGGGTTTCTGGACAATGGAACCGAAACCGAAAGGGTTTCTGGACAAGGGAACCGAAACCGAAAGGGTTTCTGGACAAGGAAACCGAAAGTGTTTCTGGACAAGGGAACCGAAACCGAAAGGGTTTCTGGACAAGGGAACTGAAAGGGGTTTCTGGACAAGGGAACCGAAAGGGTTTCTGGACAAGGGAACCGAAACCGAAAGGGTTTCTGGACAAGGAAACCGAAAGGGTTTCTGGACAAGGGAACCGAAAGGGTTTCTGGACAAGGGAACCGAAAGGGTTTCTGGACAAGGGAACCGAAACCGAAAGGGTTTCTGGACAAGGGAACCGAAAGGGTTTCTGGACAATTGAACCGAAACCGAAAGGGTTTCTGGACAAGGAAACCGAAAGGGTTTCTGGACAAGGGAACCGAAAGGGTTTCTGGACAAGGGAACCGAAAGGGTTTCTGGACAAGGGAACCGAAACCGAAAGGGTTTCTGGACAAGGAAACCGAAAGGGGTTTCTGGACAAGGGAACCGAAAGGGTTTCTGGACAAGGGAACCGAAAGGGTTTCTGGACAAGGGAACCGAAACCGAAAGGGTTTCTGGACAAGGGAACCGAAAGGGTTTCTGGACAAGGGAATCGAAACCGAAAGGGTTTCTGGACAAGGAAACCGAAAGGGGTTTCTGGACAAGGAAACCGAAAGGGTTTCTGGACAAGGGAACCGAAACCGAAAGGGTTTCTGGACGAGGGAACCGAAACCGAAAGGGGTTTCTGGACAAGTGAACCGAAAGGGTTTCTGGACAAGGGAACCGAAACCGAAAGGGTTTCTGGACAAGGAAACCGAAAGGGTTTCTGGACAAGGGAACCGAAACCGAAAGGGTTTCTGGACAAGGAAACCGAAAGGCTTTCTGGACAAGGGAACCGAAAGGGGTTTCTGGACAAGGAAACCGAAAGGGTTTCTGGACAAGGGAACCGAAACCGAAAGGGTTTCTGGACAAGGAAACCGAAAGGGTTTCTGGACAAGGGAACCGAAAGGGTTTCTGGACAAGGGAACCGAAACCGAAAGGGTTTCTGGACAAGGGAACCGAAACCGAAAGGGTTTCTGGACAAGGGAATCGAAACCGAAAGGGTTTCTGGACAAGGAAACCGAAAGGGGTTTCTGGACAAGGGAACCGAAACCGAAAGGGTATCTGGACAAGGGAACCGAAAGGGGTTTCTGGACAAGGAAACCGAAAGGGTTTCTGGACAAGGGAACCGAAACCGAAAGGGTTTCTGGACAAGGGAACCGAAAGGGGTTTCTGGACAAGGAAACCGAAAGGGTTTCTGGACAAGGGAACCGAAAGGGTTTCTGGACAAGGGAACCGAAACCGAAAGGGTTTCTGGACAAGGGAACCGAAACCGAGAGGGTTTCTGGATAAGGAAACCGAAAGGGGTTTCTGGACAAGGGAATCGAAACCGAAAGGGTTTCTGGACAAGGAAACCGAAAGGGGTTTCTGGACAAGGGAACCGAAACCGAAAGGGTATCTGGACAAGGGAACCGAAAGGGGTTTCTGGACAAGGAAACCGAAAGGGTTTCTGGACAAGGGAACCGAAACCGAAAGGGTTTCTGGACAAGGGAACCGAAAGGGGTTTCTGGACAAGGAAACCGAAAGGGTTTCTGGACAAGGGAACCGAAAGGGTTTCTGGACAAGGGAACCGAAACCGAAAGGGTGTCTGGACAAGGGAATCGAAACCGAAAGGGTTTCTGGACAAGGAAACCGAAAGGGTTTCTGGACAAGGGAACCGAAAGGGTTTCTGGACAAGGGAACTGAAAGGGTTTCTGGACAAGGGAACCGAAACCGAAAGGGTTTCTGGACAAGGGAACCGAAAGGGTTTCTGGACAAGGGAACCGAAACCGAAAGGGTTTCTGGACAAGGAAACCGAAAGGGTTTCTGGACAATGAAACCGAAAGGGTTTCTGGACAAGGAAACCGAAAGGGTTTCTGGACAAGGGAACCGAAACCGAAAGGGTTTCTGGACAAGGAAACCGAAACCGAAAGGGTTTCTGGACAAGGAAACCGAAAGGGTTTCTGGACAAGGGAACCGAAACCGAAAGGGTTTGTGGACAAGGAAACCGAAAGGGTTTCTGGACAAGGGAACCGAAACCGAAAGGGTTTCTGGACAAGGGAACCGAAACCGAAAGGGTTTCTGGACAAGGGAACCGAAACCGAAAGGGTTTCTGGACAAGGGAACCGAAAGGGATTTCTGGGCAAGGGAACCGAAACCGAAAGGGTTTCTGGACAAGGGAACCGAAAAAGGTTTCTGGACAAGGGAACCGAAAGGGTTTCTGGACAAGGCAACCGAAACCGAAAGGGTTTGTGGACAAGGAAACCGAAAGGGTTTCTGGACAAGGGAACCGAAAGGGTTTCTGGACAAGGGAACCGAAACCGAAAGGGTTTGTGGACAAGGAAACCGAAAGGGTTTCTGGACAAGGGAACCGAAACCGAAAGGGTTTCTGGACAAGGGAACCGAAACCGAAAGGGTTTCTGGACAAGGGAACCGAAACCGAAAGGGTTTCTGGACAAGGGAACCGAAAGGGTTTCTGGACAAGGGAACCGAAACCGAAAGGGTTTCTGGACAAGGGAACCGAAACCGAGAGGGTTTCTGGACAAGGAAACCGAAAGGGTTTTTGGACAAGGGAACCGAAAGGGTTTGTGGACAAGGGAACCGAAACCGAAAGGGTTTCTGGACAAGGAAACCGAAAGGGTTTCTGGACAAGGGAACCGAAAGGGTTTCTGGACAAGGGAACCGAAAGGGTTTCTGGACAAGGGAACCGAAACCGAAAGGGTTTCTGGACAATGAAACCGAAAGGGTTTCTGGACAAGGAAACCGAAAGGGTTTCTGGACAAGGAAACCGAAAGGGTTTCTGGACAAGGGAACCGAAAGGGATTTCTGGGCAAGGGAACCGAAACCGAAAGGGTTTCTGGACAAGGGAACCGAAAAAGGTTTCTGGACAAGGGAACCGAAATGGTTTCTGGACAAGGAAACCGAAAGGGTTTCTGGACAAGGGAACCGAAAGGGTTTCTGGACAAGGGAACCGAAAGGGTTTCTGGACAAGGGAACCGAAACCGAAAGGGTTTGTGGACAAGGAAACCGAAAGGGTTTCTGGACAAGGGAACAGAAACCGAAAGGGTTTCTGGACAAGGGAACCGAAACCGAAAGGGTTTCTGGACAAGGGAACCGAAAGGGGTTTCTGGACAAGGGAACCGAAAGGATTCCGAAACCGAAAGGGTTTCTGGACAAGGGAACCGAAACCGAAAGGGTTTCTGGACAAGGGAACCGAAAGGGGTTTCTGGACAAGGGAACCGAAAGGGTTTCTCTACAAGGGAACCGAAAGGAGTTTCTGGACAAGGGAACCGAAAGCGGTTTCTGGACAAGGGAACCGAAAGGGTTCCGAAACCGAAAGGGTTTCTGGACAAGGGAACCGAAACCGAAAGGGTTTCTGGACAAGGGAACCGAAAGGAGTTTCTGGACAAGGGAACCGAATGGGGTTTCTGGACAAGGGAACCGAAAGGGTTTCTGGACAAGGGAACCGAAAGGGTTTCTGGACAAGGGAACCGAAACCGAAAGGGTTTCTGGACAAGGGAACCGAAAGGGGTTTCTGGACAAGGGAACCGAAAGGGATCCAAAACCGAAAGGGTTTCTGGACAAGGGAACCGAAACCGAAAGGGTTTCTGGACAAGGAAACTGAAAGGGTTTCTGGACAAGGGAACCGAAAAGGTTTCTGGACAAGGGAACCGAAAGGGGTTTCTGGACAAGGTAACCGAAAGGGTTTCTGGAGAAGGGAACCGAAACGGAAAGGGTTTCTGGACAAGGAATCCGAAAGGGTTTCTGGACAAGGGAACCGAAAGGGGTTTCTGGACAAGGGAACCGAAAGGGGTTTCTGGACAAGGGAACCGAAAGGGTTTCTGGACAAGGGAACCGAAAGGAGTTTCTGGACAAGGGAACCGAAAGGGTCCCGAAACCGAAAGGGTTTCTGGACAAGGGAACCGAAACCGAAAGGGTTTCTGGACAAGGGAACCGAAACCGAAAGGGTTTCAGGACAAGGAAACTGAAAGGGTTTCTGGACAAGGGAACCGAAAGGGGTGTCTGGACAAGGGAACCGAAACCGAAAGGGTTTCTGGACAAGGGAACCGAAACCGAAAAGGTTTCTGGACAAAGAAACCGAAAGGGTTTCTGGACAAGGGAACCGAAAGGAGTTTCTGGACAAGGGAACCGAAAGGGTCCCGAAACCGAAAGGGTTTCTGGACAAGGGAACCGAAACCGAAAGGGTTTCTGCACAAGGGAACCGAAAGGGGTTTCTGGACAAGGGAACCGAAACCGAAAGGGTTTCTGGACAAAGAAACCGAAAGGGTTTCTGGACAAGGGAACCGAAAGGGGTTTCTGGACAAGTGAACCGAAACCGAAAGGGTTTCTGGACAAGGGAACCGAAACCCAAAGGGTTTCTGGACAAGGAAACCGAAAGGGTTTCTGGACAAGGGAACCGAAAGGGTTTCAGGACAAGGAAACTGAAAGGGTTTCTGGACAAGGGAACCGAAAGGGGTGTCTGGACAAGGGAACCGAAACCGAAAGGGTTTCTGGACAAGGAATCCGAAAAGGTTTTTGGACAAGGGAACCGAAAGGGTTTCTGGACAAGGGAACCGAAAGGGGTTTCTGGACAAGGGAACCGAAAGGGTTTCTGGACAAGGGAACCGAAAGGGTTTCTGGACAAGGGAACCGAAAGGAGTTTCTGGAGAAGGGAACCGAAAGGGGTTTCTGGACAAGGGAACCGAAAGGGTCCCGAAACCGAAAGGGTTTCTGGACAAGGGAACCGAAACCGAAAGGGTTTCTGGACAAGGGAACCGAAAGGGGTTTCTGGACAAGGGAACCGAAACCGAAAGGGTTTCTGGACAAGGAATCCGAAAGGGTTTCTGGACAAGGGAACCGAAAGGGGTTTCTGGACAAGGGAACCGAAACCGAAAGGGTTTCTGGACAAGGAATCCGAAAGGGTTTCTGGACAAGGGAACCGAAAGGGGTTTCTGAACAAGGGAACCGAAAGGGTTTCTGGACAAGGGAACCGAAAGGGTTTCTGGACAAGGGAACCGAAACGGAAAGGGTTTCTGGACAAGGGAACCGAAAGGGGTTTCTGGACAAGGGAACCGAAACCGAAAGGGTTTCTGGACAAGGGAACCGAAAGGGGTTTCTGGACAAGTGAACCGAAACCGAAAGGGTTTCTGGACAAGGAAACCGAAAGGGTTTCTGGACAAGGGAACCGAAACCGAAAGGGTTTCTGGACAAGGAAACCGAAAGGGTTTCTGGACAAGGGAACCGAAACCGAAAGGGTTTCTGGACAAGGGAACCGAAACGGAAAGGGTTTCTGGACAAGGGAACCGAAAGGGTTTCTGGACAAGGGAACCGAAACGGAAAGGGTTTCTGGACAAGGGAACCGAAAGGGTTTCTGGACAAGGGAACCGAAACCGAAAGGGTTTCTGGACAAGGGAACCGAAAGGGTTTCTGGACAAGGGAACCGAAACGGAAAGGGTTTCTGGACAAGGGAACCGAAAGGGTTTCTGGACAAGGGAACCGAAACCGAAAGGGTTTCTGGACAAGGGAACCGAAACGGAAAGGGTTTCTGGACAAGGAAACCGAAAGGGTTTCTGGACAAGGGAACCGAAACGGAAAGGGTTTCTGGACAAGGGAAACGAAGGGGTTTCTGTCCTTCTCTAGTCGTAATCTGTTCCAGCAACGTATGAGAGTGAAATCCGTCCACAGGTATTAGTTCGACCACTTATTTAACTCATTACACCTGAAAATCCTGTTTAAGTTGGTCGTAAAAAATCAGAGTGAACGTGTGAAAATCTTCTGAATGCACACTCCAACCGATGGCGACAACGCCATCCCAAAGAACATTCCTCTGAAACAAAACTGACTACCATCTGCTGCCCCAGAAATCCCAGACCGCACACATGAATCCGGCATCGAATCATCAACTCTTCCGCTCAAACGGAGAACACAAAGAGCAGTCATGAACTTCCACTGAAGCGAAGAAACCGCCGTCTGCGAAGACCATCACCTCCACCCGTCGCTGCGAATTCCTTCCCACAGTACACATCCTTCTGCTGTACCGCCCTTCGAGGCGCACAAATGGACCTCCGTGCCGTTCTTGAAACTACTTCCAGTACGTCAATCTCGAAATTGCTTACCCTTGAGCACTCAATTCCAACCCGGCTATCGTCGAAATAAATTACAATCCACGCTCGCAGATACACCTAGCCGCGAACATTGTTGCGGCTCTGCGCTCGCTGTCCTCAGCCCGAGCGCGTTTCGCAAATCATACCTCGGCGCGGCGGCGTGTGGGGCCATTGTCTGCGAGGCGGTCTTTATTCTTTCGCCGGCATCCTGCGCAACCCTGGGCGCCGCACATGTAGGTGCCCGTGGGGTTATAACTTGCGTTCTGGATGCATTTGCATGCGGGCTACGTTATCAGTCGACGAAATAAGATTATAACGAGCATGAGCGCCCCAGATCTCCTTCCGCGCCCCCACGCTGCGGCGGGGTTGCAATTTACTAGCACGGAGCTGTTAAGTGCGTCTGGATGAAATAAATTGAATAAGACTATGCTCTCTGCCCTGTGTGCAGACTCGCAGACTCGCTGACGGGGAGTTATCTAATTTACGGCGCGATTGAGGGCGAATGTGTGCTGCAATGGCACTCGGACTAGTCGCGTCGCCCGTCGGTACACGAGTCGATGCGAGTTCTTATCAAATTGTGTGCAAATAATTGTGAAGCTTGGGTGAGCTGTGCGGCGAGCGGACGTGTTTGGAAGTCAGTGGGCTGCGGGGTTAGTGTCTGCGAGTGACGCTGGACTGTGCACGTATGGTGGCGTGTGTTGACGGCGCGGAGAAGGAATGCATTGGCGAGTGAGGAGGGCGAGGCTGTCGGTGGAGTGGGTTTGGTTCGTTTGTCAGAGGCATCCCTGCGAGGGTGACATTTGCTGATGAAGTGTGGCCATCAGTAAGCGCTCCTCTGACTCATGTCGTCAGACAGCTGGTTTTTTGTGGTGCGATGTGAAGGGGACAAGGATCGTGTCTAATCAAACAGAGGCCTGAGACTGGTGCAACGTTTTTAAATATTCTCGTCAATCCCACTACACCACCGATCCGCCTGAAAATCGTTGCAATGCAAGATATTTGGTAAATAATCTTCCTAGCAGCTGTCAAACAGTTTTCAGATTGCTGGATGAAAATGGAGTTTGCCGTACTGTCGAGTCTTTGCGTTGAGTTCACGAAGGTGGTTCAACAGTGTAGAGCGGACTATGTAAACGAAGCTTAATCTACAGCAGACTCAACCACAATCTGTTTGAGTTTAATTATTGATCTTCTTCTTCTTCTAATAGCGCTACAGTTCGAGGTGAATCTGGGCCTCAGCCAACAAGTCTCCCTAGCTGGCACGATCCTTAGCCAGCTGCCTCCAATTTCACCTTTTCCAAGTTGGTTGAGGTGCTTCTAAACTTGAGCTCGCCATCGGCTTCGTGGTCGTCCTCTATTGTGTTGTCCCTCTGGTTTGGAGTCGAAGACTCTTCGGGCTGGAGCAGTGTTGTCCATGCGCTCTACATGGCCTAGCCCTCTTAGGCGTTGAATCCGTAGACGCCTGACTAGTCTCATGTCGCTGCACAGCCCGTACAGTTCGTGGTTGAATATTCCTCTCCAGAAACCTTCAACGCAAACAGGACCAAATATTGAACGCAGTAGTTTTCTCTCAAAAAGACCAAGCGCGCCTCCATCCGCTCTTGAAATAGTCCAGGCTTCAGCGCTATAGAGCAGTGTCGGGGATGATCAGGGTCTTATATAGAGTCAACTTGGTCCTTCGAGAGAGAGCTCTACTACTCAGTTGCCTCTTGAGTCCAAAGAAACAGCGGTTGGCAAAAGTTATTCTGCGTTTAATCTCGATACTGATGTTGTTCGCACTATTAACTTGGGCGACAAGGTAGATGAACTCCTTTACTACCTCGAAGTTGTAGCTGCCTATGGTGACGTTCTGAACGAGTCGTCGATTTTGTGTGTCCTGTCTTGATGGCTATACTTTATGTTGTCCTCGCTCACCGCTAAACACATTTTTGCCGCCTCCGTTTCAATAAAAGCAAATGCTTCATTGACGGCTCCCTGGGTTCGCCCATTCACGTCAATGTCGTCCGCGTATGCTAGCAGTTGAACGGACTTCTGGAAGATCGCGCTTCTAATATTGGCGTGTGAGTTTCGCACGGTCTTCTCAAGTACGATGCTGAAAAAGTCACATGATAGCGCGTCGCCACACCATCTTCGAAAATAAAGTTGGAAAGCAGCCTCTCAGGTTGGCCGCTCCTTAGCAACAAGGCTACGCTTGGACGGTTGTACCCTAACTGATGGCCTCTTGGTTTTCGTCTTAGTTTATGTTTGCTAGACAGATGCTCGCTCTCTTGCTGTTGACCTCGCTATCGAGAAGGACATGTGATTCCTTACCAGAACTCGTACTTTTTACATTAAGTGTCACCAACAAGTCGAGTGAATTAATTAATAAACTTAATGAGTTAATAATATAATATGGGTGCCGCTACAGCCCATAAAGGACCAGGACCTAGCTTCTCAGCGTGAAAATAATTTTTGTCGCACAGAGCAGGAATCGAACCTACGAGGTTGGGTTCGACGCACATACCCACAACGCCACGGGCCACCACGTTTCCCTCTACTCGAAAAAACTTTGCGGTTGTACCTTCGGCAATCTGCCTAAATACAGGACGTTATGCGGTACTCATACACATTATCTGCATAGCACATTTTTCTTTAGCTCCATTTGCGCAATTGGTTAGCGCACGGTACTTGTAATCAGAACACATTTACTATAACAGAATGTGCCCCCGTTCATTTCGAAGGCAGATCTTCAAGCGGTCTTCGCATCACTAAAGAAGAAAAAGTCGGTTGGTATCGATGGGATCAACAGCATTGTGCTAAGGCGCCACCTGTTTAACAATGCTCTGAATAATGCATACTATCCGGAGCACTGGAAAACTGCGGTTGTACAACCCATAAAATTCTTCGAACCCGTGCAACCTCCGGTCTATTAGTCTCCTTCCGAACATCAGCAAGGTATTCGAGAAGGTGACAACAACTGGACAGAGGACAAACATATAATTCCGGGTGACCAATTCGGTTTCAGAGCGGGGCATGACACTACTCATGCCGCGTCGAAACTGGTGTCGGATATCCAATGGAACAAGAGCCAGAAACAATGCACAGGGGCCTGCTTGATTGACCTGGAGAAGGCCTTCAAGGCCGTATGGTTAGAAGGTTCAATTCGGTTCAGTTCAGTTCGTACCTACTGTATAACATGCTTACTGGTAGGCGGTTCGTTGTCAAGAATGGCAACGTGACCTCAACAGGTATTTTTGAAGTAAAAAATGGTCTCCATCGTCGCCGATGCTGTTCAACATTTTCTTGAGCGATCTAATCTCTTCCTCACACAATTGCGTACGCCACCGACTTGATCGTGTACAGATCAGGCAAAAAGATCGAGGACATGCCTACGCTCGCGCAGCAGGGTGACTTCGACTTATTGAGAGATCGCTATGACTGGAAGTTGAATATCATCTTTCAGAAGTCGGAAACCATTCTGTTCAGGACGCCGTTGTATAAAGCTTCGGCGGACACAGAAAAGGACTGGCGAAAGTTCTCAATTGTTAGACGGCACGGCCAACCACTGGCGCAAAGGACTGTAGTCAGATACCTGGGGATCTGGCTAGATCAGCTCTTGCCAGAGCCCGAGGCGCTTTTGCTCTTACAAAGGGACTGTTTTACAACAGCCAACTCGATGCGAGGGTGAAGGTAATCTGCTACGTGGCCCCTATAAGGCCAATGCTCACCTATGGCTGCCCCGTGTGGTTCAACGTGTTTGAGACGGCTTGTCTCACGGCCTGTCTTCGCTTTTACAGCAAACCAGAGTCCCAGTACATAAAATTCTCCTCCAATGAGGTCTTATACAACAGGGCGAACCTGATACGAGTGGACAATTTCCTGGTGAAGTTGATTCGAGGCCACACTGCTAGAGCGATGAACTCGGACAATAACCTGATCTCCGGGGCTTACTACCCGAACCCACAATACCACGAAGGGGTACGTCATAACGGCTTCGTCCCACCAGAAGCTTTAGATAAGTACAGTCTAATACAAGACATCAATGCGGTACCGCTCATCTACCACGTTGCCAGGTCAACTGTGGATGGGCGACTCAACCACGACCGCTCCGTCGCACAACGAGCTGAGGAGGGTCTCCTCCGGTTTAGTACAGCGGTACCGAGGCGGGATATAAGGGATGTTGCTAAGCAGCACCAAAAGTTCTGGCGGCTGGGGAGCGAAGGAACTCCAGCGTCGAACTCTTTAGAACCAGGGAAGAAAGGGTAGTGCGTGCCCCCTTATGGGGCGCAGTCGGTCTCCGCCTTGCGATGAATTAGATGCAAATCTAGAAACCGCAACCCATGGCCGACTGACTTATCGTCGTAGGGTAGGTTTAAGGTAGTTACTAAGCTGTATGGTGGCCCGTGGCGTTGTGGGTATGTGCGTCGATCCCAACCTCAACGTCCTAGGTTCGATTCCTGCCCGTGCGACGAAAACAATTTTCACGGCCCCACCTCTCTCGAGTCACTGACAATGCTTAAAGAGTATTTCCTGTCTAGAAAAAGCTTCTCAAACTTGCCCGTTCAGAGTCGGCATAAAACTGTAGGTCCCTTCCACTCGTGAGAGAACAATAGCACGCACAACATGAGTGGTTGCTGAGAAGCTAGACCCTGGCCCTCTATGGACTGTAGCGCCACCCAGACCTGCTTCGTGAAGCATCCTCGTATTTAAGATTTCTGCGTGGCTTGTCGTCCTTCAAAAACGAGTCAAGTTCTTTCTGAAGACAGTAGGCCCAGAAGAAATATCTGATCATTGAATCTGAAGTAACAGGTCGCGACTCGGCCTCTGAAGACCCACCAACCGCCTTGTCTTCACCCGTCTCGGTTACCCTAAGTCAGACCAAAGCCTTCCAGTTCATAGCAACCCACTTCACACACACACACAACCCACTCCCCATCGCATCAACCAACCCATCCAAGTGCTCACTCACCTAAAAAAAAAACCCATTTCCGCACAGAGTCTCCACACAGTCTCACCCGAACCAGGCATCCTCGGGCCGATGCCCTTGCTGCTCCACATCCCGTGTAAACAAAAACATAACCTCCCCCACTGTCGACGGTATCTGTGTGAAATCGCCGAAAAGAACGATGCCCCATAAATTGACTAATCTCCGCCATTACTCGGTCCGGAAAGGCTTAAATTGTCTCCCCCTCCGCAGCTCGTCCTCACCCAGCGCCCGTGTGTCGTCGGCCTACCCGGGACAATGTCAAGGAGTTCATTCCACCCGCAATCGCCCACAAAACGCTGACGACACGTATTTTTCCTGTGCTCCTTCACAGTGTCGTGTTGTTCTGTTGTCCTTCTGTGTGCCGCGGGAGTGGGTGGGTGGGTGTTTGTGTTTTTTTTTATTACACGCCGCAGAAGAGATGAGATGAATGCTCGCAGAACGCGTACCATTTAGGAGCCAGTGCCACCGAGCAAACAAACAATCAACGGCAGCACGGGCACCTCCACCACCATCCTCGGCAGGAGCAGCACAACAGCAGGCAGTCAGGCAGGCAGTAACATCCCCGGCGAGAGGAGCGCTTAATGAACACGCTGTTGTGCCTCGTAATGAACATTCCGCGTGCTCATCGTTATTGCTTCTGTAGATCTGGAACTAGGGATTAGGGATTACTGTGCCATTCGGCGCGGTGTTTCATTTAGGCGCTGCCTGCTAATGCAGCCCAGTCCGGAACGCTTGCCAAGTGCTTTATGGGTTATTTAAATTCTCCGGGCGCTGAGTTGCACAAGCAGCGGCGGCTTACTCCTTGCGGGAATGTTTTATGAATGAGAGGGCCGGGGGCGGGACACGTTGATCGTCGTCGGTCCTGACGGAGGAAATTTGATGACGACGGGAATTTCGATAAGTTTCCGTCGTTATCGTTAAGATGAATCGGGACACTTTCTCAGCGCGCGGAAGTCGCTTGCCGACTGACGGGTATTATTGCTTAATATTGCGAAAGTTCTGACGGGGGGGAGGGAGGGTTGGGAGAGGGTGGGTGGCATGGGGGAGGAATCCAAGTAAATGAGGTCAAATATGAATTAAATTGGTTGAGGCGGCGGTGGGGTGCTTTCTGATCAGAAGATTGACTCGATTTGTTATGGCTCCGTTTGTCTCGACGACGTAAAGGGGGAGCTGGTGCGATGTGACCGCGGAAGGAACGGAAGGCGAAATGTTGAAGCGGGAACTCTGCGCAAGCAGTTCGATGGCAGGGAGCAAAAATGGAATTTTCAAACGATTCCCGGCAAAGCGAGGGGGCTTGATTGTCTAGACTGCCTAGACACATACGGTCGCATAAACCGGCAGGGCGGTGGGTGGGGTGTAGGGGAAGTGTGGAGGGGGTAGGGAAGATGGCAGGATCTCTCGGGGAAATCGTCTCACTTAGACCTTTAAAGTCCTTTATGCTGTCATTACATCGCCTTTTCTCGACTCTTCGTCGAGCTACTTGACTCTATTCGCACATGCTCTCTGTTGGTAAATACAACGATACTTATAAACAGCTGGAGGCTTGTAGAAAATTAAAGATGTCCTTTAAGACTGCTCAGGACACACCAACAAAGTGCTGGGTAGTGCAACATAGTTGTCTCCTCCTCATCATCCCTGCAACTTCTACAGAAGTCATTGCAGGGCGCTCCAAGCCTTCTGGCCTGAATGCTAACTAGGCACGAGCGAGTAATTGCCTCGTACTCCAGTAATATCTTCGACTCCGAACCAGTGGGACAACGCAATAGATGACGATCACGAACCCGATGGCGCACTCAAGTGGAGAAGGACCTCAACCGACTTGGAGGCAGCTGGCTAAGGATCGCACCAGCTGGAGAGGACTGTTGACCGAGGCCCAGGTTCACCCCCGACTGTAGTGCCACACGAAGAAGAAGAAGAAGCCAGTAATTGCGCTCACCGCTTGAAAACAATCCCTCCTATCAAGTTCTAGGCGCTCTTTAGTTTTGGGTGGATCTAAAGAAGGCTCCTCTAGATAAACTACTAACTTGTGGTGGCCAACTTCGCCCATCTATGATCTGTTTGGCGTCTGTTATTAGCTTTCATTGGGGGTAAGGTGTCTTCTGATTGTGTGCCAGTGGTAGATTCGTCCCCGTTCCTCGAAATACCCTTGTGCCCATGCACGCAACACAGGGTAAGGTTGCATCTATCCCCTGTCTCCCCTAGAGACTGACCGCAGAGCTTCACCGTGTTGGAGTTAATCGATGGTGTTTGCAGAGCTTTTGTGGATCCCTGACTATCTTTGTACATTCAACAGATCTTCCGTGATGCGTCTTTGACAGCCGGAGGACTGCTACTACTTCTGCTTGAAAAACTTAAGAGTGGTTCAGAAGTCGCATGGCTATTGATTCAGGCAAACTGCCGTATGCACTACAATTAGGCGCATGTGGCTTTCTACGTCTTGGGGCCGTTAGTGTAGATTTCCGTGACAGCGGTCGAGTGACATGTGTGTTCACAGGGGGTGTCACATAATCTGATGAGTGGCATCATGTGCCCTTTGATGTAGGCTCCTCCCCATTGCGTCCATTTCTTCAGTCTTTTTGATGGGATCCTGAAGTTACTAATAGCCCGTTCCATTAGCATGCACGATTCGCAAGCCCGAGTACTCGATTGGGGGAGTACGTCCATGTTCCCACCCACCATACTTCCCCCGAAACTGGCGTTAGGTATTACTTCGGGGAGCTGGTTGACAATAATAGTCTGTCGCCAGAAATAACGTCTTGTGCTCTTCGGAGTGTGTGCTGCACACAGAGCACACATGATCACATCTCTGTCCAGATCTGCTGCGATTGCATCATGTAACAGTCGAACATCACGTGCCCTTCCGTGCTTCGACATTGCGAGCAGTGAGGAGAGTTGAACTGATGCTTAGGAAGCCGCCGTGACCAGACAGACCAGGTTGTAGTTGCTCTCTCCAGTCTACTTCGACGCCCATGGCTCTTTAAGCGGAATTAGCCTGTCTTCCTTTGGTGGAAGTGGTCCATCGCTCTTGCTACTGCGCTCCTAGGCTGGATTTATGTTCATCCAAGTTCCACCCTTGACGTCACTTTTGCGAGAATGAATATGAGGATCATCTCAACTAACACGCAAGCTGTTTCATCTGATGCCACAAATTGTTCTGATTACGAAGAGCCTGTGCACCGACGCCCTCCTCCTTTTTTGTTGTTCCATCGCAAGGGCAGTGTAGAGAAGAGCCGAAGTAAGCCCTCTGCATATACAAACCTACCGACGCGTGGAAACATCGGGGAGAGAGCAGCTTGCATCATTGACGCCTTCTAAGCCTAGCTAAGCCTGGTGGTGAGCATTACACCAAGGTACTTCAGTGGCAAACCGGAAGCTTGCGTATTCCCCTTTCTTGCGGATGATCCTCCTCCAGGCCAGCGTTTTCAAGCCAATTTCTGTATCTTTACAACGGCTTCGATTGTCGAACACTTCACTTGGTGCATGTCTTTGGCTGCGTTGACAATTAGTCAATCCGATGACTTTGCCTCCGTCTGGCAGCGTTAGGTGCACAACCACTGTCGTACGTTATGTTCCGCAGTAGAGGCCCGTCGATCGATCCTTGGGGAAATCCTGCTGTGTCCTGGTACAGCTTTATGCCATCGACAGTGAGGTGCATCAAGTTCCTTTTGTTGGAACAGTTCATGGCTTTTCATTAAGAGGTAGTTCGGTGTATCCATTCTCGACAGACTTCTCATTGTGTGCGTTCAGCTAGCCGAGTTAAACGCATTTTTTACGTCCAATGCACAGTATTCTTTGGTTCCCCATCCCATTTTTTCTCTTATAGCTGCCGCCGCTGTATCTACTGCTTCGATGGCAGAGCGCGATTTTCTGAAGTGGCAACAAAACGGCTCCGTTTTCATCAACTCGCTCTGTGACTTTCCCCAGTGAATCGAGTAGGCATTTCGGGCGATACGAAGAGTGTACTACTAGAGCTTTGCTTTCTTTTGGTAGGAGCACCAAATTTTAAACCTTTCACTGCGAGGCGAAGATGCTCTCTTGTAGTTACTCTTGGTAAGTTTTTGTGAAACCGTCGTGTCTCGCCATAACTGAAGTTTTGATCGCCAGGCGCTTACTTGTCCCTTATCTTTCTTGGTGCTGCGTTAAGTTCCTCCAACGTGATTTCTGGAAAATATTCCATGTTGATCTCCAATGTGGCAAGGTGCGTAGTCTTCGCGAAAAGAGATGCTCCACGGTATTTCTCAGCATTTTCGGACAGGTCAGTCCAGGTGAGTTGCTTTTTGGCTTCTTCGTTAAAACGATCGTGGAGATCGCATCAGTTCGGGATTTTTCTTTGGCGGTTCTGGTTACTTTATTCACGTTTGCCCATTTATGGCTACTCTTGTCCAGGCGCTGACTGTATATAGCATCCTCAGACATTCCCTCAGCTTGGCAGTAAGTTTCTCATAAATGTCCATGGGAAAGAGATTAAGTTATATTTCGAGGGCAGCCGTGGGTGTTGATCTGAGTGAACCCCCGATCTTTGTATTCTGCTTATTCTGGTAAGACTATGCTTATTTTCAGCACACGCAGTGCGCAGTCCGCACTGGTCTTACTATTGCTGGATGGATCCAGTGTGTTGTTTTAGGTCGCGTTCCCCACTTGCGTCGGACAATTTTCCTGCAGGTGTTTACCAGTTTAGTTGACTGTCGACAATGAGACACAGGCTCGATCAATGACAAATCAGTGGTTGTTGATTCTTGTCTCTTTAGCTTCGAGGGAGTGCAGTTTGGTTGGCAAACAGATCTTGCTCAGTCTTAAACGAGTTGACATCAAGTCCAACACCACCTGTCCATTTAGCTACTGGTCTCAGGGTTGATTCCATCACTTTACTGATGGCGTCTCAGTGCAATGTCTGCCGCCTAGGCTATGGGTGGTCAAAAGTGGAGAATTTTAAAAAGCACAAATATCTCAATTCCCATTTATTATTGATATCTTTCAAAGGGTATCCTTTTTCAGGGATCGGGCAAACAATGCTGAGGCTCTGAGGTTTTCCTCCGACCGTATTTTGCAGATGAGTTGGTGCATGCTCCTTGCCAAATCATCTCCTGCGGCTTTAAAAAGCTCGGCGGGTAGGCCGTCAGCTCCAGCAGCCTTGTTGGATTTCAGTTTAGATATGGCGATCCTCACTTCATCCGGGTCGGGTGGACGGAATTGCTGATCTTCATCATCCCTTGCATTGGGGCTGAATGGTTCGTTCTGTCTGACAGATGGATTTGGTTCTTCGTCGCCGTTATACAGTCTGCAGAAATGGTTTTTCCACATCTTCAGCATCGACTGTGGTTCTACTACGATGTTCCCTTGATCATCCTTACAGGCTTCGGTTGCGACTTGACTGGTTGACTTTACCCTTTGTTAAAACTTCCTTACCTCATTCCTGCAGTAACATCACTCTATTCTGCCGATCGCGCGCCTCTCATGCTCCTTCTTTTTTCTCCTGAGAAGCCGGTGTTCGTCTCTCCTCTTCTGCTCGTAGAGCTCCCGTCTCTTGTCCTTCTTTGCAGTGCCGCTTTGTATGCTTCTTGCTTGGCTGCATTCGCCTGCTGACACTCATTGTCAAACCAGGGGTTTCGTTGTGGTGGCGGATTGAGACCCAGCACATCGGAGGCGGCATCTCTGGTCTCTGGTCTTCAATACTTGATGTTGGTAGATTTCTTAAGAGGTTGAAGGAGACACGATCGGAAAAGGATTTGGCAATCTCTTGCGATTGTAGCCGGCCGACGTTGAACTTCCTCACAGTACTTCTTTGTCTTGGCGGTGTTCGGGATATCCGCAATCTTACCTTGGCTACTACAAGGTGGTGGTCCGAGTCAATGTTGGCACCTCGGAACGTTCGGACATCTATAATACTGGAGGAGTGCCTTGCGTCGATCGCAATGTGATCAATCTGATTGATGGTTGATTGATCAGGAGATCGCCATGTTCCTTTGTGAATATCGAGATGTGGGAATTTTGTACTGGCTACTACAACATTTCGCCCCGCAGCAAAGTCGACCAGCCTAAATCCGTTATCGGATGTGGTGTCGTGTAGGCTGTGCTAGGTTCTCTCTTCCTAGCTTTGCGTTAAAATCGCCAAGAACAATTTTAATGTCGTAGCTAGGGCATTGCTCATACGTTTTGTCCAGGAGCTCATAGAACCTGTCTTTGGTGTCGTCATCTTTCTTTTCTGTCCCGGCAAATTTAGCCTGGATGCGAATTGTAGTGAGGCGCTCGTTCACTGACCTGAACGATAAGACTTCTTGCCTAAGTCTGTCTCTAACGACAAATTCACATCCAAATAGGCGCTGTTTTTGTTGCTTGTAGCAATCACCGTAATATATATCACAGTTTTTCATCCTTCTTTTGCCCGGTCCATCCCATCGCACTTCTTGGATGGCGGTTATGTCTGCTTTGCAGTAGTCTAGGGCTTCCGCTAATTGTTCGGCTGCACGTGGCCTATAAAGGGACCTTACATCAGCACAACAATCAAATTCGCACTTGCTCGCTGGGTGAAACCTTTTGGGTGTGTCTCTTACGCATAAAGGAGCATTCTGTGATGTGTAGCCTTATGGACCAGTGTTGGCTATTGGCATCATTGCGTGACAAAACACAGGTCCTAAACTAAACGATTTTCAAAAATGAATCCAAATGCGGAACACTGTTGGTTTCTTAAACAAGAATAAGACCCTTTAGCAACTTTTGGCTTAAAGCCGTTTTCGTCTGGCCTGGACTTGAATCTGGCTCTTCTAGAAATCATGGAGAACCCAGTGATTTCTTCCGACTCCGAACTGAACAGTGCAACACTCTAATATTTTCAGTTCTGCTATGTGCCGCAGAACGGATTTCGAAGCGTTGACAAGCGACTTATGCAGGCACAGGCGTCTGCACTTAGCCTCTGTCAATGAACTCCTACTCTAACCTCCCCGTGGTGAAATCCGGGAGCCGAGCACCTTCGACTGAAGATGGGGTACCCAACCCCCGTGGGACGTCATTGGCGGCTGCAAGCGAGAGAGGGGGAGAGTGGATGAGTCTGTATCAGGGCTCATCTTCTCTACGGATGGCGGCGGAGCAGCTTATCATCAAATTAGCCAACGGCGACATCCAGAGCTACCTGGTACACCCCCTTTTAGAGCTACTCTGACATATTCGGAGCTCAGATCTAAAGGGTTGCCTTCAAGGTCATATCGGGATTTTGGAGTAGAGTTGGCGGCGGAGGAACCCTATCGTGTAGGGTCAACGGCGGCACTCACAACCTCAGCGAGGTTACCGATACCGGAGTCATCCGGACCCCAGCCGAAGAAGTCGCGGAGGCCCTTGACTGCTATAAAGCAGATATCACCGCCATCCAGGAAGTGCGATGGAATGGGCCGGGCAAGAAGAGGATGAAAAACTGAGACATCTACTACGGTGATTGCAGCAGAGAGAGGCGCTTATTTGGATGTGGATTTGTTGTTCGAGGCAAACTTAGTCAAAAAGTCTTAGGCTTTGACTGTAAAAGCGAACGCCTCATAACAATCCGCATCAAGGCTACATTCGGCAACATCAGCCTGATATGCGCCCACACCCCGACAGAGGACAAAGATGATAGTAGCAAAGATCATCTTCTCGTCATCTTCTAGAAAGAACATACGATCAATGCCCCAGCTTTGATACGAAGATCGTTCTAGGAGATTGCAATGCTAAGCTGGGTAGAGAAGAAATCTTTGCTAAAGTCATAGGGAAACACAGCCTACACGACACCACGTCCAGTAACGGACTAAGGCTGGTGGACTTTGTCATGGGACATAACCTCTCTGTTGCTAGCATGCGGTTCCCACACCTCAACATCCATAAAGGGACATGGCGGTCCCCAGATCAATCAACCGTCAACCAGATTGATGACGTTGCGATCGACGTCAGACACTCCTCCAGCATTCTCGATGTCCGAACTTTCCGAGGAGCCAATGTTGACTCGGACCATTTCCTTGTTGTAGCCAAGGTAAGAATCAGGATATCACGAGAACAACGGAGTCGAGAACGAACACCAGTGGTTGACGTTGCAAAGCTACAATCGCAGCGGACTGCCAGGATCTTTGCCGACCGAGTCTCCAAGAGCACCGGCTTTTCAGAAGAAAAAAGAAAGAGCGTGTTATGGCAGGAATGACATCCGAAAGTTTTATCAAAGGGTAAAACAATTATCCAATGGATATAAAACTCGGACAGAAGCCTGTCGGGATGGAAATGGGCATCTGGTAGTAGAGTCGCAGTCGATACTGAGAATCTGGAAAGGAGGAAAGCATGCCCGACGAGTGGAATCTCAGTATCGTTTGCCCCATCCACAAGAAAGGAGACTCCTTCAACTGCGCCAACTATCGAGGGATCAGTCTTCTTAGCATCGCGTATAAGATCTTTTATTTTTTTTTATTTCATTTTTATTTTTCTTTAACATCGTCCTGGAGAAGATCGTGCGAAACTCACACGCCAACACTAGAGGCACGATCTTCCAGAAGTCCGTGCAATTGTTAGCATACGCCGATGACATTGACGTGATTGGCAGAACTCAGCGAGCCGTCAGTGAGGCTTTTGCTAACATTGAAACGGAAGCGGCTAAAATGGGTCTGGCGGTGAATGAGGGCAAAACGAAATATATGCTGTCCTCAAAAAAGGACATACAACATCGACGTCTTGGACAGAGCGTCACCATAGGCAGCTATAACTTCGAGGTAGGCAAGGACTTCACTTACCTCGGCTCCGGAGTAAACTGTACCTACAACATCAGCACCGAGATCAAGCGTAGGATAACTCTTGCCAACAGCTGTTTCTTTGGGCTCAAGAGGCAATTGAGTAGTAGAGCCCTCTTTCGAAGAACCAAGCAGACTCTATATAAGACTTTGATCATTCCAGTCCTGCTATACGGCGCGGAGGCATGGACAATCTCGAAAGCGGATGAAGAAGTCTTTGAGAGAAAAGTTCTACGTGCGATCTTTGGTCCTGTTTGTGTTGACGGGTTCTGGAGGAGAAGATTCAACCACGAACTGTACGGGCTGTACAGTCACATGAGCCTAGTTAAGCGTCTACGGATCCAACGCCTACGGTGGCTAGGTCATGTAGAGCGTATGGACACCACAGCTCCGGCCCGAAGAATCTTCGAATCCGAACCTGTTGGGCAACGCAACAGAGGACGCCCGCGTTTAAGGTGGCGCACCCAAGTGGAGAAGGACCTCAACCAACTTGGAGTGCGAAACTGGAGACAGCTAGCCAGAGATCGTGCTAGTTGGAGAGGCATGTTGGTTGAGGCCCAGGTCCACCCCGGACTGTAGCGCCACACAAAGAAGAAGAAGCTATGTGCCGCCGAAAGTTGGACGATTAGTAGACGACCAAAGCTGATTCTTTGTGATATTGAAACAGAACGCTAGATGCAGGCGGATATAGAAACCCGCATCACAAACGGCCCGGAGACAGTCTTACGGTTGACATGGGCATCACAATGGGTCTCATAAGACCTTAGTGAGACGTGGCCCCACCGCGTCTACCCACAAACCTAACCGAACCCACGGTCGTCACCCGCACGGTCACTGCAATAGAAATCGCTTGAGTTTCATTTCGAGATCAATCATCTTTCAATCGCGTATGTTGTCCACTCGCCACGGTGTATAAATTGTTGAAGAGACACATTCGTGGCCTTTAAGAGATGCAGCAATTTAGACTGGATAACACAAATTTCTCGACAACACTTTTGAGCGCTTCCTCTTAAGATATCCTTCCAATCTGAGCCTCCAGCTTCGGGAAAGAATTCGCAAAAGACCATGTCATAGAGGATGCTAGATAAAGTGGTCTTAATAACAGGAGCGTAGGTTAGGTTAGGTTTTAGTGGCTGACTGCTAAGGGCAGTCACAGAGTAGGCCCATTGTGATAACACGCTTGTCTAACTTGTCTTGTCCTAACACCGGAACCAGCTGGTGCTTCTAGTGAAGCGATTTAGCTGGCCTATGCTGTTTATCTAATTGAAGCCGCTGAAGTAGTAGGAACCTACGACTAGCCAGAGCACTACGGGAGCAGAGTAGGTGAATCCCCAACCAACCGTCGCAAGGACAGAGTTTTGTTCAGGCCAAAACCTGAACTCATTTATTAGATCTACTAGACTGTAGCGCCACAGAAAGGATATAATAATGTACCCTCCCTAGCTCAACAAGGCGTATTTCTTTAAACAGTACATTTTTAATAAATAAATAATGGTGGCCGTAGCGGCGTCGACCCTAACCTCGACGTCGTAGGTTTGATTCCTGCTCTGTGCCTGTAGGTAACGTTGGGCATGAAAGGGTTATAACGTCGTTTATCCACTGTCCGACGCATGGTCGAGCAATTAGGTTCCTTTGCAAAATTAAAAGGCACCCCTTGTGCCTAAGAAAGCTACCATGGCGATAACCATGCTATCAAGGGATTTTTAAACGGTGTTTCCTGGTTAGTTCAAAACTGTTTCCATTGAGAACAGACACTCCAAGCTCGAGGGCAATTAAAGCCGCTTTGCTGCCGCAACGTTGTCTCATTCATCGTCCGTGTTGCTTCCCTTGACTGCGCTCCGCTGCCAGGCATCGTGTCGCACAAGGACAAGGTATTTCCCGGCTCCATAAACAACGGCGTTGTACCCATTGCTCGTCCCTCCACCCATCCTTTGAGGACAACAAATGCAAAAAAAACACACACACACACTGACCATGCATCGGCCTCTGGGCCAGCACCGCTGTAGTGCTGCTCGCAGCGATGTCCCTTTTCTGCTGAAAACTATTGAATCGCCAAAGAATTATTATGCGACACATTTGGAATCGATCCAAGAGCCGTTTTTGGCTGCCTCCAGCAACATGGTGCTGCCAGGGGTTCGATAGCCTCTCGGCGGGCGTCCCCAACAGCATGCGGATGGGTTTACGATGGAACTCCCCGAAAACCATACATCAGAGGAGGACGACGACGATGATCAGGACGCGCAGGGAGCTAGACAAAGATTGCTGTCTGCAGTGGTCTGGGACGGCCTTGGGCCTCTGTGTGGACGCGAAGGTGGGACCACGAGTGGAATGACCGCTCAATGGCGATGTTTAGTCTTATCCGAGCGAGGCTCGGGTGTGGGTCAGTGGGATTTATTGGGAACCAAATTTGTGGCGGATGTTGTTTCTTTTGACTTCGAACAAGTGCGCTGTGGGCATGGGAGGGTGCTCGTCGTGAGGATGTGGTCGAGGCGTTCGCCTGTTGAAAGCTGTAAGTTGAGTGGGTGGAAGCAAGTTCGAGGATAAATTGACGTCACTTTTTGCACATAGTGGGTTTTAAGGGTGTGAGCGTGTCAAGGTAGGGTGCTTCCACAGGTGGAGACTGGAGAACAGGCGCTTTCGGTTTAGACTTGAAGAATGTGGTGTCCCGCGACGGTGCAGTTAGTAGTCGACGTTGAGGACCTACGCGCTGGGTGGTGAAGACAACGAGGCATCGCCAGTCGACGTCCAGGGTAGTTCGGGCTAGAGGCGACTACGATGAAGCATCGCCAGTCGACGTCCAGGGTAGTTCGGGCTAGAGGCGACTACGACGAGGCATCGCCAGTCGACGTCCAGGATAGGTCGGGCTGGAGGCCACTACGATGAAGCATCGCCAGTCGACGTCCAGGATAGTTCGGGCTAGAGGCGATGACGATGAGGCATCGCCAGTCGACGTCCAGGATAGTTCGGACTAGAGGCGACTACGACGAAGCATCGCCAGCCAACATGACATGACAGCCCCTTGAAATGTGGAACACAACGGCGAACAACGCCCTAAGCTCCCATTTAGGCAGAATTCATTGATTTGCTTTACGTTTGCTTATGTTCACACTTTACACTAATTCTTAAAATTCGTCGTGGCTCATCCAATCGAGGTTTAACCAAACTCAGCGACGAGCTTCTCACTAGCCCTTACTTTCTCATTGGTTCCAGGCTTCACTACACATCAATTCAAGGCACAAACCCCATTCAGTACTTTGCGCACAGACCCCCAGCGTGGTTCACACCTCTGCTACACCACCGAGTGCACACGAAACTGGGCACATTCAAGGCTCGCACCCACTTCCGTCGGCAACACAGTCCACAGACAGTGGTGGCCACAATTAACCACCCTCGCCCACTGGCAATGACTTCAATGAATCCCCATTGTTCCGATTAGCACACCGATGTGGGCGCTATCTCCCCCCCCCCCATCGGAGCAAAACTATTAGCAGCAGACACCCGCTCAGACCTGTCACCAGGCGAAGGCGCAGAAAAACGAAACAAGAGCACCCGCGTGGGTTGCGGTTGAAATGATAAATGGAACGTTTTCTTTGAATTAGCTCTCCGCCGGGGCACGACCGCCTCATTCCACTCGCCGAGCAGCAAAAGGGTACGCCAGCCAGCATCGAAATCAGTTTATCTCCGGTCCCGGTGATGTCCCGCCCCGGAGGTATGTGGAGTGTAAATAATTAGTAACCGATGTTTGACCTCATTGCGGGCACAGACAAACAGACAGCCGGCCACCGAGGGGAAGGATCCGTTCCCAATTGATATCATCGGCCGAGTGGCTTCGATGTTCAGATGTGCGCGCCCAATTAGACCCAATCATGGTTTGGGGGGGATGCTCTTCTGCGGGCGGGTTGATTGGTAATTTAATTAGTTTGAGGGGGCGCTGTGGCGGCGGCGGTTGACTGTGAGTCTGGCTCTGTGCTTGACTGGGAAATTGGAAAGCGATGATATTTGCGATTTCAATTCCGCGGTGATTGTTGCAAGTGTCATCGGGTGCAGTCCCCCGTGCCCTGTGGACCACTTGGCAAAGTTCCGCACATCCTTCGCCTCGGATCGAAAGAAGACAAGTGGTTCGTCGAGTCTGCCCACCTCACCCTTGCGCGTGGGGTAGGCAGACTAGACGTTCCTCTAGCGCCACAGGAAATGAGAACCCCTCTGCGCCTCTTGCCAATTAAAAAGTTTTCCATTACACGACCGGAGCTGTTTGAGTGCGTGTTCTGTCGCTGGTGCACTTTGCTGCGGCAGCCAGACCTTGGGCTGCCAAAGTGTGTCACAGTCGGTCTGGGCTGATGCGCCACGCATGTGACAGAATCTGCGGGAGAGGGCCGACTTAATTTAATTTCATTCGATAATTGAGTGATGGGGTGGCGCCGTGGCACCGTGGCACTGATTGAAGTGTTGAAAGTTTTCAAATACCTCGCAGCAAACCTGCCGCCGCGGCTGGAGATACCGACAAACTTTGGAAGTTGCCAAGCGTGTGCGAGGAGCCTCGTTAAATATTTGAAGCTAAACACTTTTAGAAGTTGGGGATGGCTTGAGAGGGAGCTGGAGTCAATGGGTAGCGAGATGATCGCGACTGGCATGGAACTCGATTGTAAGCTGGGGGCACGTGAGAGGTTGACAGAGCGTAGGTTAGGTTAGGTGGGTGGGTAGACGCGGTGGAGCCACGTCGCACTTAGGTCCAGCTGGACCCATTGTGATGCCCCATCAATTTGTCGTCAATTCGTCCTCTTCCCACAGAATCTGCATGTGGTGCCATGGTAAGTCCCATTTTTTGTTCATTGTACCTCAGGTGATTAAGACCATTTATCCGCAGCCTTTTGCTGCGTTTGAGAAGACATCCAGACATCCATCAGACTCCAGATTATGTAGGCAGAGCACATTTGACGGCACAAAGACACTCGCCAATGTCCAAGTGCACGGCACCTGGAAGAATAAACTGGACCAGAGGCCAGAGTGTGTTCCGTTTTTGGGCTCATCTCCGTCGTCAGCTTAAGCCATGGACTCTAAGGTTAATCAGGTCGTATTCTGCATCAGTCCGGGAATGACTGACTATCAGTCCGAGGAGCATTTCGTCTGCTTGGTGCATTTAAGGTTGATGTTGCTTTCCAATATCGGTGCACTTCCGATGTCGTGAACAATTCCCGTCTAATCTGCTTCACTCGGCTACAGTCCAGCACAAGAGAGCTTATTTTTATAATTTGCGCGTGCTCAATACCCTTAATTGTTCGGGCTCAAGACACAGCACGGGCCGAAGGTATATAGGGAGAGAGAGAGAGGAGGTACCTGTGCACATTGGTCTTAAACATCTGCGGATTGTAATCCACGGGAAATATTGAGCTGGAAGAGCGTCCCATACTCGTGTGGTGCGGCTAAAAAACGAGTCTCTAAATTTCACTGTGCGTCCGAAAGCAGGCTTAAGGGTAAACTGATGTGCATTCCTGGAGAGACGTGTATTGCGAGTGAATTCAAGGAGAATAGGAATGCAGTTGGCTAGCTCACTTGAGCATCGTTTGTTGAAACAGCGATAAAACACGGACAAAGAAGACACGGTGCGTCGATGTTCAAGCGAGTCTATTGAACCCGCGATGTAGCTCTCTCCTATAAGTTTTATCGCTCGCTTTTGGATTCTATCAAGTAGGTGCAGGGTGGTCTTGGGGGCACCAGACCAGATATGAGCGTTGTACTCAAGCCTAGGGCGAATATACGCCTTATAGATTAAAGCCAAATCAGAGGGGGTAAAATGCTTCTTACATCGATTGAGGAAACCTAAACATTTCGCAGCATTTTTGGCGACCTCGAATGTGTGATCGTTCCAACTAAGTGTTGTGTTGATGTTTTCCGGTTTCGTCGATACAAGCGCCATTCATGGATAATGGCTGATTATCAGGGGTTCGCTTTAGAGACAGCACTGAGTTTTGGAAGCATTGAATTCCACTCTGTTGTTCTTACCCCAGTTAATTATGCTGTCCAGATCGGAATTCAATGTGCTTGACATAGGCTGCCATCCGAAGGGCAGGGAGCGAATATGAAAAGCTGAGGATGCTGTCATCAGCGAAGGAGTGGATTAGATTAGAAGTGCCAGACAGGAGGTCATTTAAAAAAATGAGAAAGAGTGTCGGAGACAGAACAGAGCCTTGGGGGACACCAGCATTTATTTTGTGGATATCAGACTTGAACCTATCCAAAACAACTTGAATTGAACGGTTCGAGAGGTAATTTCTCTAACAGAGACTCATAAGCACGCATTTTCGGCAGAAGAGCTTGATGCCAAACTCTGTCAAATGCTTTAGAAATATCAAGGGCAACTATCTTGCTTTCGCTTGTATTGTGCAAAGATTGGTTCCACTTTTCGGTGAGATAAGCTTTCAAATCGCCAGTGGACCTGTTGCTGACGAAGCCATACTGTCGGTCATTAAGAAGCTTCCGATTCAAGATATTTCATGAGCTGACGATTTATCAGCGTTTCAATGACCTTAGCAAGAAGGGAGCTAAGTGCCCAGATCTCCAAAATTGGTGTCTAAATGAGAAATAAGTTCGAAAAAGTACACATCTGTGGACTGACTGGCTGTCCAAAAACAATTTTCACCCACTGCCACTGCCCCAAGGAGAGTTCTCTCACGTAGTAAGCAACGGGCGCATGTCGTCGGTAGGCAACCGATGTTACTTCGGTTTGTGGGGTCGAAACTCCTGACTCGAAGGACCAAGGTCATGCTCTACAAAACTCTTATCCTGTCAAGCCTGCTCTATGGAGCCGAAAGCTGGACACTAAGCCAGACTGATTCTTGGTGCCTTGGAAAGAAAAATTCTACGTCGGAGGAAGGGCGAATGGAGGAGAAGACACAACCGCGAACTCTACGAGCTGTACAAGGATGTGGATGTAGTCCGGAAGTCAAAAATCCGACGGCTCGGCCACATCGAGCGAATGGACAACAACCCTACAGCAAGGAGGGTCTACGAGTCCGAGCCTCCTGGTTCGAGAACGAGAGGAAAACCGAACCTCCGGTACAGAGACCAAGTCACTGGAAGCAGCGTGCCCAGGACCGTCACCGATGGAAGGCAGCAATTGCTCAGGCTCGGAACCTTCATGGTCGTTGGCCCGATAAGTAATCTGCCCACCGCTGCTCAACGTTGACTACAAGATTCCGTCCAGTATACTGTGTGAGCGTCTAAAACCGTTTCGCACCGCAGTAATTGGCAATCGACTGTAGTCGAAAGTTTGAAACGCACCACCTTTTCATCGTACCACCATTCACGCCACTAACACACCGTACAGTAAGGCTCGAGGAGCTGTAAGGAAGAGATATGCTGCGGTATGCTGCTGTAAACATTGAAGGCACTATATTTAGCAACTGTTGGCTCATTTAGTGGAAGCTTTCAAGGCGAACTTCAGATCAGTGAGGATAAATATGTTATACTCTCGACCCAGAAATGATCCATCACACACCACATGGCCAAAAGAGTCATGATTTACTGCTACAATTTTGAGGTGGCGAAGGAGCAACATCGTCCTGGAGAAGATCGTGCGAAGCTCACACGCCAACACCAGAGGCACGATCTTCCAGAAGTCCGTGCAATTGTTAGCTTACGCCGATGACATTGACGTGATTGGCAGAACTCAGCGAGCCGTCAATGAGGCTTTTGCTAACATTGAGACGGAAGCGGCTAAGTGGATCTGGCGGTGAATGAGGGCAAAACGAAGCATATGAGGACATACAACATCGACTTCTTGGACAAAGCGTCACAATAACTTCGAGGTGGTCAAGGACTTCACCTACCTCGGCTCCGGAGTGAATTGTGCAAATAACATCAGTACCGAGATCAAGCGTAGGATAACTCTTGCCAACCGCTGTTTCTTTGGGCTCAAGATGGAATTGAGTAATAGAACCCTCTCTCGAAGAATCAAGTTGACTCTATATGAGACCCTGATCATCCCAGTCCTGCTATACGGCGCGGAGGCATGGACAATCTCGAAAGCGGATGAAGAAGTCCTTGGTCTCTTTGAGAGAAAAGTTCTACGTGCGATCTTTGGTCCTGTTTGTGTTGACGGGTTCTGGAGGAGAAGATTCAACCACGAACTGTACGGGCTGTACAGTCACATGAGCCTAGTAAGGCGTTAGGCGTCTACGGATCCAACTCCCACGGTGGCTAGGTCATGTAGAGCGGATGGACACCACAGCTCCGACCCGAAGAATCTTCGAAACCGAATCCGTGGGGCATCGCAACAGAGAACGCCCGCGTTTAAGGTGGCGCACCCAAGTGGAGAAGGACCTCAACCAACTTGGTGTGCGAAACTGGAGACAACTAGCCAGGGATCGCGCTTGTTGGAGAGGCTTGTTGGTTGAGGGCCAGGTCCACCCCGGAATGTGGCGCCACACATAGAAGAAGGAGAAGGAGTACATATGTCCACCTCAAGGCAAACGTCAACAAGCACAAATGAAAGCTTACTGGAGGTGGGACGTAGAATCGCCCTTGACAACCGCGGGAAGGCTTGCCAAAGCAAGTGATCTCAAAACTCAACACTCAAAGGACCAAGTCATGCTCGACAAAACTCCGAAAGCTGAATTGGCAAGACACCAGAGCTGATTCTTGTCGAATTCGAAAGAAACATTCTACGTCGCATATATGGCTCCGTCTGCGAGTGAATGGAGATGCCATGAACTCTATGAGCCGCACCAAAATGTGGATGTAGTAAGAAAGGGGGCAATCTGTCGCCTGCTTCAGCTGAGAGGGTGTTCCATACAAAGACGCCTGGTTCGAGAAGAAGAGGAAGACCGAACCACAGCTCCCTGAAAAGACCAAGTTATAGCGAAGGCTAGCACCTTCAGCAGTGGAAGGCAGTGATTGCTCAACTCAGACCCTCCCCCGGTCGGCGGCGTGATAGGTGAGTAAAAAGACTGACCGAGCATTCCGCCAGTGCAGATGTAAGTCAATCTTGATACTCAGCTTGTCTCGCCCTTTCTCGAACGATCGCATTGGCTTTGTGCATGCTCATTCTCAAACTTGCTTTGCAGCTTACAGGAACTACCATTTTGTACACCTTGGGTGGCCGTGGGGTCTTCTGAGAAATGATTCGAGGAAGAAACGCAAACCTTCAAACTGCAAGAATCCATCGTCAATGGCGTGGTTGGCTAGGCCATAATCGCTCCGAAAACACATCGGCTCCGATATTGTGGAACAAAGCAACACAGGACGTCTGATTTGCTGCATAAAGAGGAATGACCGCAATCATTGTGATGTGAGCAAGTGGATACAACTTTCTGGAAATGCGTGCTGCAGTTAACGTTGTGCATAGTGCACCAAGTTTGTTGATGCGTGTTCCATCCCTCAGTCAAATCATCCTCTTTGAGTGGAGAATGCGCAAGTGACTGAGCAAGGACGACGGCCAAAAACGTCACCATACACCACTTCCCTCGCGAGCCATCCTTTTCCTTCACCACAACCCCGACGGTCCTTTTCGCCCCCCAATGTCGGTCATTATTCAAGCATTTCGCTGCAAATCAAACAAAATAGATGACTTCGCATCGCTCTTCCCCGGCGTGCATCAAAATAGCTGTGTCAAGCCGAACCCGAGGATGGGGGGGCAGCCCTGACCTCACTCGCATCACTGACATTGAACCAATCATCCAATCACCCAAAAAGCCCGTCTACCGCCCCGCAGACTCGGTGCGCCCGTCGTGTCGCCTCGCCGCGCAGTTACCATCGCATTTAGCGCTCCAATTGCGCTGAAAAATCGTTCTATTTTTGACTCGTTTCTGCCCTTACATCACGAAACATGACACAAAGTTGGCGGCGAGCCAGCTCCTTTCAGCTCCCGATTCAATGGGGGTTACACGGGCGGGGGAGAGCAGGAGAAATGGGCGCATTTTGGACTGCAGTCTTGGATATGTTTTCATTTGTCCGCCGTCTTTGTGCGATTCAATTTAAACTTTTCGAATGACTGAACTTTAATCGAATATTCGAGGAGTTTGGCCCTCCGATTGAAGCTGACGGCGGCCCACGGTGGATGTGGCGATCTGGACAAGGTGCACAGTCGGTCGCCGGTTGGCGATGACGTTGCATGAGTTGTGAGAGACGTTGTGACTCGTGTGATTGGATTTGAACGAGACGAATGTCTTCTGCCAACGGTGCTGAAGGGATTGTTTTGCCAAAAGACTGAGCTATGTTCTGTGTGTTCACAACGACTACGCAAAGGTAACAACTATGTGATTTGTTAAGGAGGGAGCACCAGGCATCACAGCTTGGCCCCTAATGGTACCACGTCGTAGAGTAAAGACCTTTGTGCTGTCATCTGTGTGAAAGGACACCTCCTTGACTGCTTGTTTTTGTGCGACAGCTTGAAATCTTTCATGACGCCGCAAACGACCAGAGATCTTGAAGCTTCATACAGTCACGTCGAGTTCAAAGCACCACATGCCCACCTGTAAGCATCAAGTCAAGTTTTGACATTATTGACATTCTTGTCAAGTTGTGACGGAAAATGCTTTCTGCTTCATCAAGGTGTGTAAGTATCATCATTCTTTATCTCCTCGAAAGTTTGTCATACTCTTAATTTTCCACGCAGCTCATGAACAGCTCTGTTGCGTCGTTGCAGCCTCACTTTGTAAGCTTTCAGTTTCGGTGCAAGGGCTTGCTTGCATTCGTTGTTAAGCCATGAGCCTTCCCTTGGTGGTGTCGGAAGATCTAACACATCAAGTGGTGACTCGGTGATAACCTTAATGGAAGTACACATGTTTTAAAGCCGTTTTAATTCCACAGCTCTGTTCTTCTTCTTCTTGGATGTGCGCTACAGTCAGGGGTGGACATGAGCCTCAACCAACATGCCTCTCCAGCCAGCATGATCTTTCGCCAGCTGCCTCCAGTTTCGCACGCATAGTTGGTTGAGGTCCCTTTCCACTTGCGTGCGCCACCTGAGTCGCGGTCTTCCACTACAGCGCCGTCCCTCGGCGGTGAGTTCGACGACTTTTCGGGCCGGAGCGTTGGTTCCATCCGCTCTACATGACTTAACCATCTCAATCGTTGGATCTTCACTCGTCTAGCTAAGTCGATGTCGCTGAAAAGCCCGTATAGTCCGTCGTTATATCTCCTCCTCCACGTACCATCCATGCAGACGGGACCGGAAAATCACTTGAAGCAACCAAGAGCTGCTTAATCCGCTTTTGACAAAGTCCATGCCTCAGCGCCATACAGCAGGACTGGGACGATTAAGGTCTTGTAAAGCGTTACCTTGGTTGTTCGAGAGAGGCCCCAAAGAAGCACCGATTGGCAAGAGTTATTCTTCGTTTGATTTCAGCGCTGGTGTCGTTGTCTGAAGTGATAGCGGTTCCTAGGTAGACAACGTTTTTGACCACCTCAAAGTTACATCCGTCTGCTGTGACGTTCTGACCGAGACGTCGGTGTTGGGTGTCCTTTCTCGTTGACAGCATATATTTGGTCTTAGTTCAGTGACTTGATGTATACTAAATATTTTTCACAGATGTCATAGCAAGCAAACAAAACAAAAGGACTCGCTCCCAACAAATGTTCCCTATCGAGACATTCGCATCTTGACGCTCACTTCATGCTGGTACACCTGGTAAGTTGAGTCCCATTGAAGCAGTTGGAGCGGCTCAAGTATCTCGGGGTATTTTTCACGAGTGATGGGAGGAGTAATGCTCAGCTTCACTGTAGAATTGGCCAAGCTGGAGCTTGAGAGATCAGAAAGGTGGAGCTTGGTGTCAAAGCCATGTTATCGGTTTTTAACTCAGTCTTTGTTCCAACTCTCACCTGTGGTCACGAAATTTGGGTAGTGACCGAAAGAAAAAGATATCAAATAGAAGCTCCCGAAATGAGCTTTCTTCGTGCCTTTGTTCGGGTTACTCGCCGAGATAGAGTGAGGAGCAGGCCAATGCGCGGGGAGCTCAATGTCGATCAGTTACTTCTCCGAACGGAAAGAGCTTTGCTTCGATGGTTTCGACACGTGGCACGAATATCCTCATCATCACGTCTGCCGGGGCGTGCCTTAAATGCGACTCCACTAGAAAGGTGTCTCTTGGCAGACCCAGGGCTATGTATGTGGACCATGTCCAAGAACACGCTTCATTGCGAGTCCTGATGTGTTAGAGTCGATGGCGGAAGAGAGAGTCTCCTGGATATCCCTAGTTCATGCCCCTTTTAGTGGCTTAAGCCTCCCGGAGTTCCAGAAGCCATCAGAGTGGATTATGCGGGTCCGATGACGATGATGAATTACTTACTCAGTGCGCCCAAAGTGGTGGCCCCGATTTCACGAGACTTTCGGTAGTGCAAGAAATAGAAAGGAGTTCATCGGAAGACTACACACCACAACACAATAACACGTCACACTACTTTTGCAAATGAACTTTATTTCCCCTCAGGCTATACTAATTTCTTTCTGAACTGCCGACACCAGACCTCACACTCCTGCATCTGCCGGTCC
The DNA here is from genome assembly GCA_916610145.1 of Eristalis arbustorum. Taxonomy (NCBI): domain Eukaryota; kingdom Metazoa; phylum Arthropoda; class Insecta; order Diptera; family Syrphidae; genus Eristalis; species Eristalis arbustorum. The sequence continues at coordinate 25,595,381 of OU744319.1, forward strand.
AGCAGGTCCGTCAAGAGCCCGTTGCACAGTTTAAGGATTAAGTAGGTGGAATACAGGTAAGATCCCATCGCAAACATGCACACGTTCTGGTAGTAGTTGGCCACGACCACAATGTAGAAGTACTTCATTGAGGCCTTCTCGTTGGCAATCTTCTCGTAGAAGAAGTACGTGTGCGCGAGCAGGTATATGCTGATGAGGAATATGACCACCGACGAGGCCGTTGACGTCAGGAACATCTTCTTAAAGATGCGATTAGTCTCGATGCCCAGCTCCGCCATCAGGTCCAACATCACGATGTATCGGTTCAGTACCACGGTCACCCCCTTGATGCCCGTGAAGGTGCACATGAACACCGTCACACTGATGACCATGCCCATCACTCTGATGGCCAGGTTCGCCGCTATCCCCAGGTCACTGTCCATGATAATCGGCTTGGCCAGCGCCATCGGATCGTTCAGCAGTAGGCCCGCGTTCACGTACAAGTACACGGAGAAGTGGATCAACGTGATGGCCAGCGCGGAGTTGGAGATCTCGAAGCCGTTCTCACCCTGCGCGTAGGGAAACAAGCCCGCCGTGCGGAGGAAAAAGACCGTGAACACAAAGGCGGACTCGAGGTTTTTCGGGTTCGCCAGTTCGTTCCACCGTCGGAAGATCCGAACTCGCACTGAGTGTAGGAACATGCTGCCGATGCGCGGACTTGCCGTACGACTGACTGCTGGGGAAGTAGTCTACTTGCGACTGAGGCGCGAGGATAATTACCGCCTAATGGGTGAGTGTGCTTCGTGAGTGGCCCGATTGCACTCAGCGATAGGCGAAGTCTGGTGGGAATTAGTGCGCGGGTTGCATGGTTTTTCGATGGAAACGGAGTTCAGTGGGCCTTTTTGGGCTAATGGCTGTGTGCGGCGGCATTCGCACTTGGGCTGTAGGAGGAGGAAGCTTGTACATTAGGAGCAATTAGAGTGCACGTCCGGTTCAGGGGCAGAGGGCACTTCAGCATTGACACTGAAACTATTTATCGATTGGCAAGTACGGCTATGAATAGAGAAATGGATTTGTTCAGTAAAATGTTGGAGGCGCATATCGAAGAGTGCCTTCTGGCAATCTTCTGACGCACATGATCCACTAGGTTAGGTTAGGTTGTAGTGGCTGACTGCTGCAGAGCAGTCACACTTAGGCCAGAATAGGCCCATTGTGATACCACGCGGATTGACTTCTCCTAACGCTGGAACCAGTTGGTGCTGCTGATGAACCGATTTAGTTGGCCAATGCTGGCACTTTTTAGTTCGTTACGATCGCTGAAGTAGTAGGCTCCTAGATGCAGGAACCTACGACTGGCAAGAGCACTGCAGGAGCAGAGAAGGTGATGAGTGTTCTCTTCCTCCTCTTCATCCATGCAGCTTCTGCAAAAATCGTTATATGGTGCACCCATCCTGCGAGCATGAGTGCCAATTACACAGTGCCCGGTTATGACTCCTATAAGGGTCCTTACTGAGGGCTTGCTGAGTCCAAGTAGACTGAGTGACCGTTTTAGGTTAAGTGATGGCCAGATTTCTTTTGTTTTAAGGCAGGTGGTGCCTTCTAGCCATTTGTCATTGGTGGTTTTGATTGTATGAATCTTTAAAAGATGATAGGCTGTAGCGATCGGCATGGAAGGTGCTACCCCTTCTATCGATAGGGATGAGGTTGTACCACACCTAGCGAGTTCGTCGGCTTTGCAGTTTCCTGGTATGTCACAATGTCCCGGCACCCACATGAGGTGAATGTTAAAATGCTCGGCCATCTCGTTAAGAGACAGCCTGCAATTAAGGGATGTTTTAGAGTAGAACATGACATTGTCCAGGGATTTTATGGCGGCCTGACTATCGGAACAAATGGTGATATCCCTTCTTGATATCACATTGTTTTTAAGCCAGGACAGCGCCTCTTTAATCGCTATGGTTTCTGCCTGAAAAACGCTACAGTGATCAGGGAGCTTCACGGAGATAGCAATATTGAGGTCTTGTGAATAGACACCCGCACCCACCCCTTCTTTTGTCTTTGAACCATCCGTGAAGATGCGCAAAGGATCTTTCAGTGTTTGCATATCAGTCATCCAGTCCGATCTGGAGGGAATACTGATTGAGAATTTCTTTTCAAAGATGGCCTGGGGTAGTAGGCGGTCGGTGTCGTTAGGTAGGAAGTTAAATTCCTTGAGAATGGTTGAGTGGCCAGTGTTGAGTTCGGACCACAATCGAAGTGTTTTGAGTCTCATGGCTGTACTTGCTGCTACTTGTTTCCCGAATATTTCCAGAGGTGGGAGGTGGAGGAGAATATTCAGTGCGTCTGACGGAGTACTTCTCAGTGCTCCGCTGATACACAGGCAGGCCAGTCTTTGTACTCGGTTGAGTGCATTGCAGTTTATAGCCCTGTTTAGTGCTGTCCACCAAACTGAGACACCATACAAAAGTGTGTATGGTTTTTTTTACCCTTTCCTGGATATTGAGCTTCCAGTTTAGCTTGCTGTCGAGAGTGAGACCCAGAAATTTCGCAGTGAAATTGCTTCCGGGTTGATATTGTTAAAGGCACCCTCGATGTCGAGAAAAGTCACAAGTGTGTATTCTTTGAACTCGAGAGATTTTTCGATGGTGCCTATCAGAGAGTGGAGGGCTGTTTCTACAGATTTGCCCTTGTTGTAGGCATTTTGTGCAGATGAGAGTCTGCATGCTGGGATAGCATGCCTGATATATTGGTCTATAAGTTTCTCCAAGGTTTTCAGGAGAAACGAGGAGAGACTTATTGGCCTGAGGTCCTTTGGTTTGGCATGGGAGTATTTACCCGCTTTGGGGATAAATACTACTTTGACCCTTTTCCAGGAGCTGGGGACATGACCAAGACTCATACAGCCTATGAATATGCTAAGAATCCAAGGCATGATGAGGTCAGCTGTTCTTTGGAGCTCCGCCGGGATGATGCCGTCAGGTCCCGCTGACTTGAAGGGTTTGAAGCTTGTCAGTGCCCACATGATAGTGGTGTGACTGACATTTATAAGGTTACATGAAGTTTTTGGGGGAGATACCACTTCCTTATTGGCTCTAATCGGGAAGTTGCCCGGAAAGTGTGTATCAACAAGGAGACTGAGGGTTTCCTCGCTGGATGTGGTCCAGGTTCCGTCAGGTTTTTGTAGGAAGCTAGGCGATTTAGGGGATGATGCCAGAATCTTTCTTAGCCTGGAAGCCTCGGAGACTTCTTCGATTTTACCACAAAAAGTCTCCAAGAGGTTCGTTGGGCCTTTCTCAATTCAGTTTTAAAGGTACTGAGGTGTTCCTTATAGGAATCCCAGTCCTTAGCATCACGAGAGCCCTTCGCCTTGTTAAAGAGCTTTCTACAACTCTTGCGCAAAAGGTCAATTTCATGGTTCCACCAGGGAGGTTTAGACTTGCCTCTTTGCCTGCTGATTGGACATGACATTGCCATTGCATTGTTGAGAGTTTTTGTGAGGTTGTCCACCGAATGTTCGAGATCAGTGGGGTTGCTCGGGATGGAGATGTTGGTGCTCGACATTGTTGCCGCAACAATCTCTCTATATCTGTCCCAGTTGGTTCTCTTAGGATTTCTAAAGACCCTTGGGGATGGGGGGGCACTCGCTATACTGAACATTAGATAGCGGTGATCAGAGAAGGAGTGATCGGATGATACCCTCCAATTGCTGATTCTATCCGCTATATGGTCAGACACGAGTGTAAGGTCTAGGACTTCCTGTCTATTCCTAGTTACGAAGGTAGGTGTATTACCTTGGTTACACAAGTCTAATCTACTACTTATAAGGTAGTTGAAAAGGTACTCACCTCTTTCGTTGATGTCCGTGCTTCCCCATATTGTGTGATGGGCGTTTGCATCACAGCCTAGGATTAGCGCGGTTTTTGTTCTTTCCGCCTCAGCAATCGTCCTTTTCAGTGTCTCTGACGGACATTCCCCATGGTCATGGGCCATGTAGGAGGAGACTAGCCATAGTTTGGTTTTGCCTGCCTCCAGGCAAACAGTGACTGAGTCTCGATCGCTAAGATGGGAGAGAATGTGAGTATTCAAAGAACTCTTTGTAAGTATGCAGGCTCTTGGCTTACCTTCATTCCTTACATAGTAGAAGTTGAATTGCTGAGTCCTTAGTCCACGAACTATGTCGTTGACTACCCAGGGTTCCTGGGCCAGGACTATGATCCACTAAAGCTCATTCGGCGTGAAGCATGCAGAAGAGATCTGTAGGACAATCGATGTGCAACCAGGAAGTCTTGCACTTGGTCCAACCACTTCGTCTTGGGACATTGTCTACCTTGTTGCTCATATTGACACATCCTCATTTCTTGGCCTGCTTGCATGTGAAGAGCTTTGATTCTGTTTTCTGTCCGTTTCCTTTTTTCTAGTTCGCAGAATTCTTCTTTGAGGACGTGATCTCCAACAGCGCGGAATGGTATTGGAGCTGTGGAGGGTTTTGGTACGCCTTGATAAGGAGTCGGGCCGTTTAAGCAAGGGCCCTGTAGTTGCCCCGTTTAAGCAAGGGACCTGTGCTCGACGCTGAATAACAAAAAAAAAAAAAAAACGCTGATGAGGTCTAGTCGCAAAGAGCTGCCATAGGCACGCACGCACCACGGCTATGATTTTTGCTGGAGCTGCAGAGACGAGGAAGAAACTGAATCTTTGCAACATTAGCTCTCCGAATGGCCAGCTCTAGCAAAAGAAAGGAAGCAGTACTTGGATAAACACTGTTTTGCAGAGCTGGTGGATTGCGGTGCAGAGCTGAAAAGAACTCGCTAAAATGTTCAAACGTAGCAGTATGGTTTCAGTAGAGAATAGGTCTCATGGTAGTGGTAGAGATGGGTCAACTCGATTAGATAAACCGACTCAACACGAGTTACGTCCGAAGCGAGTTGAATCGAGTTAAAAGGTGGCACCACAGTCCGGGTTGGACCTGGGCCTCGACCAACAAGCGTCTCCAGCCAGCTAGATCTTTAGTTACCCTTCTCCAGTTTTGCACGCATATAGTAGGTTGCGGTCCCTTTCCACTTGCCTGAGTCGTGGTCTTCCTCTACTGCGCCGTCCCTCGGCGGTGAGTTCGACGACTTTTCGGGTCGGAGCGTTGGTTCCATCCGCTCTACATGACCTAACCATCGCAATCATTGGATCTTCACTCGTCTGGCTAAGTCGATGTTGCTGAACAGCCCGTACAGTCCGTCGTTATATCTCCACCTCCACGCACCATTCATGCAGACGGGACCGAAAATCACCCGAAGAATGTTCCTCTCGAAGCAACCAAGAGCTGCTTCATCCGCTTTTGACAGAGTCCATGCCTCCGCGCCATACAGCAGGACTGGGACGATTAAGGTCTTGTAAAGCGTTACCTTGGTTGTTCGAGAGCGGGCTTTGTTCACAAATTCCTTTCTTAGCCCAAAGAAGCACCGATTGGCAAGAGTTATTCTTCGTTTGATTTCAACGCTGGTGTCATTGTCTGAATTGATAGCGGTTCCTAGGTACGTCGTCGGTGTTGGGTGTCCTTTCTCGTTGACAGCATATACTTGGTTTTACCCATCTTTGCGGGCTTTTTGCTTCTCGGTTCTCTCCAAAATCTGCCGTAGTGTGAATATTTGGTCGATGGTGGACTTTCCTGACCTAAAGCCACACTGGCATGGACCGACCAGGTTGTTGACGAGTGGCTTTAGGCGTTCACACAGTGCGGCAGATAGGATCTTGTATGCGATACTTAGGAGACTGACGCTCTGTAGTTGGCGCAGTTCAAAGGGTATCCTTTTTCAAGGATCGGGTAAACAATGCTGAGGTTTTCCTCCGACCGTATTTTACAGATGAGTTGGTGCATGCTCCTTGCCAAATCATCCCCTGCGGCTTTGAAAAGCTCGGCGGGTAGGCCGTCAGCTCCAGCAGTCTTGTTGGATTTCAATTTAGATATAGCGATCCTCACTTCATCCGGGTCGGGTGGACGGAATTGTTGATCTTCATCATCCCTTGCATTGGGGCTGAATAGTTCGTTCTGTCTGACAGATGGATTTGGTTCTTCGTCGCCATTTTACAGTCTGCAGAAATGGTTTTCCACATGCTCAGCATCGACTGTGGCTCTACTACGATGTTCCCTTGATCATCCTTACACGCTTCGGTTCGGACTTGACTGGTTGATTTTACCCTTTGGTAAAACTTCCTTACCACATTCCTGCAGTAATATCACTCTATTCTGCCGATCGCGCGCCTCTCATGCTCCTTCTTTTTCCTCCTGAGAAGCCGGTGTTCGTCTCTCCTCCTCTGCTCGTAGAGCTCCCGAGCAGCTCTTGTCTTTCTTAAAGCGAGTTGCTGCAACTAAAATGGAACAAATAAATTAACATAAAACCCGTGAACCATTCGACTAAGCGTGAACATACAACTCGTTTGACTGGAGTTACCACTCGGGTTGGCCATGGACTGAGCACAATGCGGCAGGTAGACAGACTCCTGCTATCGCGTCAACTAGAGTTAAGAAGGTTTTGGGTGGACACATGTCTCTCTCAAAGTCACTTGCACAATGCATCCAACTTGTTGGTCTTAGAGAGCCGCGGCCGCAAGGGCACCTAATTACCTGGCCACCTATCCCCGTCTTGCCAGGAATCAAGCAGAGGAGTGTTACTACTCAATTGTTTGTAGGCATTGCAACACACGTTTGGATTTGAGGATGAAGGATCCTAGTGCCATGATGGCGGCTGGACTGTCGAGCTTTATTGCTATATCACAGTTGGTATAGCTTATGGCAAGGTGGGTTTCTACTTCAACGATGCCGATGAGCTTGGCCGTGGTTTCGATGTAATTCATCTTATCTTGATCCGTCCGTATACCATTTTACTGTTTTCCTGTTCAATCTGTGGAATATCGAAGACGCGAGGAGCAACTGTCGAGCAGCAGGCTCTTCGGACGGAAAGAGATATGCCTCGACGGTTGTTATGCCCACATCATCACGACTTCTGAGGCGTGGCTTGAATACGATCCAACTAAACAGCGTATCCGAACAGCCTTCCTAACAGGGAATCGTACATCACTGCCAGTGCCCTCCCACGCGACTTCTAGCCCTCAAAACCAAGCAGCTTAGCGTCCTCTAAAAATTGGTCTTTATGGCAGAGGTGCCACCGTGAACTAGGCCTGCTTCTTCTCTAGGCGATCGTTAAAGTCATCCTTTTCCCCCTAACGGGTGCGTTTGCAAATCAGGCTGATGGGTCTGAATTTAGCTTTCATGTGGATCATTGTTAGGGATTCGCTTTTAACAACATATATACGAGTAGCTCTATAGCTCATAGAGGCCTTGGGCCTAGCTTCTACGTGTAGCTCTATAGCTCATAAAGGCCTTGGGCTTCTAAGCAACCACTCATGTTGTGCGTGCTATTGTTCTCTCACGAGTAGAAGGGACCTAAAGTTTAATGACGACTCCGAACAGTCTGAGAAACCTTTTCTGGAAAGGAATACTGTCTGAGGATTGTCAGTGACTCGAAAGAGGTGGGCCGTAAACGTAGTCTGTCGTACAAGCCTGGATTCGAACCTAGACGTCGAGGTGCATGTGAGTAGTGTGATCGTCGCACGTACCCACAACGCCACCGGCCACCACCCAACATCCCAATCTGAATAAGCGGCGGCCCTTTACAGAAGACTTCCTGTGTGGCTATAAAATCCGCTTGATAAGAATCAAATATCCACCAGTTTTCTTGGCTACTTGGCTTGGTTTTTTAAGGAACTTCACCTCACGAGCAGAACCGAAGATTGTCGTCCTTCATTCGTTTTTCTGGTCGCCAGCAGTGAGTCCGTCCATATCCGAGACTTATTTTAGAATTTAGTTTTAATTGACATGACGTTGACTCTAAGTCCGCCGCATGCTCTAGCGCCGCACTTGGCTTGGAAAAAAATGTTAGACTCGAACGTACAATTTGTAGGAGGAGCACCAAAAGGCGAGCTCAGCAGATAGCTCATACTGCCCTGCTCAAGGGCGCAGAAGACTGTTGAAAGTGGACGAAGGAGCTCTTGGTCGTGTTGAAAGTTCTGCGTGTCCTGTTTGCTTTGATACCGTCTGGATGAGAATATTCAACCACTAACTGTGCAGGCTGTACAGCGGCATGCACCTAAGTAAGCGTCTTCCAACAAAATGCTTGAGATGGCTAGGTCATGTAGAGCGGATGGACACCACGGCTCGGTCTTGGATTCCGAGCCATTGGGACAACGCAACAGAGGACGTCCTCGCACTAGATGGCGCACACAAGTGGAAAAAGACCTCAACCAACTTGGCTCATGTAGAGCGGATGGACACCACGGCTCGGTCTTGGATTCCGAGCCATTGGGACAACGCAACAGAGGACGTCCTCGCACTAGATGGCGCACACAAGTGGAAAAGGACCTCAACCAACTTGGTGAGGCTGTGTGTTGATGCCCAAGTACACTCTGGACTGCAGCGCCAAGCAAAGAAGAAGGAAGATCAGAAGTGGCAACGTGGTCTCTCTGTTCTGGTATTAAGCTGTGGTTTCTTCCTCGACTCAGATGTCGTTCTTATCTTGGAAATGACCCGAGTTCATCTTGGTTCCTTGGAACGTTCGAACGAAAAAAAATATCGAAGTAAAGCCTGCTTGACGGTTGATTGGTCAGAGGACTACCAGGTCCTTCGATGGCTGTTCAGATGTTGGAACTGCGTCAGAGAGACGCCAGAAGTTTTTCCAAAGATGTCCTCCTTACCCAGCTTCTCTTCGAAGTTGGGCCATTTATCATACGTCTTCTCTAGGAGGTCCTATCCATGTCCCATATAGGAGCGTGTGTCCAAATCAGGCTGATGGTCCCGAATTTAGACTTCACGCAAATTTCTATTAGGCAGTCGCTTTTGCAAACAAAGCTTAAGACTGCTTGACTAAATCTGCCTCGAACAACACACCCACGTCCAAAAACAGCACCTCTCTGTGTCGCAATGGCTGAACTAGATATAACAGTTTTTTTCGACCCAAGCCACTCCACTTCCTGTTAAGGAACCTCACACTCCATGAACAGAACCAGAAATTGCTATCCGTCATTCGTTTCATGTGCTCGCCAACAGTGAGTCTTCGACACCGAGCCATTGGGACAGCGCAACAGAGGACGTCCTCGCACTAGATGGCGCACACAAGTGGAAAAGGTCCTCAACCAACTTGGTGTGCGCAACTGGAGGCAGCTGGCGAAAGATCGGGCTGGCATGTTGGTTAAGGCCCAGGTCCACCCCGGACTGTAGCGCCAATCAAAGAAGAAGAACAGTGAGTCCGTCCGAGACTTGTGATCCCTTCTGAACTAGAATTATGTTTTAATAATCCTCCGGATCCTGCCCTGAGAAGCGGGCCTTTGACCTCAAGTCCACCGCCTCCTCTTGGTTTGCCTAGTAGACCCGAGCTTCGAAGGGGGCTCTAAGGGGACAGCACAGCAGGCACCTTATTCTGACTGGAGTTCTGACTCAAGTGTTTCGCCAATTCCTCCATCGCTACCCATAATAAGAGACAAGCCCCTCCTTGCTTGCAACAGCCAAAGATGCCCCACAGGGTGTTCGATCGAAGCAACAGCTCGAAGGGTAGTAGTTCATTGCAGACGCATTTTCCCGCACGAGAGCCCATATCATCGCTTAGAAATCCAAAGAAAAAGTTCGTCAAACGTTGCCGACAGCCGCCGAAACGCATTCGGCGTCAAAGGTGAGGACGAGGCTGCAGTCCTCTCGCACACTGCAAGAGCTTCGCTCAAAATACACAATATCCTTGTGATACTTTCCACGGCTGGCCCCGTTCATAGTTCCCTCCCGTCAGTCTCCGTCCTGTCCGCTTCCTAATTAAATCAAGGCCCCTGCCCTCCCCGTCAGTAAACGATACTCTGACATGCAATCGCCGAGCAGAATATCGTACAGCTGCTCCTCATTCCGTCGTCTTCGTATTCATCAAGAAATTGTGAAATACTTTAACTACCAGACACAGTGGCACACTGTCCGCAATGCGGCTTCCCCGAGGCAACATCATTCACTCGGATGTAGGCCGACAACTATCAAAACTGGCATGACATGACGGCAGTCCTCTCGCGCACTCTCTCGCTCGGTCGCAGCAGGAAGTGAGTTTCTCAAAATGAAGCCAACCATTCATTGGTGGGCGAGGGTGGTGGAGGAGGACACACACACACACACACACAAGAGAGAGCACAGGACATGCCAGAAAGGAGCTCGCTTTGACATTATTCATGCTTCTCAACTCTCGAGCACTCAACACGCAATCACAGAGAGAAGAGCAAACACTCTCAGGAGTTCTAATTGAATCGCGGCGGCGGTGGCTGGCGGGGTTGGGCCGCCCAGAGTACCAGATGGAGCCCTACAAGCAAATCAGCGTGCAGCGCCGAGCGATAGCATGAAAAATTCAAATCCCCCCGAAAGGACACCCGCACTGCAGCTGAGGGTGTGCTGCACATGGTCACGTGAGTGGGGGCGAAGTCAGATTGGAGAATTGCATGCCTCACGCGGGGACCACAGCCAGATTCCGAAGTGAACCGAATGGAGTTACTGTCGCGACAAAGGGGGCAGCCCCGTCTGACGGACAGGACCGCGAAGTGAGCAGAAATCACCGGGCACAGCGTGTAGCCCTTTGTTAGGGAGCGTGATAAATTGCCACCGTCCGGCGGCGACGGCGGACTTGGGGAGCTCTGGGACTGCCAAGCCCGCCATGGGCGCATGTTACGCGAAACGGTTTGGTTCTTATTTGAGTTTCGACGACGTGACTGCCCGCGGAACAGACGCAATTAGCTGTTCGTTTTTTCCCTCTTTTTTCGGAGAATCCGGTTGATGGTGGCATTTGAAGGGCTATCAGGGGTTGCGCCGTATGCAAACAGTCGAGTGTGTCCGGACAAGGGAGCTATGCACGACGAATGAGATTGGGTGGGAGGTGGTGCATTGATTTCACAAGAACTGGGATGTGATTTGGGAGGAGAGGGAGCACTAGTTGGATGATAGAGCAGCATATTCGGCGGTTATTCGCGGCGATAAATAGGACTGACAAGCTGCAGGACGTTCAAAACTCGAAGGCAACCAAGCAGCTTTGTCGCCTGAAAGCGACGACTAAAGGCGGGGTTGATACCAATTACAGAAGTGGACTTCCATGTCGTCGAAGAATATGGCAGAGTGTGCCGCCGAAAGGCGGCGTCTTGTCTCCTCTGCTATGCCGCATGCCGGGTGACACTCTGTTTGATGCTCACAATAGTACTTAAACCTACACCCAGACCTTTTGGGACGATGTGTCTGCGCTGTCTCTGGAAGGAGGTGCGAAAGGTAAAACAAGTATCAGGAAGATACAGACCTCGGACCGAAGCCTGCAGGGACGAAAATGGACACCTAATAGTAGAATCGCAGTCGATGCTGAGAATTTGTAAAAATCATTTCTGTAGACTGATAAACGGCGACGACGACACAAATTCCGCTGTCAGGCAGAATGTTTCACTCAATTTGGACGATGATGAACACGAATTCCGTCCCCCCGGCTTAGACGAAGTCAAGGTAGCGATATCGAGACTAAAGTCGCTGGAAAGCTGCTGGAGCGCGCGGATTGTCCGCGGAACTGTTTAAGGCAGCTGGAGATGACCTGGTTGGGCGCATGCACCAGCTCATCTGTAAGATTTGGTCGGAGGAAAGCATGCGCGATGAATGGAATCTCAGCGTCGTTTGTCCGGTCCACAAGAAAGGAGACCCCTTTGACTGCGCCAACTATAGAGGGATCAGTCTCCTTAACATCGCCTACAAAATATTCTCTGCCGTTCTGTGTGAGCGCCTGAAACCATTCGTCAACAACATGATAGGCCCCTATCAGTGCGGTTTCAGGCCAGGAAAGTCCACAATAGACCAATTCTTCACACTATGGCAGATCCTGGAAAAGACTCAAGAGATGCAGATCGACACTCACCATCTGTTCGTCGATTTCAAGGCCGCACATGACAGCGTGCATAGAGACGAGCTATACAGCGCCATGTCTAGTTTTGACATTCCTGCCAAACTCGTCAGGTTGTGCAGGATGACGATGGAGAACTCTCACTGCTCCATCCAGGTCGGTAACGAACTCACCGAGACCTTCAATGTCGAAAAAAGGTTTTAGGCAAGGCGACGCGCTGTCATGTGACTTCTTCAACATCATACTTGAGAAGATCGTGCGAAACTCAAACGTAAACACCCGAGGCACGATCTTCCAAAAGTCCGTTCAACTGCTTGCTTACGCGGACGACATTGACGTGATTGGACGAACACAGCGAGCCGTCAAAGAGGCGTTTCCTGGCATTGAAGCGGAAGCGGCTAAAATGGGTCTAGCGATAAACAAGGGCAAAACAAAGTACATGCTGTCACCACGGAAGGACGCACAACATCGACGTCTCGGACAGAGCGTCAGAGGGTAGCAGTAGTCAAGGCTTTCGTCTACCTAGGCTCCGGAATAAATAGGGACAACAACACCAGTACCGAGATCAAGCGCAGAATTACTCTTGCCAATCGCTGCGTCTTTGGGCTCGAGAGGCACTTGAGTAACAAAGCCATCTCATCTCTCAAAGCCAAATTGACTTTGAATAAGACTCTGATCATCCCAGTCTATGGCGCAGGGACATGGACGCTATTGAAAGCGAAGCTCTTGGTTGTTTTGAGAGAAAAGTTCTGCGTACGATTTTTGGTCCTGTTTGCGTTGATGGCGTCTGGAGGAGAATATTCAACCACGAACTGTACGGGCTGTACAGCGGCATGCACCTAGCTAAGCGTCTTCGGATCCAACGCTTAAGATGGCTAGGTCATGTAGAGCGGATGGACACCACAGCTCCGGCCCGAAAAGTCTTCGACACCGAGCCATTGGGACAGCGCAACAGAGGACGTCCTCGCACAAGATGGCGCACACAAGTGGAGAAGGACCTCAACAAACTTGGTGTGCTCAACTGGATGCGTGCTGGCTGGAGAGGCATGTTGGTTGAGGCCCAGGTCCACCCCGGACTGTAGCGCCAATCAAAGAAGAAGTCTGTGCTGTCTGCCGGTTCATATCTTGCCCAGCCTGACTGTGTGTTCAAGACAGCTCTAGGCGTGATTGACATCAGGTTTCTTCTCTAGTTTGCAATGTTTTGGTGGAAAAAGTTTGGGTGTAAATTTTTAACTGCTTTCTTCACTAAACTTCAAATAAAGGTCCATCTCGACTGGATAGGGGTCTTCCCTAGTACTCCTGACTCTACTCTGGTTACACTACTGAATCTCCCTCTCTCCCCTTGATATTCGCAAGATGGGATGCGCTCTAAATGCCATCTTCCGCTTAAGAATATGTGGACTTTGGTACAACCCGCACTGCAGTTTTAAAGACCTCGGATTTGCCAGCAGTCGAATCCTCACGGATGGCTCCATGAAGGGTCTACCGGTAGCGTCTTCGTTGAGGTCGACAATGTTCGACTGCACAACACGCTAGTTAAATTTGTGTGCGTTTTCTAAGCGGACACCTAGGCAATCCTAAAGGCGACGTACTATATTATGAAGAACAGGTAGAAGGGGTGGAGTATTTTTGGTAGCCAAGCTGTCCTTTGGGCTTTACTCGGCTCTTTAACCATTTCCGGGATAGTTCAGGAATGCAAGTAATAATAATAATAATAATATGGGTGGCGCTACAGCCCGTAGGGGGCCAGAGCTTAGCCTCTCAGCAACCACTCGTGTTGTGCGTGCTATTGTTCTCTCACGAGTGGAAGGGACCTACAGTTTTATGCCGACTCCGAACGGCTAAGTTTGAGAAGCTTTTTCTCGAAAGAAACTCTTTGAGCATTGTCAGCGACTCGAAAGCGGTGGGGCCGTGAAAATTATTTTTGTCGCACAGAGCAGGAATCGAACCTACGACGACGAGGTTGGGGTCGACGCACATACTCACAACGCCACGGGCCGCCACTCAGGAATGCAAATCTCCTCTTAATTTTGCAGGCAGTCTAAATTCAGGAAATCACATCGCAGTCCTAGACTATCATCAAAGAGGTACTCTGAGGACACCAAGCAGCGCTTGGTCTGATTAGGACTTCTATCCACGATGGAGCCTTTCGAGAGAGGTGGCCTGATTGAGGTAGACAGACCGTGCACATGCTTCCGGATGTCTTGCAGAAATCTGCGGCAATCTTGTCATCTCTTGACAAGACAGACTGCAGACGACTTACCGCCGTACTAGATGCCAACTACACCTTTGACAAGCACCCAAATGGCCTAGGCCTTAGCGATGAAACAGAGCACTTCGTCTACCATTGTCCCGCCTTTGTTCGGATCAAGTGCCAATTATTGAGTGCTGATGAGGTGAGAGCTGATGAGAGCTATTCCTCTAAAAGGCCATACGATTTCAGGCAAATAAGGGATCTGCCTAATAGTACAATGACAATCAGTTATTTAAGGCTGAGTGCTCAAGAAAACAAATAATCCGTTTCCTGGCACCAGTTTCCTCTTCCAGTTGAACCTGGGCCTTGTCTAATAAGCGTCAGCAGCTGCCACGATCTTTAACCCTCTCCTTTCAACGCCTCATCCACGCTCATGGCATAAGGAATTGTGCCAAGAATTCGACATCTTCCATTCTCCACTCATCCTCTTTACTTCAACACGTGTCCGTGACTCCTGCTGCTCCTCCATGCAATGCCTCAACTGACAAATGTCCCTAAAATTGAAATGGCACCCTAACAAAACCAACCTTGAGCATAAAAAGCACCTTTCACAACCCCCTCCATCGGAGAGCCCGCAGCAGTAGGCAAACAAATAACTCACCCATAAAATCGCCCCACCGCATCTCGATTGGATGACATTGAGGGACACACCCTCGAAGCGCGCCGGCCCTAACTTTACTCAAAACTTGCCCCGAATGGCACTTCAATCAATCATCCCGTGCGTCCTCCCCCCTTAACGACTTGAAAGTTTACAAAAACTTAGCCAAGTTTATTGCCTATTTGCATGCCTCGTTGACGGTCGTTTCGTTTTGATGTTTACCCTTTTTTTTCTCTAGGGGAGAGAGACCCCGCCCGGGCGAGCGATGAAATAACAGACAAACGAAACTTATTTTCTGCCACAGTTAATCCGAAAACAATCCACCCACTCACCCGTCAAAAGGACACCGAAAGTCATCACACAGCGCCGCGTAACAGGTAACATCCGGTCTCGGTCTGTGGACGAACGAATGGAGGGAGAAGAAGAAAACTTCTATTTCAGGAACCGCAAAGCCGAAAATCAAACGAACACGCTGCGCCGGGGGAGCAGCACAGCCGCTGCTTGGAACTCGGCCAAAAGTTGCACTACTTAACCGCACAAACTGAAGCACATTTGACACAGGCGACAGCAATCGCAGGGGGTGAACCGTGGCCCGGGCAAAGGGTTCCTGTTGCTGTTGGGGACTACACTCATTATGTTATGTCAAGGGCTTGTTGGTTTCGCACACACTCACCACGGGGCTCGGTGAATAATTTGCATATTGCATCCAGTAGATGGCGTGGAAGTGGGTGCTTCCGTAAGACTCTCGTCTTCTGAATTCATTCGCGCGCCCCAATTATTCATGGGAATGAACTTTCCGGAATTATGCAGTTAACTCTGCGTGCTCTCATCACTTATTTAACAGTTTAGCAGGGGACTCGGTGTGGGGACATTTGCATTTTGAAAGTGTTTTCATGGTGTCACATCGCCGTGAGTGGGGTGAGTGGGGTGAGTGCGCCGCCCGTGATAATGAATTGCCAGCAGCTCACCTAAGACCCATCATCGCAATGAAGGCAGACTTCCTCTCGGATTTCGTATCACAGGCTGCCATCGATTATGTCCGGGGCAAAAAAGAAACGACCGCATAAGGGGCACAACAGCGACCAGTCGACTCCGTATTTATGAGCCCGCTGCCGTCTGAGATCCTGTCAATCTGCCATAACCATCAACGCGGTAATCCACAAAAATCCACTGCCTCCTCTGTCGGCCCCCCGGCTACAGTGGGAGCGGGTCCCGATCGAAGGGTTTAATCGGATATCCGCCACATGCCGATATCCATCCACGGCGACGTGTACAAAAAGTTAAGTCCATTTGAGAAGCCGTACACGTCACACACACGCCGGGCAAATAAAGTGAACAATTGGAAAAGTTTGAACGTGCCCAAGTGACAGAGTGAAACAGATGGGGTGGGAGAGGATGAGGAGGAGGAGGGAAACTTTCTCCGTCACTGTACCGGTTACATCATGATCAAGGATGAAAATTAGGATTTATGTCAGTTGGCTTAGTTGCGCCAAAGCAATAGAAAGCCTTTGAGGGAAGAAATCAAAAAAGGCGGGCACTGTGGGCTTGTTTTTCTCTTTTCGGGCGAATTATTGACTTGTGAGGAGGCAGTGGACGTGGATTGGAATGGATTGAGACCACTTTGCTAGGTAGGTTGGTGGACAAACTTTCGTTCTTTGACGACGTGGGAGTCCACTGAATGGCCTACGATTGGGTTTGGAGTGCCAAGCTGAGGCTTACATTCAACATGACGCGCGTCATTGGCATGGTCTGCCTGGTGATGAGGTGGCTACCGTTTTTATGAATCGATTTCAGTTCTTGTTGCACATCGATGTAACTGCCACGCAACCGAATCACGGTCACACAGGGATGCAGTGAAATTAACATCTCAGGTAAGGCTCATGGGCATTTAGTTAAAGTGGGTAATTTTCGGTTGCTGATGTCATTAGGCGGCCATTTACACTCAACCAATTGGTGGCAGGTGGCGTTGTGGGCATGTGCGTGCACCCCAACCTCGACGTCGTAGTTTCGATCGCTGCTCTGTGAGACAAAAATCATTTTCACAGCCCAACCCCTTTCGAGTCACTGACTATGCTCAGAGTATTTCCTGTCTAGAAAAAGCTTCTCAAACTTAGCCCATCAGAGTCGGCATAAAACTACAGGTCCTTCCCACTCGTGAGAGAACAATACCACGCACAACACTAGTGGTTTCTAAGAAGTTAGGCCCTGGCCCTCTACGGGCTGTTTGTATGTACACACGTGGCAGAGCTCTGAACAAAAATCATTCTAAAATTTAGAAGCTGAATGTGACAATTTTTAAGTCAGTACGACATACAGTTCGGAAGTTACTAGCACTTTCTAAACGGGGTTAAAATTCTCAAAATAAGGGTGGTTGCATCAACCGGTATGAAACCATTACAAGTTGCGTAGTCGTGGATATCAACCATCCCCCAGTGTGTTGTAACTTCCATGTATACGCACACATTTTTCATATTTTTCTTTGGTGCAACCATTCATTTTTTTCTTCGTTTCAATCGAACATATACGAACGACTGCTTGAGTCATCAAGTGAAAAGGAAACAATTAACAATTTCGCACTTTTCTTGTTTTGCCATACCCAAACTATCTATGTATGTACATATGCTACACACAAATCATTCAATTTTGCTGAAATTGTAAATATTGAACTTCTGAACCGCTTTAGATAAAATTTCAGAGCTAGACCTAATTACATAATGTGTTACAAGGCTAATTTTGTGCATGGTTCATGAAGTTTGACTTCAATTTGCACAACAAGTGAACATCGCGCGCAGGTACAGAGATGGAATTTCCAAGACCTTTTTTTCTTATTAGTTGCTTGATATCCCTCCACGTTGTGTGTAAATTGTTAAGAAAAAACCCTAATTTCCGCCCCTTTTGCTGCAGTACACATTGATAATTCAAACTTCAACATGTATGCACATCGTCAACGATGTACTCATTATGAGCAGGGATGTAAATGAGAGACGATGAT
Source organism: Eristalis arbustorum (assembly GCA_916610145.1). Taxonomy (NCBI): domain Eukaryota; kingdom Metazoa; phylum Arthropoda; class Insecta; order Diptera; family Syrphidae; genus Eristalis; species Eristalis arbustorum. The sequence continues at coordinate 25,613,137 of OU744319.1, forward strand.
AGGCATCAATGACAGAAGAAAATTCAAATTCTTCTCTGAGTTCTGGTTCCAGCAGTCTTATTATTGCTTTAAATTAAGTGCGGAGAAAACATTTATTCAAAATCGTCTTCAGTGCATCTACAACGGAACATTGTAGATCCACATTTTTCTTAATAATCGCATTATCGCAAAAATGGCGAGGAAAAGGAAAGCTGTTTTTCATCCTCAGCAAGCATGTGTGAAAAGACGGCGGCTTCTAAGATCTGCACAATCTCAAGAAGTAAGAGTCCAAGTTCGTGAAAATGACAACATTGCACAGGCTGCCAGAAGAAGTGATGAAACACAGAAGTAATGAAATACACACAAATCTGTATTGGTCGCATGCCATAAAAGCGTAATTTTTGCAAAGCAATGAAGTTTAAGGGAGAGACTCCCAGTTTGAGTTTCGGTACAGGTAAAGCACCGGTTGAAGAAACAAACCCAAAGCCGGGTACGAAATCTAGTCCATGTATAAATTAGGTGTACCGGTATGAAATAACACTAATTATTAATGGGAAAGTAAAAACGGTCTGAAATTGTTTGTTGTGCAACATTTAACATTGCTGCCATTTGCCTTTGACTGAAAGTGTCATCTCCATCCAATATCGTTTGCAATTCGGCGTCTTCAAGCTTTTATGGTGGTCTTCCACGTTCTTCATTTTTCACATCAAAATCATTATTTCTAAACCGTTGAAACCATCATTTGCATATTACTTCTGATAGAGCTTCTGATGATCACCATATGCCTCGACAAGCATTCGATGCGACTCTGCAGCCCTTTTCTTCAAATGAAAACAATAAATTCGACATTTTTAACACGATGAAAAAATATGATTTTGTCTGTTCAATGACTTTATGTATACTAAATATTTTTCACAGATGTCATAGCAAAAAAAAAAAAAAAATAATAAGGGCTCGTTCACAACAAATCTTCCCTATCGAGACATTTGTATCTTGATACTCACTTCATACTGGTACTAGTTCACTTCATAATTAAAAATGGAGACATCTACTTTTTATTCACTAGGTTTTATGCAAATGTAACAAATGTTGTTCTCGTTGTTTCCTTCCACATACACAGGAGCGTCCGTACGTGTCATTTAATTCGGATAATCTTCGCTAAACTGGGCTTAGTAGGGTTTTAATGAATTCGTTCTACCACCACGTACAACACCGCTTACACCAAATATAAACTATATTTCGAATTCAAGTTCGTTCGTGTCTGATATTCACAAAAAGCTGGCGTCTCGACACTCTCTCATATTTTTTCCTGTCTGCTGCTAATCCAATCTACAAGCACTCTCAACTTTTCATATTCATTCGAAGACTCACGAGTCTGCTCTTCGTATGTTAAGCACATCGAATTCCTCTCATGTCAGCATAATTACCTGGAATCAGAACAGCAGAGTGGACTTCAATGCTTTCAAAAACGCATTGCTGTCTGCTGTCACTAAAGCGAACCTCTAAAACCAGCCATTATCCATAAGTGGCGTCTATATCGATGAAAACGGAAAACGTTCCATTTTTGTTATGTGCAGCAAGACAACACGTAGTGGGAACGATCACATTATAGAGGTCGCCAAAAATGCTGCGAGTTGTTTAGGTTTCCCTAATCTATGCAAGAAATATTTCAGCCCCTCTGATTTGGTTCTAATTTGCAATGCGTATCAGTCCAACTCGGGATATGCTGATGACATCCACATCGTCGCGCGTTCCCAACGTATCGTAGTGGAAGCATTTGAGGGAATTGAAGTAGAAGCGAACGAGCGGCCAGGCCAATGAGATCAAAAGAAAATATTTGCTATCGCCAAGGAAACGTTCTATTACACACCACCTAGGACAAGACATTTCAATGGACAGTTACAATTTTGAGGTAGTATGGGACCTCAGTGCAAACGTTAGCTCCACAAACGACATCACAGTTGAAATCCGAAGTCAAACCACCCTTGGCAACCGATGTTATATCATTCAGTCAAAACCACTCCTGATTCGAAGGACCAACATCATGCTGGTCTATAAGACCCTTATTTTTCCAGTCCTGCTTTATGGAGCTGGAAGGTAAGCAAAACTGCAGAGCTCATTATTAGTGCCCTCGCAAGAAAACTTCTATCTCGGTTATTTGGTCCCGTCTGTGAAGAAGGCGAATAGAGGAGAAGATGTAGACGTAGTTCGGACGGCAAAAATCCGTCAAACACACTGGCTCGGCCACATCGACTGCATGGAATGCAACGCTCTAGCTAAGAGGGTCCTCAAATCCGATCGTCCTGGTTCGAGAAGGAGTGGAAAGCTGAACCTCCGGTAAAAACATCAAGTAATCGCGGTTTTGGACATTAAGTAAGGCTGCAGAGCTGACTGTTGGTGCATTCGAAAGGAAGATTCTGCGTCGGATATATGGTCCCGTCTGCATGGAAGGCGAATGGAGGAGAAGACACAACCGCGAACTCTACGAGCTGTACAAGGGTGTGGATGTAGTCCGGAAGGTAAAATTCGTCGACTAGACTCGGCCACATCGAGGACAATAACGCTCCAGCAAGGAGGGTCCGAGTCGAGTCCGAGTCGAGTCCGAGCTTCCTGGTTCGAGAAGGAGAGGAAGACCGAACCTCCGGTACAGAGACCAAGTCATCGCGATGTAAGTCAGCTTGGCCTTGATGACTGGAAGTAGAGTGCCCAGCGATGGAAGGTAGCAATCTAGCTCAGGCTCGGACCCTTCAAGGGTCGCCGGCCTGACAAGTAAGTATGTATATTCGCCCTCAGCTTGAGTACAACACTCAAATCAGGTCGTGTGCCCCCAAGACCACGCTGCAACTACTAGATAGAATCCAAAATAGAGCGATTATAGGGCACAACGATATTGCGGGCTCGCTCGAACGTCGTGTGTCTTCTTTATCCGTGTTTTATCGCTGTTTCAACAAACGATTCTCAAGTGAGATAGCTGACTGCATTCCTCCCCTCTTTGAATTCATCAGCAATAGGAATGCCCGTCAGTTTTTTTTAAGCCTGCTTTCGAAGGTGCAGTGGTACTCCTTTTTCTTGGTCCTCCCAGCCCAGCCCACAGACTACAATCCGCAGATATGTGAAACCAATGCACAGGCACCTCCTCTCCCTAACATTCTCTATACCTACGGGCCGTGCTGTGTCTTGGTCCCGGGCAATTAAGGGTATTAATAAGCCCTTTAGCAAATTACCAAAAAAATGCTCCCACTCCTGTCCGCGCATTCAACATTTGATATTTTCATAGCTGTATTCAGAGCTATTGATCTGCATTTTTGACGAAATCACACATTAACTTGATGTTCTTAACAAGTAAATCTATTGTACGGCTCTGTGGATGACTGGAGAGAGGAGATGAAGTCTGGTTCACAGATAATTTTAAACCTTTGCTAATTTAAGTGGTAGATAGGTTTTCCCAGAGAACTACCTATTTCAGTATTTTTGCCTAAAGACACAGAGTCACGTATGTAGATGATAAGGGAGACCGATAGGCTGGCCTCCAAACGTTCGAATAGAGCCATCATTTAGACCTGGGTCCGAGTGGACCCTGGTACAACCAGAACCCGGAACCTATCCGAGGATAATCGTCTCGTTGTCATCATGACCGGTTGTTCTTCGTTTAGTTTTAGTACAAGTTAGAGATTTCTTAGTGCTCTTGTTGGAGTTAATCGCTGCGTAAGAGCAAAAAACTCAGCACTGCGAACGGAAAGGATTATGCTTCGTTGATTTGGTCAAGTGGCGCGAATGTCCCCATCGTCGGTACTACCGCGGCGTGGTTTGAATGTGATTTCATGCGGTGGGCGATCGTTTTTAAGACCAATGAGTATATTCAGTGTGGCTTCAGGCCAGGAAAGTCCACAACAGACCAAATTTTCACACTACGGCAGCGTGCATAGAGACGAGCTATACAACGCCATGTCTAGTTTTGACATTCCTGCCAAACTCGTCAGGTTGTTCAGGATGACTATGGAGAACTCTCGCTGCTCCATCAAGGTCGGTAACGAACACACCGAGACCTTCAATGTCAAAAAAGGTTTTAGACAAGACGACGCGCTGTCATGTGATTTCTTTAACATCGTCCTTGAGAAGATCGTGCGAAACTCACACGCCAACACTAGAGGCACGATCTTCCAGAAGTCCGTGCAATTGTTAGCATACGCCGATGACATTGACGTGATTGGCAGAACTCAGCGAGCCGTCAGTGAGGCTTTTGCTAACATTGAGACGGAAGCGGCTAAAATGGGTCTGGCGGTGAATGAGGGCAAAACGAAGTATATGGTGTCCTCAAAAAAGGACATACAACATCGACGTCTTGGACAGAGCGTCACAATGGGCAGCTATAACTTCGAGGTAGTCAAGGACTTCACTTACCTCGGCTCCGGAGTAAATTGTACAAATAACATCAGTACCGAGATCAAGCATAAGATAACTCTTGCCAACCGCTGTTTCTTCGGGCTCAAGAGGCAATTGAGTAATAGAGCCCTCTCTCGAAGAACCAAGTTGACTCTATATAAGACCTTGATCATCCCAGTCCTGCTATACGGCGCGGAGGCATGGACAATCTCGAAAGCGGATGAAGAAGTCCTTGGTCTCTTTGAGAGAAAAGTTCTACGCACGATCTTTGGTCCTGTTTGTGTTGACGGGTTCTGGAGGAGAAGATTCAATCACGAACTGTACGGGCTGTACAGCGACATGAGTCTAGTTAGGCGTCTACGGATCCAACGCCTACGGTGGCTAGGTCATGCAGAGCGTATGGACACCACAGCTCCGACCCGAAGAATCTTCGAATCCGAACCTGTCGGGCAACGCAACAGAGGACGCCCGCGTTTAAGGTGGCGCACCCAAGTGGAGAAGGACCTCAACCAACTTGGTGTGCGAAACTGGAGACAGCTAGCCAGGGATCGCGCTAGTTGGAGAGGCGTGTTGGTTGAGGCCCAGGTCCACCCCGGACTGTAGCGCCACACAAAGAAGAAGAAGAGTATATGGTTGGGCCAAGTGCATGAGCTCGCAAGTTGGACATATCTGCTGATGAGTTAGACTCGGTGGTGGTGCGCGTGCTTTGCTCAGCGGCCCATTTAGTGGATCGGGGACCATCTGGTCTTCGATATCGAGCCATTGTGACAGCGCAACAGAGGACGTCCTCGAACGAGATGACGCACATAAGTGGAAAAGGATTTGGTGTGCGCAGCTGGAGGCAGCTGACGAACGATCGTTGATGGTTAATTATGACAACAACTTCTTAAAAAATGGAGAACTGCTGTGATGTCAACGAAGCAACAGAATTCAAAGCCGGTAGGCGACAGTGCCATGGAGCATAATGCGTCTCAGTGGAGCTTATCATTAAACAGGCCCAGATACCTTCCTGTCTGCTTCTGAGTGGGTGGCAAGAAGTACGCGTGGTAGCACTCTAAACGAAAAAGAGCGTCCCATAGGTACGATGTCACCCCTTCACATCTAATTGTCACCTGCTGGACCATTTAATTCATTAAATTATCGAAGGGTTCGCAGTCTCCCGCCCGGATCGCACATACCAATCTTGGTGGAAAGTCTCCCCTGTCGCCGATATCTTACATGCTTTGAAGACGACGCCGACTCTGCTTATCCATTCAATCTTAGACTGCATATCTCTCTCACAGATGCTCCTATTTAACCTCTCCACAGTAAGTCCTACACGACGTTCCCCCATCACGCCACCCAAACCATTCCCATATGGAGGACACAGCACAACTTTGCCGGTCGTTTACGTGGTCTACTGACTTATAGAAATTCAATGCCATTCACTGGTCCCTTGGAAGCGCTATCACTCGACACCCCTCCCGTCCCTCACCGCACCCAGGCCGATGACAAAACGCCACCAGATGAAGATAAAGACATTCGGTCGTGCGCTGCTCATTCACACACCAAACGAGGACCGCTCCGAATCATATTGCCATCCCCGACATCGTGTCGCGCTGACAGATGATGATTTCCGAAACGACTGCCGACTGTCCACCGTGACGCTGACGGTAATGAATCGTGAATGATGAATGAGACTTCAGTGAGTGGTGTGAAAGCTCGGACGCGGGCCGCTGATTAGCCGAAATAATTTCCCATTCGAAATGAAATGATATTTTTATGAGCGGCCGTCAGCAGTGGTGTTCGAGTTGTGATGACGTCGGAAGTTGGTTGATGTTTGGGTTTGGTTGTTGGGTGGTGGGATTGCGGTGGGAGAAAGATCGATGTTCTGAGGAAAGTATAAGGGGGGAGCACAAGTCACTGGCATGGGGAACGATTTGTTGAAACGGGCTCTCGAGTCTGACGTGTCGCACACATGTGGATACTCACAACTTGGTGTGATTTGGTAAGAGTACTTTTAGACGAGCTAAATCGGACAGCTAGCTTTTCCATCTTTTAGGCAAGGGAGGTGAAGCCTTTCCTAAGTCACAAGACGGAAAAGCTTGCTGTCGAAATTAGCTCGTGTAGAAGTACTCTAACTGAATGCTACAAGGCTAGCGTAATCCGTAAAGTAGCGCCCATCAAGAAGAGGATAAGTACGTTGATACATACGATCAATGGATCTTTGGGCAAACATGGAGTGACTCTCCCAAGTCAACTGACAAACTTTTCAAACTTCTCTCGCTCACTCTCAAGGTATCACTCGAGTTTATTAAGTGAGGCTGCTGTGAAAGATGTAGCCATGCCCATGTTCACATCATTTATTGAACCTAAGACCACGGCGGAAGCACCGTCATGAACGGAGGGCACTACGGGTCCAGCGCATAAGGTAACTAAGCCATGTAGAGCCCATGGATGCCTTCCAATGCCGACAACAACTCCACGTGTGAAAGTAGAACAAGTAGCGATAGCCTGCAGGAAATGGCGCCCGACGGAGAGGTTTACTGGTTGAAGCTCACCGCGGACTGTGGCTGCATCTAAAACGAATGAGAAACGTGGCGAATGACGTGAACTATTTCCCCTTTTCCCCATGGCAGGGAGCGAAAAGGTAGACTTCAACGACGAATTGGATGGATTGGAAATGTCACACAACGGCTCAGGCGGTAAACTGACGCGCGACACTTTGGGAGCTAGCAATTTATTATGTGCGATTTTTCTCTGCGCAATCTAAGTTGCTCATACGAAATGGCAGCGTTTTGCTCCACCGACCCGTACAGGAGACGAAAAAACTAGCAGTTCTCTTTATCACTCCACTAGGCCCACTGAACTATTCCTGAGTGTCGTCTTCCATATACTAAGACAGATTTGTTGGAGAAGATAAAAAACACTTGCTAGTGGCGTTGCCGTACCAATTTGACCATCCTATACGCTGATCGAGTCCTTACGATCCAAATCCTGTTGCTCATCTTCCGATCGGTCGCATTCCTTCTTCTTCTTCTTCTTTGATTGGCCGCTACAGTCCGGGGTGGACCTGGGCCTCAACGAACATGCCTCTCCAGCCAGGACGATCTTTCGCCAGCTGCCTATAGTTACGCACACCAAGTTGGTTGAGGTCCTTCTCCACTTGTGTGCGCCATCTAGTGCGAGGACGTCCTCTGTTGCGCTGTCCCAATGGCTCGGTGTCGAAGACTCTTTGGGCCGGAGCTGTGGTCTACATGACCTAGCCATCTTAAGCGTTGGATCCGGAGACGCTTAACTAGGTGCATGCCGCTGTACAGCCCGAACAGTTCGTGGTTGAACCTTCTCCTCCAAACGCCATTAACGCAAGCAGTCCTTCCTGCGGTAGTTCACACTACGGTTTTAACTTCTCAGCACTCATCACCGCGTTGCATGTTCTTCGAGTGTGTTGCATGCCTGGGATATCTTTGACGACGTAGCGGTCGTTTGGCAGCACTCTGGTGACCATATATGGCCTTCGGTATACAGGTTCCAGCTTTCTCGAGTCCCCAATTGCTGCTGCTTCTTTTTCTACCAGCACCAGGTTACCTTTGTCGTAAAACAGTGGCTTGCGATGTCGTCTTTTGGTCCCGTTGAGCCTGTTGAGTCTGGTTTAACGCAGATTCCAGCCCCGTTCGCATCTGTGTATGACTCTGGTCGCCGGTCTTCCCCAGTGCTACCAGGAATGTTACCTTAAATGACTCTAGGATTGTACATAAGTAATAGTCCTTGTTGTGGAATTTCTGGCGTTATTTAGTCCCCACTGAATCGTCCGTAACTCGCTTGCTCAGTCCTGTTCTGCTGAATGTGCGCACTTCAGAGTAGTGATGGGCATACTCGAGGGAAAAGAATTCAAGTACTACCCCACTACCCGGTGCATTATTAAAAACATCAACAACAACAGTGGGTCCAGAAGTGTTGCTTGTCGCAAAACACTTTCGTTCTCCTCATGTTCCTGATCAGTAGCTCTCGACAAGAATTTTTTGTTACTCGTTCTCGCGCTGATGATACATTCATCGAGTTCTCTTGTGTTAGTAGTTAGAAGCCATGCGAGTGGTTAGTCGCTCAAGTGTCAGTCACTCAAGTGGTTAGTAGTCATTCGAGTAATTGATTGAGAATCGAGATGATCTTAAGATGTTGTAATAATCGATTATCACTCGAGATATCATTCGAATGCGTTCATCCCTACTTCAGAGCCCCCAATATGGTTCGATTACAGCGCTCAACTTGTCCGTTCGCCCGAGGAGTACGAAGAGCGGTGTTTATATGCTGCATCCCATGTTCTTGGCAATATTCCTCAAATGCCTTCGCCGTAAATGCAGTACTGCGATCCGTCACTATTCATCTAGGCGCGCCCAAGAATCCTGCGACCTCGTTTAATGCACTAAGCACCCCTTTCGTGTTCGATGTCTTTACTGGCCTTATGACGACATACTTTGTAAAACTGTCGATGAATACAAGCACATACCTGGTTTCTCCCTTTCCTCGAATGAAGGGCTCGAGGTAGTCCATGTGGAGCGTGTCGAACGGCAAAGGTACACGGTCCTTTTTGAATATGCGCACTGCACGCATGATTTAATGTATTTTTCGTCTTTTCGGAAACCAGAAGGTCTCTTTTACCCGAATGAGCGTTTTCTCCTCCACCGTGGGTCCCACGTCTTAGAGACATTTTTTAACATGCGCCAACAGACTGCTTTCGCCACCACCCACCTTTCAGTGCCTAAGCTTGAAATCGCTATGGAGTAGCTTCCGAATACTTGTCTCCGGTGGCTTTTTACAATCGCCTACAGTTTCTTGTCTTGCCACTGCGTTCAGCCCAACTAACTTCCATCAGGGATGTGCTTCTTCCATGTCTTCCTCTTATTCGACTGGTTGTCGGCTGAGTTCATCCATGAACAGCGCGATTCTCCCTAGCTGATGAATGGTTTCAAAGGAGAACTCCTGAAGTTTGAGTCACCATCTTCCGATGCGAGGAATCCACCTCCGTTTATTCCTTGCGCCCACAATTGCTTCGCAGTCCGCTACCACCTTGAATTGGTTACATAAACTGTAGACGCAGAATCATTCGAGGCTGTTGGCAACTGACAGAACCTCCAGCCCGTTGGCATGGTGCTTCCGCTCTGTCTCTGCCAGTTTACAACTAAAGAAGAGCACAGGTCGCAAAGTGCATTCTTCTTTCTACCTTCAGAACAGGATTCTATCCACTCTCGCCATCCAACCTCTTGTTCACAAGCGGGATCGAAGATAGCCATCAGTGTTGTTAGTCCCCTCGGTCCGGATGTTTCAAGTTAGATCCACCAGATTGAGCAGCAAACTCCGCATGACAGCAGACATGTCCGGCGATATCGCCAAACTCAATCAATCTGGTTCACAATCAAAACCCAGCCTGTCGTCACTAAGTGAACTCAAACGGAGAGCGGCGGATGTTGCCAAGCCGTCTGCTCAAAGACTCCGCTTTTCGGTCAAACATGAGATGCGCCGACTTCTGGGTCATTTCCTGCAACGTCGCCCGCGAGGCAGCTTACGTCCACCTCCAGGGAGCCTAATCTGAGCCCAGTCCGTGACGTCCCCGATCGCGTACCAACACACGCACAAACATCGCTCGGTCCGAGTCGCACTTGCTGTGCTGTCCGCGCACTGTGTCCGACGACCATTGAACCCGTAATCTCCGCCTTGACAGGCACTCCCGATAAGGCATCATCAAATCTCTAACTCGAACCGCCGTCCAATAGACGCTAGTCGACCGAAGCCAGTTGCCGCGAAACGTTTCACAGTGCGCGACATTCGAGTGCAAATCGGAATCAACTTAACATACGTTTGAATTGCGCAATATAGGCCGACTACGACGACGACGACGGTGCGTGTGTGAGTACTTGTTCGATAGGTAAGGACTCCCCAACTCGCAGTGATTTGCTTCTGCTTCCCTTCTGCAATTATATCCACACCCCGTGCATCAAGAGGGGGCATCCACTCCGAATCAATGATGCCGTTAATTACATCCCCCGTCCGTTCGTGAGTGGTTCATAAATAAATTTCCATCGAAAACCGCGCCGCCGCCTCGCCTAGCAACCCGCAGGATTGACTAACTGCGGCAAGTAGCGGGAGCCAGGCGCGGGTTGGATTTAAGTGGATTTGCGTTGATCCCGCTCGTAGACCTAGAAAATCGCATTTTTTCCCCCGTCGCGCTCGTTATCAGGGGCGGATGGTGCCCCCGGTGGGAGACTTGTTTACCCGATGCGGTATCTCATGCGGAATACTCATGCGAGTACGTTCGAGAGTTTTCAGTAAACACTCGGGCGCTGTGTTGACACACATAGCATTTCGAGGACGTACATTTGATTTCCCTCCGAAAACAGATAAATCACTGGGCCGGGCTGCTGGCGGACGTGTGTGTGTGTGTGTTTTTGTTTTTTGCTTTCACTTAATCCAGCACTCGATGGCGGTGTTTGCGGGATATTTGTGTGCCCTTGACTTTTCAAGTGAACCTTGGAGGAGCTTTCGGGAACGATTTTTCCTTGGAAATTCGCTTAGCTGGCGAATGTTGATTGCTTTTTGTTTGTCACCGCTAGACGGGGAGTACCACTATGGTGACGCCGACCGATAGGGTGTTTCCGCTGATAGTTGAAACCCTGACGGAGTCTCAGGAGGACTATTTTGTGATTTATTTTCTGTTTCTACTTCGATGATTTGTTTGGGCCTGTCCTGTTTTATTATCCCTATTCAATGTTGGTTTGCCATGCTTAATATTCTCTCTACAAATATTCGAGATTTTGAATTTCGACTTATCGAAGTTTTATTGAATTTGAAGACCATAAATAAAACCGAATGATCGAGCTTGCCCAGCCTTAGAAAAGTATGGTCGGTTCGGTGAATACGGACAGTTTTTAACAATTTTTAGTAGAAGCCTACTTACCTACTTACTTACTTACTTACTTACCAGGCCAGATACCCATGGAGGGTCCGAGCATGAACAATTGCTGCCTTCCATCGATGATGGTCCTTGGCATGCTGGCTTATGTCAGCTGTTTTTCCTTCGCAAAGCCTTGGTCTTTATACCGGAGCTACGGTCTTCCTCTCCTACTCAAAGCAGGCTGCACGGAATGGAAGACCCTCTTATTCAGACCCATAATAACCATATGCACGATATGACCAAGCCAGTCGACGCATTTTATCCTTCCTGCTTTACATAGACATTCTGGTAGAGCTCGTAAAGTTCGGTTGTTTTACGGCGGTTGTTCTACTCCATTCATCGTCCTAGCCGATAGGACCTAGCCGACAGGACCATAAATTCAGGCTCTGCAGTTTACTTATCGTCCAGCTTTAAGCTCCATAAAAGAGCATGATTTTGGTACTTCGAGGCAGGAGTTTTGACTCCAGTTTTTACTACAGGCAGAAGGAACAAGTAGCAGCCTGCTCTATTTTTAATTTTCACCCGTTAAATTCCTTTTAATTCATACATATTTTTTTGTATGATTTCTAACATTAAGAGTAAGTCTCTTTAACCACAGCTTCGGCCCGAAGAATCTTCGAATCCGAACCTGTCGGGAAACGCAACAGAGGATGCCCGCGTTTAAGGTGGCGCACCCAAGTGGAGAAGGACCTCAAACAATTGGAGACAGCTAGCCAGAGATCGCGCTAGTTGGAGAGGCTTGTTAGTTGAGGCCCAGGTCCACACCGGACTTTAGCGCCACACAAAGAAGAAGGAGAAGAAGAGTCAGTCTGGAATGGGGAACCATAGCATGAACTATATTTCCAATCTATCTACACAAGAATATAACGCATATTATTGCAAGCCTTTTATCCTGATCGACAAAAACAATTTTTTCCGATAATATGTAAAATGTATTTTACTTAAAATCGATGAATGTTCAATAATATGGGCCTTGAAATAACCCGCAGCTGCGACCATCCTCGCGAATAGTTAGATTGATAGCTACCCTGGAATCCTTTATTTACTCAAGAAAGGACACTGCACAGAGTCGGTTTTCTCTTACTTCTCACTATCCCTGCGATGATCGTTGATAAGCATAACGTTCACAATTCAAAAACCTAACGAAATGTACATCAGCAACAAATAAGCATTGTTTGCAAATATTTTTGACGCAGATTATCTCCTTTACTTTTAAGGTTGTTCAAGCAATCAAATCCACCATTTATTGATCAGTCTAATTTACCACGCTTTATACTGTTCCGTAGACACACATACTTTCATATGAGTTAACTTACTTAAGCGATGTGAATATTGCTTCATTTTTGATAATTAATAATTATCTTGTAGCCGTCCTAACATACACATCATTTTTGTTGAGAATACACACGACTTAATGGTGCTTACTTAGTTCTGCGAATGACTGGGCATGCATTGTACGCACCGAAGAAGATTCGGAAAAACACAGTGGACTCTTCCTCAATCAAATCGCCACGGGTTATCAAGACTAGTTCGAGTTAGACGATGGTTTTTTGTAAAGAAAATTGAGGAGAATGGCAGACAAATTGTTCGGGCTATACAGAAATTCGACTTAGGGAGAGACTGAAAGAGTTAGACGTGTGATCCTAACTGAAGCTTTAAAAAAAAAAACATCTTCCGTCTGAACAACCGCAACTGCTCACTCTATCCACCAGCGTACCTACGCTAGACTCCAATCTTAGTTGAAAGATAAACGTAGAGCAGCGTGTTTAAAAGGCATGCAAAGGTGGGGCATCCAACTCAAGATAGACTCGATAATTTGGCCGATTTAGACATACGGATCACTTGTATGGTAGCCTCCCCTTGAAAAAACTACAATATCAGAAACAAAAAAACAAAACTCAACGATGTTCAAAGAACAGTGCAGCGTCACCACAGGCGCTCTGCGGTCGACACCGCCGACATCAACTTCTTCCCCCACACACTAAAATTCCTTCAGCAATCAGTGCCATCGAGCTCAGAGAGTTTGGGTGCTGGAAATCTAAACCCTAAGGACATCATTTCCTGGGACCTCGTACAACACACCACGGACTATACCACTGTGCTTGAATTATTAAACGGCCTTGAGACCCTAGACCGGAATGGCAGGGGGGGCAGGTGTGGAAGGGCTTTAACTGAGTAATCTACACGGACGGCTCCGAAATGGATTCCGGAGTCGGTTCTCAGATGCCAACAACAACTCCAAAGCCTCCCAGACTCCCAGCTAATTCCAGTGCTTGTCAAGCCTGTCGTCAGGACAAAGTACACCCACATACCCTATGTGTAGCCAAGCTGCTATCAAAGCTATTGCCTCCTATACCACAGACTCTAAGCTAGTGGAATGCCAGACTGAGCCAGCATCATTAGAAGGCCAGCCCGTTATAACCCTCATCTGGGTCACAGTGACATCCCAGGAATTGGCTGGACAAGGTTCCTTCCTTCAAAGCCTCCTTGCAGAGGAAGTGCTTGTAACTCTATCTGGGACTCAAGGCAAATAGCAAATATAATTCTAAGCACTTCCATCAGAGTGCTGACACACAGAAAGGTCAGACTTACGGCCTCTAGAACATCCAGGAAAATTTGGCCCGAATATAATCGATCCAAAACAAACGATCTGCTGCGGCGGCACCGACATGATAGAGAGTACAAGATTGGTGCCAAACTGTACAGGACACTGGCCGATAGAAAACCATGGCGAAAAAATAGGCATCCCACATACCACCCACTGTCGCAGCTGCAGCCTTTCTAACTGCCCAGCACTCTCCAGACCGACAACGGTTGGTAGACCCTTCAACTCACTTGATGGGATTTACAACAAGTATATTAGGGAACTGTCAGTGATTTGCAGACAGTGTCATAAGCCCGCCGCGCTGTATTTTCCAGAAGCAGATTTAAGAAACCACAGTACAGCGCCTCTCCTGTCGAAGTCCTGGTTCACTGCGTTTAGCTAGCCTCAACGACGAGGACTCACGCTGTGCTCGCCAATGCCGTACCACGAGCTCGGATCAGGACGGATCAGGACGACGAAATTTGTGAAGATTTTCTCTAACATTCTTAAGTTTTGCGCTCACTCATCGCTTCAACGCGGCGGCCAACACTTTACAAGTTCTGGTCGACTGTCCAGCTTCCATGAACATAAACTGTCAATCGTTCTTTCCTCGGCTCTCTTGTCTTCCGTTTCTCTGGCCTGTCCCAAGCCGACGAAACGACCGAGGGTTCCCACATCCGAAATTGTCTAGCGTTCTGTGTCGTAGACCAGGACTTGGGTGATGATCTTGCTGTGACCAGGTTCTCGGACCAGGTGACCAGGATCGATTGCAAAGCCCACCTCGCCCACAGACCAATGTTCACTTCACCACCAAATCTAACCTCCCTTCCTCTTAACAGATCACACCCACAATGCGGACCATACGCTTGGCGGTGCTCTTCCTCTGCATCGCATCGATTGCGGCTGACGAAGCAGTCACGTTCAACGAATCGACACTAACCACCGAGGTGCCGCCGCCCACAGTCGACTACGAAGCAGTGGCTCTGGAGCTCCTTGAGAATGCCAGCATCCGGATGCAGGCCCACTGGATGCGCCTGCGGGACCTCTTCCTGACGGCGAACCGAAAATTCAATCAAGTCAACCACGCGCCGGCCATAAACGACATCCAACTGTCGTACCGGCGCTTCTCGAACCAGCTGGCGTACAACCTGAGCGTGATTCCACTGCGCGGGCTGAAGAACGACATCCTGCGGCGGCAGGTGAAGATCCTGGGCAAGCTGCAGCTGTCCGGCCTGGAGGACGACGACTACGAGAAGGCGATGAACATTCTGCGGACCCTGAGGGGCTTCGGGACGAACCGACTCGTCTGCCACTACTACACGGACGACTGCAGCACGATGGTGGCGCAGATCCCGCACATCCACGACGACACCGCGAAGTCGCGCAACCTCGACGAGATGGAGTACTACTGGACCTCGTGGCGCAAGGAGATCGGCGAGCTGGCCCGGGTGTCGTTCATCGAGTACACGTACCTCTTCCGCAAGGCAGCCGCGTTCAATGGTAAGCTCGATCGAATGCAGAGCCAGTCGCCCAGTGACGCAGTTCTTCCGCAGGTCATGTGACGCCCTCGAAGACGTGGTACCTGTACTACGAGGAGGACAACTTCCTCCGGGAACTGGAGGCCGCCTACTGGGACATCATGCCGCTGTACAAGGAGATGCACGCCTTCATGCGGAACGTGCTGCGCAACAAGTACGGCTGGGGCTTGATAGCTGACGACGGGCCCATCCCGCAGCACATGATGGAGCAGGTGCTGTCCAACGCGTGGCGCGCCAGGAGCGTCTTCTCCCCTCCCTACAAGAACAAGAAGCTGCCCGACATCAAGCAGAAGATGGACGAGGGCGTCTTCACCCCGCTCAAGATCAACGAGCTGTCCGCCAAGTTCTTCGAGTCGCTCGGCCTCAACCACCTCTCGTCGTAAGTAGAATCGCTCAGGAATCATTTTCCCATTTCACGCCATCGCTCCTCGGCAGCAACTTCTGGAACAAGTACTCGCGCAAGATGTCCGACGAGGAGGCCGGCGCCGACTGCAAGGCGGTCGTCTTCTACTTCCCGCCGGACGTGGCGCTGCGCTACTGCCCCAAGGTGGACTTCAAGAAGTTCCTGCAGATGCACGGCCACATGAGCGAGCTGCAGTACAACCTGTACAAGTCCACGCTGCCGTACGGCCTCGACCGGGAGGCGTGCCCCGGCTTCGGCAACGCCATCGGCGAGGCGGCCATCATTTCCGCCGGCAGCCCCAGGCATCTGGAGAAGACGGGCCTCATCGAGAACTACACGCTGGACAACGAGCTGACCATGAACCGGCTGTTCCGTCTGGTAAGTGCCTTCCGGGCGATCTTGCACCGCTCGCCCACTGACCCACAATCCACAGGGCGTGCACACAATCATATCGATTCCCATGTACTTCGTGAACGAGAAGTTCATCGTGGACTCCATCGACTCGCGCTTCCATCCGAACGAGCTGAACTGCGGCTACTGGAAGATCCAGCAGAAGTACGCGGGCGTTGCGCCGCCCAACAAGCGCAGCGAGAAGCAGTTCGACCCCAGCTACACGCTCTACAAGGGACTGGACCCGAACAAGCCGAATACGGTGTAGGTGCTAGTCACTGATTTCCAACCTCCACCCGACATCATGTGCTTCTCTCTCTCTCTCAGGAAGCTGATCTCGGAGATTCTCGGCTACCAGGTGTACCGGGCGCTGTGCCTCAACAGCCAGAAGTACATCCCCGGCGACCCCAACTACCCGCTGCACAACTGTGACTTCTACGAGCAGGAGACCGCTGGCAAGCTTATCAAGTGAGTACCTGCGCCGTGATCGGGTGTGGTTTTGATCTCTCGTTTTGGCCGTCCGCAGGGATCTGATGAAACTGGGCTCGACGAAGCACTGGCGCGACGCCATGGAGCTGCTGACCGGCGAGCGGAAGCTCAGCGGCAAGGCCATCATGGAGTATTACGAGCCGCTGTACGAGTGGCTGAAGGAGGAGAACAAGCGGAACCGCGTCCATGTCGGGTGGAATTTGAACACGAGAAGTAAGTTTGGCAAGGGGGAGGAGACCAGTGGATGACGTTCCCTTTCGTTTCAGTGTGCCAGAGTGATAACTGATGAGGCGGAGAGCTGGTGTCTGTGCTGGGAGGGAATGCTAGCTTTAAGGGAATTTTACGCGAAATAAAAGGGAAGGGAAGGAAAACCGGTGTTCTTTTCTTTTTGCTGGGCTGCGATGGTGCTACCATCATCACGACTCTTCAGACCTTGAATGGGTTCCCTCGGGAACGCCACTACTTGTCAGGTGGTAGTAGCGGTCAGACCGAGTTGAAGAACTCGATTGGTTGCGTTAGTGAATGAACAGGTACGTCCACACAGCATTCGACCGGACCAGAAATGCTTTGCGTTCTCATTGTGCCACGCGGTTGAGGCACTCCGTTTATGAGGATAGTCTCGTGGCATAAACATCGAAGCGCATGTTGTTCGTTCGGTGAAGACGATGTCCCAAATAAACAAACGACCCCAAGCTCTGTCGAGGAAACCTATCACTTTCATTCAACCGCTAATGCTCACTCTTAAGCGTGACTGACTGAAATTTATACTGCAGTCGTACCATTCGTTCACATTACACAACCCGCCGTACGACCGAAGGAAAAGGTGATAAAGCTCAACAACGAATCGACCGTCTGTGCGACGTATCAATCGTTCACGCTTGTACAACCTAGCAATTTATGATCGCAAGTATGTATATGGACGCATGCATCAGCCCATCTGCAAAATATGGTCGGAGGAAAGCATGCCCGATGAGTGGAATCTCAGCGTCGTTTGTCCGGTCCACAAGAAAAGAGACCCCTTTGACTGCGCCAACTATAAAGAGATCAGTCTCCTCAAGATTGATTTCCACCGCCGACGAAATCTCCACACTAGGGCAGATCTTCGAAAAAAACCCAAAATTTGCAGATCAGCACCCATTACATATTTGTCCACTTTAAGGCCGCATATTACAGCATGAATAGAGACAAGCTATACAACGCCATGTCTAGTTTTTACATTCCTACCAAACTCGTCAGGTTCTGCTGGATGACGATAAAGAACTCTCGCTGCTTCATCAAGCTCGGTAACGAACTCACCGAGACCTGCAAAGAGAAAAAAAGGTTTTGGACAAGGTGCCATGCTGCCATCTGATATCTTCGACATAATACTTGAGCAAATTTTGCGAAACTAACTCGCGAATAATTCT
Source organism: Eristalis arbustorum (assembly GCA_916610145.1). Classification (NCBI taxonomy): domain Eukaryota; kingdom Metazoa; phylum Arthropoda; class Insecta; order Diptera; family Syrphidae; genus Eristalis; species Eristalis arbustorum. The sequence goes on from OU744319.1 coordinate 25,631,237, forward strand.
TCTTCTTCTTTGATTGGCCGCTACAGTCCGGGGTGAACCTGCGCCTCAACCAACAAGCCTCTCCAGCCAGCACGATCTTTCGCCAGCTGCCTCCAGTTGCGCACACCAAGTTGGTTGAGGTCTTTTCCACTTGTGTGCTCCATCTCGTGCGAGGACGTCCTCTGTTGCGCTGTCCCAATGGCTCGGTGTCGAAGACTCTTCGGGCCGGAGCTGTGGTGTCCATCCGCTCTACATGACCTAGCCATCTTAAGCGTTGGATCCGGAGACGCTTAACTAGGTGCATGCCGCTGTACAGCCCGTATAGTTGGTTGAACCTTCTCCTCCAAACGCCATCAACGCAAACAGGACCACAGATCGTACGCAGAACTTTTCACTCAAAACAACCAAGAGCTTCTTCATCCGCTTTCAATAGCGTCCATGGCTCTGCGCCACAGAGCAGGACTGGGATGATCAGGGTTTTATGCAAAGTCAATTTGGTGCTTCGAGAGATGGCTCTGTTACTCAATTGCCTCTTGAGCCCAAAGAAACAGCGATTGGCAAGAGTAATTCTGCGCTTGATCTCGGTGCTGGTGTTATTGTCCCTATTTATTCCGGAGCCTAGGTAGACGAAGTCCTTGACTACCTCAAAGTTTCGGCTGCCCAATATGACGCTCTGTCCGAGACGTCGATGTTGTGCGTCCTTTCGTGATGACAGCACTTGGTTTATCGCTAGACCCATTTTAGCCGCTTCCGCTTCAATGCCAGCAAACGCCTCATTGACGGCTCGCTGTGTTCGTCCAATCACGTCAATGTCGTCCGCGTAAGCAAGCAGTTGTACGGACTTTTGGAAGATCGTCCCTCGGGTGTTTACGTTTGAGTTTCGCACGATCTTCTCAAGTATGATGTTGAAGAAGTCACATGACAGCGCGTCGCCTTGCCTAAAACCTTTTTTCGACATTGAAGGTCTCGGTGTGTTCGTTACCGACCATGATGGAGCAGCGTGATTTCTCCATCGTCATCCTGCACAACCTGACGAGTTTGGCAGGAAGGTCAAAACTCGACCTGGCGCTGTGTAGCTTGTCTCTATGCACGCTGTCATATGCGGCCTTTAAATCGACGAACAGATGGTGAGTGTCGATCTGCATCTCTTGAGTCTTTTCAAGGTTCTGCCGTAATGTGAAAATTTGATCGATAGTGGACTTTCCTGGCCTGAAACCGCACTGATAAGGACCTATCAGGTTGTTGACAAAGGGCTTCAGGCGTTCACACAGAACGGCGGAGAGTATCTTGTAGGCGATGTTAAGGAGGCTGATCCCTCGATAATTGGGGCAGTCAAAGGGATCTCCTTTCTTGTGGACCGGACAAACGACGCTGAGATTCCACTCGCGAATACAAGAGGCACAAAAATCCGTTCATTGACGTGATTCGACGATCACAGCGAACCGTCAAGTCGGCGTTTGTTGGCATTGTAGCGAAAGCGGCTTAGCTGTAAGGCAGGTTACATGCAATGTAGATGGTATCCTCAAGAAAAGACACAAACTTTGATGTAGTCAAGTACTTCGTCTACCTCGGCTCTGGGGTAAACAGGCACAATAACATCAATACTGACAATGTTACAACATCTTGCCAGGCAATACGAACAGCAATATATTAAGATTAAAGATGAAGGCAGAAAGTATTGTAAATAGCTGGCCTCTGACAGGATGGAGAGGAGCCACTTACCCCGAACCAGTTCCTCCTGGGTGTTTCCACCTCGACTCAAACGCCGGGTCCAATTGAGAACGAAGCATTGTGTCTTCAAAAAGCAGTGAAAGGTGTCACAGCAATTAAGAAACCAATTCTGGAAGATGTGAATACGAAGGTACCTGCATGTCCTGACAAAAGGTTCAAGGAAGTACCACCGGGCCAGCTTCGTACCGGGTGACGTCGACGTCCCGAGAAGCCGCTGGATTCGAGGATGTGTGACGAGTGTGTTCTCGAGAAATGGATGGACAAGTCAAAGTGGCTGAGGTGAAGACGTCTGGTGGAACATTTCGAAGAAGAGCGAGTGTTCGTTATACTATCGGCAACTAGGCCGAATGTACTGGTGACAAGTACTGATATCAAACGCAGAATTACGTTTGCCAATCGCTGCTTCCTTTGGGCTCAAGAGTCAATTCAATTACAGAGCCATCTCTCGGAATACTAAGCTGACTTGATCATCCGTGTCTTGCTCTATGGCGCAGACATGGACATGGAAAGAAGCCCTTGATCGTTTTAAGAAAAAAGTTCTCTGTGCGATCTCTCTAGGACGTCCTCGAACGAGATGGCGCACTCAAGTGGAGAATTACCTCATCCAACTTGATGTGCGCAGCTTTCGAAAGGTTGTGCTGGCTGGAGAGGCTTGTTGGTTGAGGACCAGCTCTACAGCGGACAGTAACGCCAAACAGCGAAGGAGGAGGACTTAAGCTCATAAGATTCTTATGTGAACTTGGTTGGTTTTAGGGCTAAAGTAGGTCTCAGGGTTGGTTAGGTTGTAGGGGCTGACTGCTAAAGGGCAGTCACACTTTGGCCAGAGTAGGCCCATTGTGATACCACGCAGATTGACTTCTGCTACCACTGGCACCAGTTGGTGCTTCTAATGAAGCGATTTAGTTGGCCAATGGTGGTAATATTTAGCTCGTTACGGCTGCTGATGTAGTAGACTTCGTAGGTGCAGGAACCTACGACTGGCAAGAGCATTGCAGGAGCAGAGAAGGTGATGAGTGTTCTCTTCATCCTCTTCATCCATGCAGTTTCTGCAGAAATCATAATATTTGGCAACCATCCTGCGAGCATGAGTGCCAATTACACAGTGCCCGGTTATGACTCCTATAAGGGTCCTTACTGAGGGCTTGCTGAGTCCAAGTAGACTGAGTGACCGTTTTAGGTTAAGTGATGGCCAGATTTCTTTCGTTTTAAAGCAGGTGGTGCCTTCTAGCCATTTGTCATAAGAAGATGGTAAGCTGTAGCGATCGGAATGGAAGGCGGTATCCTTGCTATCGATAGCCATGAGGTTGTACCACACCTGGCGAGTTCATCGGCTTTGCAGTTTCCTGGTTTGTCACAGTGTCCCGGCACCCACATGAGGTGAATGTTAAAATACTCAGGCATCTCGTTAAGAGACAGCCTGCAATTATGGGATGTTTTTGATTATACGATGACATTGTCCAGGGATTTTATAGCGGCCTAACTAAGCCTAACCTTATTGATATCACGTTGTTTTTGAGCTATGACAGTGCCTCTTAATCGCTACAGTGATCAGGGAGCTTCACGGAGATAGCAATGTTGAGGTCTTGAGAATAGACACAAGCACCCACCCCTTCGTTTGTCTTCGATCCATCTGTGAAAATACGCGGAGGATCTTCCAGCGTTTGCCTGTCAGATTGAGAATTTCTTCTCGAAGATGGCCTGAGGTAATAGGCGGTCAGTGTCGGGCCTCAGGGTAGTAAACAATCCAAAACAGGAGCGCCAATACGCTTTCTCAGTAAGCAACCTATCTACCTACCTACACTCTTCTTAGGTTGTCGCAAAAATTACTTTCATGGCCGCTGGACTGTCAGTATCTCCAACATTGACATCATTTTGGTCGCATCCTTGACCGTGAGGACCTCCGAACACTGCCATAATCAGAAATCCTGATGAAGCAGTGCATATCTAACTGTTCGGAGTAAATGCCCGCGCTCATATTCGATCCATCTGTATACACTTGGGTGATTGCATTCTTGATGGGTTCAATGGTATTCCACTTATCTCTTGTAGGGAAATGACATCGAAAGGTTCTATCGAAGTCGAAATAAGGGGAGTCATCGCTTCATCTAGAACACTTGCATGTCCAGTCCGGTTTAAGAGCCCTTGCAGGCTATGCAAAATGTTCACGAAGCAATCATTGGTGTATCAGCTCTAACAAACATTTTATACCCGCATGCCGAAAAATCTAACAAAAAGTCACCCGATCTGCTGTTAAATTTCTCGATGTGCAGAGGTCTGACAGCCAATCTATTGGCTTTTGGCTCCCATGTGTGGCCACACCGAGAGCAAATACAAACACAGCCACGTGCCATCGTCCACTCCGCTGTGCATCGATGGCGTCTGCCCGCTCAAGTGCCTGACAAATTAACGAAGCCTGCTGCCAGATAATTATCACTCCTGAACCGGTTTGCCCAAAATGTTGACTGGCAGCAAAATCCCTTCATCTGCTCACAACACCACGATGAAAGCCGCCTCAAAATGCGCCTCATCTCTCTAATCAGCCAGCCGTCAGCAGGCGTTGAATCCATAATCATTCAGTCATTTTCGGCCGCAAAGCGGCAATAAAATGTCACTCATTCCGTTTCATTAAAATTTTATCGCAAACAAAGCACACACATCCCAGCCAGGCAGACATATGTCAAGCTAACTCAGCACCTTTTTCCCCGAAAAAAAAAAACGAAACGAAACCAAACCAAAACCATTCCAATCAGCCATCGCCAGCCAACCACCCCCCGTGTACGCAAACAGCCAACTTCGGGGGTTGGGACGACAAATCATCCACCTGAGTGCTGAGTATGCCGCGAAATGTAAACAGTGGCCAACGACATGGTGAAGGTGTGTGACGAACATGTGCTCAATAAGTCACGGCAGGATTACCGACGACGACGGTGTGGAGGGTTCTGCATGCGCGCAGGACCAGAGGCAGTCCTCTGAGAAGTTCCGGAAAATTGGTGGGAATTTCCTTCGTGTCGTATGCAAATTGTGTCTGCTCACGGGGCAGGTTTTCGTGGGGAAAGTGAGAATAGCGGGAAATTGAGGTAAGCGGGAGGACGTGCTAAGGCGCCTGTGTCCTTTCCCCAGAGGGAGCAACTGTGACTTGAGAGGTCTTCTGTTCGAGGGGGAAATGTAGAAAAAACTGGGAGATTGTCAGGCTCTGTTACAAATTCAATTTTTCCTTTAAGAGGGGAATTTCAAGAGGGCCAACAGACGGGGATATTTTGCGTTCTGGGATATTTTACTTCAAAAAGGGACCATCTGCACTCCTCTCTTGAGGAGATGTTCCCTACGACCAAGGGATATTCCCTGCGACCAAGAGATTTTCCCTGCTTCGAAGAGATGTTCCCTACTTCCAAGAGTTATTCCCTGCGTCGAAGGGATTTTTTCTTCGTCAAATGGATGTTCCTTGCGTGTAAGGGAAATTCAATTCAAATAAGGCCAATACCCACGTAGGTGCGTATCCAGCGAGTTGTTGTGCTCTGTCCACACACACGAACTTGAACCGCCACCGTCTCGCCACGCAGCATCCAAAGGACCACACAGCACCCTTTGTTCGGGCTGGCCACTCGCTGATTGCTTTTTAACTGCACATTAATGGCATGTCCCCACCACCCTTGCGATTGGAATGCTCCACTTCTTGCTGCTCGCAGCACCAGAGACATGGACAACATTCCCAACTGCTGCGGGGTATGCTACTTCGATGAGTTTAATTGTTTGTATACACCGGCATCGCCAAAGACATCTTAAGGCGGTGTAAGCCTAATTGGCGAAACGTGTCCGGGCCGCGCATACATATTCATGAAGCGCTTTCATTTTTATGGCCGAGAAAAGTGGCTTATCGAATTATCGTTACTTATAGACCGGGTCGTTGAGCCGTTAAAGTGATATCGTATTGCTGCTTTTCCGCTCTGTCGTGCAGACGGGACGGTGAACTTGACGAGGGTTACGTAGGCATACGTAAGTACTTGTAACTGTTGGCGATTTCGAGGAAAATTGCGTATGCTCTGTCAGTCATTTCATGGTTAGGTGATTAGAGGGACTTCAACTCTGGTGGAAGCAATGCAGCTCGTTGTTGGATGTCGTTGGGAAGATCTACTTTAGCGCATTGAGGTAACATTGTTTTGGGTTATGTTTCCTCGTCGGGATGGTTGCTAGTGTCTAAAAGCTGCTGCTTCACCATGTCTCGGTATCTCAAACGCTTGGCTTCATTTCTGCCTATCTTCTTTGGTCGGCTGTACTAGAACCGTCCGCTTTCTTAGGAAGAGAAAGACATCTTGTCACAAACTGCCTCGACCGGAAAGACCCCCTCTAGAAGGCAAATACTTTAATTGTAGAAGCACTGTACGAAGTCATCTAGACATATTCCACGCTGTTCGCATCGCTAAAGTTAGTCTAGTTTCTTGGTCCTTGATTGTGATTAAGTATCCTGTAATACACTCCTTGGTGGCTCCTTCGATATACTTCTCTTGCAGCCTGTCATCAACCATAGCAATAAGCTTAGATTGTTTAGCTCTCCACTTATGAAGGCTTCCAGCTTCCGCATACCAGCTCTGTCTCCGGTTGATGACGTATAGGGCAATTTCCTTCGGCCGTCTTTCATTATGCATCTTCTAGTCTTGGATAATGTGGGCTACCTGGGTTTTGAGGGCTTGGATAAGGAGAATTTCAACGTTAAGCTAGATGGATGGATAGAGCGGATAAACCGCGTCTCACAAAGGTCCCATGGTGGGGATGAAAAACCTTCTGTCCCACTCGTTGGCAGTTGTGGGAGCTTCGCATTGCTGATGTTGTTCTGTCCCTTCCAGTTGTCTTGATAAACCTACAAATAGAGATCAGTGGTGTATTTGCTATGTCTTATAATTATATGTCCGTGACAGTAGTGGAAAGTGTCCTCAATCTCTTCTTCGTCCCCACAGCCTCTGGATATAATGTGATGGGTAATTCCCATGGTTTGGTCATGGTATCTCAGAAGCAGCAGCCTCTGATGCATTGAAGAAGTATGTCCGTTTTGTCACTACTAAAGGGCGATTTTTTAAAAGCTATAGGAAAGTTTTTTAAAAAAACACATAAAATTCAGAAAAATGCATGAAATCTTTATTTGAACCGATTGTACGGTCCATATAATTTCATGTTTGAAGATTATTTCATGCAAATGTTGACCTTGACTGCGCCTCGACTGGCATACGGCATACTCTTTCCAACATTTCGGCCGGTATCTCACGAGTAAATGCTTCAATGTTGTCATTGCTTCCAATGCGTCAATTGAAGCGGGCCTGTCTGTATAGACATGAGCTTTAACACAGCCCCACAAAAAATAGTCTAAAGGCGGTAAATCGCACGATCTAGGCGCCCAATTGACCGGTCCCGAACGTGAAATAAAATGTTCACCGAACTCGCCTCCCAATAAGTCCATTGTTGCGCGTACTGTGTGGCATGTGGCATCGACTTGTTGTAACCACATGTCATGCAAGTCAAGCTCTTGCATTTTGGGCAAAAAAAAGTTGGATATTATCTCACGGTTGCGCTAACCATTCACTGTTACGTTACGATTCGCATCATCTTTGAAGAATAATATGCTATTCAATATATCTTTCAACAGCGCTATGTCTCTGCGCCATAGAGCTGGACAGGGCAGGACACGACCGATTATTAACAAATTGTTTCAGGCGTTGATTCACGAGTGGCAGGGTTGTCGTCGTTCCGAGAGACTTCGATACCGAGAAATTGCGACAGCGTAACAGAGGAGGTCCTCGAACGAGATGGATCACACAAGTGGAAAAGGACCTCAACCAACTTGATGTTCGTCGCTGGAGGCAGTGATGACTGGTGAGGTGTGTTGATTAAGAGCCAGCTCCACCCCGGATTGTAGCGCCAATCAAAGAAGGAGAAGTTGCCATCTTAGAGTTCTGAGGGGCAAGGTGAGCAAAGGGGCGTCGTTAAAACAAAGCGCTATATAGAGGCAGATTTTAATAGTTTGCTCTGGGTATCGTAGCAACAGCGAGAGATCTCGTCCGACGCCAAGTAAGAGGTGATCACTAACATTGGACGGACGCATGTATGCAATTCGCTAAACGTATCTCATAAATCACCTCCTCTCCACCTGCAGCGCTCCGGCAAGGCGTACCATTATTTTCTATGATTTCCAATTCATTTTTGTGGATTTTCGAGTTCATCTTTCAGCTGCCACAGCGGCTCTATTAGGCCTAACCATGACCTATGTACACCGTTTATCATGTTTTCTCACGTGTATTAACTTATTCTGAGATGTTGGCAAGCATCCGCCGAGTGGCTTATATTCCTTTTCCTATTAGATGTGCAGACAGCGTCGTTTCAGTCCTGTCTCGACTCCGTACTTGTCTCGATATTCTCATTCTTGGCTACAACAAGGAAATGAGCCTAGTCGATGATGGCTCCTCGGAACGTTCGGATGTCGAGACTAGTTGTTCGACGTCGATCACAAGGTGAGCAATTTGGTTGAGAGTTGATTGATCGGGTGACGGCCAGGTCCACTTGTGGATGCTGAGGTGTGGAAACAGTCTTTGGTTGCGTTGCGTTGAATAGAATTCACTTATTCTTCCGACCATACGCGAGTGAATACACGATTTTTTGTGTGTCTCGAGAGACAATCTGGAGCCCAGGCAGTTTGTTACGCAGCGGCGACCACAATTTGAGGAGCATTATAGACTTTGCATATTTGGCCAAAGACCTTGGCTAGGACTAAGCTTCAGTTCAGGTACTATGGTTGGCAATGAACACTCGTTGGACCCCATCGTCAGGGTTGATGTTACTTCCAGTTTGCTGTTGCGGTTATCCCATACTGGCTTGGGGCTTTTCGTTTGGACGATCTGTGGTTATGGTGCAGCTGAGGCCGTGATCTCTGGTGATATATGGTATGAGTTGAAGCGTTGATATTGACTTGTCCCCGAACTCTTGTCGCGTTACGGAATTGGCCTTTTCTTCTATCCTCTCCTTGTACAGTGGACGACCTCGAAGCTGGCTGTATGGGCGTGCGTTTAGCAATTGGCAGAGAATACCGTGGATCATGCTCTGGCATTCTTCAGGTTGGTGGTTGGCTGCGCACTTGACACACACGTACTGCACTGGATGTGATGTGATCGGCCCCAGTTGTCTCACCGGTTGAGGAGTAGTGTATTTCCAGTGTCGGGCTTCGATGTCTCTACTTTCAACCACGTGCCAGTTGAACGTGGTATCATGTGTTGTTTTATTTCAAAACCTGAAAATAACTAGAATTCCAACCGACAAGTTAGTAAAACATCAAGATCGAAAATACATTTTATTAGAATACTAGCTGCACCCAATGCGAATAATCACTTTGAGAAATGAAAGACTTTGATTATTGGTTTCGTCTATCGGCAGCCAAGAAGTGATTTAGTCCAGCACGTTCGATTCCCATTCTCAAAGACAAGGTTAACAAAGGACGCCACTGGTAGAATCCTATGAACAAACAGATGGAGAGAGGACTGAGAAAAGAGCCACTCTGTGATTGGGGTACCACTTAATTCGCTCGGCGACCTATGGAGTGGCCAAGCCTGAGCAACTGCCGCCTTCCATCGCTGACGGTCCTAGGCGTTGTCTGGATAATAATCTTGATGTACGATTGTTAGATTTGGCCAGCTTAACGTGGTAGCAGGCCTCGTAGTGCTTTAGGCTCTCAGCACACTACCCTCGATTACTCTTTGCAAAAATTACTTTAGAGTGCAAGCTTGTTTGAGTCAAACTCGACTGTCATTAGATCTGCAAGTGATCCGATCGACCTGCCGCCAATAGCGGGAACACTCTTACTGGCACTTGTCAGGCCGGCGACCCATGGAGGGTCCGAGACTGAGCAATTGCTGCCTTTCATCGCTGACGTCCTTATTTAAGGTTTCTGCTACGGAAACTCCATGGTACCTACCTCGTTCACGATTTCAATAGCTATTGAATTATAGAACCGTCTTTCGTTTGGGCTATTCCGTTCCCACCGTCCTTTATGACCTCTCTGAAAAGGAGCACTAGAATCCGAGAGGGAGGATGCGTCCTTTATTAAGGTGGCACACCTTATGGGCGTGTAGGAGGTGGACGCAGCTAGAAAACGGATCGTCATAAGCAAAATGTAAAAAGAGTCTGACGTGACAGCACCTTTTAAAATTCCGGCAGATGACTCGAACACATGACGAAGCCGACGAACTTTGCAGCAAATCAGACTGACAGAAAATAATCTTCGACTGTAGCAACATGAATACTCAACCCAGCGATTGCAAACTCACTCACCACTCAAGCAGAATTATCAGCACTTGACTTGGCCGATAAACTCTCTGCTTGAGCGTGCTATTTCGAGGCAAATCATTGTCTGCAAGCACTCGGACGGAAGCGCTGCACAATCAGTTCACGTCGCGCATCGTATGAAATCGAATCGCGTTGCTCTGGTAGCGAATAAAATGGCAAACTGTGTCGCGTTCTTAGTCGCGCTCTGCTGTGCGCACACACCAATCTCGGGAACGGCCTTGTTCCCGCACCATGTCACCATTCGAACCAGCGACCAGGACGGGCCCGAAAAGTACTGCGCGGGATCGATCTTGAACCCTTCCTGGATCTTGACGTCAGCCAGTTGCGTCCACAACGGCGACAAATACGAGCTGATCTTCAACCGGACCCACCTCAACGACACACCCTCGACCTCGTTCTCGATCAGCGTGGACAACAGCTCATTGTACAGGAACGTTTTCAAGAATGCTGCGCTCTTCAGGCTGCCCTTGCAACTCGCGTTCTCGCGATACATTCAACCGGTTCCATTGCTGAAAGACGAGAACTTAAACTTGGCCGATCGACACGTCGTGATGGCGGGCACAGACAGTCATACATCGTTCGTCATGCAGTGGAACCTGACCGTCCCTTTTCTCTTGCTCGACGAAAGCCAACCTATGAAGATACTAATCCACAGAATGGTTCGAAATCGACGAGCAGCACAACCTGCGTGCCGGAATAGCGAAGGAAGTGGCCTGCTCATCGACTGGCCGGCAGAGCCAACTCTGATAGGATTATTTTCCACGGCCCTGTGGTGCTCTCGGGGACGCAACAAGCCGCTGTACAATGACATTAGGAACTTGAATTCCTGGATCACGTCCATCGTTAACAATGCGGAGAGGTAGTCAACTCGAAGGCTGAGGTTGATTTAAGTAACAAGTGTAATAAAACTGACACATTTGGTGTTGAATTATTGAATGCTAGTGATTTGATGTTCAAGTGAATCCATTGAAGGACTCTTAAAAAAAGATTTCAGGTTAAGACACAATCCACAATTCGATGGTGTTCAAGAGGACAACCGGACGACTATCAATGTCTTTATGCCGATTAAGACTACGTTCTTCGACTCGAAGTAAGAGGAACACCAAGTGGCATGAGAGGACGGCCGCGCTTTAAGGAGCTCAACTGCAACCAGGTTGAAACTGAAGACAACCAACCAAGTTATAGTAGAAAGCTGTAGGTAGTCTTCCACGTCAACGTGTCGCGTTCATCCTTCGGACTGTCGATGCCCCTGTCGGCAAACACTGATATTAAGGATGCTGAAGTTCTGGTTGATGACTGAATTCTTAGCAGACCGCTAAAACACTGCCTGCCTGCAGAGAGATTCCACCCCTCGACAAAATTTGTCACCAAGTCCTGGCAAAGCCCGTGAAGAAGGTTGCCCAAGAGTGCAGGGACTGTGAGAGATCTCTGAGACAAGTCTTGGTGTTGTACGCTCACCTTTCGCCTTATGTCCTTCCAAGATCATAGAAATTGCCACGCACCTGGCGACAATGGGTGGTCCTCCCTGCCGGCCAACTGCGCTGCCGGTCTTCCCGAAGGAACTTTCGGATTCGAGGACCCTCTTAGCTGGAGCGTTGCGTTCCATGCGCTCAATGTGGCCGAGCCAGTGTAGTCGAAGGATTTTTGCCCTCCAAATTAAGTCCACATCTTCTCCTCCATTCGCCATCCTCACAGACGGGAGCAAAAATCCGACGTAGAAGCTTTCTCTCGAAGGTACCAAGAATCAACTCCCTTATCGTACAGCTTTCAGCTCCATAAGGCAGGACTGGCAAAATAAGAGTCTTGTGAAGCATGAGTTTGGCCCTTCGAGTCAGAAGTCTGGAGTCCAGTTGTTGTGACAGACCAAAGTAACATCGGGTGGGAACGTTGGTTCGACGTCGGAAAATTGGCCAATGAAGTCCAAATGACGTTGACGGCGCGGCGGTGTTTCGGTCGATGAGGTTGACTTCCGAAAGGCATATGTTAGGGGCTTGTGGTCGGTCAAGATAACAAACGCCTGACCTTCCACCAAACGGCGAAAATGGATGATCGCCAGTTTAATAGCCAACAGCTCCCTATCATATCTTTGTTGGGCCAGCGTCAGAAGTATCCGAGTGGCTCAGCTTTTTTTCCAGGACAGCGCCAACTGCGGTATTTGCTGCGTCGCACATAAGAGTTAATTCAGCGTCCGGTGACGGATGAGTGAGTAAAGCTGCCTCCGCAAGAGCTATACGGCAACGTTGGAAGGCCGCTTGTGCCTCTGTGGACCATGTGAGGGGGGTCCTTGCGTAAGTAGCGCTTGAACCGTGGCCGCACGCGGCATGCAGGGGCGAAAGAAATTGAGCGCTCCCAGAAATCGGTGGAGATCTGAGACTGTAGTTGGTTGTGGAAACTCGGCAACTCAGTTGGTGGTCGTATACCCGTACTGTCAACATGGTACCCCAGGAACACCAGCTCGTTCTTACCAAATTCGCCGTTTTTCTGAAGCCGTCTAAAAACTTCTTCCAGGTGCTTGTGATGTTTCTCTGGGGACGAAGATGCGATAAGCACATCAATGTACCAGGTATACCGGTATGAAGTGAGCGTCAAGATGCAAATGTCTCGATAAGGAACGTTTTGTTGTGAACGAGGCCTTATTTTTTTTTGTTTGTTTGCTATACATCAAGTCACTGAACTAAGACCAAATATATGCTGTCAACGAGAAAGGACACCCAACACCGACGTCTCGGTCTGAACGTCACGGCAGACAGATATAACTTTGAGGTAGTCAAAAACGTTGTCTACCTAGGAGCCGCTATCAACTCAGACAACGACACCAGCGCTGAAATCAAACGAAGAATTACTCTTGCCAATCGGTGCTTCTTTGGGCTAAGAAGGCAATTGGTAAACAAAGCCCTCTCTCGAACAACCAAGGTAACGCTTTATAAGACCTTAATCGTCCCAGTCCTGCTGTATGGCGCGGAGGCATGGACTCTGTCAAAAGCGGATGAAGCAGCTCTTGGTTGCTTCGAGAGGAAAATTCTTCGGGTGATCGGGTGGAGGAGGAGATATAACGACGGACTATACGGGCTGTTCAACGACATCGACTTAGCCAGAAGAGTGAAGATCCAACGGTTGAGATGGCTAGGTCATGTAGAGCGGATGGAACCAACGCTCCGCCCCGAAAAGTCGTCGAATCCACCGTCGAGGGACGGCGCAGTAGAAGAAGACCGCGACTCAGGTGGCGCACGCAAGTGGAAAGGGACCTCAGCCAACTATGCGTGCGAAACTGGAGACAGCTAGCTAAAGATCGAGCTGGCTGGAGACGCTTGTTGGTTGAGGCCCAGGTCCACCCCGGACTGTAGCGCCACCTTAAGTAAGTTAGCAAGTCACTGAACAGACAAAATCATATTTTTTCATCGTGTTAAAAATTTTGAATTTTGTACCAGAAAGTGATGATTTGCGGAAAGCATTAATTTTGTGTTCTTATTTGAAGAAAAGTGCTGCAGAGTCGCATCGAATGCTTGTCGAGGCATATGGTGATCATCAGAAGCTCTATCAGAAGTAATATGCAAAAGATGGTTTCAACGGTTCAGAAATAATGATTTTGATGTGAGAGATGAAGAACGTAAAAGACCACCAAACAAGTTTGAAGACGCCGAATTGCAAACTATATTGGATGGAGATGACACTTTGGTCAAAAGCAAATGGCAGCAATGTTAAATGTTGCACAACAAACAATTTTTGGCCGTTTAAAAGCCATGGGAGACATCCAAAAGTGTGGAAAATGGGTGCCACATGAATTGAATGAAAGACGGATGGAAAACCGAAAAGACACGTAAGAAAATCGGTCTTGCATCGGATTGTTACTGGCGATGGAAAATGGATTTATTTGAAGAATCCTAAACGGAAAAAATATGCGTCGTGCGTCGACCCCAACCTCGACGTCGTAGGTTCGATTCCTGCTCTGTGCGACGAAAACAATTTTCACGACCCCACCTCTTTCGAGTCACGGACAATGCTCAAAGAGTACTTTCTCAAAACAAAGCCGTTCGGAGTCAGCATAAAACTGTAGGTCCCTTCCACTCGTGAGAGAACAATAGCACGTACAACACGACTGGTTGCTGAGGAGCTAGGCCCTGGCCTCCTACGGGCTGTAGCGTCACCCATATTATATTATATTATAGTTTATATAAACGGAAAAAATTATGGGTTAATCCGGGACAACCATCAACATCGACTGCAGAACCAGATCGATTCGGCAAGAAGACAATGCTGTGTCTTTGGTCGGACCAGAAAGGTGTGGTGTACCACGAGCATGCATTGATCGAGAAACGACCAGAATTGGCCAGAAGACACGGCAAGGTAGTTTTGCTCCACGACAATGCACCTGCGCACAAAGCTTCAGGATACAATCAAAACACTTGGCTGGTAGCAGCTACCCCACCCGCCGTATTCACCAGACTTGGCTCATTCCGATTACCATTTGGGACACGCATTGGCCGAGCAGACGCTAACACATACGCGATGCACCGTGCAGTTCGGTTCAAAAACCTCTGAACCGTTCGAAACCTGCACCGGATTTCGGCAAGGAGAGGCGCTGTCGTGTGATTTCTTCAATCTGGTACTGGAGAAGATAGTGCGGCGGTCAAAAGTCAACACGGAAGGCACTATCTTCTACAAGTCAGTCCAGCTGTTGGGATACGCGGATGACATCGACATTGTCGCGCGGTCCCAACGTGCCATCGTGGAAGCTTTCACGGCAATTGAGGAACAGGCGAAACGAGCTGGTCTTAAGGTCAACGAGGACAAAACAAAATATATGCTGTCGAGCAAACAACGATCCGCCGCACACCACCTAGGCCAAAACGTTACAATCGATAGCTACAATTTCGAGGTAGTAAAGGAGATTGTCTACCTCAGGGCAAATGTAAGCTCCACGAATGACATCGTAGTGGAGATCCGACGTAGAATTGCCCTTGGCAACCGATGCTACTTCGGTCTGTCAAAACAACTGGGCTCGAAACTCCTGACTCGAAGGACCAAAGTCATGCTCTACAAAACCCTTATCCTGCCAGTCCTACTTTATGGAGCCGAAAGCTGGACATTAAGTAAGGCTCCAGAGCTGATTCTTGGTGCCTTGGAAAGAAAAATTCTACGTCGGATATATGGTCCCGTCTGCGAGGAAGGCCAATGGAGGAGAAGACACAACCGCGAACTCTACGAGCTGTACAAGGATGTGGATGTAGTCCGGAAGGCAAAAATCCGTCGACTACACTGGATAATGTATGTATTGGCCGAGCAGCACTTCGATTCCTACGAAGAAGTCCATAATTTGGTGTCTGATTGGTTTGCTTTAAAAGACGAACAATTTTATTGGCGTGGTATTCACAAACTGCCAGAAAGGTGGTCAAAATGTGTACAAAACAATGGCCAATACTTTGAATCAAATGTTTTTACTTTCCCATTAATAATTAGTGTTTTATTTAAGAAAAAAAAACGCTCATTTCATCAAGTGACTACTATTTGCACTCACACTCGTACCTAGTACCGAAATAGAAGTCGAAAGCGGTCGACAGTTCCATCAGGTCCTGCTGCTATTTCCTGGCAATCCATGTTAAGGGCGTCGTGTTCGTCAAAAGAACGGAACATCAAGTAAAAGTGTTAGCCACGTTAAAAAGCAGCAATACGCTCCCTTTTTCCGCAAAAAATGCCCCCAAATCAGTGCTTAACTTGGCCCCTCAGAGCCTGCCGCTGACGCTGAAGAGGAATGTGAAAGGCGCGAAGTAAACAAGTGCCCTCATCCCACTTCCCTAGCCGACCACTCTTCTTCTTCTTCTTCGATTGGCGCTACAGTCCGGGGTGGACCTGGGCCTCAACCAACATGCCTCTCCAGCCAGCACGATCTTTCGCCAGCTGCCTCCAGTTGCGCACACCAAGTTGGTTGAGGTCCTTTTCCACTTGTGTGCGCCATCTAGTGCGATGACGTCCTCTGTTGCGCTGTCACAATGGCTCGGTGTCGAAGACCCTTCGGGCCGGAGCTGTGGTCTACCGGACCTAGCCATCTTAAGCCTTGGATCCGAAGACGCTTAACTAAGTGCATGCCGCTGTACAGCCCGTACAATTCGTGGTTGAATATTCTCCTCCAGACGCCATCAACGCAAACAGGACCACAGATCGTACGCAGAACTTTTCTCTCAAAACAACCAAGAGCTTCTTCATCCGCTTTCAATAGCGTCCATGTCTATGCGCCACAGAGCAGGACTGGGATGATCAGAGTCTTATGCAAAGTCAATTTGGTGTTTCGAGAGATAGCTCTGTTACTCAATTGCCTCTTGAGCCCAAAGAAGCAGCGATTGGCAAGAGTAATTCTGCGTTTGATCTCGGCGCTGGTGTTGTTGTTCCTATTTACTCCGGAGCCTAGGTAGACGAAGTCCTTGACTACCTCAAAGCTTCCGCTGCCCAATATGACGCTCTGTCCGAGACGTCGATGTTGTGCGTCCTTCCGTGATGACAGCATGTACTTTGTTTTCGCCCTGGTTTACCGCTAGACCCATTTTAGCCACTTCCGCTTTAATACCAGCAAACGCCTCATTGACGGCTCGCTGTGTTCGTCCAATCACGTCAATGTCGTAAGCGTATGCAAGCAGTTGAACGGACTTTTGGAAGATCGTGCCTCGGGTGTTTACGTTTGAGCTTCGCACGATCTTCTCAAGTATGATGTTGAAGAAGTCACATGACAGCGCGTCGCCTTGCCTAAAACCTTTTTTGACGTTGAAGGTCTCGGTGAGTTCGTTACCGACCTTGATGGAGCAGCGTGCATTCTCCATCGTCATCCTACACAAACGGACGAGTTTGGTAGGGATGCCAAAACTAGACATTGCTCTGTATAGCTCGTCTCTATAAATGCTGCCATACGCGGCCTTTAAATCGACGAACAGATGGTGAGTGTCGATCTGCATCTCTTGAGTCTTTTCCAGGATCTGCCGGAGTGTAAGTATTTGGTCTATTGTGGACTTTCCTGGCCTGAAACCGCACCGATAAGGACCTATCAGTTTGCTGACAAAGGGTTTCAGGCGTTCACACAGAACGGCAGAGAGTATCTTATAAGCGATGTTAAGGAGGCTGATCCCTCTATAGTTGGCGCAGTCAAAGGGGTCTCCTTTCTTGTGGACCGGACAAACGACGCTGAGATTCCACTCATCGGGCATGCTTTCCTCCGACCATATCTTACAGATGAGCTGGTGCATGCGCCCAACCAGGTCATCTCCAGCTGCCTTAAACAGTTCCGCGGACAATCCGTCCGCTCCAGCAGCTTTGTTCGACTTCAGTCTAGAAATCGCTTTCTTGACTTCGTCTAAGTCGGGGGGACGGAATTCGTGTTCATCATCGTCCAAATTGAGTGAAACATTCTGCCTGACAGCGGAATTTGTGTCGTCATCGCCGTTTAACAGTCTACAGAAATGATTTTTCCAAATTCTCAGCATCGACTGCGATTCTACTACTAGTTGTCCATTTTCGTCCCTGCAGGCTTCGGTCCGAGGTCTATATCTTCCTGATACTTGTTTTACCTTTTGGTAAAACTTTCGGACCTCCTTCCTGTCGTAACACCTCTCCATCTCCACGACCGCGCGCTTCTCATGCTCTTTCTTTTTTCTTCTGAGAAGCCGGTGCTCTTCCCTTCTCTTCTGTTCGTAGAGCTCACGAACAGCTCTCGTTGTTCGATGCAGCGTTGCCTTGTAGGCCTCCTGCTTGGCTGCATGTACCTGCCTGCACTCGTCGTCAAACCATGGGTTCCTTCTGGGTGGTGTCGTGAAACCCAGCACATCAGTGGCAGCTTCTTTGATGGCTTTTTGACAACGTTTCCATTCTTCTTCTATTGAATGTGCAGGCAGCTTCGAACTTTCAGAGAGTTTCAGGGAGACTCGACCACTCTATCCACATAAATTTTGCATAACCGATGATGATGGCTCATTATCTCCAAATCACAGTTAATCCTCATCTCTCGACTTTCTTCGAAAACTGACGCACGCCACACCCATCAGCTCCAGATCTCCAAATTCATTCCAATCGCGTCCCATCATAAAAACTCATTCCCAACTCATCATTGCCAGTAGCCTATGACCAAAAGAAAAACCTACATCCTCGTGGTAGCAGGTGAAGAGTACATGAAGACATACTCCAAGTCGCCGAAAACGGAGTTGACGAAGCGTTGTGGCGTTTGTGCGGCAAGCCAAATGGCATTCGAGTAAACTCGTATAACCCAAATGGAGTAATTATTGCTTTTTTGGGGATGTCCTGCGGTGCCATCGGGATCTGATGATATGCCCTGGCGATGTCCAATCTGCTGAATATGCTCTTGCCCTGCATTATGAGTTGGAAGTCCGTCAACCTAGGCAACGGGTATCGGTCCGGAAGGGTGAAGGAGTTGAGACGTCGGTAGTCACCACATGGGCCCCGTTTTTCTTGACCACTATGTGCAATGGGCTTCGAGACGGGCGACAAATTCCCGCATCCAACATGCGCTGGAACTCCATCTTTGCGAGAGCATAGAATTTCGGTGGAATCGGCCTCGCGCGGCAGGAGGGTGGCGGTCCTGTAGTTTCCAGGTAATGGCGTACGTCGTGCAAAGGAATGCGTTCCGATGAGCGTGGAAGCGTGATTTGCCTGTAACGTTTGAGGTGGTATTTATGATCGCGGTCGATGGAGTCTAAAGCGGTGTAATCGGCGGAACTGAGCGCTGTTGGTGGTTTGATCCACAAGCCGTCGCCCATGTATGTCCAAGAGCAGACGAAAGTGGTGAAGAAAGTCGGTTCCCAAAACAGAGTGCGCCACAGCTGCGCGCACTCACTTCCATCGAAAGACGCGGCGTAGTCCTAGGTCCAATTCCATCGTACCTGTTCCGAACGTGCTAAGTTTGGTGCGATTGAGCGCGTACAAAACGTACGGCTGTTGAGGTAGATTGTCGTTGGGCTTGACGCTATCAACTAGAAAGGGATGGCCAGTAACTTTGTCTACAATAAAGAGGCGACGAGACTTACCGGCAACCGTAGACGCCTCCACTAATCTTGCTGATTGGCGTTTCCCTGCGCGAATGTGCACGGAAGTGAGCACTTGCGAGCCTGAGGGCCGAAGCGTTGATGATACCAGCAGCATCCATTGTTTCTCGGCCGGTTTCTGCGGTCTCGACCCGTTGGACGTGAGTGACTGTCTGAAGTGCTTATTCGAGAGGGATGGCTATGTGCAGATCAGTCTTCTAGTGCAGCCAGTCTACGTTGGATTTCTGATAGGATTTCGTTGGTGCTAGCCGGTGTTTGATTTGATTTGGGAGTCGCACGATAGGTCGCTGCTAGCGTGGTCTAGCGGCAAACTAAGACAAGCTAAGTAGATGCTTTCACCATCGCCAAAACACGCCTAACACCGACGTCTCGGACGGAGCATGGGCAGCAGAAACGTTTAGAACTTCGCGTAGCCATTCCGAAAGATTAGAATATTAAGCATCCAACATGAGCTTACCAATAGGCTAAGCAATAAAAAAGAGTGGCATACAGGATCAAGAGCTGAGGAAGGAACAGAGGCGGGAACCCACGCGAAACGAACCAGCATTTTTGAAGCAGAAATCTTCGCTATCATCTCATCGCCCTGCTCTATGGTGCAGAGAATGTGACGCTATTGAAAGCAGATGAAGAGGCTTGTGGTCATTGTGAGAGAAAAGTTCTGCGTGCGATCTTTGGTCCTGTTGGGTCGATGGCGTCTGGAGGAGATGTTTCAACCACGAGCTGAACATTTAGTTAAGAGGCTCCGGATCTCATGCTTAAGACGGCCAGGCTTTATAGCCCGGATGGACACCACAGCTCTGGTTCGCAGAGTCTTTGATTCCGAGGCATTGCGTCAACGCAACAGACAACGTCCTCGATCGAAAGGGAGAAGGAGTGGAGAAAGACCTCGGCTGGAAGGCGCAGTTGATTGGTTGCCTGTCCCAGTGTCCCAGTGAAGGCAAGGTTAAATTGCTTTTATCACCATTTTCCGTTGGGCTTAAATTAACCGCACTGGGCATCAAAATGGAACAACAATGGTCTAAGTGTGCTGGCAATTTCGCTGGCAGCCCAGTAACCTAACCTAACCTACCTCGGTGTGCACAGCTGGAGGAAGATCGTGGAGCTGGAAAGGCTTTTCGGTTGAGGTCCATGCCCATCCCGAACTGTAGCGACAATTAAAGACAGAAGAAATGTCTGACGGACCAGCTGCCCTTATCAGCTGCCCTTACTGGCTGGCAGCTGGTCCGTCAGATACTTCTTCTGTCTTGATGACATTGGCCTATTACCTTGTCGGCGATCTGAGCAAGGTTGTTGAGATCACCTGAGACTGCAGATAGTACTGCACGCGAGTGGGACGGCAGTTTTGAGAGCCAGAGTACCTGCAGCACGGCGTCGGGTGTGCCTGAAGAGCCCGAGAGATCCCTAATCCGAAGAAGTAGCTGTGAGGGCTGTGAATTGCCCAGGTCGATGCCTTCGACTAGCCGCTGGAGTCGTAGCTCTTGGCTCCCCTCGTACACCTGGAGGAGTCTTCCTTTCACAAAATTTCTTCGTCGCCGGCGGCGATAAAAGGATGTCCGAAACTTGCTCCAAGTCACGTCGTTCCAGGTTGGCGATGACATATTGAAACTTGATTTCGTCGGAAGGCCTGGACCGGGCGAAGATAACCTCAAGCTGTGCAAACCACAGAGATGGGCGATCGCGCCAGAATTGTGGTATTCGCGCGGCAACCGAGAGCCCAGAAATGTGGGGCTGTGTGACGAGTGACTGCGAGCCCGAAGCGCCCGTCTCAGCCTGTGCTTGTGTCGCTTCGTCGTGTTTAGTAGTCATTTCGATCCGTCAAGCCGGAAAAATGCTGTTTGACAGCTCGAACAAAGATGTCTGACTTGTCTGTCGGGCTCTGTTCGTGTGGAGTGTGTGTTGTGGGGACGCCACAGATCTTTTGTCTGTTGTGGAGTTAAAGCTTGCCCCGAGTAAGCAAGAGTCTCAAAATTGAAACTGTCGCTATATTTTGATCCCGGTGGTGTTTGATGGAACGCTTCTTTGCCGTCAGCCAGCTCGTTTCGCCTCCTCTTCAAGTGCCGTAAACGAACGCGCGGCTTACCACTGCGGCGCGCATTGCTATTTGTCAAAAAAAATATAGTTTGGTGCCAAAATCCCTTCCAGACATTTTTGAGCAAAGTTGCCAAAGACATCAGTGCTCTGGTCAAGCAAACAAACACTGATTTTTATTGAAATTCATTTATTTAAATTAAACTCAGACTTATGCAGACTAAAACTAAAAATGCGCATTATAGACCACTGATCTAATCCACCGCACAAGGTCCGTGGCACGCACGTACTGCGCTGGGATGCGACTCAGGCACGACAAGGGCGTATGAAAGACCCCGACGAGCGTCGGATCCGCCGGCCAGTCGATGAGCAGACCGCCGCCCTCGTTATTCCAGCACGGCACGAACGTGCCATTGTCGTAGCCCTGGGTGCAGACCTCATTGCCCACGTCCGGGTACACCTCTGCGCAGTCGTTGGCCGAAATGATGCTGAAGATGCCGTACGCGAGGGAAGACGTACCATTGCCCTTGCCCGGCATCACGGCGACGCGATCGGTCAAGTCCAAGTCGCCGTCGTGCAGCAATGGAACCGGTTGAATGTATTTGGAGAACCTCAGTTGGACGGGCAGCTTCAAGAGAGCCGCGTACGCGAACGGGTTCTGGTACAATGTGCTGTTGTCCACGTTGATCGAGAACGAGTTCGAGTGCGTGTCGTTGAGGTCGGTCCGGTTGAAGATCAGCTCGTATTGGTCGCCGTTGTAGACGCATCTGGTTGACGTCAGAATCCAGAAGGGGTTCAGTATCGATCCAGCGCAGTAGTGCGAGTATCCGCTGTACTCGGTGGTGCGTATGGTGACGTGGTGCGGGAACTGCTCCATGCTCGAGATGGGTATGCCGTCGATGATGCCATCTCGGGCTTCAATGCCGGCGGCGGCCCAGCAGAGCGCGACTAGGAATGCGAAACACTTTGACATCTTCTTCTCTACGAACTGAGAGCAGAGTACGGCATGCGATCCACTTTTATACGTCGCCGTGAGTCACCGGCAGCGGAAGACTCGAACCGATTGTGCAGCGCTTGCCTTGGAGTGTGTGCAAAGTTTGATTTTCCCTCGAAAAAGCACTGAGGGGCGGTGTTACTCATTCTTTGTTGGCAGGTACTTTCTGGCGCCGCGTTCGAGGGATCCCCGGCGCACTGTTTTGGTGCGGAAAGCGCCTCTCTGACGTCGTGGGGCTTGTTTGTTTTTGATGAATGAGTGATTGCTCTTAGTGCCAAGGCGAGCACACTGCGCGATAAGACTGAAACGAGGTCACCTCGCGATTTCAAGTGCACGTACGTCGTTGTGTACATTTGGGAATTTCTTTTTGTCGTGAATTTGTGGATAACGTCTGGGTTTTTGTGGAACGTGTTTATACTCCGCTAGAGATCAATGTGATCAAAGACCGATATTGTTCGGTTTTGGAAGGCAGACGATGATCAGTTTTAGCTGTGAGACGTACCCATCGGTGTTTAAGCATCCATTCTATGTGGGGAACGGATGCTGCGACATGTCAGAAAATTCTCGTCTCAGCTAGGGTATTTTACTTATCTGCGTACATGTTTTTTTTCAGTTGCAATATAAAAAATGGGTTTATACCATTTTTTGGGGTCGAATACAGACGTATGGAATGTTTTAAGCTAGAAACGATCGAACGGCCTGATCGGAGCCTACGGACCAGATCAACTTTCAGGACTCTCATTGGCTTTATCGCTGGGCACTGGGTAATTGGAAATCAATATCAATCAGTTGTTGCTTTTCTGGATGATGAACATGCCTCTCCAGCAAGCACTATCTTTCGCCAGCTGCGTACATCAAGTTGGTTGAGGTCCTTTTCCACTTGCGTGCGCCATCTAGTGCGAGGAAGTTCTCTAGGTTTATTCTGCCCCACTGTGCGTCACTTAGGCGCTCACTTCCTGATCAATCCGGTCAAACCAAAAGTGAAATTTGAATCATCTATCACCAGCGCTTTATCACAAGCAATAACTGATTTGCCACTAGATCCGGATGGCACAGTACAACGGGCTTAGGCTGACCTAAGTGTGCATGCGGCTGTGTAATACAAGGTCAAATGAAGGCTCAGCATACGAAATTCTAGTTAAGGAACATGAGGATGCGAGTTATGAAATCGGCACATTGCATTGCCTAAATGAAGAGTTGTAGGATGTCGTTGAAAAGTTCTACTCACGTTGAGATATTGGTTGACGTCTGAAAGCTGTTTTCTGAACAATGTCACCATGTAAGGGGGACGATGCATGCTTCGTCGTTGAGCTTCTTCGTATCGTGGCACTTCTGCCGGTCCCTATCGAAGATGACACCGGTACATATTCGCAATATTTTTTTTACGGCAATTACGAGCTTCCTGCTGGTCATAGAAATGGTGTGTTATATTCTTCTTCTTCTTTGATTGACGCTACAGTCCGGGACGGACCTGGGCATCAACCAACATGCCTCTCCAGCCAGCACGATCTTTCGCCAGCTGCCTCCAGTTGCGCACACCAAGTTGGTTGAGGTCCTTTTCCACTTGTGTGCGCCATCTAGTGCGAGGACGTCCTCTGTTGCGCTGTCCCAATGGCTCGGTGTCGAAGACTCTTCGGGCCGGAGCTGTGGTCTACCTAACCTAGCCATCTTAAGCGTTAGATCCAAAGACGCTTAGGTTAGGTTAGGTTGTAGTGGCTGACTGCTGCAGAGCAGTCACACTTAGGCCAGAATAGGCCCATTGTGATACCACGCGGATTGACTTCTCCTAACGCTGGAACCAGTTGGTGCTGCTGATGAACCGATTTAGTTGGCCAATGCTGGCACTTTTTAGCTCGTTACGATCGCTGAAGTAGTAGGCTCCTAGATGCAGGAACCTACGACTGGCAAGAGCACTGCAGGAGCAGAGAAGGTGATGAGTGTTCTCTTCCTCCTCTTCATCCATGCAGCTTCTGCAAAAATCGTTATATGGTGCACCCATCCTGCGAGCATGAGTGCCAATTACACAGTGCCCGGTCATGACTCCTATAAGGGTCCTTACTGAGGGCTTGCTGAGTCCAAGTAGACTGAGTGACCGTTTTAGGTTAAGTGATGGCCAGATTTCTTTTGTTTTAAGGCAGGTGGTGCCTTCTAGCCATTTGTCATTGGTGGTTTTGATTGTATGAATCTTTAAAAGATGATGGCTGTAGCGATCGGCATGGAAGGTGGTACCCCTTCTATCGATAGGGATGAGGTTGTACCACACCTAGCGAGTTCGTCGGTTTTGCAGTTTCCTGGTATGTCACAATGTCCCGGCACCCACATGAGGTGAATGTTAAAATGCTCGGCCATCTCGTTAAGAGACAGCCTGCAATTAAGGGATGTTTTTGAGCAGAACATGACATTGTCCAGGGATTTTATGGCGGCCTGACTATCGGAACAAATGGTGATATCCCTTCTTGATATCACATTGTTTTTAAGCCAGGACAGCGCCTCTTTAATCGCTATGGTTTCTGCCTGAAAAACGCTACAGTGATCAGGGAGCTTCACGGAGATAGCAATGTTGAGGTCTTGTGAATAGACACCCGCACCCACCCCTTCTTTTGTCTTTGAACCATCCGTGAAGATGCGCAAAGGATCTTTCAGTGTTTGCATATCAGTCATCCAGTCCGATCTGGAGGGAATACTGATTGAGAATTTCTTTTCAAAGATGGCCTGGGGTAGTAGGCGGTCGGTGTCGCTAGGTAGGAAGTTAAATTCCTTGAGAATGGTTGAGTGGCCAGTGTTGAGTTCGGACCACAATCGAAGTGTTTTGAGTCTCATGGCTGTACTTGCTGCTACTTGTTTCCCGAATATTTCCAGAGGTGGGAGGTGGAGGAGAATATTCAGTGCATCTGACGGAGTACTTCTCAGTGCCCCGCTGATACACAGGCAGGCCAGTCTTTGTACTCGGTTGAGACGCTTAACTAGGTGCATGCCGCTGTACAGCCCGTACAATTCGTGGTTGAATATTCTCCTCCAGACGCCATCAACGCAAACAGGACCACAGATCGTACGCAGAACTTTTCTCTCAAAACAACCAAGAGCTTCTTCATCCGCTTTCAATAGCGTCCATGGCTCTGCGCCATAGAGCAGGACTGGGATGGTCAGGGTTTTATACAAGGTCAATTTGGTGTTTCGAGAGATGGCTCTGTTACTCAAGTGCCTCTTGAGCCCAAAGAAACAGCGATTGGCAAGAGTAATTCTGCGCTTGATCTCGGTACTGGTGTTGTTGTCCCTATTTACTCCGGAGCCTAGGTAGACGAAGTCCTTGACTACCTCAAAGCTTCCGCTGCCCAATATGACGCTCTGTCCGAGACGTCGATGTTGTGCGTCCTTTCGTGATGACAGCACTTGGTTTATCGCTAGACCCATTTTAGCCGCTTCCGCTTCAATGCCAGCAAACGCCTCATTGGCGGCTCGCTGTAATTGTCCAATCACGTCAATGTCGTCCCCGTAAGCAAGCAGTTGCACGGACTTTTGGAAGATCGTGCCTCGGGTGTTTACGTTTGAGTTTCGCACGATCTCCTCAAGTATGATGTTGAAGATGTCACATGACAGCGCGTCGCCTTGCCGAAAACCTTTTTTCGACATTGAAGGTCTCGGTGTGTTCGTTACCGACCTTGATGGAGCAGCGAGAGTTCTCCATCGTCATCCTGCACAACCTGACGAGTTTGGCAGGAATGTCAAAGCTAGGCATGGCGCTGTATAGCTCGTCTCTATGTACGCTGTCATATGCGGCCTTGAAATCGACGAACAGATGGTGAGTGTCGATCTGCATCTCTTGAGTCTTTTCCAGGATCTACCATAGTGTGAAGATTTGGTCTATTGTGGACTTTCCTGGCCTGAAACCGCACTGATAAGGACCTATCACGTTGTTGACAAAAGGTTTCAGGCGTTCACACAGAACGGCAGAGAGTATCTTGTACGCGATGTTAAGGAGGCTGATAGCTCGATAGTTGGAGATTCCACTCATCGGGCATGCTTTCCTCCGACATATCTTGCAGACATTCCGTCCGCTCCAGCAGCTTTGTTCGACTTGAGTCTAGATATCGCTGTCTTGACTTCGCCTAAGTCGGAGGGACGGAATTCGTGTTCATCATCGTCCGGAGTGTTATAGTGGGTGATAGGAAAGCAGCAGCTTTGTCCTTTGCATAGACATCAAAGGATGTGAAGCCTAGATTAGCCTTCCAAAGGTCCGATTGATTGATGAACATCCACTTTTTGGTGAAGTTAATGCCAAGATAAAAAAAAACCCGTGCAATCGCTAGCATACACAGACGTAGCTGACGTGATTGGTGGAACACAGCGAGCCGTCAGAGAAGCGCTTGCTGGTATTGAAACGGAAGCAGCAAAAATGGTAAATTAGGGCAAAACGTAGGA
The DNA here is from genome assembly GCA_916610145.1 of Eristalis arbustorum. Classification (NCBI taxonomy): domain Eukaryota; kingdom Metazoa; phylum Arthropoda; class Insecta; order Diptera; family Syrphidae; genus Eristalis; species Eristalis arbustorum. The sequence continues at coordinate 25,657,748 of OU744319.1, forward strand.
TATGCTGTCAACGTCGAAGACTCGGTCAGAACGTCGCCATAGACAGCTACAACTTCGAGGTGGTAATGAGAAGGCTGACTGAGCATCGTGCCAGCTGGAGAGGCTTGTTATCTGAGGCCGATGTTCACCCCGGACTGTAGCGCCATTAGAAGAAAAAGAATAATGGCAAGATACATGACAGCTTAGCCTTTTCTAGAGGAAAGATTTGCGTTCAATATTTGGTTCGATTTGCGTTGATTGAAGCGTTTCTGCGTAGTACAGAAACATACCTCAAGCCAGGCATGGATTCAACACCTAAGATGGCTAGACCGTGCACACTGCATGGGCAACGAGTGGAGAACGAACTTGGCGTGCGAAATTGGAGGCCGCTGTTTGATCGCGTTATCTGGAGAGGGTTGTTGGCTGAGACCTACGTTGTCACCCGGAATTGTAGCGCACCAAAGACGGGAATAAAAAATGAATACAATTAATCGTTCATGATGATGGTGAGAAGTATCATCGCCGTGTGCGGCATTCGCTCGCGGGACGAAAATTGTGTCCGCGCCGACTGCCATCATCGTAATGGTACCTTGAATATATCCCGTGATTTTTTGTTTCCTACCGGGTTGGTGTCATTGAATATTATGACGTCTGCCACCCTCTAACCCAAAACACCGTCACACCACAGCCAAGTTCAGCCCCATGCGCTTAGTTTGATTCTGTTACTACCCGCGTGGACGTACGGGACAACACCATCCACGTCGAAATACCCAAAACAAATACACACTCCCTGCAGAAGATTTCCCCATATTCCTCAGACTGTCAATGGCCACCCAAGAATATCGTCCACCCGACAGGACTAACCTCGTGCGCAGAATCCATTTCGAGCCCCTTCCGCCGGCTGCCTGAACCGTTTCAACTTTGAACTTTCCCGACAGATTGCGCTCCTGTCCTGGTCGCACCTTCTCCTCCCCCAGCGACCGTTGGGAAAATCGGGAAATTTTCACCTAGAACAAGGATTACGTCAATCCCACCAAATGTAGGTTTTAGTAGACGACAAACTTTTCACATGGGATGAAGTCCCTGTAGATTCGTACGGTTTAACGGTAATACATACAAACAGTATATACACACCATCCACACAACTACCAACCCCCGCATTCACTCAAACACACACACACACACAGCCACAAGCGCAGAGAGTGCCATCCAAGTCTTCGAATTCAAATAATTCATTTATTCGTCGAGGACTGTCTCGGGAATTGTTTTTCTTTGCGAACGCACAGCTCACGGAGCACAGTCAAGGAATTAAAGGGATCTCGGTTCCAATCGAACAGTGACGGTGATCTAAAGTGAACTTTTTCAATGCGTGCGCGAGTTTGTGTACATATGTGAATTTTGTGAAAAATCAAGCCGAAGGATCAAACCGAAGGGAGCTCAAGAAAACGAAACAACAACGACGACGACGACGACCAAGAAAAAGGTGTCAACTCATTGCGAACGGTAGTGTACATGAAATATTCATATGTATCCAATGGCTAAGTCGGTCACAGGCGTTCCATGGCAAATTGTTTCGTCGGCAGTTGAATAGTGTTGTCGCGTTTTACTTTACTATTCGTTTTGATTCGTTCCATTTTTGCTGCTTTCCGTGTCCCCTTCTCGGCTCTTCCGGTTTTTTTTTTCTGTTTTTTTTTTGGGTCATAAAACGACATGGTATCGTGTGAACAGCTACGCCGTCGTCGTGGTCGCCGGGTCAATGCGGTGGCTGGACGTGTGATATCCAACGCTCTGCATAGCTCATAAATTTCCATTCTGCATCAAACAAAAAACGCAAAAACGGCCTGTGGATTTTCCAGATGAGGCCTTCGGCGCAGTGCTAAGCAATTGCAGTTGCAGTGTGTGTCCGTGTCCGTGTCCGACGCCGGAAGTGTTTATCTCCAGCATCGCTAGACCAAGAAGAGATAAGTCTCTGTCAACCACTCGCGTGTGTGTCGTCGTGTTTTTCGTGATTCCGCGCCCCCAGCCCTAAGCCCCATCCCCTCTCAAGCTATTCACCGTGTGTACGTGGGCTTGTGTGTAAAGCTCAATCACCCCGGAAAACGAATAAATATTTAAAAAGGATTCCATTTCACTTCCCATCCGTCGTACAGTTCGTGTATCTCTTTCTGCTAGAAAATACAAAAAAAGAAACCCCAACGCGGCTGTACATTTATTCAGGGCATTCATAGCTGCTACCTGCAGCGTGGTAATAAAACCTACCACCCATTCAGGCCCCCATCGTATCGCACCACCATCACCACCACCACCACCACCACCAAGCCATCGTCATCATCACAATCCAAGACCGAGAGGATAATAAAAATGCATCAACACCGTGGTGGCGACGGTGCACAACGTCGACGGTACCCCGGCAGTAGGGAAAGGTTCACTAAGGATGCAGGGTGGCCCAGCAACAGTGGCGGTGCCATCGCGACCATTACTACCAGTCATCCCTTAGGGCCAGTGCCACCATCGTCATCATAATCAAGCAAAAAAAAAATACCAAAAGAAAAACAAACAAATAAACAAAAAATAAGAAAACACCGTGTATGGGTATTTGATGCGCGAAATGCTCGTTCTGTCGTGTACCTAAAGTCGCCTTTCGAAGAAAAGACCGAGAAAAACGTGAAGCAAAAGCGCCTACAAAGCGGGCAAAAAAAAATTTAATAAAACGAAGTAAAGCGCATTAACGGGAGCAAAACACACCCAAACACTCAGAGTTATCCTTGTGCAGTACCTTGCCAGCCGTGCTACTCTCTCTCCCCCCTCATTCTGTCGGTCTGTTCGCCCGCCTGGTCGTGTGTATACGGAATAATCAAAAACCTAATTAATGCTAATTTAAAACAAAACAAACAAAAAACGGATCTCTTCGATAAATTACCCACATCTGTACATACATAGTGAATTATTTTAACTCAAATCAAGAAAAGAAAAGAAAAAGAAAATACAACAAATATTTCATAAATTAAATTCATTCTGCTGCTAATTAACGATCTTCCGCTTAAATATAAATTTAAATCAAAATATATAAATATCTCTAAGTCCTAGATAATTTTACTAAAATTAATTAAAGTATTCTAAGTGAATTCGTAGTGCGTTTCAAGTGTAGTTTAGTTCAATATTAGACACATTTCCATCGTTCCATCGTTCCATCGTTCCATTGTGCAAAGTTAAAAATAAATTCTCTGTCATTTGTTAAAATTGGTTTTTCGATTTAATAAGAAAATTTCAAATAAATTCATTCAATACTTAGTGTAATCAAATACATATATACATAAGATCTTGTGAGTGAAAGAGAGTTCTGAAATCGCTGTGGATACGTCAAAGTGGATTACATTAACCAGTACTTTGAGATGTAAGTTTTTTGATGGGTTTTTCTGTCATTTCCCCCCATTTTTTTGAGTCGGCCTGTGTTTTGTCTTATCATCTGTGTCATCTTTCTGTTCTGAAGTGGGGTGCGATGGAAATTTGTGTGATTCTCTGGGGGATGCTACCCTAGATATCCATTCCATTCGGACCCGTTGAATTGTCTCCAGAAATAAGGCCGGGCGTCATACACTTTTTAATTTGATTTCTTGTAACTCTAATCAGGCAGTGAACAAATAGTTAGACTGAAATAAAGGGTGATTTTTTAGCTATTATCTTTTTGGCAACACTGGCTTAAACAGCTGACTCACGTTTCGTGGTTTGTTTCACTGTCAAACATCTTCTGTTTAGTCTGTAATTTAACCATGAATCGTCTTACAAACGAACAACGCCTGCAAATTATTGAATTTTTTTTATCAAGATGCGTGCTCTGTTAAGAGAGTTCATCGCGCGCTTCTTCCATTTTGTAGTCGATTTAACGAAGAAGCTCATTTTTGGCTCAATGGGTACGTAAATAAGCAGAATTGTCAACTTTGGAGTGAATATCTGCCAGAAGCATTGCAAGAGCCACCAATGCATTCAGAAAAAGTCACAGTTTGGTGCGGTTTGTGGGCTGGTGGCATCATTGGACCGTACTTCTTCAAAGATGATGCGAATCGTAACTTTGAATGATGAGCGCTACCGTGAGATGATATCCAACTTTTTTTTGCCCAAAATGCAAGAGATTGACTTGCATGACATGTGGTTTCAACAAGACGGTGCCACATGCCACACAGCACGCACAACAACGGACTTATTGAGAGGCGAGTTCGGTGAACATTTTATTTCACGATCGGGACCGGTCAATTGGCCGCCTAGGTCCTTAGACTATTTTTTGTGGGACTAAGTTAAAGCTCATGTCTATACAGACAGGCCCGCTTCAATTGACGCATTGGAAGCAATGACAACATTGAAGCATTTATTCGTGAGATACCGGCCGAAATGTTGGAAAGAGTGTGCCAAAATTGGACTAAGCGGATGGACCATTTGAGGCGCAGTCAAGGTCAACATTTGCTTGAAATAATCTTTAAACATGAAATTACATGAATCGTACTATCGATTCAAATAAGGATTTCATGCATTCTTCTGAATTGTATGTGTTTTTTTTAAAGCTTTCCTACAGTTTAAAAAAAAACATCCTTTATTAAAAAGCAGTCCCTTTTGAACGACGCTTTAGTCTGAAGTCAAGTTAAATATTGATCCGATAGCATTGATAGGTCTCCCAATTGACATGTGTCAGCAGCTGTCAAAGTTACCAGCTGTGATGCAAAGATTGCTATCATGCATCGTTTCAAAATCATTTAGAATGATTTAAACATTATCGAGATTACTGCTTGACGTGTATGTGTATTTCGACGTGAACCCACTCGTCAGCATGGCTTCAGTTGGTTCACCCTGTATCCGACATAATATATAATATGAGTGGCTCTACAGCCCGTTAAGGGCCAGGGCCTATCTTCTCAGCAACCACTCGTGTTGTGCGTGCTATTTGCTCTCTCACGAGTGAAAGGGACCTACAGTTTTACACCGACTCTAAACGGCCAAGTTTGAGAAGCTTTTTCTAGACAGGAAATACTCTTTGAGCATTGTCAGTGACTCAAAAGAGGTGGGGCCGTGAACATGATTTTTGTCGCACAGAGCATGGATCGAACCTACGACGTAGAGGTTGGGTTCGAGGCACATGCCCACAAGGCCACGGGCCACCCTGTATCCGACATACTGAAGCGGAAACTACAATTGCACCCCTCGTAGAAAAAACATTCTTGACATGAAGTACGCTGGGCATGATGTTTGAATCATTTTTGGTTCGTGTTTAGATACATTCGTATCCCACGTGGACCGACGTGTTGGCCTTCTATAGATGATACAGTCCCTGGATAAGTTGAGTTTTTCTTGTGGGAAGTGGTGGTTCGAGTGAGTGAAGTTCGACTGCAATTGAATACCTCGAGAAGACGTTTTCTATTTCCTTCAAACGGGTTCCGTAAGCACTACAATAAAGTGATTTTCCGTCGCAAGTTGTTAGACAGACAAAATTTCGTCCACATCTCTGCAGCTTCCGCAAAAGTCGCTCTCCGGTATCTTCAGACTCAATGCATGTGCACCCATAGAGCAGTAGCCGGTAAACACGCTTCATTGCGAAAAATATTTACTCACTTACTTAATTATCAGACCAGCGTCCTATGAAGGGTCCGAGCCTGAGCAATTGCTACCTTGGCTGACGGTCTTGTTTACTCTGCTTGCAGTCACAAAGGCCAAGCCAACTTGATGTCTTTACCGGATGTTCAGTTTTCCTCTCCTTCTCGAACCAGAATGCTCGGATTCGAGGGCTCGCTTAGCTGGAGCGTTGATGTTTATGCACTCGATGTGGCCGATTGTTTCGCTCATCGTCAAGCTTTGAGCGCCATAAAGCAGGACTGGCAGGATAAGAGTCTTGTAGAGCATGATTTCGGTCCTTCGAGTCATAAGTCTGGATGCCAGTTGTTTCTACAGACCGAGGTTATTTCGGTTGCCAAGGGCGCTTCTACGTCGGATCTCAAATGTGATGTCATGTGTGGAGTTAAGGCTTGGCATACACCTTTACTACCTCAAAATCAGAACTGTCGACTGAGATATTTCAACCTAGGTGGTGTGTGACGGAACGTTTCTTTGTCGACAGGAGATATTTTGTCTTGTCCTCATTAACCATAAGTTCAGCTCTTTTTGCCTCTTCTTCAATTGCCGTAAATGCTACCACAATGGCACGTTGGGATCGTGCGACGATGTCGACCGACTGATTTACAGAAGATTGTGCCTTCGGTGGTTACAGCTGCCCGCCGCACTATCTTCGTTAGTACCAAATAGAAGAAATCACACGACAGTGCATCTCCTTGTCGAAATCCGGTGCAGGTTTCAAACGGCTCAGAAGTCCTCAGAACGGGACGGGACGGCGTAGTACGATACAAGTGGATGAATTTTGACGAGATCCCAAATTCGGCCATCGCTTCGAATAGCTCCTTGCGATGAATGCTATTGTGTGCGCTCATTAAATCGATGAAAAGATGGTGAGTATCGACTTGAAACGCGCTGGTCTTCACCAGGATTTGTCTTATGAATATGACGAATGAATATTTGGCCTACAGTCGAATTGTCGGCCCGGAGGCAGCACTGGTACGTGCCGATTAGTGCAGGATAGAATCGTGTAGGTGACGTTGGGCAGGGATGTACCTCTGTAGTTCTTGCAAGACGTAGGATTGCCTTTTTTGTAGATGGGGCATAGGAGCTGATGTTCCAGTCGTCGGGTATGCGTTCGTCTTCCCAAACTCGGCAGATGATCTGGTACATGCTCCCTACGAAAACATTGCCACCAGCCTTGAAGATGTCTGATTATAACCCATCTGACTCTAAGGCTTTGTTATTGTTCAGCTTCCTAATACCACAGATGTGCCGACTTCTAGCCAGGTGGGAGGACTACTTCATCGGTGGAATTTCCTTGTTCCCTATCACTGTCTCCTGGTCAGGCCTGCAAAGCAGCTGTCGGAAGTGCTTCTTAAACACATCCACCGGGCACTGCGCTCAATGCTATGATTTGCAGGCATTTTGATTTCCAAATTCGGCTGGCGATTCGGTCACAATTTTTTTTATCGTAATAGATCTTCGTTTAAGCCTATATGTATGCTAGGTGGGCAGTACGTTGGGAACAGTTTTGCTTATTATTGATTTTTAGGTAGATAATGAATAGACAGCAGAGCGCATGTTATGATTGCCGACGCTTCATCTGCAAAAAATGCAAATGTATGATTAGATGGCAAATATCCAGACGCCGTGGCAGTGTTAGTGTACCATTCAAACACGAATAATTTAGAACCGATCTCGATGACGACCACTTATATCCTTTCATTAAACGTCAAATATATGTTTCTCAAGGTTGTCTTATTTGTCCCATTTACTTTCTCAGTGGCCTCAAAGCTCCTTTTTGGTGGTGAAGGCACAACATAAGTCCGCATTTGTCTGCGCTGTTAAAAAATTTAGATGCATTCCTCTTAAATATTGAGCAGTTAAAACTTAAGTTATTCATCCCCATCAGATTTTCTCATTCCAAAGATTTTCCTTATGAATCAAGGAATATTATTAAAAAATGCTACATGAAAATAAAACTATAGACGACTGACGATAGAATCCACAAGCGAGCGATAAAACTTATAGGAGGCAACGATATCGCGGGTTCATTAGACTCGCTTGAACATCGACGCACCGTGCCTTCTTTGTCCGTGTTTTATCGTTATTTCAACAAACGATGCTCAAGTGAGCTAGCCAACTGCATTCCTCCTCTCCTTGAATTCACCCGCAATACACGCCCCGCCAGGAATGCACATCAGTTTACCCTTAGCCTGCTTTCGGACGCACAGTGAAATTTAGAGACCACACCACACGAATATGGAATGCTCTTTCCGGCGCAATATTTCCCATGGACTACAATCCGCAGATACTTAAGAACAATGTGCACGGGTACCTCCTCTCCTTCTTTACCTTCGGCCCTTGCTGTGTCTTGACCCCGGACAATTAAGGGGAATTAATAACCCCTTGAGCACGCGCAAATTATAAAAAAAAATCTTCCCCAACATCCACTAACCCAAAGGTCAAGTCACAGATTCCTTGCTTGAGTTTTTCTGCTTCACTTTTATGGATGAATTCATCCACCTGAAAATGCTCGACTCGGATTCTCTATAAATTTCTAATGGCGCAGATTACTTCACTTAAGAGCATCCGCTGGAAGCAATTGGTACCTCTCATGGATAGCGATGGACTGCAATTTATCTTCCATCAATAAAGCGTTCATTTCTGGTGCATCATCTATCAAATTGGATCGCACATAAAGCGGAAGTAGAATCTCGTGAAATTCACATCCTCATCATGTACGGCATCAATTGTGAAGGTTTCTAATGAAATTGAGAGAATTAAGAGCTTCATGCCTTGTTGTGAATGAGCACGAGGAGCAGTGTTTCTTCGAAATGACTTCAAGCCAACGGGTCAACGGGTGTCTCCAAATGAAGCATCATTTCGAATCCTGTTCCTCGGAGTAGCTAAGCTCTCAAGTGATTCATTTCGTGTTTTAAATTAAGGAGTGTTCTTCCAACACTTTAAAATGTGAAAATAAACCGGGTCAAGTGCGAGTGGTGTTCACATTTCGAAGGCTCCGCGCTTTCAGTGCACAGATTTGAGAAGAAATCAATTTTGAATACTAAGCTATGCCTTTGAAAATTTCCTGAAAAAGAAAAAATAGTCAGAAATCCTTATGACACGCCATAGACAGGATACAGGATCTCCCATGCCGGTACATTAACATTGAATAACTTTGACATTTGTCAGGGGATTTTTTTTAAATGTCAATTCTGTTTAATGGTTACCACGAGTCGCCGCTTTACAACCAAAAAAAGGACCCAATTAGTGATGGCGGAGCTTGAAAGTAGACAGTGTTAGCTCAACGTGTCTGACAGCACTATTCTCTATTTGGTGTCGAATTCTGTTGACCACGGGACAGTTGGAGACCGTCAACATGCCATTCATCAAGGACGAAGTTGAAACAATAAGAGAGAGAGAGAGCGGTTGGAAACGGCCAAAATAAATTTTAAGGGCCAATGTTGATTTTGAATGAAACACAAATTATTGTCATTTCTTTTTATTATGATAATACTTACTTACTTACTTAAGGTGGCGGTACAGGCCGGGGTGGACCTGGGCCTCTACCAACAAGCGTCTCCAGCCAGCTCGATCTTTAGCTAGCTGTCTCCAGTTTCGCACGCATAGTTGGTTGAGGTCCCTTTCCACTTGCGTGCGCCACCTGAGTCGCGGTCTTCCTCTAGAGCGCCGTCCCTCGGGGGTGGATTCGAAGACTTTTCGGGCCGGAGCATTGGTTTCCATCCGCTCTACATGACCTAGCCATCTCAATCGTTGGATCTTCACTCTTCTGCCAAAGACGATGTCGCTGAACAGCCCGTATAGCTCGTCGTTGTATCTCCTCCTCCACTCACCATCTATGCAGACGGGACCGAAAATGAAAATACTGGTATGGGTCAATTATGTGTGGAACACAATAACGGCCAAATGGCCGCCGCGACCTCGGGGGCACACCTCCATCCGAGGGTCCAAATTTTCGATGACGCTGAAGCATAATTGAAGTTCTATGCCGTTAATGTGCCGAATTATCTCATCCTTTAGCTCTTGAATTGTTGCTGGCTTATCGAAGTACACCTTTTCACCTAAACCCAAAGAAAAAAATCCAACTGACATCGCCACCACGTGAGATAACACGGCCATTGAACTTATCGCGCAAAAGGGCCAGTGTTTCGTCAGCTCTATGGCAAGCGGCACCGTCCTGTTGAAACCACATATCGTCCACATTCATATCTTCCAATTCGGTTCATAAAAAGTGCATTATCATTTCACGATAGCGAACACCACTAACTGCCTGACCGGCCTTATTTTGGAAAAAAATACGGCCCGGTGATGCCGCCAGCCCATAGAGCGCACCAAACAGTCACTCTTTGTGGGTGCATTGGTTTTTTGAGAATCATTCTTGGACTATCTTTCACACAAATGCGGCAATTCTGCTTATTGACGAGACCGCTGAGGTGAAAATGTGCCTCATCACTGTTGCCATTTCTTTCCACCATTCTGACCATTGACGACGCTTGAAATGGTCACGAGGCTTTAGTTATTGAGTCAATTGCACCTTGTAAGCGTGTAAATGCAAGTCTTTATGCAAAATGTTCATCAACGACGAGCGTGAGAGGTGCAATTGTTGGTCACGACGACGAGTTGAGGTGGACGGCTCTTTAGCCAAGCTTTCGCGAACAGCAGCAATATTTTCTGCAGTGCGAGATGTTCGAACATGCACTGGTGTTTTCACATCTCCTACAGACCCGGTTTCCTCAAATTTTTGCACGATTTTTTTCCGATTGTACGCGTATTTGGACGAATAAATTGACAAAAACTCACGGAGTGCACGATATGCATTTCGATTTGAACGCCCATTTTCATAATAAGCGTGAGTAACTTAAACGCTTTGCTCGATTGTGTATCTTTCCATGTTTCAAATTAAATTAGTCCGAAATTAAGAAATGTCAAATGAAATGCGGAAAAAACTTGACGTTTGGGTGTGGTTCACATTCAACACCGACTCTTAAAATTAAACCACCCTTTACAAACATTTGCTCGAAGGGTTGACTTTGAACCTGATTTTTGGAAGAAAATTTTGATGACCGACAAGATTCATTTCGCACAATCTGAGGAAGACCATTCTACCGTCAAAAGACTCACAGTTTGAGCCAAAAACTGGGTCCCTTTTGCTACAGACAACGCGAAACAGCCGATCCAATTCGATAGCGGTGGATGTTGGCTCATTATGCAGAAGATTGCTGCTCTCAGTCACACTGCTGTCGTGGTGAGTTTTCAATAAGAGGTGACATTCACTGGCATAGGTAACAAAATAGGTAGGCTTATACATAGGTAACCATCCCGCACTTCTTCTTTAAAGAGCACAATGAACCTACGCCAGCAGGCCTCAGTCGAGTGATTGTTAACTCGACTTCATCAAGCGGGTCAAATCGAGTTGCATCCAAAGCGAGTCCCGGCGTGTGAAATTTATGAGCCGCCGAAACTGAAATGCAATGAACGTGCGGTAAAATCGAAAGCGTCTATAAGAAGTACTTTTCTGCTTTGAAAAGGCGGCCATTTTTCGGGATGTCAATGTTTTCAAATAGACTCCTTGCAGATGGAAGGTGGAAGCGGAACAACCCCGAATGTCTTTTCAATGAGATCCATATCGGTGATGACGAGTTTTCCCATTCCAAGCCATCCTCCATGCAAATCATAGGAAAACTCTTCAGCAGTTCGCAACAGACTGCACCAGTAACGAGGACGATGAAGTACTTGATAATTGACTCCGGTGAGTTTGAATACAGAATCACTTCTGCAGATGTTCTCCTCCCGTAAGCCCTCGATAGCGTGGTACTACACGAACGAGAGAATCTGCAGCTGCCAACCGCGCCGTGGCAGCAGTTCACGATGTTGACGGACTTACACAGCTTATGGTCCGTCTTCGTTGTTCAATGAATTTGTAAGTGCGGCAAATGCTGTGCGCAATGTGCTGGAATTCACTCCACTTTCCTACTTCCACCACCATGGCTTGAAGTTCATAGTCTTCACGATACTCTCCCGAATGTATTGGTTCGTGTACAGTCCCAGGATGGATGCCCAAACTACAAGTTGCTTAACGACGAGGGCTTAAAAAATAATAAGAACCTAACTACAACGCTCTTTGTTGACATAACCAAAACCGTGAAATAATTTGTTAAATGAGGGCCAGTTTCACACCGGGGACTGTAGTGCCGGCAAACAATGGAGAAGGTTTAAACAGGGCAGTGCTATAGGCCAGACCACAGAAGCAACGATCGTAGTTGTGAAGGTGACTTTTGGCTATTGCGTCATCTCACGAAGGTGGCCTTAGGGCAATCATTCACTGCTAGTTTCGTTTATATTCAGGCAACGTCGTCTCGTCTCTATAGGTGTCCCTCAAGGCGCCGTTGTTGGTCCTGTTTTTTTTCTAATTTTTGTTGGTTACTTTTTGTTGCTAAAAATCGTAGCAACGTTACATTAGAAATTTTGCATTTAATCCTTCTGCCGATGAACTTGAAATCCTTTCACACTGCATAATATTGACGCTTACCAACTGCCACAATTTCTAACACAGGACATAGTTTACAGACTTCTGTATTGGGAGGTAAGTCCTACTTGTACTAGGCAATAAGGTAGATTGATAATCTAATCGCCAGCTTGCTGGTATTGCAAATGAGGCAAAGAACTTTGTCCTTGGGACCGTGTTTTCTGTGACACCTGATTTGACAGTTCTCGGTTGTTTTGAGATCAGTTTGCTTTGACCGTGAGTCATAAGTCGATTCACGCCATACGAACATTTTCAAGTTTCAAGAAAACATGGTTCTATTGGAAAAAAGTCAGACTGAAGAAGCAATACAGAGGGCGCCACAATTGCGTTTGCCTTACGGGTCGGTAGAAGGTACACAGACATTATTACAAGCCTTTTCGAGCAATCCTAGCTGTCACAACGTTCGACGCGATGCTATGCAGAACTCTATCCCCCTACAGCGGCTGTTACATCTCCGAAATCCCATTCAAACATTCTCTCCATAAAGTTATCACTCAGAAAAATTCAATTTCACGGACATCAAATCCATTTTCCTGTGTTTTATTTCAATTTTAAGTTCTCCACCTCTTGAAAGCAAAACACCCCCTCAGACTGGAAATGACAAGCTGAACGTTGCCTGAAGCCTCTGCAGACTCCCTGAGAGCCAGAACTGAGACTAAACACATCTCCGACTGTCACCAGCAGACTGGAAGACCATCAATTCGATTCGCCTCAGTTCTCATTCTGAAATCAGTACCCACCAGGGTTGTTATACAAAATTATAATTATCACCACGTCATCAGGATGAGCGATTTATGGGACAACCCCGTGCAATAGATAACTTTTATAAGCAATCTGAAATATTTCACAAAACTGACATAAAATTTTAGATTAATTGGAAGCATGCTCTGTGAAGGCAGCCACATTACTTGCCAAGTAGAAAGGAACGAAGAAAAAAAACATATTTCATTAGGTGCGGACCATTTCCCGTGACGCTGATGCCAGCGTCAGCCACGAAACGACAGGACATAAATTTTACGACATTTTAAAAATGATTTCGCACAGTCACCGGGACTACTACTGGCAGTGCGGTGCGTTGGCCATTTTTAGTGCCATTTGATGGGCGCAAGCGGTTCAAGTTTTCATTGACTTGCTCCGAACTGCGTCAACAGATTGGCAACTGAATGCGATGCCATCAGCGGTGGGCGTCTGGGTTTGATGATGGAAATTGCCGTCTGTCACTATGGCAGAGGGGTGATAAGCCGACGCGACTTTGGCAGGTCTTAACAGCATGTTCTTGGTTTAACCATAGTACTGACATCAGCAAGCACTCTGCGATGTCGACGGACTTAGTTGCGACTCTGCAACGAAATCAAAGCTGTTTGCAAGTCTTAAATTCGAGGGGGAACACTTGACAATCGTCCACTCTCCTAAGTGGCTACAGAACAGCAGCACAAGGAATATAAAGAGGACAACGAGGGTATGGAGCTAGCTATTGATTCTGGGCCTACTTTGAAGCTATGGAGGCCGTGAGGCTGTGAGTCTATCGCCTTTGCACTTGGACCTACGGTGCCTCGGTTACCCTCGGGCCCTGCTCTTAAGAGGGTCGCATCGTAATAAATGCCTGTCTAGAAGGAGCCTCTCAAACTTAGCCGTTCAGAGTCGGCAGTAAGCTGTAGGTCAGTTGCACCCGTGAAAGAACAATAGCACGTGTGGTTGCTGAGATGCTATGTGCTAGCCTAGATTTGTTTTACGCCATGCTACGAAGTAGCAGCAGCATTGTCTCCGCTTTCAGCGCAGTGTTTTCAGCGGACGGACAATTTTGGCCCAATTTGTGCGTCCTTATTCCGGTTCGAAAGTTGGCCTGAAGCTGTTCGAAGTGGTTGGCTTGCTGGTGCAGACCAAGGACTTGCTGTAGCTCTAGAGAAGAGTGAGCTCTGTTCGCACGCTCGGCGGGAGATGACCCTATCGCCTGCACAACTACGTTCGTTGCTTCTGTTGTCTGGCCTGTAGCACACCCTTGTTGGAACCATCTCCTTTGTTGGCCGGCACTACAGTCCGGTGTCAAACCGGCCCTCATTTAACAAGCTATTTCAACTCGCATGGTCTTGGGCTAGACGTCTTCATTTTCGTACACCCGTCTATTTAAGGTCTATTTCCAGCTGGTTTCGCCAAGAAGACTTGCTCTACCATACGTTGTTCCTCGAGGTTGGACTGAAAACTTTTCAAACCGAAGCATTGTTGTCCATTCCCTCTACAGGGCCTAACCATCTGAGTCGAAGCGTTCGTGTGACTAAATCATTGTCTCTGTACAGCTCGTCTTTTAATCTTCTTCTCCAAACTCCATCTTCGCAAACGTTCTTCTTCTTACTTATCAGACCAGCGACCCATGGAGGGTAAGAGTCTGAGCAATTGCTGCCTTCCATCGCTGACAGTCATGGGCACGCTGATTGTATCTTCTTCTCTATTCGGCGTTCTCGCAGACGGGATCACAAGGCCAGTCTTTTCTATATTGTCTTTCTTTCGAAGGCACCAAGAATCAGCTCTGTAGTTTTGCTGAGCTGGACTGGCAGGATGTGAGTCTTGTAGAGCAACATTCGAGTCAGAAGTCTGGAGCGCAGTTGTTCCGACAGACCGAAGTAACAACTGTTGCCAAGGGTGGTTCTATGGCGTTCACGCTTGCCCCCAGATGGACAAGTGCGCTAACTACAAACTACAATTGTGGATGTTGATTGTGATTTTTTGGCCTAGATGGTATGAGGCTCGACAGCATACATTTTGTCTCTTCCTCGTTGACCTTAAGACCAGCTCCTTTCGGCTCTTCTTCAATTGTCGTGAAAAGGTTCACTACGGCGCGTTGGGATCGCTACGATGTCGATGTCACCAGCGTGACCCAAGAGTTGTACTGACTTGTAGAAGACAGTGTCTTCTTTGTTTACAACAATCAGGCGCAATATATTCTCCGGTACGTAATTGAAGAAATTCTCGCAAACGTTACTGAACTACTGATTTTCTTCTCGAAGCGGCCAATAATATTGTCGTCCGCATTTGATACTGTTCATGTTGCAAAGTTGGGATTGTCAAGCTTTGGTTCGTGACAGGACTTTACTCCTCAATTGCCTTCCAATAGCAGACACAAGACAGGGATTGGCGACGGTGCATTGTCTTACATTCAAAACTCAACTTAGCCACGTCCGATGCACACAAGCGCCCACTGACAGCGCCAGCTAAATCGCTTCACTACAAGCACCAACTGGTCCCGATGTTAGGAGAAGTCAATCCGCAACCCTGGCCTAAGTGTGACTGCCCTACCTCTAAATTACCAAAGTTTAGTAGGTCTCCTTTTTTTTAGGATCTCTTTCGGAACCAGTTCTTCTTCTTCTTTGTGTGGCGCTACAGTCCGGGGTGGACCTGGGCTTCACCCAACAAGCCTCTGCAACTGGCGCGATCTCTGGCTAACTGTCTCCAGTTTCGCACACCAAGTTGGTTGAGGTCCTTCTCCACTTGGGTGCGCCACCTTAAACGCGGGCGTCCTCTGTTGCGATGGCCCACATCATTGGAAGATTCTTCGGTCCGGAGCTGTGGTGTGCATCCGCTCTACATGACCAACCACCGTAGTCATTGGATCGGTAGACGCCCAACTAGGCTCATGTCGCTGTACAGCCCGTACAGTTCGTGGTTGAATCTTCTCCTCCAGAACCCGTCAACACAAACATTACCAAAGATCGCACGTAGAACTTTTCTCTCAAAGAGACCAAGGACTGGCAAAGCGGATGAAAAGCTTTCGATATTGTCCACGCCGCCGCGCCGTATAGCAGGACTGGGATGATCAGTGTCTTGTATAGAGTCAGCTTGGTTCTTCGAGAGAGGGCTCTATTACTCAATTGCCTCTTGAGCCCAAAGAAACAGCGGTTGACAAGAATTATCCTACGCTTGACCTCGGTACTGATGTTATTTGTACAGTTTACTGCGGAGCCGAGGTAAGTGAAATCCTCCACTACCTCGATGTTATAGCTGCCCACTGTGACGCTCTGTCCATGTTGTATGACCTTTTTTGAGGAATTCAGGACGTTTTGCCCTCATTCACCGCCAGACCCATTTAGCCCCTTCCGACTCAATGTTGCCTCATTGACGGCTCGCTGAGTTCTGCCAATCACATCAATGTCATGGGGGTGTGATATCAATATCGCCGACTTCTGGAAGATCGTGCCTCAAGTGTTGGCGTGTGAGTTTCGCACGATCTTCTCCAGGACGATGTTGAAGAAATCACATGACAGCGCGTTACAACCTAATCAACCTACCTCTAAATTTGCAAAGCCTAGAAAGTCTCCTTTTTAAGGAACTCTTTTGGAAAGACACCTCGAATAGATTGATGTTGTCGAGCTCTGGCCACAGGAAATCGATGACCAATGGTGCATGATGCTATTGGCGGCAACGTTGTATGCTACTTCATTTCGAAAGGAACAAGGTCCCATAATACAACCATCATCAATCTCTGGTGATGAAGTGGCGGCTGCTCGCACACCTGTGGATTGTGTTTTGCTGGTGGATACATTTCCTTGATTGGCGCTGCAGAACGCGGTGGACATGGGCCAGCACAATCTTTCGCCAGCGGCTTCCAGCAGCGCACACCAAGTTGGTTAAGGTCCTTTCGGTTGATACTGCCGTTGGTGGTGGTCGTCCGAGAATAATGATAGTCCACTCGCTAAGCGAACACACGGCTTTGTCTATGACCATCTGGTTCAATTCTTGCCTCAGTACAGTCCTAAATGCGATCGCAAAATGGTACTGGTTGACTCCCTGACTATGCCAAATTCAACTGGTGCTCCTCGAAACTGACAGGCGACACGGCGGCTAATCTTTCTTCATTCCTGTGGCTGGTGGCTATAGGTCCACAGAGTGTACTCGCACTGCACCCACGGTATGATGATAACCAACCTCACAACGAAATCTACGTCGAGTGTTTACAACTCAGCCACAATTCCAATTTTTTAATAATTTCCACAAATTCCAAAAAACTGAAAGGATTCACCATCAAATGCCAAAGCTTTCTGAATATTTTGACAGCTGGTTGTCATCGCCATCTCCGACAGGTGCCGAAACATGATAATCCCAAAAACCATCATTGGTAGCTGGTCAGAAAAAAATGTAATGGTTCTGAAACAAATGAGAGAACGTCGTTAAAATGCCACCTCCTTTGGCACTCTGCAGCAGTCTGACACAACGATGTCGAACCCCTTCTCAATTTGCGTCAGCGGCAACATATCGATCCGAACGGCGTCTCAGTCACTAGCAGAGAAGCTATAAATTTCACGTCAAATCCAAGCATTTGTAACCGAGGCGAGCAAAAAGGGCACCAGCCAATGGTTGTCATTTCTCAAACTCATCCCTCTCGGTAACTTAAAATTTCATTATGATCTGACAAGTCCTTCGAGCAGTGCTCTGTGTACTGGGAGCCGCTACCTTGACACATGTACTTACGACTCAATCATTAATCATTTCCAGCAGCGGCAGTCCTTTGTCTTACCGTCTGCCTGCGAGGAGCACATATTTTCTCCCTCCGTCATCGTCTTCGTTGTGCACCCTTTGTTTGAACGAAAAATGGGACACTTTTTCCGCGGACATGTTCGGGGGATGTTATGTCTTCGTCTCTGTCACTCGCGATTAAAGTGAGGCGCCTTTAAAGTGTCGACCGGTCGGGCAAATGTCAAATGCCAGCAGTCGTGTGTGCGCACAAAGTTTGCCCATATCCTGGCGAATGATGACTTCCTCTCGCTGGACCATTGATTTCCATTAGCACTTGTGGCGAACCGAACCATCGACGTCGCAGTCCATCAATCACACAGCCAGCCCGTCGGGATCGGGTCACATGATATTTCACTGCTCTCGCTGATAATGGATATCGATGGCCATCTGATGAGGACACAATTTCCTTTTTGTCATGTGACGGGTGGGAGTGGGTGGCCACTGTCCGTCGCTCCACTCAAGGAGGTTCATCCTTCCCACACCACCTCTCCGACATCACGGCAATGTCAAACAAATAAAATTCAAGCGCAACTTTGAATGATTTCCACTTCAACTGCCGCGAGTCACTCGACCAAATCCGGCGACACGCACCGCAAATCGATTACCGCCGCCCCCCAGATACACGAATGCTTTGTTTTTTCGTCAGCCCGTCAGCACACCGCCGCCCACCGGCCTGACAGCTAATCAATTGCTGATTAAGGAGCCACTCTGGAAGTGGCCGCCCGCACGGACATGCAACAGTAGCCGCCCGAGAAGTGTGCCAAAAGCGAATTCCACCACAGTGGTGAGTTCAACCAAGCAAACGCCGCCACGACCTGGCCCTGCGTCCTTATCCGTGTCAACTGGTATCGATTAATAAATCAACAGAAGGGTTTAGTATCTAAGTCACATGTTGGCAGCGGCACGTTAGCGCGAGCGACGAACGAGGCAATCGATGCGAGCATTTGATCGATGGCAGCGGCTTTGGGGAGTCCAAGGGGTCCACAGACTTTGGTCGTGCGTGTCCGTGTGTGCCTTGGAAGAGGTCGGAAATATTGTTGTCATTTAATTTCACCTCCTCCCGCCCGGAAGAGGATTTCAACATCAAGTAAAGCCTGATCCGTGGCCACCTCCCACAGGGACCGTCCGGGGATGCATGACAGAGATTGGATGAGTCTGCCGCTTCCCTCCCTTCCCTGCGAAGCATGATTTTACGACTCTGTGACAGCATGATGCGGCCGGAAAAGTTGCCGAGGCGAGGATTTTGTGGTGCACATGTGAAGTGGGGATTTATTTTGCCCCGAGTTTTATTCCGCATAAGATATGCAAATACGCCTTCCACCTTCAGCCGCCCTCGGTTACAAGGCAGACACATGTGGGGCACGATTACACACCAAGGACGATCTACGGGAGGATTCACCCGCTCTGCCAACGATGAACTGGAGCTGCTACTGGCAGCTGTCAGAGTGGAGTGCTTCAAAACATCGTCGGCAACGGTCCTCGGAATGCGGCTGCTGATGGGGCGAGCCCTTAACGGACGGGAAGTGGGTTCAACAGGCTTCCGGAAGTAATCCCCATTAGCTGATGATGGAAAGTTTTCGTTTTCGTTGCGCTGCGAAAGTTTGCCAGTTCGCGAACTAATTTGGATTTGCCGGTGGGAATCCAATTTCTGGACTCGCGTGTGAATCGGTCCAGATGCGCGGCGATGATGTTATCTTTAATCGAGCGTGTGTGAGCGGCGTTTGGCCACTTTTCGAGGACTCACGGAGCGCAGTGAGTGTTTCAGCACTTGTGACCGGAGGGCGGTCAGGTGCAGCAGGTGGGAACTTACTGTCAAACTTTGTTAAGTTGTGGGAAAGTTGTGGCCAGAGTGGTGGGGGATATGCGTCTAATCACGCACACAGTACGACTTGCTGAAGATTTACTGGTTTCTGATGGTTTGTTGGTGTCCTTGAGACTTGATCTACAGCCAAGTCACGGTTGAGTACAATGGAGAGGTACGTGCTCCCACTGTCTGGACATTGCTTTACAAAGGGGACATGGTTAAAGCGCCGATTCCTTGGCTAAGCATACTCAAACAGACATCAAAAAGGCACTAAGCGCAAAGCCAATATTTTCCATTGCCCCCGTTGTCCGTCTCCCAAACGGAACCATCGGACATGTCAGTTGCGCACAGAATTAATCGAATACACATTCGATTCTTGATGACTTTTGCTCGTGCCTCGCCAATTGAATGTTCCGTCTGTTTTCACTCGCCATTCTATCATGGCCTTTGGCCAGTGACCGACAAAGCATAACGTTAGCAATTTTGTTTGACGTGTGCATATCGGGGAGTCTTGCTGTGTCGATGCCGGGCGTGCTTAGTCGTCCACTGTTGGCATTTCTCATTGGCCGCTGTATCCCTCTGACTTTGAACATTTGAGCTCTGAATTGTGCTTCTGTGGTGGAATTCAAGACTGGCTCGATGGTTTGAGCAGGCGGCGTCGAACTTACAGAGAGTTTCTGTGAGACTCGGTCGGCAAAGATCCTAGCAGTCCGCTGCGATTGTAGCTTTGCGACGTCAAGCCGTGGTGTTCTTTCTCGACTCCGTTGTTCTCGTGATATCCTGATTCTTGCCTTGGCTACAAAAAGGAAATGGTCCGAGTCAACATTGGATCCTTGGAACGTTCGGACATCAGGAATACTGGAGGAGTGTCTGACGTCGATCGCAACGTCATCAATCTGGTTGACGGTTGATTGAACTGGGGACCGACATGTCCCTTTATGGATGTTGAGGTGTGGAAACCGCGTGCTAGCAACAGAGAGGTTACGTCCCATGACAAAGTCCACCAGCCTTAGTCCGTTACTGGACGTGGTGTCGTGTAGGCTGTGTTTCCCGATGACTTTAGCAGATTTCTTCTTTACCCAGCTTAGCGTTGAAATCTCCTAGAACGATCTTGGTGTCAAAGTTGGGGCATTGATCGTATGTTCTTTCTAGGAGATCATTGAAGTCATCCTATCATCGTCTCCGTCCTCCGTTGGGGCGTGGGCGCAAATCAGGCTAATGTTGCCGAATGTAGCCTTGATGCGGATTGTTATGGGGCGTTCGCTTTTACAGACAAAGCTTAAGACTTTTTGCCTAAGTCTGCCTCGAACAACAAATCCACATCCAAATAAGCGCCTCTCTCTGCTGCAATCACCGTAGTAGATGTCGCAGTTTTTCATCCTCTTCTTGCCCGGCCCATTCCGTCGCACTTCCTGGATGGCGGTGATATCTGCTTTATATCAGTCAAGGGCCTCCGCGTGTTCGTCGGCTGCACGTGACCTGTTAAGAGACCACACTTTCCACGTGCAGAACCGAAAAGCATGGTCATTTGTCCGTTTGCTGGGGTCGTCAACAGTAAATCCGTCAGTATCAGAGGCAATTTGTCGTCTCTGAACATGTTGCTTTTTACGTGGTGAGGGCGTTAACCCAACGCACAACCCCCGACTGGGAGGCCAGGCCTATTTATTTTACCCTTGGGCGAAGGGTCCGGATGACTCCGGTATCGGTAACCTCGCTGCGGTTGTGAGTGCTGCCGTTGACCCTATATGATAGGGTTCCTCCGCCGCCAACTCTACTCCAAAATCCCGATATGACCTTGAAGGCAACCCTTTAGATCTGAGCTCAGAATATGTCAGAGTAGCTCTAAAAGGGGGTGTACCAGGTAGCTCTGGATGTCGCCGTTGGCTAATTTGATGATAAGCTGCTCCGCCGCCATCCGTAGAGAAGATGAGCCCTGATACAGACTCATCCACTCTCCCCCTCTCTCGTTTGCAGCCGCCAATGACGTCCCACGGGGGTTGGGTACCCCATCTTCAGTCGAAGGTGCTCGGCTCCCGGATTGCACTACGGGGAGGTCAGAGTAGGAGTTCATTGACAGAGGCTAAGTGCAGACGCCTGTGCCTGCATAAGTCGCTTGTCAACGCTTCGAAATCCTTGTCTCAACTTGCCGTTGTTAAATCTTCGGCCGCTGAAGTCCGTTGTATCTTAATTTGGGAACAACAGGTCGGTAGAATCTCAACCCAAGTTTGAAGCGTAATGGCAACCATCATTTTATTAACCTTCAGTGGCTGTTGTAGAGACCATTCAGAGGACGCTACGCAAAGGCTGTACATGAACTTGATTGCTGCTCGTATTCCGCGTGGTCGGCAGCGATCACACTTCGCCCAGCTCTGGTCGTGTCCCCGCAAACCTCAGCTACCTCCTCGAGCCCTTGCATCAATTTAACACAGACAAGACACAAGACTTCTTGGGCCGAATCAGCTCGCCTCACATCAAGCCGCTTCTGTTATTTAAATATCCTTTTAAATCTGCCTTGATTGTCAATTTAGACTCTGAGACTTTTGAGTTCCTCGATGCCTCTGAATCAGTCTTTCAATGAAAATTGTGCCCAAAGTCGATCGGCGGACAACCTCTTCCATCGACCAGAACTTCTGATGGCATTCAGCGAAATCCATCCTCAGTCCTCGGCCTTTCTCCATTCACAAAACGAAATACGGACTCGATGCGCATTTCCTTCAGCTTTCTTTCATTTCTCGATAAATTTCCGCTGTGGCGTGTGGTCCGCCAATAAATGTCTCCATCGGCCGTCACATAGTTTCGGACAAACGCAACCCAGATTGCGTCACGTTTCGCAGCCAATTGCCGCCAACACTCACCGTCAACATTTCACGTGTCCAATCGTTCTCGGACGATTCGTTCCATCACATGACTGACACATAAAATCCTGCTGCCAATCGTTGCTGTCGCAATAACAGTTCCGTCCGCATTACGTAGGACGACAACTCCACTTCATCGCAATTGATTGGCGCTCCCGTCCGCATCGACGGCACCCTCTCGGCCCACACACGTTAGAAGGCAATTAAGCCGACGTCTAATTAATGTCTTCCACCCACAGCTCATTTGGCTTGCATTGTTTTGTGAATATTGTATCGTCGGGCAGACGGGGGGCGGCTTACCCTCTCGATTGGGCATCAGTCGTAATCCCATCCCGGCGATTAATCCTCCGCCTGTCGAGAGCAACAGTCTCAGGGAACGCACCTGCCAAGGGGAGAGAGGGCGTACATATCCCTCAAGAGTGCGGGTCGCCGTTGACGCACGTGCGCGCTTACACCCGCTCCACGGCTGCCCTAAATTATTAATTCGATTGATGGCAAAAGGCTAATCTGCACAACGAGTGTATTCACTGGGGGCTGGGGTGCTTTGTGTGATGTGGTGATTTTTTTTCTTGTCGGTGGCTGACGGTGCCTCAGCCGCTGCCGCCAAGGTTAGCTCGACAACTCTGGCGTGAAACTAACCCC
This sequence comes from Eristalis arbustorum, assembly GCA_916610145.1. NCBI lineage: Eukaryota > Metazoa > Arthropoda > Insecta > Diptera > Syrphidae > Eristalis > Eristalis arbustorum. The sequence continues at coordinate 25,680,678 of OU744319.1, forward strand.
CGCCGTATCCTTTACGGCTCGTTCTCGGCTGGCTTTTGTTTTTTGCCACACACAAGGATCGCACGAATAAATGAATGAATTAGATTCCCCCGAGGGGCGGGTGGGCTGCTGGGCAACATCCAGCATCAAGGACGAAATGGCTTTTTCGCTTGACACAACGCCGCAGAGGATGTTCAGAGGTTGCCATTGCTGCGCAACGCTTGATTGTATCTCCGGCTCATTCGGGCGGACACACAAATTCGAATGCGAAGTCTCTCTGCTGAGGAACGCGAATCACGGTTGAAGGGACCGCGGGTCCTGTGTGTGGCTTGGTCCTTTGTACATGACTTCCATCAACGTTCGGTGAAGCGTGAGTGCAGCCAGTCAGTGAGTGGAGGGGAGTTCAAGGAAGGACTCGTTCAAAAAAAAAAGGTCAACTTGGCGGCAACGCCACCACCGTCGTTGTGTAGTTACACATGTACCTGTCAGCGAGACTGCGCGCCTATGGTGGCAGCTCCGTCGTAAGGGCTCATTTGCGAGGGGCACAGAGAGTGCTGCCGCCTAACGTGCCGCGGGGCGTGCCGAATCAGCTTATTCCCGGCTTTGCTGCGGACTGTGTGGTTGTGCGACGCGAAGTTTTCGTGACCGAAATGTGAAAGCATCTCGGGATGTGCACGTACAAGTGATGTCATCGGAGTCCCTTCTCTGGAACATTTGTTCCCCCTCTAGTTCTGGATATCATTTGAAACAACTAATGGACTGCTTATCGGCGAAGTGAAAAAATGATTCCGGTTGATGAATGTGCTCTGCTCATAGTTTTCGGCACTCTCACAGCAGTGCAATGGGGCGTGAGCTGCCAGTTTGGTTGTATCACTGAACGATGTTAGGCTCGTTGCTTACACTCAATGGCTTGCAGAGCCCAATCAGATTATCGGGGATTTATGGCCCAGTGGGGAGGAGCGAAAGCCATGATGAACTGCTTTGGAATGTTCGTGCACCGAATCGGAGGATGATGCATCGTCTCCTGGGCTGTTTATGAATTGATGGCCATTATCTGGGACACATCAGTGTGGTGATTTAGGACTTGCTCTTCATTTGAAGACGGATGTACTTTCGAGATGCAGTAGAGTTGCCTTAGTCGGTGTATGTGCTATACAAGGCATGCCGAGACCAAGAAATCGTTGTCCACAACTCCTCCCGTACTGAAGCTTCGATTGATCACTTCTTTTAGAAAATTGTACATGTAAGTTCGTAGTTTCGGTAAAACAGCTTAACTTCGAAGCTCCCGTCATGCGAATAGAGTCGGTATCAGACGGACAAATTGACGGAATGATAATCTGCGTCATCGGCTACGGTGATTTGGAAAGAGAGAGCCGCTTAGATGAATACGCTTATTTGCTGGTCGAGGGTGATTTGGGCAAACCATTGTTTAAGTGTCGAAAAAACACAGCAGGAAATTGCATTGGTTGGTTATCAGTCACGCATGCTTTTAATATCTTTCGCGTTTTGCAACGCGTTTGAGCTCTATTCAACTCATTCCTCGGCTTCTCTCTTTATTTGCCTTGCGTGTCTGGATGTTAAAGGGAGTTAAAGGGGAGTTGTCTTCGAGCTGTAGAATGTAACCAACGAACGCCCTCTTTCTCATCCGTTCCCAGGCACAATTACTGGTTGGGAATACGATGCGGCAAACAAATCCTAAAGATGCTCTTATGGACGATTTCAGCTCTCAACTGGTAATGATGTCCGCTTTGCAAAGGTAATACATCAATAAAGCGATACCGATTCTTCGTTGGAGCGGACCAACCGCAGTTAACCATTCCGAAAGCAGCTTTAGTCTCCCCGACTCTGCCACACACATCAATTTTAGGCCAGTAGTAAGTGTGGAAGAAGTAGAAACGTGTGGAACCTAACCCTAACAGTCTGTCCACAGTGTTTTGGCCACAATGACAGCCAATTTGACAGCTGTGGCTACACGTATGTGGACGCTACCAACTTCCACAGATCAGTAGTCCCTTTGGAGGATCATTCTGAGACTTTGGTATCGATTCTGCAACATCGACTTTTACACACAAAAAATTGACAGTGATTAGTAAGGCATTACTGATGGACTCAATAGGTCATCTTTCGACTGCCAATGCGGCCCTGTTGGCCTACCTATGACCCGTGCACACCTATTTCCATGTTTTCGCATGTCGATTCTAAAACTTTGGTATGGATTTGACGACATCGAATTGTTCACCCAAAAAAATGATGGTGTTTGAAGGAGCAGACTGAATAACCAACTGTGCGGCTGTACCTCGACATCTGGTCAAACGAGCACGAGTTTCAGCCTCAGATGGGTTTATGACGTAGGGGGGATTTCGAAAATTCGACTCAATGAGCCACGGCAGGCACCCAACCAACTGGGCCATCCAAACGTAGTGTGGCTCCTAAGCCTTTAACCATCTTGATCTCTATGAACACGAATGCCCATCTTGTTGAATTCGACGCCGGTTGGGTAATGACACATCGAAGGTATTTCAAAATCATATAGAACTTTATTGGTAACGCCGTCAAGACGACGGTTGGAGCACCCCTGTCGTCGAAGATCTTACATACCCTCCAATTGCTTCTCGTCCCCACATTTTACCGACTCAGAGTTTAGCTGTTTCATCATAGAAGATAATTGGTGAACTTGAATATCATCTGTCAATTAAAATGATCAACATGTACTAAGCATAATCTATTTCAAATGAGTTGAGCCACCAATGGAATATGGAAGGAAATGCATTGAATACATTTAACAAAGCCAATCTACATGTATAATCATCTAGAAAGGATACATAGCACCATGCTCACCGCCTTGTTCTTCTTGTGGTCCCTGCATAGATTGCTGCTATTGATTCACCTTTGTTGGAAGATCCGTTGATTTGTTGCGACGGAATACTGGTTATAGTTTGAGATCATTCCGCCATCGTCTGAATAACAGTGGCGAATTTTTCTGTTCATCTAGTGAACTGATCCTCATCCGAAATCAGATTAGGATGTCATTCGGACTCTTCACCGAGTGTTGAATACAGTTCCGAACACTATTGGATTCCTTGGTGAAGTCCTTCCATCGCAACCCTTTTGCTTTCAGCACTTGAAGCCAGTGCATCGATATACTGACGTTTGTCACATCTGCGTACTCTACCAGCCCATCTTACTTCTTTGCCCGGTTTCGGGCTTCTAATATAATATATGGGTGGCGCTACAGCCCATAAAGGGCCAGGGCCTAGCTTCTCAGCAACTACTCGTGTTGTGCGTGCTATTTTTCTCTCACGAGTGGAAGGGACCTACAGTTTTATGCCGACTCCGAACGGCCAAGTTTGAAAAGCTTCTTCTAGACAGGAAATACTCTTTAAGCGTTGTCAGTGACTTGAAAGAGGTGGGGTCGTGAACATTATTTTTGTCGCTCAGAGCTGGAATCGAACCTACGACCTCGAGGTTGGGGTCGACGCACATACCCACAACGCCACGTGCCACCTAGTTCGGTTATATGTCTGTACTGCTGGGGGCACTGCAATGCTAACCGGTCCTCATCGGTCCCCATCCAGGTATTTAAATAGTCACACGAATGTTTCACAACTGAGCTGCTGATTGCATCTGCTTCTGAGGCAAGGTGGCCATTAACCTGTTGGCGTAGTTGGGCAGCATTGAGGCGGTCCTCATTGCACCTGGTTGTATTGAGTCATATCAAGTCACAGTGCCCGCTGTTAAATACAGTGATCTCGTTCTAGCACGACTTTGGCTGTGCGTCTATCGACTTTGGACGTCCAATAAACAGTTTTAGTGCAATGTGATCCATCGATCCTCAGTTGATCCCCAGTTGATCTTGTTGCATTACACTATGCTTAAACAATCTACTTACTGCATTGGTATTGCAGATGTCCAATGCCGGCAATGTCCCTGATGTCCCTACCTTCCGAGAACCAAAACTAAAATTCTTGTCTTAGATTAGATAAGAAGTCAGGATCAGCGTAAGAGCGACCATGCCTTGGGATCCTTGAAAACACTCCGAATTCATGTTTTTTCGACCTCCCTATGACTGCAGTGACCATTTAAATTGACTGCTTGCATCAACAGTCGGACGCCCTAATGTCCTGCGAATGACAAAAGGACAGACAGACGTGCACACTGAATTTAGATGGGACAGAAACTCTACGACAAAGGAAGGACATCAGCAAGATTGTAGGCATCATCAGTAGTCATTGCCTGTGGCGAGGGGAGCTCTCACTTACTCTCCTTATCTGGAGAAGTACCCAGGATATGCTCGAACTAGAAAAGCGAATTCGTTGGAAGCAGTTGAAATCAATAGCTCTTGGTTTTGTTTTGAGAGAAAAATTCTGTGTACGATCTTTGGTTCTGTTTGCGTTGATGGCGTTTGGAGGAGAAGGTTCAACCACGAACTATACGGGCTGTACATCGGCATGCACCTAGTTAAGCGTCTTCGGATCCAATGCTTAAGATGGCTAGGTCATGTAGAGCGGATGGAGACCACAGCTTCGGCCCGAAGAGTCTTCGACACCGAGCCATTGGGACAGCGCAACAGAGCACGTCCTCGCACTAGATGGAGCACACAAGTGGAAAAGGACCTCAACCAACTTGGTGTGCGCAACTGGAGGCAGCTGGCGAAATATCGTGCTGGTTGGAAAGACATGTTGGTTGAGGTCCAGGTCCACCCCGGACTGTAGCGCCAATCAAAGAAGAAGAAGTTGAAATCAATATGGAACTCATGCTGCAATTTCATAATCAAACAAGATGACTTAAGACCTGATTCTGGACGGCATGGAAAGCCTTAATGTACGGATCAAATGGCGAGTGTGTGATGGAAACTTCTGGAAATCGTAACCAACCAAAAATTGCGAAGTAACTGCCAGCACTTCCAATTGTATTCGCCTACAGGGACGAAGCTACAGGTGCTTTCAATCTTCTATATGAGAGCGACCCGAGCAGTGCTCGCATATATGCAAAATGACACACCATCACTGAGACAGTGACTGTCAGCCTCTGTGTACAATTGTTGCTCCCTATTTCGAGGGAGAACGACTCTGGGTCTGTTCACGCCCTTGGGCCACAGTCCAAACCGTTCCCAGAATCAAATTTGTTCCGCGGCCACCTCCTGCTGCTCTTCCTCCTCCTCGCCACACTCCTCCGACACCCCCACCACCTCCCTACTCACCCATTGCTTCACCGAACATCTTGTGACCCAATTATGGCCACCCGTCAAAACCCACATGGCAACCGCAGAATGCAATCAGCGTAGGAGCGTGGGTCGCTGGGCGCCTCGGCTTGATGACAAAACAACTTCACGGCATCAGATGCGGTCATATTTTGCCGATAAATCAAGCAAGTTAATGCCAAAACAATTTCATCGACGACAACCGCACTCAAAGCCACAAGTGCGCACTTTGTGTCGAGTGGCTCTCGTAGAGCCAACTCCCCCTCACGAGCACCCCCCTCTTCGGATGATTAACTTGAATGCAATATTGGTCCCCCACTCCCCCCACCAAAAAGTAATAAATTATTTGCGAGAGTAAGCCATTCCCGGGAACAGGCCAAACGACGAAACGAATAAAAAGCAGCATAGCATGTTGTGCCGCCCCCGGGCTCGCATGCTCATTCGACTGCGGCCGCCCTCCTGAGCCCTGCACTCCAGGACACACCGAGATACGTTTTCTATTTCCTCCCACTTTATCGCTTTGTTACTCAATTGAATTCCAATCTGCCGGCAAGGGAGCACAGCGGGTGGGCGCGCGCCAAACGAAACTGGGTCAGAGCATTGCCGCCCCCAGGGCCCGAGTGCAACTGCTGCTGCTGCTGTGCCAGAGCACAGATGCTTGTGTGCTTGTACTTAATGACGTTTTCCCCCCGCCACAGCGCCGCCATGATTGCACTGTTCCGAGTTCCATGATGACACATGTCATCAAGTATGATCAAAGGCACATGAGCCTCTGTGCGGCTGTCAAAGGCACACCGCACGACCCGTGCCCTTGACAGCGGGCCTCTAACGAGTGCATTAAGTGGCAGTTGTGCTCAAACGCTTCTTCTCTCGCTCCTTCGGCCGAGATAACGCACGCTGAAGCCTTTTCCGGCCGCAGAAGCAATAGACACCGACTCCAACATCCGGCGCGCCCTAATGAGCTTTGGATGGCTGCCGACGCGCTGCCGTGTGCTTAGCGCCTGTCATCGATGCGGACGCGTGTTTCTGAAAGAGAACCGATGGCGATGACTGGTTCCGGTTTATGATGCCTGTGTCACCGTGGACTGGTGGCAAGAGAGTTACAACTGATTTATTGCTTCGTTCAATGAGCAACCGGCTCGTTTTGCTTGAACGGACGCCGATGATACACACAATCGGGATATTGGGACCAATTAAGGCTCAAATTCCGAGGACAAACACGAGCAGTGTTTGCACATGATTTGATGGGCTCCGCTAGGGGAGTGTGCGGCTGCTTGTTTGGATATCGCTTGACACAAATGGTGCTCATTTCCTGGGATTTGTTTGCATTTGAATGTGGTTCGTTCGTCTGTGGAGAGGCCCAGATTGCGGGCTGTTGTGTCGTAGATTCGGACGGGGATCAGAAGGAAGTGCGAAGCTCAGCGAAATCGATTAGGAGAGAGATTTCATGAAAGATGTGTGGAGAGAGCATATTTTGGTTTGCCTGGGACCGACCTTGGTATCTCTTGCTGCTCTTATTGAACAGACATTTGTGCGGACTAGGGACTGTGATTTTAACATTTTTTTTTTAAATTGCTACGGTCATGCAACTTGTTGACTTCGTTATTGACCAAAAGGGCTGCTGTGTTTGGTGTCCCTTGGCTACACTGCACACAGTTGTTTCTGTTGACTTCACCGTCTGTTAATGATTTCGGTGGTATTGCTTGACTTCTCATCATCGCTGCTACACCTTGCTCTTTGCGTCGCTCTATACACCTTAGCCTCGCATGTGGTTCCCCCACTCCAAGACAGAACTGCTTATGGATGGCTGGTGTGCAAAGGCTTGCTTGTTTCGTTGGATAAGTGCCGTGAGAGATAAATTGCTCACCGAACACAATCCTCAATTGGTCCACCGAAGCGCGCCGTTTTGCTCGCTCACTTAACAGGCCTGCCACCAATGGATGGTCCGAGGCTGAGTAATTGCTGCTTTCCATCGGTGACGGTCCTGGGCACGCTGCTTCCCGCCATCAAGACCAAGGTGTCCTGAGTCCGCAAAGCCTTGGTTTCTATTCCGCAGGTCCGGTCTTCCCCTTCTTCTCGAACCAGGGGGCTTAGATACGAGGACCTCCTTGTGGGAGCGTAGTCCATGCACTCGATGGGACCAAGGCAGTGTATTCTTAGAATTTTTGCCTTCCGGACGACATTCCCATCCTGGTGCAGCTGGTAGAGTTCGCGGTGTGTTTTCTCCTCCATTGGACGTCTCCACCGAACTAGAATCGGTTGCCAAGTGCGATTCTGGATCAGATCTCCACTAAGATGTCATTCGTAGAGTTCACGTTTCGCTCGAATGTTTCAGCACCTTGCATGACTTTAGATAAAATTGAACGGGCGACATTGACAGTAGCGTCCACCTTTGCAAGTCACTGCACGGTGGCCAATGTGGCTTTGTTGATGATGATGATGAAGTGATGTCCCATCTTTCTTCTTTACGTGGCGCTGTAGTTCGGTGTGGACCTGGACCTAAGTCAGCATTCCTCTCCAACAACCTGAGCGAAGCGCCTCCAGTTTCGTACATCTAGCTGATTAAGATCTCTTTCCAGCTGGTTACGCTATGAGAGGCAAGGTCTTCCTGTACCGTGTTGTCCCTCAGGGCTGGCCTCGAGCGTTAGTGTCCAATCTCTCTACATATGCTGGGTAGCCATCTAAGTCGAGACAATTGAATTCGTTTGAGTACACCATTGTCGTTATAGAGTTCGCCGTTCAATCTTCTTCAATAGGACCGAAAATGATTCGAAGGACCAAGCGACCAAGCAATCTTCGTCCTCATGTGATATTATTCATGCTTCAGCGCCATACAGCAGGACTGGGACTATGAAGGTCTCATATAGAGACAGCTTGGTGTTGCAAGTCAGGGCTTTATGTTTCAATTGCCGCCTAGGTCGAAAGACACAGCAAATGGCCAGGGTTATCCTCCGTTTTATCTCCGCGGGGATGACACTTTCGGTGTTTATTGCGGAGCCCACATGAACAATGTTTTTACCTATATCGCGGCTGTCTATTGTGACACTTTGTCCAAGATGTGGGTGTTGATGAACCCTTTTTGTGACAGCATATGCTTTGTCTCACACAACTCTGCCCCAAGAGTCTTCGATAAACAGCCATTGAGAAAGCGCAACAGAAGACGTCCTCGCACGAGATGGCGTACACTAGTGGAAAAGGACCTCAATTAATTTGGAGTACTAAGCCAGGCGCACCTGGCGAAAGATCGTGCTGGTTGGAGAGGCAAGATGTTTGAGGCCCAGGAAAACCCCGGACTGTAGCGTCAATCAAAGACGAAGATATGCCTTGTCTTACCTTCATTCACCGCAAGACCCACCTTAGCCACCAATCCCAGACTGACAGCCCGTTGAGTTCTTCCTTTAATATCACTGACATCGGCGTATGCGAGCGGTTGTACAGGCGCACTGGAAGATCGTGCCTTACACTCAATTAACTCATAACCTTCTCGAGACTGCTAACTGAAGATAGACATCAGCTTACACGCGCAAGTAGGAACACAAGTAACTCATTCAGCGGAGACGGCCACGAGAAGCCTTAAAATCTTCGCAACCGTCATCACAACTTCAATTATTCCACCAAAATGTACGCAGCAAGGACTGAGAGAAGCAGTGGAGTTGCGTTCGGTGTCAGTGTCTCCATTCCCACACTCTTGAACCCACGAGGTCTTTTTTCTGTTCGCGGTAAGCCAAAGAGGAAACCAAAACGTTCATGATCCCACCTAATTCACGTCAGGGACAAGACCCAAAAGGTATTTCCTGTTTGGAGTCGGACTAAGACTGTTGGTACCTTTCATTCACGAAATACCAATGCCACGCACAATATAGCTAGGCCCTGGCAATCTACGGACGGTAGCGCCACCATTTTATTATCATACGAGGATACAGCACATTCCTTTGCCCAACTCTCATAATCTTGAGGACATCGCCGTCATTCAAACTCATTCCCCCGGATGCTGTGCTCCAGGCCATCGTCTTTGCCTCGGACAGTCTAGAGTCTTCAAGTTTGCTTATGAATTAGCAAGGGAATGGAAAGATTTGTGCCGCAACAAGCAGTGCATTAAACAGCTGTTGTTGGTCCACAGAACGTCAGCTTGCATACATTTTGAAGCATCGCCACCGCCCCTATGATTGCTGTGTCGTAAGAAGCGCTCACATCAGCGCGATGTCAGAGTCGGGCAGGACCATAATGAACCTTCCAGCGTCTGCAAAAGTCGATCGGACTATCAAGATGGACACAGTATCCGTCGTCCATTGCAGTGGAAGGCAGAACAGTTGTGCTTTTATCCAGGTCATCCTCTTCACAGTTGAGATGTCTTGGTCGTCTGTAAAACTGCCTGGTCTCACGATCTTGACTCTGTGCTGCTGTCTCTGTTTGGATTAAGGAAACCGGTTGAAAAAATGTTAAAAATTAACCTTGTCGTCCCACTGTCTTGGATTTGCCTATGTCCTACCCATCCCTCAGCCTACCCTTCCACTGAATAATCATTTGCAGCCGTCAACTGTCGCTGACCATTGCCTCACCTGCAGACTCTAGTACAGTCGCCCCTCACCTCTCCCCCAATTCCGCCAAACAAACAAACAACCTCAACCCGCCACGTCACCAAAGCACCCATCAGACTTGACTGCCGCTCAGCACCGCTTTATGCAGCCATCAAGTCGGGCTCGTGATCCCAGAGCAAACTCGTCAACCTCGCAACTATTTCTCTATCCATAACGCAAGGCCATCGAATGAATTCGTTTTACCCCCATAACACCGTTTAAGTGCACCGTTCGGATCAGCTCCGAATGAGCACTAAAACTCCCAAAACGCTACCCACCGTCAACGCCCCCGTGCCCACCGCATCGACCGCAAATCACAAGTGTGATCCAAGAGGAAGATAAACGAAAGTGCTCATTACGATTTGATGGACCACTCGAGTGTTCAAAGTGTACACTCAATTTTGGATGAGCTTTCGGAATGTGTGGCCCCGACAGAGGAGTTCATCCCCCCAAGTAGCCTGTCGGCGACAGTGGCCAACGGTGAAATGCGAGCGGACACCCCGTTGTTGGCCGGGGTAAACCAGCAAGCGACTCGAACGCCCACTTTGTGCATTTGATCGCCAGTGTTCAGCCGCATGCCTCACTGTCATGCACACCGGAGTGAGTTAAGGACGCCCACGAAAAAGTGAAAATAGATGACGAACATGGCACTTTAGACAAGCGCTGTGTGTTATAAGCGGTAATGGTTTCCTTTCCTCTTTTTGCAGCCTCACAGCCGGGGGAGGGTGGTCGTTTGCGGGGAGATGTGAGTGTGCGGCAACTTTTTCGTCGTGGACTCCTTTGGGGCGCTTTAGGTGAATTTTACGCCATCAATTGATGGCGAGCGGAGCGGTGTGTCACGGAGGAGGATGCCAAGCTCGTTATGGACGTGAAAAGAATCCGAAACCCCGACCTGCTCTGTAAACAAAAAATGCAAATACACTGAACAATAAGGGTGCCAGCTAGTGGAAGAAAAGGCCTTGATGTATAGCTTCTGCAGGAAACGAGGGAGAAATATGTGCTCGATTGATTGCAGCCTATCGTCCTATCGTCCTATCGTCCTATCGTCCTATCGTCCTATCGTCCTATCGTCCTATCGTCCTATCGTCCTGTCTTCCTATCGTCCTGTCGTCCTATCGTCCTGTCGTCCTATCGTCCTGTCGTCCTATCGTCCTATCGTCCTATCGTCCTATCGTCCTATCGTCCTATCGTCCTATCGTCCTATCGTCCTATCGTCCTGTCGTCCTGTCGTCCTATCGTCCTGTCGTCCTATCGTCCTATCGTCCTGTCGTCCTATCGTCCTATCGTCCTATCGTCCTATCGTCCTATCGTCCTGTCGTCCTGTCGTCCTGTCGTCCTATCGTCCTGTCGTCCTATCGTCCTGTCGTCCTATCGTCCTGTCGTCCTATCATCCTGTCGTCCTATCGTCCTGTCGTCCTGTCGTCCTATCGTCCTATCGTCCTATCGTCCGCTCGTCCTATCGTCCTGTCGTCCTATCGTCCTATCGTCCTATCGTCCTATCGTCCTGTCGTCCTATCGTCCGCTCGTCCTATCGTCCTATCGTCCTATCGTCCTGTCGTCCTATCGTCCTGTCGTCCTATCGTCCTGTCGTCCTATCGTCCTGTCGTCCTATCGTCCTGTCGTCCTATCGTCCTATCGTCCTATAGTCCTGTCGTCCTGTCGTCCTATCGTCCGCTCGTCCTATCGTCCTATCGTCCTATCGTCCTGTCGTCCTGTCGTCCTATCGTCCTGTCGTCCTATCGTCCTGTCGTCCTATCGTCCTGTCGTCCTATCGTCCTGTCGTCCTATCGTCCTGTCGTCCTATCGTCCTGTCGTCCTATCGTCCTGTCGTCCTATCGTCCTGTCGTCCTATCGTCCTATCGTCCTATAGTCCTGTCGTCCTGTCGTCCTATCGTCCGCTCGTCCTATCGTCCTATCGTCCTGTCGTCCTATCGTCCTGTCGTCCTATCGTCCTGTCGTCCTATCGTCCTGTCGTCCTATCGTCCTATCGTCCTATAGTCCTGTCGTCCTGTCGTCCTATCGTCCGCTCGTCCTATCGTCCTATCGTCCTATCGTCCTATCGTCCTGTCGTCCTATCGTCCTATCGTCCTATCGTCCTATCGTCCTATCGTCCTATAGTCCTATCGTCCTATCGTCCTATCGTCCTATCGTCCTATCGTCCTATCGTCCTATCGTCCTATCGTCCTATCGTCCTATCATCCTATCATCCTATCGTCCTATCGTCCTATCGTCCTATCGTCCTATCGTCCTATCGTCCTATCGCCCTATCGTCCTATCGTCCTATCGTCCTATCGCCCTATCGTCCTATCGTCCTATCGTCCTATCGTCCTATCGTCCTGTCGTCCTATAGTCCTGTCGTCCTGTCGTCCTATCGTCCTATCGTCCTATCGTCCGCTCGTCCTATCGTCCTGTCGTCCTATCGTCCGCTCGTCCTATCGTCCTATCGTCCTATCGTCCTGTCGTCCTATCGTCCTATCGTCCTATCGTCCTATCGTCCTATCGTCCTATCGTCCTATCGTCCTATCGTCCTATCGTCCTATCGTCCTATCGTCCTATCGTCCTATCGTCCTTTCGTCCTTTCGTCCTATCGTCCTATCGTCCTAGTGTCTTATGGTAGCCCTATCGCCCTCATCCTCATCCCAAATTTATCTCAAATTTAGAACAAAATGCGGTCATTTTAAGCCCCTTTGAAATCCTTTGACAGTCGAACCAGTTCACCCAGAGAACGCTTCTTCAAAACGAAGTTCTCGCTCCCCGAAGGCCAACGTCTCTAGCGAACTCAATTAACAACTGGTTTGCAGGCATGACTCAGTTCTTGATTGGATTCTGCCCACGCGACCGGGCAACTAGTCCACAGCTTTGCCCACTTCAAAGGTTTTGCCAAAAGCCGGAAGGATTTAAGTTTCCCACGAGACTAGTCCGTGCGCTCGACGTCTTGGCATGTTGGCCTCGCACCGGATCATCCCGACTGCTTGACTCGCCACGAGGATTTCTAGGTTCTTCAAAATTAATTCCTCTGACGTCAGACTCGGGCGCGTGGGCGACACACAAGAATGAGTTTCGATTTTCAAACTTTTTGCCTGAGCGTGTGGCATTGAAACTTTTGAAATGTATTTTACATCTGATTGAAGTTTGAGTTGAGCACTCAATCCAAGAGATGGGTACTTGTGGGATAAGGCTTCTGGGTGCTCGCTCGGAGGGGTGGGTCTACGGTGCCACTAGGACGGAGGAGGGTGATGAGATGGGGCTTCGAATTGTGCACACTTTTTCGACGAGTGTGTGCGATTCGACTCAAAAATGGCTCTTGTGTGAGTTCTTAACAGGCTCAGCTGTGAAAGGAAACACACGCAGCCACATCGAGCAGTGACAGTGCCATCCACTCCAATCCTCAGAAAAGCCAAGCGAATAATGTAATTTCCCCCGCCGCCCGGCAAACGTAAACTTTACCCAAGTGCAACGGGGACAGGCCCTCCACTCCCTCGTCACGGGCTTGTTTAGCCATCAACTCCCTCGGTGTTCCTTCCTTAATTTGATTCGACGTGGATCTCATTTCTTTTTTGTTCCGTGTTTATTCAGGAAGCCGGGGCTTCGCCGACGTAATGAGATGAAAAGCAATCGAAACTTCATGCAAATTACTTCTGGGAACCTGGCGAAACCCGCTAAATCCTTGCTAACCGGAAATAGCCACACTCGTGCGTTGTGATCACTTTGGTCCTATCCGCCGTATCATCCCGCCCATGCACACCCAATCGATTTTCTATTCAATCACGCACACAGCCACGAAGGGAAATATGTTACGTACCTGGCGAGGCGCATTTCAAACTCGATTTCATGCGCGCCGGTCGTTGATGTCCTGCGGCCGGCCAGCCAGCCATCAGCATCGATCGATTGAAACGCGAAGCCATTAAAAATTAATAAGCCAGAAAAAGGCCCGCACGTCTGACGGCCACGGCCGCGGAGGGATTCACTCGCTTGCGGCAGAAGACACTGCCGCGAGGAGTCTGTCCCGACGATGAGGCACTCCTTGTCCAATCGATACCACTGTGCACTGTCCATCACTCGGCTGCGACTGTTGCCGGCCCATTTGCTGTTGCCGTAGCAAAGTGCTCGCTATTATTGGAGCCATTTGCCCAACCCCTCGAGCGCCACAGGTGGAAGGAAGGCTTCTAACGCAATTAATGCCGGGCACCCTCCCATCACCCGGATGGGTTGGCGCATACTCGCGCGAACCCACCGACCGAGGTGCTAGTTTTTAATTAGACCCCAAGACTGCATCGCAATGCAGTTGTTTTGCGAATAAAATTAAATGGAGCACATCACCACGCCGGGGGGAGGTCCTACTCCGACTCCCGTCATTTCCGGGACCGGCTTCCTGTGAAATCTGCTGGAGGTGTCGGCGGTCTGCATCCGATAGATAGTGGGGTCGTGTAACCGAATTGGGAAGTAGAGCGAGCGCCCTTTTGGAAGGATTTCACGGTTTGTTGGCTTCCCAGGAACGGAACAGATGTCGATGGGGTTGCCGAGGATTAGTTATCACACATGTAGTGATGACGACTTTCCGTGGTCACCGTGCGCACACGGTGCTGGGGCTTGCGAATATCCGTAGCGCCGCGCCACCACCACCATCACCATCAGCGGACGGGCCATGAGTTTTCCAATTACCGCTGCTGCTCGCGAGGCATCCACTCCGGGTGCCTTTCAAAGTGGAAATGAGTGTTGTGTTATTCTATTTCAGTTCGGTTCCGTGCTGAAATGAAATGTGGTGTGATGAGTGGTGGGTGGGGGGGCAGGCAGGGGTGGTGCATGGAAACTCTCGCATTCACAGTTCGGTGAATGGGGCGGCACAGTGCACTTTCACGGGGGCAATGGAAGTGGAATCCATTCATTCATTGTGCGGTCGACGAGGGGGTTTCCTTTTCGTTTTCATTTTTTCTGCTGCAGCCGCTGGTGTGCGGCTGATGTGATGGATTTGAGGCTTAATCTCTCAAAGGGATTAACTTCGTTGCGAGATTTCAGTTCGAGCTGTTCGTCTGTGTGTTATGCCAGCCATTAGATTATGGCGTATTTGTGATTATTTCAGTTAAGAGACCTACCAATCGACTGGGGAGGGAATTAGTTAGCATGAGTGACAGTTTAAGGCAGTGTTGGCTGTCACCGCTTAGCGTCTCGATTGTTGGCCTCTTTTTAGTAAAAAAGTGGTTGGGTTGTTGGCGAGGCTAGCTAGAGAGCCTAGAGTGGGGAATAGTGATGTCAAGTCGTACTCTCGACGTAAGATCACCAGTCCCCAAGTTTTCTCTTCACGAGTCACTTGTGTAAAATGTAGCGCCGTTTTCATGGACCCACACCTCATGTAGATCGACGCTGTCGATCTCTGATCACAGATTAATACTGTTTTTAAACTGAGCCTATTGGCAGCAGCGGTCCCTCATTTTTTCATTTAGAAAGAAATTAGGTCCCACGACGCAGCCTTGTAAGAAACCGTAGCAAATTATCAGTCTTTCTGGATGCTGTGATGGATGGTCGAACAGTTGTGGTTTGTGTCCGCTCCAAAGACAACAATTTTGCTCGTTTGTACACCCACTGGAAATTTTTGCCCAAGACCCAGAAATTGGGCCAATAAGTGAGGTCACTACGTTGCCTATGATCGGTCTGGCTTCCTCCTCGGCACAATCGTCTAAGGCTGTATGCCCAAATCCAGCCCCAAAAAGCCCTTTTGACGACGCGCAACCTGCGTCTAGTTTAAGGTTTAACCCAAGCTGGGAATTCCCCACACAGCCATAGCGACGAAATCCACGTCGCGTATTTAGAATTGAACCAAAATTTCTTCAGCAATTTCCACACGATGGGTAAGAATGAAACGAGGCAGAGTTTACTAGATTTTTTGACACCAGAATGTCATTGGTAGTGTTAGCAGTTGCTGTGTGGCGCTACAGTTCGTATTCAACCGCCTCCAGTTTGTGAGCATAGTTGCTTGAGGTCCTCTTTTACTTGCGTTACTCGCTCGAGAGGCAGTCTTCCTCTGAACGTCGTCCCTTGGGTTTGCATTAGAAGACTTTCTTACATGACCTAACCATCTTAATCGTTGAACCTTCACGCACCTGGCTAAGTCGATGTCACCGATCTGATCCAAAAACTACCCGAAGAAGCAGCACCTTCCCAAAGCAACCTCGTCTGCCTTTGACAAAGTCCAAACTTCTGAGCCACAATCTAAGTCGCAAAGTCTTATAGAGGGTCACTTTCTTCTTCTTCTTTGTGTGGCGCTACAGTCCGTGGTGGACCTGGGCCTCAACCAACATGCCTCTCCAACAACCAAGTTGATTGAGGTCCTTCTCCACTTGGGTGCGCCACCTTAAACTCGGGCGTCCTCTGTTGCGTTGCCCGACAGGTTCGAATTCGAAGATTCTTCGGGCCGGAGCTGTGGTGTCCATACGCTCTACATGACCTAGCCACCGTAGGCGTTGGATCCGTAGACGCCTAACTAGACTCATGTCGCTGTACAGCCCGTACAGTTCGTGATTGAATCTTCTCCTCCAGAACCCGTCAACACAAACAGGACCAAAGATCGTGCGTAGAACTTTTCTCTCAAAGAGACCAAGGACTTCTTCATCCGCTTTCGAGATTGTCCACGCCTCCGCGCCGTATAGCAGGACTGGGATGATCAGTGTCCTGTATAGAGTCAGCTTGGTTCTTCGAGAGAGGGCTCTACTACTCAATTGCCTCTTGAGCCCGAAGAAACAGCGGTTGGCAAGAGTTATCCTACGCTTGATCTCGGTACTAATGTTATTTGTACAATTTACTCCGGAGCCGAGGTAAGTGAAGTCCTTGACTACCTCGAAGTTATAGCTGCCCATTGTGACGCTCTGTCCAAGACGTCGATGTTGTATGTCCTTTTTTGAGGACAGCATATACTTCGTTTTGTCCTCATTCACCGCCAGACCCACTTTAGCCGCTTCCGTCTCAATGTTAGCAAAAGTCTCACTGACGGCTCACTGAGTTCTGCCAATCACGTCAATGTCATCGGCGGCGGTATGCTATCAATTGCACGGACTTCTGGAAGATCGTGCCTCTAGTGTTGGCGTGTGAGTTTCGCACGATCTTCTCCAGGACGATGTTAAAGAAATCACAGGATCACTTTGGTTTTAGCAATTACTTTCTAAGTACAACGAAATACCGATTGGCACAAGTTGATCCTTGATTCTCTCTCTCTCTCTCTGATTTCAGTGCTGGCGTCGTTGTATGAGTCGATACCGGTGCCTAGATCCTTGACTTCCTTAAGGCTATGTCTATCTATCGTGATGATAGCTGATCAAGCTGCCGTTGCACGGACTTCTGAAAGATTGTGCTTCTGGTCTTCGTTCAAGAATGACGTTAAAGAAGTAGCATGACAATCTGTCGCCTTGTCTTAAGCCTTTTTTTATATCAAAGATCTCGGTTAGGTCTTTGCCGACCTTGATGAATCAGGACACTAAGGCATAAGTTTGTAGGGATGGATGCCAAAATTACAAGTGGTGTCATGTAAAATAATAATAACAATGTGGGTGGCGCTACAGCCCGTAGGGGTCCAGGACCTAGCTTCTCCGCAACCACTCGTGTTGCGCGTGCTTTTATTTTCTCACGACTGGAAGGGAAGGGACTACTGGAGAGTTTAATGCCAAATCCGAACGGCTTTGTTTGAAAACTTTTTTCTAGACAGGAAATACTCTTTGAGCATCGTCACTGACTCGAAAGAGGTGGGGTCATTTGTTTTCATCGCACAGAGCAGGAATCGAACCTACGACGTCGAGGTTGGGGTCGATGCACATACCCAAAACGCCACGGGCCACCACTAAGTGCTGTCATACGTGGTCTTAAAATCCACAAAAATGTGGTGTAGTGCACTGAACTTGTCATAGTGCATATAACTCAGTCGATGGTGGGTTGGCCTAAATTCACTTATTCATGTTTTTGGCGGACGGCTATGTCTAAACCAGTAGCATTCATGATGCGCCGCATCATGATCTAAGGGTACCTAGTCTGGTGGACGGCACTCGAAAAAGACAAAAAATAGCATAATTGCTTTTTACTTATCAAGTCTACGACCAATGCAGGGTCCGAGCCTAGAATTATCGCTGCCTTCCATCGTTGGCGCATCTGGGTACGCTCCTTCCAGTCATCAAGCTCAAGCTGTCCTGCTTCCGCGATAACGTGGTTTATATACCAGAGGTTCGGTCCTCCTCTTCTCAAGCCAGGAGTCTCAATGTTCGTCCTTTGAACTGAGCCACGATTCTCTTCCATTACCTTACAAGTTGTTAGCCCTTCCACAACCGCCGGTCCAAGCAGTGTGGTTAATGATTATGCATTCTCCTGCCTAGGCCGTTCGCTGCATACATTGGTTCACCTCACCAATAATGTTGTAAAGGCTGTCCTAGAGTCACCGCGAGGATGCTGTATGTCAACCGCCAAGTTAGGAGCAATCACCAACTTTGCCCTGTATGTACAGGCTCTGCTTCCACAAAGAATAGCATGCCTACTACAAATAAGTGGTACGAATCAATTAAAAAATAACAGTTCCGCTACGCTTCTAGCGTCTGCTCCCTAAGTTTGGACTCACTTGACTGACTCTAAAATACTCGCAGATCTGATTATAGTCAACTTACGGACCATAGGTGGTATGAGACCAACTCCTACAGAACCTTTGACAACAATGCTTCATATTCGACTTATCGACCTCCGTATTAAGAATACAAATGTTCATAGTGCGATCAGACACAAAGAATCTCGGCTATGGCCCTCAGCCGGTGTTGCCGGTGTTCAGCCTCAACCAGTGGAAGTCCTTGTATAAGGGAGCCGTGCCGCTAAATCAAATTGCACGCAACTGCGTCAAGGATGCAAATGATAATCGGTCTGCCATCAAGCTTATGTGGTGTTGGACCCAACAATCAAGAGTGGTGAAGCATCGCCGTGATAAGCTTTACTGAAACATCGTCAAAATTCAAAGTTACCCTTATCTGGGCTTCAGGTCACAGAAGCATTTTCGGGAATAAAGCAGACGAAGTGAACAAAAAGGAAGCCGCGCTTCATAGCTCGTCTGGTCTTGACGTCAAAACACATTCCATTTGGTCATGCAAGGCACAAATTACAATACACTCCTCTAGAATAGCACCTATTCACACATGTCCAGCAACGCATCGGATTGAATCCTTGGCGTAATCTCAGAAAATAGCATCAAAGTAAGATGCTTCAAAGTCCTTCGCAACACACTTTTTTTAGAACCGCGCTATTAAATTGGCCTTTAGGTTGCCGATTGATATAAATATACGTGGTCCATGTGCTAAGCCTTGAGGTACACCAATTCCTCGATGTCACTTTATATGCTAATCCTTGTCGTTTCGTGGTCAGATTACTCTTCGAGCTGTGGTCCTTCCAACTCGCCCCACTCCTCACCTCACTACATTCCACAGCCTGTCATATGCAAACAGGCGAAATCTGTTTCCCATTAATCACCAAGCTGCCTGTCGATTAGCCAGCCAATTGGCACCCTCCTCCATAATTTATTGCCTTAAGACAAACTACTCTCAGCACTTAGCCGCTTTATGAGGATCAATGTCCCGGCCATCAGCTGTTGTTGTTGAATAATGAACCAATCATTCCGCCTGATTGCCTGTCTGCGTTCTGTCTTCATTAAGCGTCTGCATCCACACTCACCGAGGCCGACGTCAATTTGTCATGACCGACGAACCGGGGCATCGATCAATTTAAGAGCAGCCCCCGTCGTCGAAAGTCACTCGTGGCGTAAGTGAATAATCTGCACCACCTCCACTCGTACAGACATTTGCAATTAACTTAATTGAAGTGTCATGTACAAAGCCCGCCCCCGTGCTCCGCGCGTGCAAACATTCATTCGATAGACAAACACCCCCAAGGTCCTCGAAATGGACGAGCATCGGGTGGAATAACATCCATCTGCTTGAAGCAAAACATACCACCAGTTCAATCTCAAGTATCTAACGCCTACATTCACCTCCCCTCTCTCTCTCTCTCTCTCTTGCAGGTTAACAATGTAGCTGGGAAGACGCAACACACACACAGCACAGCACAGCAGGACAAAACGACGAGCCATTGAGAAGTGAAATCCGTTTATTTGCGAAGAGACAAAGACGTTTACTCTTTAAGAAAAAAACGAACGAAAAATAAAACACAAGACACAGTCAAACCGACAGGACCACGAGGAATGTAATCACAATGCCAACGCAGGAGAGACACCAACGGATCGCATTTGAACTGACGAACAGAGCATAACGAGTGAGAGGCTAAGCACTGAGCGCGGTACGGGCAGATATCCTTTCAAGATGACTGATGATCAAACGCCCAGCGATGACAAAGGTAAGTCCCGAATCAATATCGCTCTCAACTCCTTCAGGAGGCGGCCGTGTCCTGCCGTGGGTCTGCTGGCAGACTCACGGAATGAGTGCAATTATCCTGCGCCCCTTTTTGAATTTCGTTCGATTCGCACACCACCACGGCGCTGCTGCGTCCACCACCGGATGGAATATAAATCCACCGCAATGAGTTGTCTTTTGAATCCCCCGATTTCCTGCGGTTACCTCATTTCGTTGGGTGCAGAGGGGGAGGGAGATACGGGAAGAGAGAGCGGCGGAAGGATGTGGTGGTTCCGTTCTCATTCAGCGATTGTTGGGTAGGTTAACGGCAGACCGCTTACGTATTGACGCAAGGATTAGGAAGTTCGATGGTTGAGTGGAGCCCCTGACTTCGACGGGAAAGCTAAGGGCAGAGGTTTGAATGTTTACTCGAACGTGGAACTAATTGCAGTGTTCACCTGCAAACTGGGGTCGTGGTACACTAAATTAGGTTTGCTTCAAAGTCAATGCTGTTCTGATTGTGAACATGTTTCAGTCTGGAGCAGAAGTTAACTGATGGCAGGACTCGTGTTAAGTTTGAGGACAGTCAACGCCTTGTTCGATAATTCGAATCCTAGCGCACAAGCAATAATACTACACAAGCTGTACTTAGAGCATTATCCATGCTTATCCTGGATTGCTTTCTGCGTCCAAAGTGGATATATATATATGGGTGGCGCTACAGCCCGTAGGGGGCCAGGGCCTAGCTTCTCAGCAACCACTCGAGTTGTGCTATTGTTCTCTCTCGAGTGGAAGGGACCTACAGTTTAATGCCGAATCCGAACGGCTGTTTGAGAAGCTTTTTCAAGACGGGAAATACTCTTTGAGCATTGTCAGTAACTCGAAAGAGGTGAGGCCGTGAAAATTATTTTCGTCGCTCAGAGCTGGATTCGAACCTACGACATCGAGGTTGGGGTCGACGCACATACCCACAAAGCCACGGGCCACCATCCAAAGTGGATGGCAATGCATATTAGTTGCAAGGAAAATATATTCCGACTCGTTATCCTGGTGAGTAATAAAATTGTCATCTCAAGGCAGCGCTAGACGGTATGAAAGGTACGACCTCGACGGCCGATTCCTCTCGTGATTTCCCCGAACACCGAATTCACTCGCATCGTTGTCGGTATGAAGATAAACTCTATCTGGCCCAAGAACCTAGACGAGTTCACGACAAGGAGACTGAAGTGGAAAAAAAGTTTCACACAGAGTGCCTTTAGAATTGCTCCTAGCAGCCGGAGACAAGCGTGTCCGATGAGTAGTAACAGTCAGTAAAATTTGCTTCATTTGAAAAAAAGGGGTCATTCCATCGCAAGAAAGTGGGTCCTATGTCCTCTTCTCTCATATCTCATAGTAGTCTTCGATATGCTGTACCGATTGCTGGGTCGGAGGCGAACCAAAGGCAACCTCCCCATCATGTGAAAATTACTAAACACTCCTTTGAAGATAAGCAGGCATTGTCGGACCAGATGTCAACGCTCCCAAGACTCAAGTCGCACTTTTCACGAGGGAATATAAATTCCCAAGCATCAAAAGAGAACGTAGTCTTTATAGTCGACCGTCAACGATCCAAACGCGACCTACAAAAACGTATCAGAAAATGAGAGCAATCAGACCAAAAATAACACCCTGGTAATGGTTCGGTCAATACAGGCGTATGGCTTTCAAGTCTGGTGGACTGCATGCATCTGCATAACAGGGGCTCCAAGCTAAATGCCTACAGCTGCCCTAGAAATCTGAAACCACCTTCCTCCCATAAATATCTTTGGCTCTCCGGATACCAAACCTCTTTAAGAAGTTAATGACTGTCAAGTACGATAGACGAAAATCTATTGCGTTATTCACGGCGGCCATAAGGGCACTTCACAAATAGTTACGGTGGTCGAAATGGGCATCAATATTAAAAAAATGCATCCAGGTAGTGAAACGCAAAAGTTCAACTACGCAAGCAGCTTTTGCAAGGACACAACGGACCAACAAGCAGTCGCTCCACCTACCTATCTTGACCGATCCACAAAAACAGAAGCCCTTTGACACAATTTTTGAGGTCCCTATCAGTGCGCTCGTTGAGGCTGAATGCAATATGGTTCCATTCAACTCAAAGAAGCAAATGAGGAGTCCACATCATCAGCTCTCACCTTATCAGCACCGACGACTGGCAGGACAGTGGCACTGTCGTCGTCCCAGAGAGTTTCATTGTATACGCGAGGCACCTAGGTGTATTGATCCAAACTCCGGTTGTGGTCTATAGAGACCCAACTATCGATGGAAGATCCAACCAAGGAATGAGGTAGTCTCTTCGCAGGATCGGGTTCAGAGAGCACCTCTCCTGATCCTTGTGCAGCAAGTTCATCGGCGATCTCATTTCTTGATGCGGTGATGGCCTGAGATCCAATTAAGTCTAACCGACTACCGATCAAATTCAAAGAAGACTTGAATTCCTGCGCAATCAAGGATGTGTTTAAAGGGCTGAGCAAAGCCTTAAGTACAGATTGGCTCTCTTACAGACCCAAACACTTGTCTCCTTCCTTCTGTTCTACACAAAGAAGCTCTTGATCATTAGGATCGCATAGGGTTCCGCTTGGAAGACCGACTCACAATTACCTAATGTGGTTTGCACTGTGCAGTCCAATACTGTCACCCACGAAGAAGTCGCCAGCGTCAGACCTTCCCTCGGTCGTGGAGTCGTCCCTGATTGATTCAACTGAAGGCCTTTGATGAGTCAGATTATGCCAGTCCTGAGTTCACGTTGTATGTACGTCGCAACTGCAGTAAGGACACCAGCTTGGGTCAGACGGAATATCTCTACGACTGGGCTCCCAGTAAAAGCGAAATGTTAGCAGCAATCAAGGCCCTCAAGAAAAAGAAAGCAGTGGGTATTGATGGCATCCCTGCGGAATTATTTCAAGCTACGCCGAATGTATCAGCAGACTTGCTGCATCCTGTGATATACAAAGCTTGGGATAACGAACAATTCCACCAGGAATGGAAAAGGGGGATGTTCCAAAAAAGGGAACTGGAAATGCGGAAACTGGAGAGGTATTTGCGTTCTTCCCGTAGTATCCAAAACAATAGCTCGAATTGTTCTGGAACGCATTAAAGAGCATTTAAATTCAACGCTCGAAGTCGAACAGGCGGGTTTCTGCGCTGGATCCTCCTGCATCGACCACATAAACATCTTACGGATCATTATTGAACAATGCGTTGAGTATATGGTAGGTCTCCGTTATTTCTAGTGTTCATCGACTTCGAGAAGACTTTCGATAGCTTGAATCGAGGTGCTATCTGGTCGGCCTTGGTAAGTTGTCAGAGGAATTTGAGGTCCAAAGTGGAGTTCGTCAAGGATGCATACTGTCACCACTTTTGTTTCCTGGTGGATATCAGCGACATACTCCGGGCAGCATTGATGGATGGATATTATGGCATTCGATGGACAATGACGTCATGATCTTCATTTGATGGCCCATAATCTAGAAGCAGAGACAAACAAAGTGGGGCTCAAAATAAACACGGCAAAAAATTAAACCCTTAGTATTTCTGACAACCGCGCCAAACTGAACATTGCCGGACCGGAAGCCGAGAACAGGAAGCCGTCAACAGCTCTATAGATGTGCATCCCATGATGGGGACATTCGACTGTGCATTAAGAGCAGCGTTAGGCGTACTAGGGAAGGCCCCTCGCAGGTGGAACAGACCGTCCCTTGAAGTTATTTTTGTTGACAGAACCCAAGAATTACCGAAAATTGACTCACACTACAGAAACCTTACAGAGTTGTTATGTTGGGAGTCTGTAGGTAGCTAGTGGCATTCTTGTTCTTTGGCCTAAGCCCATAGTATCGTCACGTCGGTAATTTTAGATTAGAGAGGTGATTATGATAGGCAGCCAGTGAAGTCAGTGTAGTAACTGCTGTATTGCTTAGGTCACTCAGGCTGTCATAAAAGTATGAGGCTGTGGTTTTTCTAATTGATGCGCTAGCAGGACGGTCGCACACGAGGTGCTGGATATTTCCCTCCTCATCCTGGTCTCGGCAGCTTCTACAGAAGTCATGTGGCCAAGTCAGTGGCCAAATCATTTTTCATTAAGGCAGTGTCCGGGTATTATTCCGACACTGCAGTGTTAATTGTTGATCGTCTTAGGGAGATCAGGCTACTTGATCTTTTCCTATCGACGTGAGGCTAGACTTGCTTGGGAGTCTGTAAGAGTCTTTTTCTAGACCGCAATCCGTGGTATATATTTTTCTAGTTCAGAGACGGACGGAACAGCTGTATATCCCAAAGGCCTCACTTGACCGCAGATTACTTCCCATGCACCGTACATAATCCATCTCTTCGGCATCCGACACAAATGGACCACATTTCAAGGCGAAACACTCAATTCGGTCTCAGGCGCCAGGCTACATTTAATTGCTAAGACCTCTTGCCTTCCCTCTCTGATGGCCGTAATCTGCTGCTTATGACAAAACAATCCTTTCCCAAATCCCAACCAAAATCCAAACCCCTTTTCACGGCTCAGTGCACACCGCAACTCATGCCCAAAACGACAAGGACTAATAACCGAAAAAAGGGCAAAAAAAAAACTCCACCCATGGCCACAAAACCGAAATCAAACCCAGTCAATTTTGATTCAAGCAAATCAACCATGAATGATTCATGGGACGGTAATTAATGCGTCAGTCATCGTTGTTATCGTGCACCGCACCCCCAAGGACACGGCCATAATTGATAGTCGGCCGCTGTCCAAGGAGATGCCATTGGGCCCTCCGGCTATCACTTCATCTCGTCCTCTAGGAATATTGTGTCTGAGGTGATTTTCCCCTTCTCCACCCACACCACCGAAGACAGTTATTCACCGTCATTGCCAGCGGCAATGCCACACATTCCTCTGCCTAATGACAGCGAAATTATAATTAATTGCGCTATAACCCCCTGCCGCGGTGTGGTCGTTGCTAAAAGGCCGCCCCACACAGGCACACGACAACGGGACGACAGCCAAATGTTTGATGACCCAGTAACACAACTGTGAATGCAGTAAACCTTTCCGCACACAAACCAAAACATGGCACCCCCATCCCACCCCATGCCACATCGCGTATCGCATTAGTCCCACCAGTCGGTGTGTGGAGCCGAAGTTAACACCAAGGACGCGGCATACACTCACGCGAGTGTTCTTTGTTTATTCTCCCCCTTCTGTGTGTAATTTCATCCACTGGTGGTGGTGGTGGTGTGTACCCGTGCACGTACGGGCCCATGTTCCCGTTCGCTTCACTCAGGTATTAAGTTGATAAAAAATTTAATGACTCATGTGAACACAGCGCCGCGCAGCGCACCGGCCGTATTATTGCTGCCAACTTGGCATCATTGATGATGAACACTCTGCAGCAGATGGCGGGAATTAACGGTCCTACGCCATGCCAATGGCGGGGAACCCTTTTGCCTGTGCCCCACTCGTCGCGCAGAATTTGGAGCTTAGTGGCAGCAGACATTGTGTCGAATTGCCCGTCACTCGAAGGATAATAACGTAAATTTTCTTCAAAACAAAACAAATGCTCACCGTTCGACGTACGAGTCCCATTTCGGCAGTGAAACCGAATCCGGGCCGGATACACATCCCTCCTCTCGAACGTGTTCCAGGCGCCACTCAACTACTTGTGGACGATTGTTGCATGAAAAATTAATTTTCAATTTTAAGCATTGCGATGGACATAAAACGCTTGGATGCTGATTGGTTACGAAGCTGCCACGGAATGTGTGGCAGTGTTTTGGGCTCCGCTCTGTTGCCGTGGCAGCAGGCATTCCCTGGGGGTTTTCGTTTTTTCTTCTTTTCGCTTCCATCGTTGGGGGCAAGTGGAATTGTGTGCCGAGCTCGGAGGAACATAATTTTTTAGTGAAGCCTGGAGACGATGGGTGGGGAGGGGGCTGTGCTGTGCACGGAAGTAGGAACACAGAAAGTCTGATTGTGTCTTGAAGTGCTCGTTGCCTGCATATAATAGTCCACGTTCGTCAGGTCGGCTAGGCTCAGTTAGTGGAGTTGAGTTTCGTGAGGTGGGCCATAAAATTGGGAAGAAACCATGGCTGGTTCTGGAGGTGATTTCTCGAGGAGACAGTCTCTGGCATTAGAGGCTCCCTGCCGTTCTGAACAAAATCCCTCTCAGCCTCTGAGGCACTGCCACTATAAACATGGTCTTTCGCCTTGCTGAACTTATGTCAAATACTCGACAAGTTCGCGTCCCTACTTGAGGTGATCCTGTGGCGGTTTCTGAGAAATGCATGTCCAACCTTAAAGAAGATTGGACTAAAGACTGGGGTCTAGGTGCGAAGCCGAAGAAAACTGAGCTGGTCCGCAGCACTAGGAAATATAAGATTTCTTGCTTTTATCACGACTCCTTGCTGTGGGACAGTGCTGGAGCTGAATCTTCTTCTTTTTGGGATGCTACAGTCCGATGTGGACCTGAGAGTCACCCAAAATGCTTCTCTACCCATCGTGATCTCTCACCAACCGTCCACACCCTTAACATAGCCAGGCATTGGATCAGTAGACGCTTGGCTAGACTCATGTGTCTGTACAGCCCATAGAATTCGTGATCCAACCTTCTTCTTCAAATGCAGTCAATGCAAACAGGACCAACGATCGCCTGAAGAACTTTTTCCTCTCTAAAACTCTAAAACGCCCTAAATCCTTGAGTCTCACCACTGACACGAAGCTAACATCAAAGTGGTTGACAGTTAGGCCTCTACAGCCTGGTTTTGAAGGCAAGAAGGCGACTGAATAGAGTTGGGGACTACAGGCTCTAATGGTCAGACCACACTATGGAGCTAGAACATGATGGACAACGCTTGGTAAGGACATCAACTGCAACCTCGTTTATGTCTGGGAAGCACTAAGGACGACCGACACCATCTCAATCTGGTCCCGTATGGACCAGCACAACGCGGCTGAAGAATATAAGAAAGTAACTCAGTTACAGACACTCTTTACATTTGTTTCCAGAAACAACGAGCTAGTCTTTCTTCAAGAAGAACTTCTTCGCCAGCAATACCTTCAGAATCCAGATCTTGACCAGTTGCTACTTGATGGTCCTCTGCTGAACGTTCACCAATTGATCCAAGATGAACGACGGCATGGATTTCTGGCCACACAACTGTAGCGTCTTTTAGGATGAATGTAAGGCCGACCTTGGCAACGATTGATGATCTCTGGACGTAGCCACGTTCAACGCAAAAACATCTTCGTACTGTCATATAGCTTTTAAACAAGTAGCCGAGTATATGAGCACCCACTCCATGTAGTTACCAGAACACTGTAACTTTCCGAAAGTATATTTTTTAACCACTTCAAAGTAGTTGGTGGGTGGTGGCTGGTGGCGCTGTTTGAGTTGTGCGTCGATCCTAACCTCAACTTCGTAGGTGCGATCCCTAGTCCGTACGACAAAAATAATTTTCACGGCCCCACATCTTTCGAGTCACTGACAATTCTGAAGGAGTCGTTCCTGTCTAGAAAAAGCTTCTCAAACTTGGCCGTTCGGATTCGCCATAAAACTTGGTCCTTCCAGTCGTGAAAGAACAATAGCACTCACAACAACGTTCCTGGCTCTCCACGGGCTATTATATTATAAGATGGGTGAGTAAAAGTGGTGTTTCAGTGAGAACATAATTCGGACTATGTGCCGTTTCAATGCCACAGCTCTGGTATCTTATTGACAACTTCAGGATCGATTAATACACACACCAGAACATGCAGAAAGGTGTGCCCAAGTCGTTGGTAGGCCTCATAGGGCCGCTGTGGCATTTAGAAGATGAGGCATGATATCCACAAGAAAAGCCTTACTAACCACTCTTAAGCGCACTTACCCATCCAACCTGAGGTATTTAAAAAAAAATAAGTGCCTCAACGCCCTTCCCAGGGACCTCATTAACTGAATTGAGGAAGAGTCTACCAAGCACTTGTTGTCTAGCTCTAGCAAGAGCCGGCCAGTCACAAATTAAATGTCTTTCTCAGCTGTGTTGTAACTTGCACTCCTACAGTGTGTGTTGCGTAAAATAAGTCGAATTTCTACCACGAACAAACATACCCTTTTGCGATCCAAAGACGATTGCCCATGACTTGTGCTCTCTGTTACACGATACAACCCACCGTTGGTCACTCTCTCTTTCTTACTCATAAGAGGAGCTTATGTTGATATTTGAGTCGATTGAGGAGCTCAACATGTGGGACAGTTTGCTGGCACGATCACGATCGGCCGGAGACCCACCACCTATCTAGCGACATCATGACGAGCTCGCCGAAGGCTGTCTTTTGCCTTGGAGCGGTTGTACTCAGGCCATAATTTTCTTGATGTTTCACAGATTGTCATTTTGACTCATCTAAGGAAGTGCGTAGAACCTTGAGTGTTGCCAGTGGGATGCATAACTACCCTGCAAGCGAACACTGATGGGATGATCCTCTTACTAGCCAGTTCATCGGCTTTTCCATTTCCTGTGATATCACTGTGGCGTGGAACTCAGATAAGGAGAAGTTTGTGCTGACCTTCTAACGATGATGGCTCAACACGACGTTCCTGTACTGGTTTCACATTTGAAGTGAGTGGGACAATAGCTCACCGCAACCATGCCCGCCATTACATTTGCTATATGGTGACATGACGAGACGCTTCTCGAATTGCAAATTGTTGGAACACACTACAATCCTCCGGTAGCATATAGGCCTTGGGGATGTTCACGAATTCAATGAACACACTTGCATCAACTCCGCGGTTCATTCATAGAGAGAACGTGGTGACGTGGTGCTGTGGCCACTGAAGACAATGACGGTGTGTGCTGAAGTACAGTGTATAACCCCAAAGGTAGACGATGTAAGCTTTCCTTCGAAGAGTCTGACAGAGTCGATCGTAGAGTACCTATTCTTTGTACCTTGTTGAGTTTTTGGAGCCAGTACAACCACCTTCATATACATCTATAAGCCCCACTTTCCTTGGTCATCTCTCCACCTTCTAACCGAACCTATCTCGCTGGGCTACGTTAAGTCTTCAGCTGGCTGTGGGATGTTGCTCTCAACTATTCACATGTTGATCTCAACATTTCTGCATCAAACGTGTATTTTATTCCTTCCTCTGAATTATTCGATCTCCAATCTCATTCTAAGAAGTGAAGGAGAACACGAGCACTTGACGTTGGTGATTTATGCGTCTGGAATACTTGGTGTTAATAAATAATGTGCCATCTTCTTTTGTGTTTGATTTCACTCTTTTTCATCCCTTTTACTTAAAAATTTATGCTTGTCGTCTGGCATCCCAAAACCGTCAGTCGCACACTCTTGGAAGCACCAGGCAGGTAGGGTGGTGTGTACGATGGCTGATGGCAGCGTGTTGCTTCACCCTTCAATGATTGCTCATGGAATCAGAACCATTTCAGGACAAACGGTCGAGTGTCACGAGATAAGCTCTGAAGTGTCCTGCTGAAGTTTGAAATTGGTGTTCGTTCCTAGTCTCAATACACTAATTGTTCAACTGTGTTCGGATTAACGTTGTTCAATCAACACTTTTCACCGTGAGCGTTGGTGTTTGCTAAGGATACCCGCAGTCAGTTGTCACCTGTACATTTCGTTATGCAAATGGACTGGATGTTGTTGCGCAGTCGAGACTTTTCTTGAAACTACGAGAACTCTCATACGGATAACTACTATCACGTTTTTGTACGCGCATATCTCTATTGTTCAATGCTCTGGCGATAGATCGGCGTTGGTGTAATAAAAAGATATAGGCACAACACTCATCCCTACGGAACTCCATGTTTAACCTTTCATCGTCGTCGCTAGCATATTCACAAATTTTCACCCGGGATGTTCAGATGCTTAGTCAGTATCCAAGCCGTGCTCATATTTTGTTTATTTTGGACTTGTTTGTTTGGGTAGCTGGCTTGGTTATTTTTTGCTGTCAGCTGGCGTTCATCCTTTTTGGGAACACTTCTTCCAATACTCTATCGACTGCCGATTGGAATGAAATTGATCTGTAGTACAGTATTTCATCTTTTCGCTCACTTACGTGTATCGGTCTCGCGCTATGAACAATCATCTTCGAAATCGATTCTTGATCTATACTCATGGTTGTTAGCGTCGTTATAATGAGAGATCAAGTGTGTGAGTGATTTTCAAGTCCATTGGCCTTCTCCGTGTATACACCCGGGATAGTCTATCTCAGCGGTTATCCAAGTATCTCCCCCAGGATTCACCTCACGCGGAAGTCACAAACAGTGTCCAATGAGTAATCCCTTCCTTCGCTTAGAGTTGCCATAAAAGTGGAGATCTGATCCACCAGCTACGCCCCTCAGTCAACCCATACTGTGTGTGCATACCAATTTCCACATATTCTTCAGTGTGCTGTTCATCTGGATGCCTGTTGATCCATCCTCAAGCCCATCTCTCTCTCTATCTCCATTCACTCAGCCAGCAAACGGAAGCAATCTCAAGTCAAAACACTACCCCGCAGCGGTTGATATAAACTTTTCCCAACACTCAATCTCACACGACTCATGCGACTCAGCTAATTAATCATTGCCCCGCGGCCTTCTAAATTAGTGTTTCATACTCAAGCACTCAAGAGGAGGTTAAGCAGCGCCTGTTATTGGCTTCATTTGTTGGTTGCCTCAGGAATCGCTAATTTCTGTGAACACCGTCAAGAGGGGCACGACAAATGTGACAGATGCTGAGGGGATGGAATGGTGTGCTGTGTGGTTTGTGGGGTAGAATTCGTTGGCCATTTATGCCTGCTATTGCGTGTCTTGGTAGCCAGAAATCGAGAATACCTCTTGTCAGTCATTTTATAAACCCTGTGTCTCCACGTGTCCAGCAAGAGAGACTGCGTTGTTACAAAAACCTGGAAGTACCTGCAAACAGTTGAACTTGACTGTTTGACAATTTAGTGGCTTACCTCGTCCATCTGCAGGAAATATTGATCCGAGCACGTCGTACATTGTTTTTAAAGCCGCTTCACCGCCTGCTTATTTAGTAACCAGCACCGCTTTAAAAATGCTTCATTTGTCATGCAGCTTGTAACTTCTTTTGAGAGCGTGCCAACTGACCTCATCTTCATCCTGGTTGGAGCTTACACTAGTGGCGTGCGACGCAATTTTTGCGGAAAAAGTGTGTGACGGTTGTCCATTATTCGCAGTATTTTCCGTGAGACACGACTTTGGAATGTTTAGCCTTCTTTTAGTAACAATTTTGACAAAAGCGCACGTCTGGCGACAAAACTGGTTGATTGCCCGGTAATAATCTCTCTTAATGGAAACGCCCGCGTGGCCGTACAATGGTCCTCTTTTATCCTGAGTGAATCAATGCCACTGTCTGCCTATTTCTGTTCCAAGGGAGGTCGAATTGTTAGCACGTACACCATGAGATGGATATTAGCGACAAGCCGCTACTGAAGTGTGGCAAGCGTACGCCTTGCAAGACTTAAGAGCCCTCTTCTCCTTTCTTGTAAGTCCTTCGGCATTTGATCTAAAACCATTTGATTCGGTCTTCTCGAACATGATACCAAGAAATGGAGCCTGATTTGAAATTGGCTTCTTCTTAGGAAGCACCTGACTATGAACCAATAAGGCTGCACAGCCAATTTGGCTGACGTCTTATGACGCCACCACGCGCTATTCTCGCTATCTCGAATAGAAAGTCGTTGTTGAGTTGAGTACAGTTGCCTCACGCCCTACCTTGGTTCCGCTCGATTTCATATAGCTCATCAAGCTGTAGTCTTTCTTTGCCATCGCTGCAGCCCATCGTCCATTTCCTAATTTTGTGCCTACGTGCGCTTGCCACACTCCAGTACCGGCTTGTCGCTAATACCCATCTCGTGGTGAACATGGTAATAATTCAAGCTCCTATCGATGCATATTCACATAAGTAGGTAGTGGCATTGATCCACTCAGGATAAAATAGGACCATTGTACTGCTACGGGGCTTTTTCCATTAAGAGCCAACCAACCAGTCACATTTAACCTGTGCATCACCCGGTATTCCACTGAGGTCGCTTAGAGTGTTAAAACTACCATAGAAGTAGGAACCTATAGGAGATTTCATAGCTGACACGAAAAAAGGACAGTCGGTGAGCAGGTGCTGTGAGCTTTCCGCCTCATCCTCGTCTAGACAGCTTCTGCAGGAGTCATTGGTGAATAGGACTAGCCTTTTTGCATGACGTCCTGTTCAGGGAGATTGATCTTTTTGCATGAAAAGGAGCCCAGATTGGTTCTAGGATTCAACAAAGCCAGAGCTGTGATTGATGGGCACCAAGCAACCGTCTGGCATTGCTTTTGTGTTTCTAGTTTTTGAAAGAATTGTTAGGGCACCTGGTTAAGCGTCTTCGGATCCAACGCTTATTATGGCTAAGTCATGTAGAGCGATGGACACCACAGCTCTGGCCCGAGGATTCTTCAATTTCGAGCTATTGGAACAACGGAACAGAGAAGCCTTCGAAAGAGGTGGCTCTCACAAGTGAAAAAGGACCACAACCAACTTGGTGTGCGCAGTTGGAGGCAACTGGCGAAAGATCGTGCTGTCTGGAGAGGCTTGTTCGTTGAGGCCCAGGTTCTGGGCTGTTGCGGCAAACAAAGAACTTATTGAAGGTGCGTATAGGGGTACCTATGTTGCCAGAGATTCATAGACACCCCATAAGATAGCAGTATGGTGTCGTATTTAGAGAGTTAATAATAAGTAATTCTCCGACATGTCTGAATCAAGGGTATTTCGACGTCAAGAGTTGGATGAGTTTAGTGGCTTTAAGCTTGGTCTACCTTTTATACCAACTTGACCACGGCGACTTGGGAGCCAGCCACTTTACTGGCTGACCCAGTAAAGTACCGCCTCCAAACCTGCCGTTGCAGTAGTTTTAATTGCTCCTCTTCCCAAGCATTTTCAATTCCAATTCTCTGAAACCTGGTTAATACCTTAAAGCGGATGGAGCGAAGTCGCGGACAGACAGTGAGTCTTGCTAAATTATGTGAACTAAACGTGCGTGCAGGGGGCCGTGTCGTTGTGGGTATGTGCGTCGACCCCAACCTCGACGTCGCAGGTTCGAATCCAGCTCTGAGCGACAAAAATAATTTTCACGACCTCACCTCTTTCGAGTCACTGACATGCTCAAAGAGTATTTCCTGTGTAGAAACAGCTTCTCAAACTTGGCCTTTCGGAGTCGGCACACAACTGTAGGTCCCTTCCACTCGTGGGAGAACAATAGCACGCACAACATGAGGGCTTGCTGACAAGCTAGGCCCTGGCCCTCTATGGGCTGTAGTGCCACCCATATTATTATAAACGTACCTGCAATATTGTTGCTATCTACAGTGTCCCCTATTGGATAAAAATCATAATCGAGTGCTCTTCAGAGGAGTGAATGAAGCATTCATGGTAAGAAAAGGGGCTAGGTAGGTGGGTAATAGTGTGCCCTGGCGTACCTTAAGACCGTGGATCACTTTGACAAGCTTATCAGTCCATTGTGAACTGCTCCAGCCTTAAGACCAACCGGATTTAGAAACGAATTTCGTGAGGTTTTTGCATTCAATGGCACCAGAGTCTTTCAGTTCTACGAAGAAGTGCAGTAACCAGACGCATTGCATATGTGTTTATGACACAGTGTTCGGTGTGGGCTCAATTTGGCCGATCATTAATGTTGATACCTCAAGTTGCCACTCTACCACGGAATCAAAAAACGAGAGCGAGAGTCATTAATGAATATAACCGCTTCGGTAGTAAGAAAGTGCGCAAGCTAGTCGCAATCCTTACTGGATACTGTTCAATTGGCACTCGTGCACCCCGACGAGGCCTAGCCTAGCACAGACGAGTGTTGCACTGTTCGGATAACTCGTCAAGAGATGCACGGAAGTCGGCTACTTTTTTCAGAATTCATAGAGAGCGATGCCAGAGACTTAATTATGCCACCTTATCTAGGAGACGGGTTAACTAATCGCCATTATTCCCCCTTTGACAAACAATGCAGTGATATGGTAGACGAAGGGATTTTTTCCGGCTTCGACAATCCGAGAAAATTCCTATTGATGTTTAGTTCCACATGAACTGTCAACCAAATAAGAGCTGTCTCCCTTCCACACTCCTGCCTTCATTCTCATCCATGCAGAGCAAAAAAAAAACACCCTCCCTCCTTTCAGGCTTCGACTCGAGAGTAGACTGAGATCAACGATGAAGATTTGGTCGACTCTATTTGATTGCGTCCGACTACATAGAGTCTCCATTGACTCCTCGACACTACTCTTCAGCACATCTCCAGCAATCCCAGCAATCCCAGCTCCATCCTCCACCGCCTCTCCACTTTGATGAGTGCAACATTCGACAACGTCATGCGATGGAAATCGATCTACTTTGTGGGAGGACCGGTTGAGAAAGAAAAGAAAATAAACACTAGTCGACTGAGGCATGCTAGAACAAAAAAAGTCAATTCTTTGTGCTCCATTGTTCTCCGTTCACCATGTGAAGTACCTCCGTCGAGAGCCTCTCCACACTCCGAGTGGTCAACGACGTCCACTTGAATTCGACCAGAAAACCATCGTCTTCCCTGGCGTATACGTGACGTTTTTTTCTGTGACTTTTCTTCCATTGCAACAGAGATTCTTGTGTCCCAGCTGCCATCGCGGACTCCCTATCTCCCTTGTCACGATTATGTGCTCGTAAGCTCCGCGCAACAGCGGACATAATCACAGATAAGATCGACTACAAAATACCAAAATACCGCCTCCACCCATCAACAGTGGCCGTCGCTTTCTTTTTTGTTAACTTTTGAAAAACGAGCCATTAAGCCCCGAGGATTACCTTATTACTCAGCCCCGGGGGAGGGGCTGACTCCAAATGCGGCCCGAAAAGCAACGAGTGGCGGGAACCCTTTCGCTCCGCAAACGCGCATCTAACGGACATCCCTTCCGCCACCACCACGACCAGGGTCAGAGAATAAAAATTGTTTACTCATCCTGATTAATGGCCCCGAAATCCGGTCGCTACCCGTCCCTGCCCCTAGGTCGGTCGCAGAGTGTAAGATTCACTTTCTCTCGACGGGGCTGGCTTAAGATGTACGCCAGAAGTTTTCCATTAAATCCACCCCACCGTTCGTTGGCATGGCACAATGGTGGACAACGAAAAACCGATTTGTGCCGCGATTTTCTTCACAAAGCCACCCGCACACACACACACCCCGGTCACACATACCGCGCTAACGTGAAAAGTGCAAATTAAAATGCTGCCACCGAAATGAACCCCAGATAGGGGTGGCGACTCCTCTTTGACCAGAGGCGACGAACACTTGCCGACCGAGACCGGGCACTTTGTCTCCCTCTCTCTCGGCCACCCTCAGCTGGTGGTGGACATTCCGAAAAACTCACTGTTGCTGGATCGTGGCAGTCTTTCTCGGGCTTGGGGTGACCTCTTTCCGATTTGCCTGCAATGAATGGTACACCTTTCTGTTATGACGTGACGAGGGCAATTATAAACCGCGGACCTACATTCCTTTACCACCCTCCCGAGTGGATCAACAACACGACACGGCACGGCACATGGCAGGGCCGCATATGGTGCCGTGTCACAAGGTTTTGACTCATTTGCCTCCCCGTCGGGTTCGGCGCATACCTTCGAGCTATCGTGGGGCCGAATCTCGCGGCGAGCAACCCCTCATCTGGCGAACGGAGAAATCACCGGCAACCTCGATTCTGTCGTGCCGGGGTGTCCGGCCAGTTCGCCGGAATGTTGGACCAATTGTCAGGTCGGATTGACAGGCAGCTGCTAAGGGCAACCCTTTTGCCATAAACCTGTGCATACGGGCGAGAATTTGTACGGCTCCCGACGGGGCGGACGGGGCCACATTTGTCATGTGTACACGTACGTGCCGTGGTCTTTTATGGGTTAATGATGGTGTTTTCGTCGTTGCCGGGCTGCGGTTGCCCGCGGTCTCTGTACGCAGGCGGTTGTTGGAATATTAATGAACGAAATCAGGGAAAGCGCTCACTGCTGTGGTATGTGGGCCCTTGATTAAATTGGGCGCCATTAGCTGCGAATCAATTTGCCAGAATTTGATTTGTTTCGCATTTTATTTCAATTTGGGCTATGAGTGGGATTAGATGATGTGGTCGTGATGACGTTTGTCTACCAGCGTGGGACAGCGGGAATTCTGGTTCACTTAGATTGATGATCGTCTACTTCTAAATCAGATACTTCTACCTTCGATTCCGGGATGAAACGTTTTGGAATAGCGGTCTCCTAAGTTCAGTTCTGCTCAGTCGGAGTGAACATTTGAATTTGAGTACAGGTCAGGTCAGCTGCGAAGCAAGCCACGGTGCTGAAGTGAGCTAGCCCTCCTCTCCTTGAATTCACCAGCAGTACACGTCTCTCCAGGTATACCCAGCAGCTTACCCTTAAGACTGCTTTCGGACGCATTCTTAAATCTAGAAACTCGTTTTTCAATTGGTCATATCAATCCTTAATGTGGTCGGCACAGGGCAGTCGCGTCGAAACCTACCCTGGTGTATGTTTGTAGTGCAATCCATTGACTAGAAAACATTCAAAAATACATGACTCCACCTTTCTCGAGCAACTAGCAATGCTCAAGGAATACAAAAAGTCTGTGATTTTGCTGCACCCTTCGGAGTCGGTACAAAACGTGGGTAGAACAATAAGCCGGACAGTACGATGTAAATTCAGGCATAGATCCACATCAAACTTTTGCCTCACCTTTATGCTACCGAAAGCAATGGCAGGAACAAAATTGTAATTGCAAAAGGGCAGACGCCACTGAACGCTCAAAAAGGAGAGCGAGTACAGGCGCAGGGTTCTTGTGTTACCATTTTGAGAAACCTCTGGCACTAAGAGACGACTGCAGCGTTATTGCAGCCGAAGTGGCGCCGTTTTTCGATTTTGCACACGCGTTGAGAGACGGAAAAATGGATCACAAATCGACCATCAATCGGCCATAGCATTCAGGTTTTGTAGACAAGCGTTACTTGGTCACCCGATGTTGTTCATGTTGTGGACTTAAACAAGAAGGGAT
The DNA here is from genome assembly GCA_916610145.1 of Eristalis arbustorum. Classification (NCBI taxonomy): domain Eukaryota; kingdom Metazoa; phylum Arthropoda; class Insecta; order Diptera; family Syrphidae; genus Eristalis; species Eristalis arbustorum. The sequence continues at coordinate 25,717,858 of OU744319.1, forward strand.
CGAACTGGAAGAATCTAAAGCAATCCCGCGTGCGCCTACGATGGTTAGTTTCAAACCGATGACACTGAAAGACGACGGCTTGGATAGCGCTGGATGGATGGCTTGGTCTGGAGTGTGGGAAGAACAGCAAAGGCTTTATCGCGTGCGTTCAGGGTTAACCTTTGCATCAGCCAACGATCGTCTCCATATGGCACAATTTTTAGCAAGTTACTTCAAGCTTCTCACGCCAACTTGGTAGAAGCCCTTGTCGACGTGTGCGCGCCGTCAGTTTCGTTGGCGTTCTCAACTGTTACTCGTGCGTAGTCAAAGACGTCCGCGAATTCGACGGCGCACATATGTGGAGAAGGATTTCAAACAACTTGGCGTAGACACCTTACAAGGCTCATATCGGTGAACAGTTCTTGTCAGAATCTTCTCCTCTAGGTCCACTCAAAGCCAAGAGCACCAGAGTGCGCACGCAGAGCTATTCTCTCGCGAAAGAAAAAATATCTTCGAGTGCTCTAGAGGTTGCCCAGGTTTTTGGACAGGGGAGGACCAGGATGATCAATGTCAGCTTGGTCCACCTTAGCCGTTTCCGTCCCAATTCCAGCAGATGCCTCGTGGACGCTGCGCTGTGTACTACAATCACTTCAATGTCAAAATCAACTGCGAATGAAAACAGTTGTGCTCACCTAAGGAAGATTGTCGTTTTGAATAATTATGGTAAAGAAGTCACACGACGGCGAGTCGGCTTGTCTAGATAATTTTGTTTCATATTAGAGGGCTTGGTGAGTTCGTCATCGATGTTAATGGAGCATCGAGAATTCTATATCGTCATGATGTACTACTTAACGAGTTGGCCAAGAGGGTTATAAATAGACATGACATCATGGACGAGCTTTAGTCTCTATGCATGCTGTCATATGCGTCCTTGAAAACGAAGAATTGGTGGTTAGTGTCGATCTGCATTTCTCGAATTTTTACAGTATATACCATAGTTTCGTCTGTCTGTCGAAATTGGATTGTATTGAAATGGCTACTGCAAGCCTACCTAGGTCTACCTGTCTCATTGCAGTGCTTAAAAAAGTAATAATAGTAATAATAATATGGGTGGCGCTTGGGTGTGCTCTTGTTCTTGTTCCCTCACAAGTGGAAGGGACCTACAGCTATATGCCGACTAGGCAGTCCTTTTTGGGCATTATCAGTGATTTGAGGTGGGGCCGTGGACAGTATTTTTGATGTACAGACCAGGAATCGAACCTAGACATCAAGCTTCAAGTGTGTTGGGGTCGACGCATAGACCCACATCGCGATGGGCCAGCACAAAAAAGAGTAATAATAGTCTGTCCAGAAAGTACTTCAGAACTTATGCCACTCCATGTCGTCATAAAAGTGTAGCCTCCTTTCGCACACACACAAAATCAGTGGCAGTTGAAGAAGAAGCTAATGTAGAATTCTAGCGAAGCCTTATAAAAGAAAGAAAGAAGCACTTGACGACATAATCAGGTATACCGGTATGAAGTGAGCGTCAAGATGCAAATGTCTCGATAGGGAACATTTGTTGTGAACGAGCCCCCTTTTTTTTGGTATGACATCTGTGAAAAATATTGAGTATACATCAAGTCATTGAACAGACAAAATCATATTTTTCCATCGTGTTAAAAATGTCGAATTTTGTACCGGAAAGTGTTTGGAAAGTTTTTTGTTTTCATTTGAAGAAAAGTGCTGTAGAGTCGCATGGAATGCTTGTCGAGGCATATGGTGATCACGCTCTATCAGAAGCAACATGCAAGAGATGGTTTCAACGGTTCAGAAATAATGATTTTGATGTGAGAAATGAAGAACGTGGAAGACCACCAACAAAGTTTAAAGACGCCGAATTGCAAACGATATTGGATGGAGATGACACTTTGAGTCAAAGGCAAATGGCAGAAATGTTAAATGTTGCACAACAAACAATTTTTGGCCGTTTAAAAGCCATGGGAGACATCCAAAAGTGTGGAAAATGGGTGCCACATGAATTGAATGAAAGGCAGATGCAAAACCGAAAAGACACGTAAGAAAATCGGTTTTGCATCGAATTGTTACTAGCGATGAAAAATGGATTTATTTTAAGAATCCTGAACGGAAAAAATCACGGGTTAATCCGGGACAACCATCAACATCGACTGCAAAACCAGATCGATTCGGCAAGAAGACAATGCTGTGTGCTTGGTGGGACCAGAAAGGTGTGGTGTACCACGAGCTCCTAAGACCTGGTGAAACCGTTAATACTGATCGCTACCGACAACAAATGATCAATTTGAACCATGCATTGATCGAAAAACGACCTGAATTGGCCAGAAGACGCGGCAAGGTAATTTTGCTACATGACAATGCACCTGCACACAAAGCAAAACCGGTTCAGGCTGTGAGCAGCTACCCCACCCGCCGTATTCACCAGACTTGGTTCCTTCCGACTACCATTTGTTTTCATCGATGGGACATGCATTGGCTGAGCAGCAGCTACGATTCCTACGAAGAAGTCGGAAATTGGGTGTCTGATTGGTTTGCTTTAAAAGGCGAACAATTTTATTGGCGTGGTATTCACACATTGTCAGAAAGGTGGTCAAAATGTGTAGAAGACTCATTTCATACATGCTATAAGCTAAGCAACCGACGAGACATATGCAGCAAAATGTCAGCAATTGCAGATGGGAGGAGACGGTAGACACGTCTCTTTGTGTGAAGCAAAATACACAAAGTGGTCGCCCGTGGCATTGTGGGTATGGTCGTCGACCCAACCTCGACGTCGTAGGTTCGATTCCTGCTCTGTGCGACAAAAACAATTGTCACGACGCCCCCTCGTTCGAGTTACTGACAATGCTCAAAGAGTATTTCCTGTCTAGAGAAAGCTTATCAAACAAAGCCGTTCGGATTCGGCATTAACCTGTAGTTCCCTTCCACTCGTGAGAGAACAATAGCACGCACAACACGAGTGGTTGCTGAGAAGCTAGGCTCTGGCCCTCTTCGGGCCGTATATTATATTAAAATACACAAAGTCATGAAAAGGGGAAGAGAATATAATGCTCTGGTTCTTCTTTCCCTGAAAAGACAAAGTAGGAGATCAACGGGGAAGAAAATGACCAACACATCAGCTGTGCAATGAACTAGAAGCATGATACTGAAACTGGTTCCTGTTGCAGCAGCTTTTGAATCTGAGCAATCTACAAGATACGAAGTCAGTTGAAGAAAAGAAGTTCTGGGTCATGACAGCCACGGTCTTCCGTTGAGAAGATAGACAACGAAAACCACTCTCCAGCAGACCACCAAGCGCTGAACATCTAGTTTAATAAACACAAAAAATCTTTATAATATAATAATATGGGTGGCGCTACAGCCCATAGAGGGCCAGGGCCTACCTTCTCAGCAACCACTCGTGTTGTACGTGCTATTGTTCTCACACGAGTGGAAGGGGCCTATAGGCCAAGTTTGAGAAACTTTATCTAGACAGGAAATACTCTTTGAGCATTGTCAGTGACTCGAAAGTGGTTTGCCGTGAAAGTTATTTCTGTCGATAAGAGCTGGAATCAAACCTACGACGTCGAGGTTGGGGTCGACGCACGTACCCACAACGCCACGGACCACTAGAAAACCTTTGCTGGCAACATTAAGTCGCAACAATTAAAAGACAACACTTCGAACTATAGCATATTGTTCTGAAATTCCTCGTCCATCACTTTCGGTGCCACCTCGAGGTTCGCGTTTCTGCTCGAAGTCCTGTACAACTTGCCTTTGTTTTCTGATAAACAGATTTCAAATGACCCTGAGATGCCACTCATCCACCTGTCCTTCGACCATTTCTTTCAGACGAGTTGGTCCATGAGTCCCACTAGCAACTGGGACATTATTTCAGCCCTAATGACCCAATCAAGACAGAATTTTAATTATCTGCGCAAATCTCAACTGAGCCACTTTACCTCCTTCAACCGCACGGACTGCTCCCTCTTGCCGTCAAGGTGTTTCCTTCCAACAACAAGATGAACACAAGTGCCAACCGGTCAAATGCATTCGATTTTCAATCAAATATTCAAAAGTCCCCCTCATTCAGCCATCAAATTAAAGGCGCACGGTCCAATTGGAATATCCAACAAGCGACGGAACCGGGGAATTGCAAGCTGACCAATTGTGTCCAATTAAATCGGTCGCTTATTTGTGTCCGACGAATGCAACCGGTTTGCCAGTGCAATTTGTGGGGGGGAGGTTGAAAACTTTCTGCCTCCTGGTCCGACAATCGTACGAACTAATGAATGATTGTTTGGCCGGCTGCCAGCATGATGACGTGGGAGGAGATGTTTGGATGGAAATTTTCGGCTTTTAAGTGATAAATTGCTCCGGTTTTCCACATGGAATGCTCATTAAGAACCCCGAACCCTGGCAAGGTAAACGGGATCAATTAGATTCACACCACCCGCACCCGGGGGCCCGTCGCACCGCCCGCCATTTGCATGGCAAATGGAGGATTTATTTGACGAGAAACTGATGATGAACTGCTCATTAGCGTGTTTTGGGCGAATTTAAAAGGATCTGCCTGGCTTTGGCTTTGCTTACTTCCTTAATCATCGAGATTTATGAGGTTTAACTCGTTGGCTTCACCCTTTCGTGGCAGTGGCTCTTTAGGGCGGAATGAAATAGAGACGTTTTTCAAGGATTCCACCCCTCAGCTTGGCACTTCTGACGGATATACGGTGGACGTGTGTAACTTTGACATGAAATTAATGCGCGCCTGCTTAAAGCCCACCCTCCACCGCCGTTCAACAGCAACAACGCCTCCCACTTGTTGACGGGCGTCATTTGTTTGTTACGTATCAACCAGAAAAAGACTCCACCTGAAGAGGCCATTCAGGCCAGTAATGAAGGACATTCAAATAAACAGAACGAATACAAGCGCACTAATCCCCGTCTTCGCAGAGCACTCTTAATTATCTCGTACTCGAGGCCGTCTTACGTCGGAACAAAACAATAAACCATCTCAATCCGCATATTTATATTCAAGACACACAGAGCGCCCGCCGGGGAATGGCTCAGTGCCTCAGTGAGCATCTGGGATGGAATGGGAAACACGGCCACCCCCGTAAGCGCTGTTCAAACAACAGCCATCAACCTACCTGTGCCGCCTTACCGAGAACAAGATACACATCACCTCCACTTAATTAAGAGTGTACACAGAGCACCGCACCGTACACGTCCTTCGTGTGTCCATTCGGGGCGGCGCGGTGACTCGCCCCCTGCTGCTAACCACTAACCACCACAGCCTCAGTCTTGGGGGTTTCTTATCTCAAATAAAATTAAGCATCGTGTCGTCCTTTCGCAGGCAACCGCAAGAATTTATTTCGACAAATTTCCAAGAGCTCTTTCAAAAGCGTCGTCGCCTGTGTGGTGTACACTACCTCAAGGACTTGTAAATGCTTTAGATCCTGGATATGTGCTGTGCGTGCGGGGAGTGGAGGCAAACGAAAATATTTAGTCCTCTCAAATACATGGACGTCTTGAAGTGCGGCCGGATGGGTGCAGTGTTTGAGGAATTCACAAAACTTGAGACTGGCCTACGGACGGACGACGACGGGAGTTCTACGAAATGTCCACCGATCTGTCGAGAGTGCCGCAAGTGTGCATTTGCAGAAGAAGGATGCACTTGCCCTTGTATCCAGACCACTCTTCAGGAAAAATGGCAAATATTCTTCGGCAACATTTTGTAGTGCTGCGTGAAGTGCGGTTCAGTCTAGGTAGTAAGGTTGCCTGTTACAGAAGGCTGTGAGCGCAGGAGAGCAACATCAACGGCAGTCGACCGAGTATCCAATGACCGTCTGAATTGTATTGTTTTTCAAAGGGAATTCAAGTTGAAGTCATAAATTGTGTGGCACCCATTAAATCAAGTGGTGGGTGCAGATGGGGTTCCACTCCTTCTTCTTTTTCTTCTTCTTATGGCCCTACAGTCCGTTATGAACCTGGGTCTCAGACAACAATCCTTAGCCAGCTGCCTCCAATTTCGCACTCCAAGTTGGTTGAGGTCCTTCTCCACTTGAGTGCGCCATTGGCTTGGTGGTCGTCCTCTATTGCGTTGTCCCACTGGTTCGGAGTTGAAGACTCTTCTGGCTGGAGCAGTGCTGTCCATGCGCTCTACATGGCTTAGCCATCTAAGGCATAGAATCCGTAGACGCCTGACTAGACTCATATCGCTGTACAGCCGCCCGCACAGTTTGTGGTTGAATCTTCTTCTCCAGGAACCTTTAATGCAATCAGGACTAAAAATTGAATGAGAGACCAAATGGTTTTCGTCCGCTCTTGAGATAGTCCAGGCTTCCTTGCGATACAGCACAACAGGGATGATCAAGGTCTTATATAATGTGGGGTTGGCTTGGAGCTGGTTGGGAGGCGCTCGCTTATGTATATAAAGCTTAGGACTTTTTTGCCTAAGTCTGTCTCGAACAACAAAACCGCATCCAAACAAGCGCTGCCTTCGCTCTTTGTAGCAATCGCGGTAATATATATCGTCCATTCCATCACACCTCCTGGATGGCGGTGATGTCAGCCTTATAGGGTTCTAGGGCCTCGGCAAGCTCATCAGCTGCACATGGTCTGTGAAGTGACCTCACATTCCACGTGCAGAACCGAAAATCGTTGTCCAAGGTCGTCAGCAGTAGTGTCATCCTTATCCGAGGCGTCTCTGAACCAATGTGTATTTTATACGGTAGGAAAGTTAGCCCCATGCGAAACCCTCGAATCTGGAGGACCGTGTCCTGGCTTAAACCCCCAGACAAGGGGCCGCTATAGTTCATCTCTAAGCGGTTGCAGTACTGATCTTGTCTTAGTGTTTTTTTGTTTGCAAAGAAGAATGTTAACCCCATTTCACAAGAGAAGGATAGAAGCACCATCAGAGTTGACAGGGATTACAACATTTTATTTATCCAGAGGGCGCCGCGTGGAGTCTGTAATGTCAACTTGACCTCTGCACTCAGAGGGATCGTTGCTGGCATCTCGCCAAGATGAGAGTAATCAACAACTGTGTCCTGTATGCACAGGCCCACGCCCTGAAGTTCTACGCGATTTTTAAAAATGATGCTGTCTCATATTTTTTGTCACTTGACCCATATTTTTAGCCACAGTATTACAACTTCCTCGAACCCGTTGCCAAAAAAATCTGTTCATATATGTCCAGCTGATTTAAGACCAATAACTATCACTTGCCGTGTTACACAGATTCTCCAACACTTGTCTAACTACAAGTGACTCTATGCTGGATTCAGACCCTACCACAGCTGTTCCTTAGCATCCATCATCCATCCACAGCATCCAGTCCATCTATTCGACACAGGGCGTGTAACGCTTCTATGTCTGCTAGATTTTTTCAAAAGGGTTCAGGCAAAATTAACCACAGAACTTCTCTGCTTTTGGTGATTTTACAGAGCAGCTTCTTGAAAGCTTCCTTCCTAATTGGTTTGAAAAAGTGGTTACCGGTGATTCATCCTCGTCTTCTCTGCGCGTGGGTGGCAAGGTGTGCCTCAAAACTGTCAGGATGCGGCCACACAAACTATGTTATTCATTACACTGAGCGCATTTTTGCCTTCTCCGTTTCAATGCCAGCAAACACCTCATTGGCTAAAAGGCTGAGACCAGCCTACGGATGGAATAGCAGCAGCGGCGCCACGGCACATAGGAGAAAACAATCTCAAAAGGATGCTGAATATGTTGCTGTCCTCCGGCGGTGAATTGTATGTCCCATCTACTAATCCAGACCACAAGCAAGTTTAAACCAGATCCCAAGAGCGGCTTAGATTTTGGAGCTCAGCCAACATCGAAACCTTAAAGCATCTTGTCACTTATAAGAGTAGAAGGACAGATGGGTCATGTGTCCGATAAATGCTCATCGTTTTCTTGGCGTCCCTGCACTTGTGGATGATCGTCGGTACTGCACCTCGTCCTCGGCTGCAAACCGTGCACGAGTTTGTTTATAAATTGACTGAGTCACTCTCAACCCTAAATTTGAAGCCAAGAAGCATTAAGCCGAAAGCATATATATTGTAAAGCACTTACTAACGCTGTCCCTGAGGTTTGACAGAAGAAGCTGCACATACCTTACCTATCACTTATGACAGGAGACTCTTGATTTGAACGCCGAGTAATAAAGTCTTGTTCTTCGTTGAACTCAAGACATTTTTCTTTAAATCGTTTATTTTCGCCATCATATCGTTGAGCACCTTAACATCCGCAAATACGCAACAATATTTTTTATTTAAATTTCCCGTAGAAATGGCTAGAGGGCGACCAGACAAGGCATCGCTGATAACCTTTCCTTGGGACTGTGTAAATTGGTTTTTAGAACAATTGAATTAGTAATTTGGGATGTAAATTATGACAGCGGTTGGAAATCGCTCGCGGGGCGTTGCTTATGCAAATTGTCACCTTTCGAGTTCGGGCTGTGAAGGGGTTCACGGGGTAGACGCCGGCGGGTTGAATGGGACAACAGAGAAGTCGTCCGGAGATTATCCGATTCGCGACGGAGTGGTTAGCCCTTTTCGCGGCATTTCTTGGGATCGGATTGAGGATTTTTCTTCAAGGGGTCTGAGGTCAATTAACAGCGTCGTCCCTGTCACTGTTTATTCTGTCACGCATTATTTAAGGGGAAGTATTTTAAGACGCTCTCGACGGATCCGATGAACGGGGTAAGTAGACTATGCAGACCACTTGATGAAGTCTGCTGGCGACTGACGATGCTTAACGAAGTCTGACGAAGCTTGACGACACTTGACAACATTTGACGACGCTTGACGAAGCAAAATTCACCACGACTGCCGCACGAACAGACTGACGATGACTGACGACGCTTGACAACGACTGACGATGACTGAGGATGAATGACTATGACTATCGATGACTATCGATGACTGAGGATGACTGACGAAGACCGACGATGACTGACGATGATTGACGACGACTGATGATGACTGACGATGACTGACGATGACTATCGATGACTGAGGATGACTGACGATGACCGTCGATGACTGACGATGATTGACGACGACTGATGATGACTGACGATGACTGACGATGACTGACGATGACTGACGATGACTGACGATGGCTGACGATGACTGACGATGCCTGACGATGACTGACAATGACTGACGATGACTGACTGACTATGACTGACGATGACTGACGATGCCTGACGAGGACTGACGATGACTGACTGACTATGACTGACTATGACTGACTATGACTGACGATGACTGACTGACTATGACTGACGATGACTGACGAAGACTGACGATGACTGACGATGACTGACGGTGACTGACTGAATATGACAAACGATGACTGACGGCGACTGACGATGACTAACGATGAATGCAACGATGACTGACGGTAATCAACGATGACTAACGACCACCGAGCGAGTTTCTCTGAAATCTTCCTGCCAAATAACAAGATCCAGGCGGAAATTCATCAAGGAAGTGGAAACGTTTTTACAATTCGTTGAATCGATTGTTCCAATTTGGAGCGCACTGAAGCACAGTTGATGACTTCCATCGAAATTCCTGGAACGCCTTATTCCGGGCTCAAAGTGTTTCGTCGCCCTAAATGGATGTACCCGCCAGACTGTCTTAACACCAGTGTCATTAAAATTGAATAAATAACTCCTTGCTGGCACCCGAAATACTTGTGCTCACCGAACCGAACCCCTTCTCGTGAGCCCTCCGGACGCACTTCCATGAGATGACAACTTGTCAAAGGAACAAACTTTCAAATTGGTTAAGTTGGTTAAATTAGGAAAACATGTCACGACAACAAGGAGCGTTCCCGTATCGACCGACGGCACCGCGCCCACCCGTCGCCACTTTCAAGCGCCCATAATCACTGTAATCGGTTCATAAAATTCCGATAAATTTGATGAGATCTCGAGTGGCGTCTACAGTCCCGCACTCTGTCCCCGTTCGACCAGCCATCAAATCCTGGCTAAGCGTCATGTCGACAGAAGTAAAACTTTGTTTTACAACCACCGGCCTAGATGGGGCTCAGTCTTGCATTTACATTATCTTCGATCCACCCCACGGGGTGGGGGTGGCTTCGGGCGATGAGCACTCGATAAGTGCTTATGTGTGTGTGTGGGCTTGTGCTTGTGCTATCTCTCGCAATTTATCTACGAGAGCTGAGAGGTGTAAATTTCTATTGAGCGTAAAGCAGGATTAAGCACCGAACATAAACCAGTTTGGTGCCTTGGCCTCTGTCACCACGGGTTCGTCGGTGTGTCGTAGTCATAGTGGGAGAGGGGGCGTCTGTGGACCACAAGGACGAGCGCACACAATACCCATTGACTCGTCCGTTGATAAAGGCCCACCATCATTATGACTTCAACCTTTGACCTTTAGCGGCTGTGTTTCCTCTTCTGTTATCTGCGACAAGGCCTAAACTCAATTTACATGGATGACACCACGCACGCAAGCGAAAGCACATCCCCATCCTCATTCACATCCACACCCACGCACAGCAGCCACCAACAGGAGATGGACGCTACGTTCGTGTACATGGGTGGGCTCGTGAACACACACCCTACCCAAGAACGAGTACAAGACGAAACTGAGCAAATATTGACTTTTTGATCCGATTAGCTGACATTTTGTACGTCATATCGCCATTGCACCATGGCCCGGCACCCCGAGCGTGGCCGGTCTGCCACTGCAGCGAAATGTGTTTGCTCATGACCTAAGTTGAGAATTTTGAAAGGATCACGATGCCTCCACTGACCTGAAACTCGCATTCATGGGGTCTATTAGATCATCCGGTCGGCTGGGTATCAGCTCGACGCTGGACGCTCGACTCCCAACCACGTGAAGATAATCGTAGTCGCCTCGCTTCGCTGATGCCACAAGGACATCCTCATTCATTTGTAGTTCCTAATCCCCGCCCCGGAAGCCCCCCTCCGATTCTGCTTTGTATCCTTTTTAAGTACTTCGAATAAAATTGGAACATTATCCTGATGCGTTTGGGAAACCTCTTTTGGCAAATCTCCGACTACACCAGAGGGTGGGGAACGGGCAAGAGGACCACGTAAGTCCGCTCTGAGATACGATAAAGATACACACGTTGTCGTCATGTGCACAGATAGATTATCTCTCGTCCAGAGGAGGCATGCGGCCAAACGGAAATTGTTTGTTATGGCTGCGGAATGACTGAACTTTGCCACTGGTTCTGAACTGGGAGGGGGCTTCTCGAAATCACCTTGAACGCGATGAGGACTGTGTGAGGACATGTGAAGGGAGGGCGGTTAGTTTGATTAGGATCCGGTTGTTGAAGCTAATCTGGGTCCTCTGTGGCGAGTGTGTGTGCATGTTACTCAGGCCAGCAACACAATGATGGCGGAGATCTATTTCACTTTGTTGTGCTTGTAAACAGATTTGGTTGGGAATCCCAATTTGTGATGGTGCGGGTGGGGGTGAAGGTGCTACTTGCCTACCGTCTGCTGCCTATTGTCCTTCCTTAGTCGAGGAAACTGAATCACTTTTCCGAGTATCTTGTTCGATTACAATCGTATCCATGGAACCTGTTTATCGAATGTGCCTCAAGAGTGGGCACTTGGGTGGATTTCAATGAGTTGCTTCCCTTTAACTGATGTGACTGCCTAATGCTTCAGTGAACTGAAATTATGATTACATTGGAGCTGATGTTTCTTACTAAGAATATGATTGCCTCTGGGCTCACGCGCCCATATGGAAATGGATAGACTTAGCCACGTGTGGTATAAGGAGTAGACGCCCTCCCATGAAAGGACCAATTTCAGCATATGTACATGTGGGTTGTGTGGTAATTATTCAAACAAAAGATTACAAAATTAGCACTGTTCTTTAAATATATGCAGAGTTGGGCTCAGTGGGCCCTTAAAAACTAGGACGACCTGTCTGCACGACGGCTGGAATCAAAGTGAAGTTCGTTTCAATGATGTGACGCTTTGTCAGTTTATTTCCTTCCGTTCCCTCTCCTTGATCATCATCAGTTGTCAGTTTTAATGCCTGAAACACATTAGTGCGGTGCTGCGTTCGACTTCAATGTTACGGAGTGGTGCGATGGCACACTACGTTAATCAACTGTTCCCTCACTCTCTCTAACGTACGTTACGTGTAACGTTCATCGCTCTCATTTTGTACTTACGTAGGTCGCCGCAGTATTCTGTGCATGGCCATTGAATTGTGTGCGTTGAAAGACAACGCAACGCAGCACCGCACTATTGCGTTTCAGGCATAATTGCAATGAAGAGCTCAAGAAAAGGAAAGCTGTTCAAAGAAAATATACACAACGATTAATTTTGATCAAACGTCGACTTAGTTTGTCGTGATTGTGTATATCATACCAAAGTTTCATACATTCTGAGCTAAGCAATAAAAACCTAAAATTGTTGAGCGATTATTGCCAATTTCAGCATTCCTGCTTAACTCCAATCGTGTCGTTGGACATCCAGAGTGCTGCTGTGTTGCTGGGGTTCTAGGCACTGACAAACTCACGTGCTAATGGGAGTCCTTACATGCATTACGTCCTATAAGCTGCAAGGACTTGGCATCAATAGCGACTTGCCAACATCTCCACTGCAAATGGCCAACCCGAGCAACGAAAAGAATTCAGTTTCCAGGAAACACATCACTGGGTGTAGACCTGGGTAATTGAACTGAGATTCTTGTGGGATGATTTTAGGAATAAGGTTGGGTTTAAGACTCCCCCCATTAAAGGGTGTGAGCTAAGTGAGCCGCAGCTGTCGTAATATGGTCAAGCAACCCATTCACTTTCCCCTCTAACTGGCGTTACAGTGGTAGACATGAACCGCAATCAACCAGCATCTAAAACCAGCCCGATTTCTGCCTACCCGTTAGGTTTGTACACCATGTTGCTTCATGCACTTCACCTCTTGGGTGCCTCATTAAACGTGGACCTAATCTTATTGGGTGGATCCTCAATCGGCTGGCTCGAGTCAGACCTCTAAAACCAAAGAATCAGCTGTTGGCACTAGCCTTTCCGAGCCGAGGTAATCGAAGTGAGTAACTAACTTGGAGTCAAGGCTACCCATGGTATTGCTCTATCTAAGACGCCCACATTGTTTGTCCTTTCTTGAGGACAGCAGTACCTTGTTTTGTTCTCATTCAACGCTAGGATTATTTTAGCCGGGTCCGTCTCATATGCAATCCCTCCGAAGCTGTGGTTTGCAACTGAGGTCAACATGGTGCCAAACTAAAAAGGCACCTTCGGCCAAATTTGTCAGTACGTGGATGTGATTTTTGGCTAGAGCAATATTCCACCGTTCGTACTCAACAATGGAACTTTGCTAACGATCCTTCCTGGTAGTTGCTTATTCAGCAACCCTCGCAAGGCTGTTGGGGAACTGATTGTTGTTGTTTATTTCTGCTGCAATTGCCCTTGATGATATAAAGGGATTCTTTTTGGCCGGTAACACTATGCGGGAGTCATCAGTGGAAGTCGTTATTCTGGGTCTACCTCGTGTTTCTTTTGCTGGGGTTCTGGAAAGTGCATTGAAAACAAAATGAACCGATCTTCCCAACTCGTCGGCAATAGCTCTTTCCCTGTTGTCTGTGTTCCTTGATGACACGGCGATTTTTTCCCTCTCAACCCACTGTGCGTCGCCATGCAAACATTATTTGTCCACATTCAAGGTCCCCCTTCTTTCATTACTTTGACGGAGCACTGACATTTTTCCATCATCACCCTGGACAACCTGACTAGTTTGACAGGAATGTCAAAGCTAGACATGTCGCTGAAGCTATGCACACTATCGGGTTTGACAAACAAGTGGTGGCTGTCGATTTGCAATTTATTTGTACCATCAAGTCGTCATTGTGTTCACAGGGTAACCCCTATTTTGCGAATACGAAGCATAAACCGATGAATAAGCAGGCGTGTCTTTTTGGCCGGTCAGTACTGTGCTTAGTAAGATTTTACACGGGAAGCAACAACAAAACAACTACTGAGTAAGACCTACTTCGTAAAATTTCGCTGTAATCACTGACTAGGACGCGCTGAAAAATCTCATTTACAGATGGCGCCAGAGGAATCTATTTGTTCATTAAAGTCTGGTATCACTCGATTTTATGTATTATTTTTTTTATATATATTTTAATTTTGGACATGACATCTAATGCAATGGACGTAACTTCTTCTTCTGTTTTGTGTGGCGCTACAGTCCGGGGTGGACCTGGGCCTCAACCAACATGCCTCTCCAACTAGCGCGATCTCTGGCTAGCTGTCTTCAGTTTCGCACACCAAGTTGGTTGAGGTCCATCTCCACTTCGGTGGGCCACTTTAAACGCGGGCGTCCTCTGTTGCGTTGCCCGACAGGTTCGGATTCGAAGATTCTTCGGGCCGGAGCTGTGGTGTCCATACGCTCTACAAGACCTAGCCACCATAGGCGTTGGATCCGTAGACGCCTAACTAGGCTCATGTCGCTGCACAGCCCGTACAGTTCGTGATTGAATATTCTCCTCCAGAACCCGTCAACAAAAACAGGACCAAAGATCGTGCGTAGAGCTTTTCTCTCAAAGAGACCAAGGACTTCTTCATCCGCTTTCGAGATTGTCCATGCCTCCGCGCCGTATAGCAGGACTGGGATGATCAAGGTCTTATATAGAGTCAACTTGGTTCTTCGAGAGACGGCTCTATTACTCAATTGCCTCTTGAGACCTAAGAAACAGCGGTTGGCTAGAGTTTTTCTACGCTTGATCTCGGTACTGATGTTATTTGTACAGTTTACTCCGGAGCCGAGGTAAGTGAAGTCTTTGACTACCTCGAAGTTATAGCTGCCCATTGTGACGCTCTGTCCAAGACGTTGATGTTGTATGTCCTTTTTTGAGGAATTCAGGACGTTTTGCCCTCATTCACCGCCAGACTCATTTAGCTCCTTCCGACTCAATGTTGCCTCATTGACGGCTCGCTGAGTTCTGCCAATCACATCAATGTCATCGGGGTGTGATATCAATATCGCCGACTTCTGGAAGATCGTGCCTCTAGTGTTGGCGTGTGAGTTTCGCACGATCTTCTCCAGGACGATGTTAAAGAAATCACATGACAGCGCGTCGCCTTGTCTAAAACCTTTTTTGACATTGAAGGTCTCGGTGAGTTCGTTACCGACCTTGGTGGAGCAGCGAGAGTTCTCCATCGTCATCCTGCACAGCCTGACGAGTTTGGCAGGAATGTCAAAACTAGACATGGCGTTGTATAGCTCGTCTCTATGCACGCTGTCATATGCGACCTTGAAATCGACGAACAGATGGTGAGTGTCGATCTGCATTTCTTGGGTCTTTTCCAGGATCTGCCGTAGTGTGAAGATTTGGTCTGTTGTGGACATTCCTGGCCTGAAGCCCCACTGATATGGACCGATCAGATTATTAATGAACGGCTTCAGGCGGGTACACAAAACGGCAGAGAAGATCTTATACGCGATGTTAAGAAGACTGATCCCTCGATAGTTGGCGCAGTTGAAGGGGTCTCCTTTCTTGTGGATCGGGCAAACGATACTGAGATTCCACTCGTCGGGGAAAGCATGCCCGACTCAGACCATATCTTGCAGATGAGCTGGTGCATGCGCCCTACCAAATCATCTCCAGCTGCCTTAAATATTTCACCGGGCAAACCGTCCGCTCCAGCAGCTTTGTTAGACTTCAGTCTTGATATTGCTACCTTGACCTCGTCTACGTCTGGGGGACGGTATTCGCGTCTGTCATCGTCCAGATTGAGTGGAACATTCTGCCTGACAGCGGTATTTTGGTCCTCATCGCCGTTTAACAGTCTGCAGAAATGATCTTTCCAGATTCTCAGTATCGACTGCGACTCTACTACCAGATGTCCATTTCCATCCCGACAGGCTTCTGTCCGAGTTTTATATCCATTGGATAATTGTTTTACCCTTTGATAAAACTTTCGGACGTCATTCCTGTCATAACACCTCTCCATCTCCTCGACCGCGCGCTTCTCATGCTCTTTCTTTTTTCTTCTGAGAAGCCGGTGCTCTTCCCTTCTTTCTGTTCGTAGAGCTCACGAACAGCCCTCGTTGTTCGATGCAGCGTTGCCTTGTAGGCCTCCTGCTTGGCTGCATGTGCCTGCCTGCACTCGTCGTCCAACCATGGGTTCCTTCTAGGTGGTGTCGTAAAACCCAGCACATCAGTGGCAGCTTCTTTGATGAATGGATGTAAACACACGTACCAATTTCGGATGATAAAATTAACTTCAGAATCATTACTAAGCTGAGTACTTAGCCAAAAAAACACGCCCAGTATAAGATTGCGTCTGAAATTCATCTCGTCGGACCAATGCCATGCCCCAAACCTCCCGAAATGAAACCCAGTTTGTCTGGCTGTGGTTTTAATTATTTAATGAATACAATTTATTCAACTTTCAGCATTTCTGAAAACATACAGTTACATCTTAACTTAAACTTATTGATTTCCATGGCTTCTTACTTTCGACTGAATGTGACATGAAGCGCCTCTAAATTGAAGCTCGAGGAGAATGTACAAGAATAACACATCGCACAAGTATCAGTCCAGCAGCTCCTTGATCTTCTCGTACAGAGCAAAGTAGCAACCAGTCGACACGCCAGCCTTAAGAAGCGTCGGTGCTAGTCCCTTGTAGAAGCCGCGGAGTCCCTCGTGCTTCAGCGTGTACTTGGCGCAGTTAATCATTCCGTCGCAGACGATGTTCTGGCCGAAGGACTTGCGATTCTCTTGGAATCCTTGAATCTGCAGCCGTCGCTTCATCAAGTCCCACGGGTAGACCATGGTCTTCGAAACAATGCCCGATGTGCCACCGGAGAAGAGGAGAAACCAGGTCGGCAGCTCTTTCGCTAGGTGCACGTTGAACACCTTGAAGCCGACGTCATTCATCATCCCGTAGAGGACGAAGTTGGCGCCGACCAGTGGAAAGATTTGAAGCAGGGCTGGCGACAGCCCCCTATACAGACCGCGCACACCTTCTTCCCTCAGTAGCCTTGGCAAGCCCGCTGTTGCGCTCTTGTATCCCTTCTGGTGGTCCTGGCATATGAGGCGTGTTCGCACCACATCCAGGGGCATCGAGACACACGTGGCAACGGCCCCCGACAGGCCGCCGCTGAGGAAGCGGTTGAGGTTGGGCCGGTCTTGTGTGAATGCCATTTGCGAGAATTCGAGGTTGAACTGCTCGTACGCCCACCACTGAGCGCAGCCGTATGAAATGCTCAGCATTTGGCCGGCGTTGTGGCCCTTCCACAAGCCCTTAATGCCTTCTTCCTTGTAAATGAGCCGCATCGCCTGACGGAGCGACGTGTACTTGGACGTGCTGTTGGGACTTGGGCCTTCGGCCAAGGGCTCCATTTGCAGCTGAAAGCGAATCTTCAGCACCTCCAGCGGTTGCGAGACGAACCGCATAATCGTAGACGAGATTGCGCCGCACGCAATCTGCTTCAGCTGCTCCTTCCAGTCGTAGGTCCTGTGCGGTGCCATTTCTGTTGTATCTGGAAAGAAGGAGAAAGGATTGATTAGAGACTGACTGACTGACTGGAGACTGACTTGGGAGTCATGGGGAAGCGATCAAAACAGTCTCGACAGTTATCTGTTTTGGTTGCAATGGATGTTGTATGAGATTTGAGATTGAAAAACCACACACGTTCTGCACAGCGCACGGGAAGATGGCCAGATAGCGTACATCAACAATGTATCGAATAAAATATTTAACGGTCGTCTAGGCAACCGCAATTTCATAGCTAAATGCAATACAACTCCAATTTTGGTTCAATTACGAAAAAGGCCTCAAGCTTTATAAAAGAAAACGAAAAAAGTCTGTTCCATTGAAAAGATCGCCACGAAATCTCCCAGTTTGACCCCCACTGCTGTGTACATTCTTCTTCTTCTTCTTGTGGCGCTACAGTCCAGGGTGAACCTGGGTCTCAGTCAACTATCCTTAGCCAGCTGCCTCCAATTTCGCACTCCAAGTTGGTTGAGGTCCTTCTCCACTTGAGTGCGCCATCGGGTTCGTGGTCGTCCTCTATTACGTTGTCCCAATGGTTCGGAGTCGAAGACTCTTCGGGCTGGAGCAGTGTTGTCTATGCGCTCTACATGGCCTAGCCATCTTAGGCGTTGAATCCGTAGACCCCTGACTAGACTCATGTCGCTGTACAGCCCGTACAGTTCCTGATTGAATCTCCTTCTTCAAGAACCTTCAACGCAAACAGGACCGAAGATTGAACGCAGAACTTTTCTCTCGAAGAGACCAAGTGCGTCTTCATCCGCTCTTGAGATGGTCCAAGCTTCCGCGCCATACAGCAGGACAGGGATGATCAAGGTCTTATATAACGTGAGCTTGGTCTTTCGAGAGAGGGCTCTACTACTCAATTGCCTCTTGAGGCCAAAGAAACACCGGTTGGCAAGAGTTATTCTGCGTTTAATCTCGGGACTGATGTTGTTCGCACTATTTACTTGGGAGCCAAGGTAGACGAAGTCCTTTACTACCTCGAAGTTGTAGCTGGTGACGTTCTGCCCAAGACGTCGTTGTTGTGTGTCCTTTCTTGATGACAGCATATACTTTGTTTTGCCCTCATTCACCGCTAAACCAATTTTTGCCGCCTCCGTCTCAATACAAACAAACGCTTCATTGACGGCTAGCTGAGTTCGGCCAATCACGTCAACTGTCTATATTACATTACAGTTAACTCCCAGTGTGAATTTTCAGGGTCTCACTATTGATAGCAAGCTAAACTGAAAACTGAATATCCCTCTGCAATTTTTTAGCAAAAAAGCCATTGGATGCAAATGAGGCTTAAAACCTCACATCGCTCACTGGATTTTCACATCGATTGTCAGACCGACACTTCTCTTTGGGGTCTCAGTTTGGTGGACAGCACTAAACAACACTATCAACTGCAAGGCACTCAATCGAATACAAAGGCTGGCCAGCCTATGCATCAGCGGAGTGTCAGACGCACTGAAACAAACAGCCGCCAGCACAGCTTTGAGACTCAAAACACTCCGTCGGTTGTCCGAACTCAACATCCACCACTCATCCATTCTGAAGGAATTCAACTTCTTTCCTAGCGACACTGACGGCCTAATACCCCAGGCGATCTTCGACAAGAAATTCTCGATCAGCATTCCCTCCAGATCGGACTGGATGTGTGATAGGCAGACGCTGGATGATCTTCTGCATGGTTTTACAGACGGACCGAAGACAGTGCGGGTGTCTAGCGATTAAAGCGGCGTTGTCATGGCTCAAAAACAACGTGATATCAAAAAGGGATATCAGCATCTGTTCCGATAGTCAGGCCGCTAAAAAATCGTTGGACAATGTCATGTTCTACTCAAAAACATCCCTTAATTGCAGGCTGTCTCTTAACGAGATGGCTGAGCATTTTAACACCTCATGTGGGTGCCGGGACACTGTGACATACCAGGAAACTGCAAAAGCCGATGAACTCGCTAGGTGTGGTTAAACCTCATCCCTATCAATAGCAGGAGTACCACCTTCGATGCCAATCGCTGCAGCCTACCACCTTTTAAAGATTCACACAATTAAGACCACCAATGACAAATGGCTAGAAGGCACCACCTGCCTTAAAACAAAAGAAATCTGGCCATCACTTAACCTTAAACGGCCACTCAGTCTACATAGACTCAGCAAGCACTCATTAAGGACCTCATTGGAGTCATAACCGGGCACTGTGCAATTGGCACTCATGCTCGCAGGATGGGTGCTCCATATAATGATTTCTGCAGAAGCTGCCTGAATGATGAAGAGGAGGAAGAAAACACTCATCACCTACTCTGCTTCTGCAGCGCTCTGACTAGTCGTAGCTTCCTACACCTAGGAGCCTACTACTTCAAAAACCTCAATGAGCTAAACAGCGCCAGCATCGGCCAGCTAAATCGCTTCACTAGAAGCACCAACTGGTTCCGATGCTTGGAGAAGTCAATACGCGTGGTATCGCAATCGGCCCACTCTGGGCTAAGTATGACTGCCCTTAGGAGACAGCCACTACTACCTAACCTAACCTTACCGAACCTCACTTTTAAGAAATTTAAAGAGCGGAACCGGACTGATGAGCGGTGAGATAAGGCCGAGAAGTCTTGCGCCTTAAATTAATTGACGGGGCAATGAGGAGGTAGACGAGGTTTGCGAGGACACGGCCAGAGCTTACTGGGCGAAGTGGGATCCCGTCCACGGTTGATCTACAGCCTTCCCGCAGCGTTCTCTGAATGGACTCTGCAACATCCACATAGGGTTGATGAAATGATGGCTGCCATCACCCTAGGTACGTGGGTGAGACTATTGTTCTTGTTGACGTTTGTCTGGCAGTTTGGCGCAAATGAGTGCGTAAGGGCATACAAATACGATTGTGGAAGAGCTTTTTGCTGCAGTACAATGGAACAACACTGAACAACGACAAGGTGCGTCAAATAGCCACGAGTTGAGAGAATAGACGAATACTTAATCTGTCAACGCTCACGAAACCGATGGCGTACACAATTGCAGATGGTGCCACTTGACGTGGATCATTTGAGACAACGGGCTAAAGATCGCAATTGAAACAGCTGGATAGGCTTGATAGTTGAGACCCAGCTCC
The DNA here is from genome assembly GCA_916610145.1 of Eristalis arbustorum. Taxonomy (NCBI): domain Eukaryota; kingdom Metazoa; phylum Arthropoda; class Insecta; order Diptera; family Syrphidae; genus Eristalis; species Eristalis arbustorum. The sequence continues at coordinate 25,738,463 of OU744319.1, forward strand.
AGAAGAAGGACGCTAAAGTAAAAGCTGCACAAGGCGACTCCGACCCCCATGCCAACGTGCAGCTGGATCGAAATGATGATCGAATAATTGCAAGAAATGCAAGGATCATCGAAACAGACGAAGGAGAGGGTGCCGGCTGCTTCTTAACTAGATGATTGAGCATTTTAATGCACAGCCCATATGAGTCTCGGGACAACTGGGACACACCGCGAAGTCGATAAACTCAGTGAGTGTGGCACAAGCTCTCCTCTAGCTGCTCCATGTCTCTACCGTCTTCTTAAGCAATTATAACAAACAACCTCAAGTTTCTAGCAGACTCCAGCTGCCTTAAGGCGAATGAACGATCCGGTTAAGCACACCTACCCTCTGAATGAAGATGTAGTACAAACCATAAACCATGTCTCTCTAGTGCTCTGGTTAGCCGTACGTGCTATGTCAATAATCTCACCGAACTAAACGCCGTCAGGATTGGCCAGTTAAATCGCTTCACTACAAGCACCAACTACTCTGCCCTAAGAGTGACTGCCGTTAGCAGTCAGCCACTACAACCTAACCCAACCTTACCTAACCTAAGGGGCATTCAGCTGTGATGTCGGCTATCGTTAAGGTTGATGTATTCAAGATGACGTAAAACGAGATGAGCGGCATACAATTTCAAGCAAATGAGGGCTGCTTGCAAGAAAACGTTTCTAACTTTAAAAAATACGAGGCATAAGCCTCACCTTTAGTCTAATATGAACGGCTAACTCTCCCTTGCCGCAATTTTCTGCAAACAAATAACAATCTCATCTCGAATTACGTCACATATGTGAGTAAAGGTGTAATCTTGTGTACACCATTCTTTGGGTTTCTCCATGGCACCTCATTTCTGGTCGTAGTCGTAGTCGCAGTCGTAATCGATGTCTGAGTCGATAAAGCAAGTACGGTGCCATGGGCTCATGTTCACACTCTCCATGGGCCGCAGGCCTGTAAGTTGTTATTTTAACTAGAGTCGCCCGATGACGATTGCAACTTTTACAAACGTACCTCAGGAACGAAATTTGCTTGCAAAAGTGTGTCCAGTTCCCTGGGGCGGCACCCATTTCATAGCCTTCACCTGCGGTCAGTCTCCACAGTCTGCCAGTCAACTCTCCCTTGAGGTCACAGTGGCAATGGGAATCTTACGTGGGAATCTTACGACGGCTGGAAATTACCGACCCACTCTCGTGTGCAACAACGCGCATAGCTATAGCGTTCACTTTGATCCCTCAAACAAACGTTAAGAGACTGTGTACTCAAACGGCTGTTCTAGAACAATTTACATTTTATCAAGACAGAAAGAGGCACCGTCTTCTTGAGTTCCCAAGACCAATTCGCACAGTCTTCCTGTACGACATCCCACCGAACCGCCTAGCCCACATGCATCAAGATGCTAAGCATCATTTGAGCCTAATTTAATAACAACCCCCAACATAGATCGCACAATGGAATCCCACACAATCCAACGCCTCGTCAAAGGACAGGAGAAACAGAGATGAGCTCCGCTCACCCTCCAATCAATTGTCAATATGATTCAACACCCGCTTACCACCGCTTTAGCGCCCTCCCCCCGACAGGGATATTCATGAAATTGATCAACCACACCAAAGGCTAATTTCTTTCACTCAAATGGAAATAAGCTGAATTCAACGACGACCGAGCGAAAGGATGTCTCTGCCAATTGCGCCTCGTCCTCGTCGCAATCTCCTTCACGTGCCGCGAGGCTACAGCTCACAAGCAGAAGGAGCACGCCTGCACCACGAAAATGCTCCAACGGATATCATTTCCATTTCTCACTGATTGTTGTTGCGCAAGAAAAGAGGCAGAGGAAGATGCTCCTTTGAGAGCAGCCAATGATTCACCTTAATGCCGCCGATGATGTGGAGTGGGTGAGGCTGGCTGCACGAGTGTTTACATTTTGTCTTCGTTTTCATTTGCCGTGCCACGATTGCGGTGATTTCTGACTTAAGCCCGATGGCTTGTGGGCCGCATTATCGCGTCGGAATAGCGCAACTAATTTCCATTGAATCAGTGTCGGCGGTGTTCTAGGAAACGCCTCATTTGGCTGGCCACGTGGCCAAATGGGATTCCGCTCGCTTAATCACAGCGCAGATGTGCGAGTTAAATGCATTATTTCGGGCTTAATTTTGCGGCTTCGTGAATAATTGATTCTGGCTAACCAGGTGGGTGGTCAGTGGTGCACGGACCCGCCAGTGGTTTCACGAGCACATAAAGGGATCGGTGCTCGTTTGCATTAATTTTGGAGAACTGGTGGCTGGTGGTTGAGTCATCCAGCCAGTTGGATGATAATGAGGGCGGTGGAAGGGAGTATGGACGACTGAGCTGAGCCTGAGACTGCGATTGAGAAGGAACCCCCAGATTTAAAAGTTCGTTGATGAAGTACAGCCTCTGTCATCAAGCTGTATTGCATCCCTTACGACTTGGTGCAGAGATTCGGTATATTTCCTTGTCGAAGCAGGCCTTGAAGAATTTCTTAGCTGAGTGTCCATGGGCGAGTGAGTGTGGTGGTCGGAGCTACTCTTCCATTCGACTTCCTGGCATCAGTGGCTGAATTATTCTTTCGAACGACCAAGAATCAATCCTGATTGCCTGCCTATCGACCAGTATTTCACTTTATTTAGCTAAAATGACAAAATTGTGGTCGTTAGTGACGTTCGCGTGGACCTTGTGGCTTACCCAAAGGCAGCCAATTTCCTTTATAAACTTTGAAGAGTTGGTATCGAACGATTCTTCCTCGACAACATAAATTTTATTTGACCCTGGCATCTGGCTCATGTCTCCGTTTCTAAACCACTCGTGTTTCCTTCCAGCAGTCGACCAAGAGAGCAAATGAAAATGACGCACAGTCACTGACAGATGAGGGCCAGTCCAAGCCTCAGCGTCTAGAAGCATCTGTCAGCACTGTCTATACCTCCGCTGTATATTGTGTTCGCAGCCACCACCGACCGTGTAGCCTCCTCACGGCAATCATTACGTACTCTAGTCAGCTCAACTGGGAGTGATAGTCATCACCGATGGCCAGAAAGAGCTAAAATATTCCTTCGTTATTTGGAACTGAAGGCATGAAACTGTGCAGGCAGGGCTCAGTTGTTGATTGGCTCTCATCTTGGCGATCCCTGTGAATGCACAGGTCAAGCTGACATACCGCCTCCACTCGGCGCCATCTGGATAGCCTCTACTGCAACCGCTAAGAGGTGAACCAATGTATGCAGCGGCCCCTTGTCCAGGGGTCTACACCAACGCCCGATAGCTCAGGTTCGGGGTATTAGCTTCCCCACCGTTAAATACAACCTAGTTCAGAGACGGAAACGAGCTTTGGATACGTATGACCCTACTGCTGACGACCGTGGACAATGAAACAAGGGCAACGATTTTCGGTTGTGCGGTTGTGGAATGTGAGGTCACTTAACAGACCACGTGCAGCCGATTAACTTGTGGAGGTCCTAGAAGCCTAGAAGGCTGACATCACCGCCATCCAGGATTTGCGATGGGATGGGCCGGATGAGGATGAAAAACGGCGATGTATATTACGGCGATTGCTACAAAGAGCGAAGGCAGCGCTTGCTTGGATGCTGTTTTGTTCTTCGAGGCAGACTTAGGCAAGAAGTCTTTAGAAACATAAGCGAGCGCCTCACAACAATCCGCATCAAGGCAAGATTCAGCATCATCAGCCTAATCTGCGCCAACGCCCCAACGGAGGATGAAGACGAAGGTAGCAAGGACTACTTCTATGATCTCCTAAAAAGAACATGTGATCAATGGGTTAGGTAAGGGTTAGGTACGACAATGGGTTAGGTACGTCTTTGCTACAGTCGTCAGAAAACACAGCCCTTATGGAAACAAGTCCGTTAATGGACTCGGCTGGACTCCGTGGTGGGGCGAAACTTTTCTATAGCCAGTACGGGACTCAACATCCAGGGCATGATCCTTTAAAAAAAATATATAGAGTGTGACTGACAGAATGAATAGAATCTGTTCTGTTCGGACAAAATTCTACTAGAACTAGAATCGAACAGGCGTTGTTTTGGCACCAGATAGTGTTCTAGTCATATTCATCGACAGTGATACGATCAAAGGAGATCTGTGATGGTGCATTGAATGTTGTTGATTGCTGCTGCCCGACCAACTTGGGCGATGACGGAATTATTGATGTCTGATGTGGCAGTGAGTTGCAGCTTCTGGTTCTGACTGCGGGTGCACTTGGCACGATGAAGCTGCTAACCAGGCATCTGGATTTGTTCAAATTGAGTCATCTCAACCACTTGAGCCAGAGCTGTTGACATAGCACATGGTCTAGGTGGTCCACAGCGTAGCCTGTTGATTCAAGATGTCCAAGCTGGAGTTCTTAAGCATGGCGGCAATGATCTAAAGTTCAACAGTTGGTGGAGTCAAGCTTAAATATGGCCTTCTTCTTAAGGCTTTTAAATAGAGACAGAGGTGCCTTGTCTCCCTTTATTTCGGGCGTCAATGTAACTGCCAGCACCTGTGATGGTCGGGATTTGTCGATGGGATAGTGACTTGGGGACGTCACGAGAGGCTTCGAACCAGGTTCCAGGTTCGGTGGTTTCGCCCCGATGATGATGATGATGCTGACGGCATTAAAGTCTTGTGAGACTTAACAAAACCTCCGAGATGTGAATTGGTTTTGAAGATGCGAACACCGATGACGATGTTGATGATTGTGAGAAGAAGTGGCGGTCTGTGAAACCCAACATTCGGTGGGATTTCGGGAGCAGTTGATGTCAGAGAAACTGTTGATTATATTGTTGCCAGATGACGAGTTTATCCAGGTCGGATGCAGCGTAATCGTAATCTGCAACTAGCTTCTGCGACACTGCATGATCTTTTATCAATCTTGGGCACAGAATAGAGCGACATCAGTGAAGAAGCAACGAAGCCTGTTCTCTATGCGCATAGACGTAATTGAAAGCGGGTGAACAAGCGCTTGGTCGTTCTGAGAGAAAAGTTCTGCGTCCGATCTTTGGTCCTCATTGCGTTAATTGCGGCTGAAGGTGAAAATTTAACGAAGAACTCTTTTCGCTGTACAACGGCATACGTCTAGTCAAGCGTCTGCGGATAAACGCTTAAGATGGCTAGGCCATGTAGAGCGTAAGGAGCTCACAGCTCTGTCTCGAAAAAACTTTGAATCTGAGCCATTGGGACGTCAAGCCAACTGGGCGTGCGAAAGTAAAGGCAGCTGGCAAGAGATCGTGCCGGCTTGAGAGGCATGTTGATTGAGGCCCATGTCCACCTGCCCTGGAATGCAGCCCTACTTCAAGAAGAAGAAAAAGAAGAAGACACAATATTCCACAACTCTACATCGATTCAAGAAACTTCGCTGCTTGTCACAAGCTTTATTTGTTTACCGAACATGTCAACTCCATCCGTGCCTATGCGTCTATGCGAAGGTTGTAGGTGGGGAGCCTGACTGATGTTCTCAAGAACTGTTGACGGATCTCCCATGTGGCGGAGAGGTTATCAAAGGGACTTGATTCGTACTAGATTAGGTAAGCTATGTGAACTGTCAGCGAAATCGCCAGCAGATTTAAGCCATTGCTCTCCATTGTCATACCATTGTAATACGCATTCTATTGACAAATCCACTGGTAGTGCCGTAAATATGATCCCAACGACAAATGGTGACTGGAGAAGATTTGGAACTCCTATTAACTTTGCATCCACTGGGATAAGAACAGTTCTAATCAGGGACAGGCGCTCAACCAAATGCGCCATCTAACTGCTGTGGGAATACTGACAATTGATTTTAGTATTTAAGGCGCCGTTGGTGATAATTTCATCGGAGGCAATGGAACTGTTGATGTGCTTCCTGTTCCATTGGCAGCTTGTTTCTCTGGATTCTAACTCAGTGATATTTCTGAAATGTTCTGCTGCATCTTTGCGACTTTATAGTGAATGTTGAACTCGTACTTTTTCTTAACTAGGGTGGTTCCTTCTATTTTATATAACTGACGCCCCTGTACCTTGAAGGTGTCGATTAAGTAATTAATGATTTCGATGTTGTCCTGGGGCCTCTCTTCGTTTGATAACGTTCGCACACAGAGTGTCAACGCCTGCTGCTACCAACCCATTCGCATGGAGTCCTTAATGTAGTGCCCACCTTCTTCTTCTTCTTTGATTGGCGCTACAGTCCGGGGTGGACCTGGGCCTCAACCAACATGCCTCTCCAGCCAGCACGATCTTTCGCCAGCTGCCTCCAGTTGCGCACACCAAGTTGGTTGAGGTCCTTTTCCACTTGTGTGCGCCATCTAGTGCGAGGACGTCCTCTGTTGCGCTGTCCCAATGGCTCGGTGTCGAAAACTCTTCGGGCCGAAGCTGTGGTCTCCATCCGCTCTACATGACCTAGCCATCTTAAGCGTTGGATCCAAAGACGCTTAACTAGGTGCATGCCGCTGTACAGCCCGTATAGTTCGTGGTTGAACCTTCTCCTCCAAACGCCATCAACGCAAACAGGACCAAAGATCGTAGTGCCCACCACTGTTCGGAATATGATACAATTCCAGACCAACATCTGTTAGATGTTTAGGGCTACTTGACTCTCCGCTCCCTTGAATGATAAAGCACTTGACCAAATACTAAAACGATCGTCTGTCGAATTCAAGTAACGACCGCCTTCATTTTAACGACAAAACATTGAAACCCCCTTAAGCCCGCATGTGATGCACTCAAACCCATTTCAGTGCCTAACGTGCGTCTGGATCGAACCAATTTATTAGCAAATCGAAACTGAAGCCCAAACCAAAGTTCCGACAGCGAGTCATCCGAAATTCATATTCGACCCTCGTTTTGAGCACTCGCCGATGACAAGGCACTTAATGCTTAACAGCCCTCCCCGGGGACGAGCGTTCATATTATCAAGCCGTGTCGACGGATGCAATTCCATTAATTGGCCAATAATCGAAAGTGAGCCCTAAAATGAATATTCACCGTTCGTCGAGTGCATGTCCATCCGCCCGAAAAACGCGCGCGCTTTTTATGACTTTATCTCTGAGTGCCGCCTCACCAGGGCGACCAGATCTAATTCCCATGTGAAATGCCCGCAAAAACCCATCAAATACATCCGGAATCAAGCCGGAACGTAAAACTCCGCCATATTTCGGGCAGTAAAACACGGCATTTTATGGCACACGCCGCCGCTGCGATGTGAACGGGCCCGAGCAAGGTCATCCCCAGATATTCGAACTCTTGTATTGATTCCTACCCAAACCCGAGTGGGTGGCGGGTGGATGAACAAAAAACAGAACAATAATAATATCATCAATTTATTTATCTCCCTTTCAAGATGAAGTTCGTTTTTCTGATTTCTGATATTTCCTTTTTTTGTTCGACTTTCAAAGAGCATCCCTTCTTCTCCCTCTATTTGCAGTTGCCAAACAGCAAGTTGTTGCCTACACTCAGAAGTCTCAGATCAAGCACGAAAATCGCCATATCCAACTGGTACGTGAGTACGGATTCCATCCGAGGACAAAGGCAACGGTGGAGGATGGCGATGTCCTGCCGAAGAAATTCGAGCCGTTTCCGGAGAACATGTACGGGAAACCGTTGGAGGAAATCGACAATTTCATCTACGAAGAGGTAAGTGAATACACATCATGTGGGGTGGGGGTGGGTGTGGGGGTGCGGGTGATTCTCCAGGCGGGGGCGTAACCATTGGCAAACATTATTACAATTTCCTTGACGGTCTCGCTTTGAAATTGAAATCAATTTCTAGGAAACGAGGGAAAAATTGAAAAAACAAAAAAAAAACAGACATCACCCTTCTCCGGGTCAAGAGTCGATGCTCGTCGGGCAGTGGCGGTGGTGGGGGTGGAAGCAGAAGCAGATTCCTTACATCAATCACGAGTGAAGATGCCGCTAGAGGGTACACATAAAAGGAATCCAAATCCGAAGTGTAGAATCTTGCGCAACGAATGGATTTAAAGTGCTTCCGACGGTACGTGGCGTGGCTTTGGCTTGTGTGGGTGACGAGGGTGCTCGTCATTATGGCAAATTGAATTCAATTTGTTATCGCTTGTTGAGTGAGAATTAGGACGAGTCTGCATCTCCAATTGGACGTACATGTCGGAGAATGGCATTAATTTGAAGAAGAACAAAGTTGTGCCAATGTGCGCTTGTCAGTTGGAGTGACTGTTGGCCGCTGGACCTGGTGTGGATTGGATGATGGACAAGTGGACGGCAATTGATAAGATTGTCAGTCCACGGGGGAACACCTGATGGAATAATGTTCGATGGAGATTTATTGGCAACAGAAGCATGTGGAGTGCCACGAATCGAGTGATTGATGTTCACGTACGGGGGACATCCAATTTGTGGTCCGGAGTGGACATACCCGGTTCCAATCACATGCATCAAATCGAACGGACATATGAGAATACAGGTAGTTGGCTGATGGTCTACCACTTCATATCCATTGAACGCCGTGAAAAGTGCCGAGCATGAATAGATTTGCGTTGAAGAAGACTTAAATCTGTCAGTGGATTTTAAAGCCGCCTTCGAAACTTTATTGCTGCACAAGCTGTTCGTCACTACGACTCTCTACCAATTTTAGTTAGAATTAAAAGGAAGCTTAACACACAAATAAATAGGGGTTCCACAAGGCTGTTTACTTAGTCCATTTCTATTCGCGCTCTACGTAGATGACTTCACTTTGACAAACTCGGTGCTGGGACCGTCCTCGTGAATAGTTCGATCGAGAATGTCCTCAAACGCCAATTCAACACAGCACGGAGCTACCCTGAATGTGAAATGAAAAAAAAAAATACCTTGAAGCCGTTGAAGTACCCTTGAAACCTTTATTTACTGAAGCAGGATAGAATACTGCACAGATACGTTTTTGTCTCACTTCCCACTGTCATGCCGCTGATCGTAGGAAGAGCAGAGTGATTGCAAATATTACCCATAATCCCTTTTTAAGTAGAACCTCGATTTAACACCGGGTTGATCCTCTTACCGAACGCAGTCCATCAAATCGCGACACCATACAACAATATGGGTTAAACTACTGATACGTACAGACAGTGGATAACGTTAAGTTGTAGCCCTTACTTAGACCCTTAAGCCTTATTAGAGCAGTACAGAGTCATCGAAGACTTTCCGACTCGTTCCTGGATATTGGGCTTCCAACTTAGCTTCGTGTCCAAAAGAAGACATAAGAGCTTTGGGCTTTTAAGGGGTCCCACATAATGAGGGTCAAAGTCTGGGATTGTGGACTTTCTAATGGAAAAGAATGGCTCGGTTTTCTGTGCTCCATTTGACTGAATTGGAAAGGACCAAGTGAAAAATATCCGATTGCGGAAATTCCTTTTCTCAGGAGCCATATAGGCAACAGCCCACCACTCAGACCCTTTCTAGGTACGGTCACATTTATGAATGTTCCACTAGAGCGGGAGAGTACATCTAGACATGTGTGATAAGCTCCAACCCTATTGTTAAAAAGCTGATGAATAGAGAGAGTGGCAGTTGAGTACATAGGTAACATGATGTATCCATTTAGTGTCAGTCTACTGAAAAGAAGTACAAATCGGATTTTCTATCGGATTAGTGGATAAAGTGGTGGCACAATGGACCCACAGTAGTCTGGACTAAGGGCATTCTTAAAGCACCTCAGCCTATATTTCTTTCGCAATGTTTCCATCAATCAGTGCCCTTGCACAGATCTTTTGACAGCTATGATCCACATGTTCTACGGTCATTTGACCTAACGCCTCTTAAGCAATCTATTTTAGAAGCAACCAAGTCAAAATGTCCGATCGTCAGACACTTTGATTTACAGACTCTACAGCCATCAATTTGTGAATTCCGGAACCGATTGCCATCTCGCTTCAAGTCGCTAAGTGCTTTAATTAACATCACTAATATGTGATTCCATGCGAATCAAAATAAATTTCGATAAGCACATGAGGCGCTAAAAATAGAGAGCTTTCGTCGTTATCACTTCAGAATCTTAGAGCTCATGCGTAGGTTAGGTTAGTTTATTCGGCTGCCAGCGAAATTGGCAGCAGACTTAAGACATTAGTCAGTCTACGACCACTGATCGACAACTTCAGTAATAGGCTTCGTTAATGTGATCTCAGGGGCAAATCGTGACTTGACCCGATTTTTGTTTTCACTGGGACCTGAACTGGGGACGCCTATAACCATGGGCCGGCATTCAACAAATGAGTCATGCTGCCCGTGTCAAGTAAACACTAGCATAAGAGCATGGTTCATAGAGGAAATACACAGAAATGATACCCTATTTCCAAATAACCTGTTCGTTCAGTTTCGTTAAGTTTCGTTAAGTTGTGTAAAGTTGGTTTCACTCTAGCTTACTTAAGTAACAACGAAGTAAATCGATCTTCCCTTTTCAAAACGACGTTTGATGTCGGAATCGTGCGTAAGTTCGCAGAAGTAATCATGACCACTTAGAAACTTCACGAAACTTCGGTATTTCTTGGCTACATGCTCACTCTCTCTTACGGATGTGCCTTCTTACGCCAATCTATCTGGATAAGGAAGATCATTAGTTGAAGCAAACTAATTGGTATTTCACTACTGTGGCCAGAGCCACGACAGACTGCCTCCAACCATCAAGACCACGGTGCTTGCACTTGGTCATTCGACGTTCCTCTCTCTCTTGAGCCCGGGGGCATGGATTTGTAGGTTCTGCAGTGCATTTGAATCCATGATCGCGCTATGGCGGATGAACGACGATTGTAGGGATCTGATTAGGTAGATCTGATTGGCAAGACCACAAGGCAAATTGCCTCACTTAGACTTTAAATCTCCTTTGTGCTGTCACTTACGACCCCTTCTTCCGATATTCTTCGTTGACCTACCGTAGACTTGCTTCGCAGTTGCTCTCTGTACAAATGGCAATTGATGCATATGACGGTACCAATTTAAGTCGAATCCGTTTGGGCTCATAAGGCAATTCTGCTTCTGCTTCTGCCAATTTCCTAGAAACTATGGGTAAAGTAGTGGTTCCTTGCGAACCCAATTAACACTGAGTGCCAATTCGAAAGCTTGAACTCCATAGTCGGGATAATCTGAGTCTGATCGCACTGTGCGTCGTTATATTTTGAATATGAGGGTCGCTCGGTTTAAGGTGAAGCATCGAAAGGACTTGTCCCTGTTTCGTCTGTTGAGCTTCACGATAAAATGTTTTCCTATGATCCGGCCCCGAACTGCTGACTCATAAGTGAGGATAGAACATACCGCGGACGCACCACGACTTTCGAGTTAGTTTAGTCGTAGATTGGGTTTTTTCGGTTCTTAAAAAGTCCAACTAGCAAAATTTACTTCTGACTCGAAGGACCAAATTCTTGCTCTAGAAGATTCTTATTATGCCAGTCCTGCTTTATGGAACCGAAATGTGGACGCTATGCAAAACTGCAGAGCTGATTCTTGACGCCTTCGAGAGAAAAATTCTGCGTCGGTTATATGGTCTCGTCTGCGAGAAGACACAACCGCTAACTCTACCAGCTGTACATGGATATGGATGTAGTCCTGATGGCAAAAATCGGTCGACTGCAGCTCTGCTCATCGGCCACATCCAACACAGCAATGCTAAGAGGGTCCTCGAATCCGAGCCTCCTGGTTCAAGAAGGAGAGGACTGAACCTTCGGTATAGAGATGTAAAGCAGCTTGGCCTTGATGACTGAAAGCAGCGCGCCCAGGACGGTCACCAATAGAAGGCAGCAATTGCTCAGGCTCGGACCCTTCATGGGTCGTCGGCCCAATGAGTAAGTAAGCTAAATTTAATGGTAATGTTGAAAAATCCTCTCGAAGGTGTCTGCTTTTGGGTATTCGTGTATCTTAGCAGATGTCAATGGATGGACACAAAAGACTCGCAACATTCGAACCGCGTGGCGTGTCGAGTTCTAATTCAACGATTTTTGTTAAAATTTTCAAAGCCTTGCGATTTGTAATTTCGGAGCCTTAGTGGGTCACACAAATAAACTATCTGCTTATGATTACTCTCAGAAACTGCCAGAAGTGACTTAATTTTTGCTTGCTAAGGACAACACCGACGTTTTGATTACACACCAACTGTAATCGAAATTCGGTGTTGTCCTTAGCAAGCAGAAATTAAGTCACTTCGGGCAGCTGTCGATAGTGTCCACAAGTCCCATCCCCAAACAGGCGATCCTACCTCCTGCAAGAACTACAGAGGGCCCTCCTGTTAACCTCAACCACTTCCACCTTTCACTCTAATTAAATGAAATCCACGCGCAAAAATCGAACGATAAACGCGTTGACTTCGCTTCGAATCGCACCTGCAGCTGATTGCCGCTGATCAGCAACACAAAATGTTACGTATACGCCACAACGGCTTGATGTTAATGTCTAACAATTACGCCCGCCCCCATTCGGTGAAGGGCGGCTATGCAACCAAAGCCGTACCTTATCGGGGATTGCTTTGTGAAATATTTTATGCTCTTCCGTCAACCATAACGATCCGTCGCGCGTTCGGAAAATTATGTTAATTTCCCCGGCAGCTTAATACTCTTGTCATTACCACCACCACGGCAGCAGATGTGATTACAGAGTCGATTATTTCTCGCAAATATATCCACGCACGCGTGATAAGTACCGAAGCCAATTTCACAACGAAACACCTCCGCTGTCGCTTTGACAGAAGGGGGAGCGTCGCGCCGCGCCCGTGTGCCGGTGGGGGAAAATCTCGATAAAACACATCCTGTGACGCGGAGTTATCTTGTGGCATCGCTGATGGAGGGAGCCTCCAATGGAAATGGATTCGCAGATAACGCCGTGTCGGTGAGAGGCGCGTAAAGGGATGGCAATAAAGGCCCTAATAGCTGTGCGTACGCCGCAAAGAAGCCGTTGAAACAAGAAAGAAAGCAGTTCGCTCGAATGTACACAAGCCCCCGTTTGGGGATTGCGTCAGAGGACTCCATGCGGCGCCCGTCGCTGCGTGTGTGCTCATGTCGGTCTCCTCTGAAGAAGAAAATTTGTTTTAATGGATAAGGAAAGTACTCGAATCCTTTCAGCGGGCGTGAATTTCGTGAACGATCCAGCCGGCAACGACGAGGCACTCCGCATGAGAATGCTGATGAGAGCCATCAGTGAATAGGGAAGTAGGATCTTATCACACGTCAATAAGTGCACAAGGACACTCGTGCGATTGTCAAAAGGATACCTGCACACACACACACGCTAATGCTTTCATTTTGTGTCCTTGCTGGCTCCACGATGGCGGCTTAATACGTTCAATGGACAGAAACGGATCGTCTGCGCTGCGAGCTTTCATTATCGTCCAGCACCGCCGAGTGTTCTAGTGGCTTTTTGTGTGCACCAGTCGATGTGGAAATATTGAAAATCGAATTCGATGAATTGACGAGTAGCTCTGGTCGTGGGAGAGGTGGTCCCCTCGGTTAAACTGGGGCCGGCTTAACTGGGGCAGGCAATCATTTCGCCTGCACTCAGGAGAGCAGCTTACGTACACCCAGCCGCACGGACTTAAAGGATTTCCGTTTGTGGCTGCACAGGGAATCAAATGGGCAGAGAGAGAGAGAGAGTGGGAGTGGGAGTGCATGTGGGTTCTGTTTCTGCGTTGATTGCCTTCCATCGCGGCGGGCGCGGAATAGAAATTCTCGATCATAATTGGCAGTGGCAAGGAATGGAAGGGCAGTGACTAGACCTAGAACTGGAATTCGACTTATTTGATTCATCCTGCTGGCAGGGCGCGAGTGAAATTGGTTGTTTGGGGATTTATGTGGACGCCGTCGATTACACCCATTTTGTGGTGTCAAAGGCATGAAACCCATTTTTTTGATTTACATTTCAATCCATTTTCACTTTTTTGTCCAGATCTTCGCGGGAGTCCTCGATTCTGACAGAGCCACATCCGATGACTTTTCGACGTATGTCCGACATTAGCATAGCGTCATGGTAATCCTTTGACGATATATCGATTATCAGAGAGTCAAAAGGTTGCGTACTGTGCTTGTCTCATGCTCAAATAACTCGCTTAACAAATGTTCTTCACATTTTAGTCCAAGCCGGTGGTGATTTGCTTGTCTTCCACATCGACATTGATGTCCTGCCTGTATTAAGGAAGAAGAATGGACCAATGACACTAGTAGACCGTCCCCTCTTGTGATGCACTGGTCACAGGAGGACTTCCAGTTCTCAGTGCATGACCGCTGTGGTTGCAGCCGTCGAGTGGGAAATAAATTCCGGCGATACGCAAGAAAATGACACTTGAAAAGAAGTCTAGCACACAATCGGCGTATGTTCTGCCCATTCCGTGGTCAACTGACTTCAATTGCGTTTGAGTCTCATTTCTATTATCGTTAAGCATTCTTTATTGGTTTGTTACGAAATGCTTCCAAAGTTCAGACCAGAGTCTCAACCGACGTGCCTCTACAGGTGGCACGGGTTTTAGTTAGTTACCTCCGATTTCGCACGCCAAGTTGATTGAGATCCTTTTCTTTCATCCGCTCATGAGATTGTCCACGTCTTTGCGCCCCACACCAGGATTGCAATGATTAGTGTCTTCAATAGAGTCTGGTTGGTCTCTTACCACACAATTCCCTCAATCTCTCAAAGAACAAGCGACTGGCAGGAGTTACGTTTGATTTCGGTACTTGTACAGTTTACTTGAGAGCCGAGGTAGACGAAGTGCTTACCTCAAAGTTGTATATAAAGGGTGATTTTTTAGCTATTATCTTTTTGGCAACACTGGCTAAAACAGATGACTCATGTTTCGTGTTTTGTTTCCCTGTCAATCATCTTCAGTTTGGTCTGTTATTTAACCATATATCGTCTTGCAAACGAACAACGCTTACACATAATCGATTTTTATTATCAAAATGCGTGCTCTGTTAAGAAAGTGGATCGCGCGCTTTTTGTTGTTCGTTGTGTTCAGCGACGAAGCTCATTTCTGGCTCAATCTGTACATAAATAAGCAAAGTTGTCGATCTTGGAGTGAATATCAGCCAGAAGCATTGCAAGAGCTACCAATGTATACAGACAAAGCCACAGTTTGGTGCGGTTATGGACTGGTGGATTGGATCGTACTTCTTCAAAGATGATGCGAATCGTAACTTTGAATGGTGAGCGCTACCGTGAGATAATATCCAAATTTTTTTGTCCAAAATGCAAGAGCTTGACTTGCATGACATGTGGTTTCAACAAGACGGTGCCACATGCCAAACAGCACGCGCAACAATGGACTTATTGAGAGGCGAGTTCGGTGAACATTTTATTTCACGCTCGGGAACGGTCAATTGGCCGCCTAGATCATGCGATTTACCACCTTTAGACTATTTTTTGTGGGGCTATGTCAAAGCTCATGTCTATACAGACAAGCCCGTTTCAATTGACGCACTGGAAGACAACATTGAAGCATCTATTCGTGAGATACCGGCCGAAATGTTGGAAAGAGTACGCCAAAATTGGACTAAGCGGATGGACCATTTGAGGCGCAGTCAAGGTCAACATTTGCATGAAATAATCTTCAAACATGAAATTATATGGACCATACTATCGATTCAAATAAAGATTTCATGCATTTTTCTAAATTTTATTTGTTTTTTTTTTTTTTTTGAAAAACTTTCCTATAGCATTTAAAAAATCACCCTTTAGCTGACAACGCGAGCCGCCGATGTTGTGCGTCCTTTCTCGATGACAACATATGCTTCGATTTATCCACGTATAGGTGGTATATATCGATAGATATAGGTTATATGTCGATTTGTAAATCTGGTTGCTTTCAAGATTAACCAAAATGTAAAGATTTGGTCGATGGTGAGCTTCCCCGGCGACACACTATGGAAGAGAAGATCTTTTTATTGATGCTTAGACCACTTTTCTCTCAGTAGTTGGGGCAACTGAAGGAGTTTCCTTTTTAGTATATCGAGCAAAAGATAGTATACAAATTTTAATGTTTAAGGCACGGACATACAAACGTAGAAACTCGTTTCATTCCATCCGGTGTATGGATACCACACCGATCAATGCCAGGGAACCTAATAATTGACTGAATTTTAATCAAAACCTCGACCTATCCCTGAAGCGGATACCGACTGATGACAAGAAGGGGATCAACTACAAGAACCTCAAGCAACAAGTGTCGTGGTCAAAAATCCTGGAGTCAGGACAGACAGTGTATTGACGGTCATGAAGGTCTTGTTGCGTGTTTGGTAGAATTGGCGTCTTTAGTGATTTGATGTCCTGCGGCAAAACTCTTAACTCGAACATGCAATAATAATTTAAAAATATGGGTGGCGCGTATAGGGCCAGTGTATCAGTGCTTCTCAGCAACCACTCGTGTTGTGTGTGTTATTGTTTTCTCACGAGTGGAAGGGATCTACAGTTTAATGCCGATTCCGAACGGCCAAGTTTGAGAAGCTTTTTCTAGACAGGAAATACTCTTTGATCATTGTCAGTGATTCGAAAGAGGTGGGGCCGTGAAAATTATTTTTGTCGCACAGAGCTGGAATCGAACCTAGGACGTCGAGATTGGGGTCGACGCACATACCCACAACGCCACGGGCGACCAGCTCGAAAGATGTGGGACCGTAAAAAATTGTATTGCGTTGCGGTTGACCACACTTACATTAGCTGAAGCCACCACTTACATTAGCTGAAGAAAATGTAGGCCTTTCGGAGCATCAATACAGCTTCAGAAACTCGCCATGAAGAGTGTCACAAATCGCGGCGTAAGGCATTACAGGAAAAAAGAAATGGGGAACCAATGAATTCTGTGCCATATAACGCATTTAACTCGGCTAGCTGGACGCACATAATGTTAAGCCAGTCCAGAATGGATACACCGAACTACCTCTTAATGATGGTGATGAACTATTTCAACAAATGGAATTTGATGTACCACACTGACCATGGCAATAAGCAGAACAACGTCATAGCAGGAGTTTCCCCAGGATCGATCCTCGGGGCACTGCTGTGGACCATAATAAACGAAAGTGTTTATGCGCCTAAAGGCCCGTTCATATGCGAACTTCGCAAACTCTGGCAACTCATTCATATGGAGTTTTCGCATTCGCAGATAACATGTGAAAACTGCGAATTTTGTGGTCGTGGATGTTGTGGATTGCGTTTGCCTCGTTGTGTATTGCGATCACAGCTTGACAGTTCATAAAGAGAACGATTGATTTGCAAGGAAAAACTTTTGAAGCATCAATTAGGGAACTTTAACTAACTTTTATTGGGATTTTTGTCGAGGAAAAAAATCGATAATTCAATTACAATCATGTTTGGTTTCATTTGCTGCAAAAAGGTTGTTTTCCGAAAGCTCGCGTTTGCAATTCGCCGCTCATATGAACGTGCCTTAACATTGCCAGACAGAGTCAAAGTCATCAGATTCGCTGATAATATAGCCATTTTCAACGCAGCCAAGAACATGCGCGAAATGAAATGTGCGACAATCGAAGTCGTTCTTAAAATAAAAAAATTGGCTTGATGAAGCTGGCCTGCAACATGCTGTCCATAAAACTGGGGCTGTTCACCCAAGAATGTCGCGTTGCAAGCCTCATTCCTTTGGACGATCAAGTCCAAGAGATCATTGAAATACCTTGATGCAATGCTCTACAACAGGCTTAGCTTCAAGAGTCATGCCAAGGATACCAGCAAGAAGGCGTCAGAGCCGAAAACAGAGTTCTAATTAAGCTTGAATGCCACTGAGTTTGTGTGAGAGTAGACAAATATCGTCCGCATAGCCCTGGAGGTATCGTGTGAGCCTCCAAGTTAATTCACGTGTCTGCACGCACTTCTTTCATAATTTTATCCCAGACGCTTGAGAGCAGTTGAGGTGAGGGTGTGTATTCTTGCTTAACTCTTGTGTTTGTTGTGATTAAGAGTTCTTTCCTATCTATCTATGAGCTACGGTTGGGTAGTAGGACAGGTCTGTCTAGATTGGCATCAGATCGTAGAAACTGTGTAACGAAAGTCGAGTATTCTATCCAGAAACGAAGAAATATTCAGAATTTTCATTCACCTATTACGCTTTCAGTCGTAGCTGATTGGACAGTAACGAGAAATAGGGATAGAGAGAGACTTATCAGCATTCTGCATATGTTGCGTGGCCTGAGCGTCCATACGCTCATCAGCGATTTGACCAATACTACAGTTAATCCACAATGAACCGATGTTTGTATAGCATTTTATTTAAACTAAGGTCCTCCCACTGATTCTAACACCTTCACACAACAGTTAATCCTTTAACAAGCCCAATGACACATCTGCCATCTCCACACTTAGCGTTAGACATCATCTATCATCATCTTCCTCTGCGAAAGCAATCCTCATCAAGCACAGAACTCACCCCAATCTAATTCCGATCGCATTCGAAATTCAAGTTTCGTTCCATAAATTCACCGTCCATATTTTAATTAGGCTGGCGTGCATCAAATCAATCATCACCTGCCTCTAGTCCCGCGCCCAATTCTCGTGGAACGATAATCATCCTTCTCGATGGTTTACCCAATATGCCACATTCAATGTTTGACAGTTTCCGCGATAGCCATCAATCATTCATGTACTCTGGTTCTGTGGATGTGCGCGCTCTCTCTCTCACACTCTCCCGAGCATAAGCCGGCATACTCAGACAATTGCCAAATGAGATGCAAAATAAATGAATATCCTTCATATCCTGAATACCAGCATTCTCCCTCCCCAGTCACTTGACATGAATCCACGCCGCACACTGCTGCACGCTGGCAGCACCCCAGCACACATATTGGTTTCATGTGAATAGATTCATGCGGCGTACATTATTCCATTTATGAGAAGGGATTGCTGGGAATTCGAAAAGTAAATGAAGCGGATGCTGGTTACGTAAAAATCCACATGCGGTTGAACTAGTTCATTCGAATGGGCCACCAGTGCCACCAGTGCCGCCACGGTTCGCCACTGTACGCTGCTACTGCTGAACAGATGCGTGTGGTTAAACGTGAATAATCGATAGGATAAGCCTCCCGCCTGCCGATGTGTCGTGCCATGAGCTGGTCTTTAAAGACACTCTTATCATTTGAATGTTGTTTTCTTTCTGCTTTGTTTTTGCGTGGACTGTGTCCGTAAGCTGATCCACGAGGGGGGTATAGAGTAGTGAACGAAGCACAACACTGATAAGAGTACTCAGCAGTGCAATTATCTCTTTGGCACTGGTTGCTGCGGTGATGGTCTGAAGAACAGTCTCAGTCTCAGTCTCAGTCTCAGTCTCAGTCTCAGTCTCAGTCTCAGTCTCAGTCTCAGTCTCAATCTCAGTCTCAGTCTCAGTCTCAGTCTCAGTCTCAGTCTCAGTCTCAGTCTCAGTCTCAGTCTCAGTCTCAGTCTCAGTCTCAGTCTCAGTCTCAGTCTCAGTCTCAGTCTCAGTCTCAGTCTCAGTCTCAGTCTCAGTCTCAGTCTCAGTCTCAGTCTCAGTCTCAGTCTCAGTCTCAGTCTCAGTCTCAGTCTCAGTCTCAGTCTCAGTCTCAGTCTCAGTCTCAGTCTCAGTCTCAGTCTCAGTCTCAGTCTCAGTCTCAGTCTCAGTCTCAGTCTCAGTCTCAGTCTCAGTCTCAGTCTCAGTCTCAGTCTCAGTCTCAGTCTCAGTCTCAGTCTCAGTCTCAGTCTCAGTCTCAGTCTCAGTCTCAGTCTCAGTCTCAGTCTCAGTCTCAGTCTCAGTCTCAGTCTCAGTCTCAGTCTCAGTCTCAGTCTCAGTCTCAGTCTCAGTCTCAGTCTCAGTCTCAGTCTCAGTCTCAGTCTCAGTCTCAGTCTCAGTCTCAGTCTCAGTCTCAGTCTCAGTCTCAGTCTCAGTCTCAGTCTCAGTCTCAGTCTCAGTCTCAGTCTCAGTCTCAGTCTCAGTCTCAGTCTCAGTCTCAGTCTCAGTCTCAGTCTCAGTCTCAGTCTCAGTCTCAGTCTCAGTCTCAGTCTCAGTCTCAGTCTCAGTCTCAGTCTCAGTCTCAGTCTCAGTCTCAGTCTCAGTCTCAGTCTCAGTCTCAGTCTCAGTCTCAGTCTCAGTCTCAGTCTCAGTCTCAGTCTCAGTCTCAGTCTCAGTCTCAGTCTCAGTCTCAGTCTCAGTCTCAGTCTCAGTCTCAGTCTCAGTCTCAGTCTCAGTCTCAGTCTCAGTCTCAGTCTCAGTCTCAGTCTCAGTCTCAGTCTCAGTCTCAGTCTCAGTCTCAGTCTCAGTCTCAGTCTCAGTCTCAGTCTCAGTCTCAGTCGCTGTCTGCATCTCCCCCGACACATTCCAATCAGAACACGAATTCATCTTGACCAAACACAAAGGACTCCTCCTCACAATCCACTGCATTGTGCAACAGTACATATTTGTGCTGCGCGTCTTTTTCGTCCCCGAAGTCGTCAGGATAATTGAAATTCTTGTTCCATCCGAGAGATTACGTTAAGCCTTCACGTGTTCGCAAAAGCGAGAAAAGTTTTCAAGGCAACACGAGGGAAAATATAAAAACTCCCTTGCATGCAGTACATCAGGCGGGGTGCCTCTGCGAAATCTCCGTAAGCCTTTGCTATTTATGTGCACCGACGGCGAGCTGGTACCCGTTCTGGCTGCCCCTCGGGCACACACCGAATACACATATTTCTCCTTCTTTAAACAGAAATTATTGAGTTTAATGGGCGGTTTCATTGGAGGACGTGACTTCGGTGTTTTGGGGAAGGGATTGTTTTAACTTCCGCAATTCGACTTGGGCAGGGCGTGACCCCCAGGCCCACCTCCCTCCCCACAGGTGCTTTGAGCGAACTAAATCAGCGACTCTGTGAATAATTGCTCATCAAAGAGACGTCTTTATCGCATCCTGCGCCGGCAGTCCGCCTCACCGGTCGTCCCGTTTACGGGCGGATTACAGCTGCGTCTTTATGGAATCTCGTTTTCAAGTGAACTCATTAAGCCCTTTTCTGTTTCGAAAATCATCCGCAAAACTCTTCAAAATCACCGGACGCCCCTTCCGGTGCGGTGTGCCTCCCAGAAACAAAGGATTCCCTTGCACATTGTCCTCGGGCGGTGAATGGGCAAACGGTCAAAATGCCAAAAGTACATAATATCTGTCATTAAAGTCTCTACTCTCGGGCCGTGTCGTAAAGGCCTTCGCTTCGCCCCGCTTCACTCATATCCGTCACTCGGTTTCTATTTGAAGAGAAGACCACTTCATGTGCACGGAGAGAGGGTGGATAATGCCTGGCGTGCCCCCAGGTGCCTTAACCTTTTCCATCGACCGCACAAGAGAAC
The DNA here is from genome assembly GCA_916610145.1 of Eristalis arbustorum. Lineage (NCBI taxonomy): Eukaryota > Metazoa > Arthropoda > Insecta > Diptera > Syrphidae > Eristalis > Eristalis arbustorum. Next base: position 25,759,704 of record OU744319.1, read on the forward strand.
CTTAACCTAATAAAGTCGGCAATAACAAGGCTTTGATGTTCGGTCCGTTTTCTGGTTGCGGACCCCTCTGGTAAGTGAAATGGCAGCAATATGTCACTTTGTGGGAATACGTTCACCTCTCGTCGATACTGTCGGGCTTGTCAGGTGCCCGAGACCGGATGGCGCATATGTCCGTTGTTCCCCGTCGAGTAAAACGAGAGGCACACACTTTTCGGGTCCAAGGGACTGTGGAAGTTTCTCCAGCCTTTTTTTGATGAACGTATCTTTTTTCTTGTGTGCGAGAGCTTATCTGGGAAAATCTGGTTTCTGTGGTGCGGTTTAGATTTGCTTCACGCATATTTTTGGGAATATTTTTCACCACTGTCCGGGATTCTGTTGACCTGCTTTATCCGTGACCATGTCTCTCTTTTCGAAAAGGGTGACAAAAGAGGTTGCTTCAACTATGGTATAAGGACATATCACTTCTAAGTCTCCTCGGGAAGTCTACGCTTAGGTTATTGATCTGAAAAATGCATACGACCGAAGGCAAGCTCTGGAGTTTTTTCGCCGGATTATGGGAGTGATGGTGCAATTTTGAGGACCATTCAGTCTCTATACACAGACTGTAGCAGCTGTGTCAATTGAAACAAATGGAAAGGTGTTGCCATGTGTAAGGTTCAGCCTGGCTCGATGACTCAAGCTGCGTCAATTTGGTAATACCTTGGGAGACCTAAAAAAAGGAAGGCCGCATATGGCGTCAAACGCAGTCCAGCTCAGTATTTATGGTATGTTCCATGAAATTTAGGATGCATAAGAAAGAAAATAAACTCTTGCAAGCAGCCGAGATAAGACTTCTTCGTGCTGCTGAGAGAGTTATTTGTCGCGATAGGGTGAGAAACACCGAGCAAAGAACAGAGAATTGTGCGATTGTTTCATTGAACGGACGAGGTTGTTGAACCTTGCCCAATTAATTGCCTCTGTATCAGCCGAGTCAAAAGATGATGCCGATGATGAAGAGTACAATTTTGTGTGGACCCTAAGACACCATTTGTAATGTATAAGGCAGCCTATTCATTTTATATGTGAATTTAATGCATGAAGCAACCTGGAGGAGTTGTGGATATGTGCGTTGACTCAAACGTACTTGCACCTCGACGTCAGAGGTTCGAAACCTGGTCTGTACCAGAAAATAATTATCACAGCTTGACCTCTTTCGAGTTATTGACAATGCCCAAAAATTATTTCCTGTCTAGAAAAAGCTTCTCAAACTTGGCCTAGATTCTGCATAAAACTGTAGGTCCCTTCCACTCGCGAGAGAACAATAACACGCACAACCCGAGTAGTTGTTAAGAAACTACGCCCTGGCGCTCTACGACAGGGGAGGCAGAGTTATATATTTCAACTATTTACAATGGAGATACCATCAATGTCGGTTATAGTTGAAGGAAGTGGACTGCTCGGTTAGAAAATATTTTGATAGTGAGCGGCATCAAAAGCATTTTCAATTGCATTGCAATTGACAGAGCCAGCGACAAACGTAATAATCGACGCAAAAGTGGAGGCTAGGCGGCGGTCAGTATTTAAGAAATGTCAGCTTGGCGCCGATTAGCTTAGGTAAGCATCGCCAGCGAGCATCCCTATCGAACTCGGCTATTTTGTGGTTGCATTTTGTAACGAATATTGTGGTAAAACAAAAATTAGAGTCGGACGATGATAGGTAATGCATTGAGTGCACTATTTGGCGCGGACTGAAAAACTCAAATCCTGTAGACGAGATCTATTTTCGACTCAGTGGCTATGTCCAATCGAATAAATTGCCATTGCCATGAAGCCCATCAGTCGATCGACTGGTCTATGAGTCAATCAGTCCATCAGTCCATCAGTCCAGATCCAGTCCATCAGTCCATCAGTCCATCATTCCATCAGTCCATCAGTCCATCAGTCCATCAGTCCATCAGTCCATCAGTCCATCAGTCCATCAGTCCATCAGTCCATCAGTCCATCAGTCCATCAGTCCATCAGTCCATCAGTCCATCAGTCCATCAGTCCATCAGTCCATCAGTCCATCAGTCCATCAGTCCATCAGTCCATCAGTCCATCAGTCCATCAGTCCATCAGTCCAGCAGTCCATCAGTCCATCAGTCCATCAGTCCATCAGTTCATCAGTCCATCAGTCCATCAGTCCATCAGTCCATCAGTCCATCAGTCCATCAGTCTATCAGTCCCTCGGTCAATCTGTCGTCGGTCTATGAGTTGTCACAGTGGGAAGTCTTGACAACCAACTTTTGTCAACGTGACCATCATCTGAGCTCCATTCCCGACGAGTCTTCTATGCCGAGGCTGTGACAGCAAGTAGCCTGGCCTGCTGTTTAGATGGAGACACAATCTGGGAATCACTTCAACCAACTTGGTGTCCTGGCTTAGGATCGCGCTAGTTAGACAGGCATGTTGTTTAATGCACGGCACACAAATAATAAGAAGAAGTGCATCGACTATGGCGTTTCGATAGATGGCGCTGTGTGGTCATAAGCATCGGTCGTTTGATAACGACGTCAATCTGTATGAGGACCTCTGTATTCCCAAGGATTCTGCTCTTTGGTCCAACTCAAGCTAGGTTCTCTATTTGAAGTCAAAGATGGACTGGTCTCTTTTCAATCGGGGGGCATCCTGCAGACGCATTCTTCCAGTTGCTTCTACTTCCTTGGCAGCAGTCTATCACGTAGCTGACTGTTTCTTAACATCACTGACCAGTAACCAGACAGAACCGACTTCTGGAAAACGAGCATGGGTCGGTTGCAAGCAAATCTAGACTCAAATCAGTTCTGTGATGTAACCATTGATTTCGAAAAGGATACTCTTGTGTAATTTTATGTGTCCGGCTCGGATCTAATAGTCCCACATCCAGTTCAGTCGAAGACGAGGGAGAGATTAATTGAGTCCTGAAGCACCGATGTTTCGATTGTCAGCCACGAAAGTAGCTCAGTGGACGACACGGCAGCATTTAGTCAGTGTCTCGAGGGAGATGTTGTCACGTATGACATCCAATCAACTCTGCCGTACGCTTACATTGCCTCGAACATTCCTTCCCGAATACTCTCCCAGTGGGTGCCGGCCTCAAACCATAGCGTCGTCACTCTCGATCAAAGTCACACGGAGTCTGCAAGAAGTTGATGTACTGCCATGTACTAACTTCCGCGTTACGAGTCATCCGAGTGTCCGCAGTTCGCCTCGTAAGTGCACATAAAGCCAGCGAGGACATGAAAACATCTCGCAATTTGTTGGTCAGAGCTAGTATTGGCCATTTACTTTATTTCGTGTACGACACCGCCCCACCTCGGCGAAGCGTTACGACCGCCCTGGCATACCTGTAGCCCGCCATCGTTAAATGCATTTAATGATCACGACACAGGGTCGACAGAAACCGCTGGAGAAAACTCCTGAAACCGCAACAATAGCGTGGAGGGAGTGAGTTCATTCAATGCAGGAAAAAGACGGAAATAAAACGCTTTGCCTTGTCATTTTCAATTAGGTGGGAACTCCTTTAGAATGACGCTTCGCCGTAAAAGAGTGAATGCCAGCGTTTAGCGCGCGATCTAAGCATCGGAGCCCACATGTAAAAACCGCTCTTCTTCGCTCGTCGACTCGGGTATTTACGAGTTCGCTTTATTGAAGCTCCGGGCAGGAGAACAAATGAAAGCCGCAAAGTAAACGCGGCGAAAAAGTGAGCAAACCAACCCCTCATGCACACACGCCGTGATTCATTTTTATAGGTTTCCACTAGTTTTTTGTTTCCCTTTTTTTACGAGCAATGATTTCGGTTATTTGAGCTATTACTCAACCCGCGCCGTGCATACGTACTTCCTGCACTTGGGCTCTTCCCGGACAGAGTTCCTTGCGCTCTTGGGAAATAATATTTATGGAAGCCGCCCGCTAAGGGGAGCTCCGAAACACCGGTGGGGATGCGCAAAAAAAAAGGAGGGCGGTCGACGGCGAGTCCTTCCGTTTGCCCTGAGCCGGCCGCGTATGTAAATTAGTTATGAAGGTGCATGTGTAATGCGAGCTCTAGGGATACTGTGAACTTGAAAAGAGGAAGCAGAAACTTAAATATTTAAGGACTGAGTGTTGGCGCGTTTAAAGTTGCACGTGGAGGGCTTTAATTAATTCAAGGCGAAAGACGCTTCCGTTTGGGTAAACTCTGCAGGCCAGCGATGAGTCCATGGAGCTCTGAAAGGCACTCATCGAGCACTGAGGTGTCCTCTGGTCCCCAAATTGATTGTCAAAACCGTCAAGAAAGGTGCACCTCTCCCCAAACGAACACTTTGACACGTCCAAGTGACACCCTCATCAACTGAGCCCCATCCTCAGACGTGCCGTGCGTCGCCGGCCGATAACGACTTCATCAAACCCACGCACAATGTCCGCCCCAGAAGTTGCATCCGTTTTCCCAGGCGAATAAACATTACGCGAACATCAACGCGAATCTGAGCATAAATCACCAGTGTTTGCCGCCCGGAAAAGTTGAGTTGCAAAACTTTCCATCTCACAGCGAGCACTATTGAGGCCATCAAGTTTTGTTTCTGCTGAATTTTAATCAGTTCACCAGGCAGGATCCCTCGCTCACCCTCGGTCGCGCCGTATTTTCGGCTACTTTTCACAGTTTGACAAAAGTTTTCACAAGAAATTTATTGCATTAATCTTGCGAGGCGTTCGAAGGACTAATAAATTACGCGCCTGTAGCCCTGCGATGGTCTACTTTCGCAAAACTTGGTGCGAGGGTGGCGGCGTCGTTGTCTATACATTGTCACGACTCACGATGCATAAGTTTGCTTTCGATTCCATTTTCCCGGCGCAAATAACTCACTGGGTTAAATTGGGCGGAAAAACTTTCCGTAAGCTAGAACCACCCCCACTGCAAGCCGCTTCCAAGGCGTACACCTTCTGCTCTGTGCCAGCGGAGGGTGTGGGTTTTTAATCAGTGGTCCGGTTCCGTTGCATGCAGGAGCAGGCAAGGCTCGGGCGCAACGAAACTTTTGACCATTGAAATTTCAATTATAATGAAACGTTCTTGATTCGCTTGCGATTTGTTGAAGTTTTCGTGCGAAAAGTTTGCAACCATCCGTGTGGGTCGCTCTCGATTCAATTTGCTGATGAGTCCAGTTCTTGCTGTTTGAAGTTCGTGGGCGAAATCCTCGATGGATCTTGAAATGGCTTCAACAAGAGCCGGATTATCCCCAAATGTCTACCAGAGTATCTGGTTTGCAATTCCTTCGAATTTCGCCATGACCTGCTGCTCTAACAGGCGTATACTGTGCTTTCTGTGGCGACCAGTGTGAAATAATGATCAAGCTTCCCATTTGGTCTGATAATAAAACTCGGACAAGGCAAGAGCAATGCCAACAAAAATGCATTGCTTGGATCGGTGAACTCATTGGTCCGTATTTTTTCAAAGATAAGCCTGTGAACGACGTCAGTGGCGCCATCCATTGGTCAATGACGTGAAACTTCTTAGATCGAACTGACCAACAGGTGGCTCCGGTAAAACGGTCGAATTAATCAATTCGGTGACCAGTACATCCGGTTTTGGACCGTCGAATTGGACAGATTTAAAGCCATAGTTTCACAATTTTGTACGCCAGGAGAGAATTTATCTCTCAGCCGCCCTCTACTAACAATTATGGTGGAATGATACTTCTTCTTTGATTGGCGCTACAGTCTGGGGTGGACCTGGACCTCAACCAACATGCCTCTCCAGCCAGCACGATCTTTCGCCAGCTGCCTCCAGCTGCGCACACCAAGTTGGTTGAGGTCCTTTTCCACTTGTGTGCGCCATCTAGTGCGAGGACGTCCTCTGTTGCGCTGTCCCAATGGCTCGGTGTCGAAGACTCTTCGGGCCGGAGCTGTGGTGTCCATCAGCTCTACATGAACTAGCCATCTTAAGCGTTGGATCTTATGACTAGGTGCATACCGCTTTACAGCGCGAACCTTCTCCTCCAAACTCCATCTACGCAAACAGGATGAAAGATCGTACGCAGAACTTTTTTCTCAAAACAACCAACAGCTTCTTCATCCGCGTTCAATAGCGTCCATGTCTCTGCGCCATAGAGCAGGACTGGGATGATCAGAGTGTTGTATAAAGTCAACTTGGTGTTTCGAGAGATAGCTCTGTTCCTCAATTACCTCTTGAGCCCAAAGAAGCAGCGATTGTCAAGAGTAATTCTGCGCTTGATCTCGGTACTGGTGTCGTGGTCCCTATTTACTCCAGAGCCTAGGTAGACTAAGTCCGTGACCACCTCAAAGTTTCTGCTGCTGCTGTCAAAACTAGATGGCGTTGTATAGCTCGTCTCTATGCACGCTGTCATATGCGGCCTTGAAATCGACAAATAGGTGGTGGGTGTCGATCTGCATCTCTTGAGTCTTTTCTGCCAGGATCTGCCGTAGTGTAAATATTTGGTCTATTGTGAACTTTCCTGGCCCGAAACCGCATTGATAAGGACCTATCAGGTTGTTGACAAAGGGTTTCACCCGTTCACACAAAACTGCAGAGAGTATCTTGCGCGCGATGTTAAGGTGGCTGATCCTTCGATAGTTGGCGCAGTCAACTAGGTCATCTCCAGCTGCTTTAAACAGTTCCGCGGACAATCCGTCCGCTGTAGCAGCTTTTTTCGACTTTGATCTAGATATCGCTGTCTTGACTTCGTCTAAGTAGGGGGGACGGACGTGTTCAACATCGTCCAAATCGAGTGAAACATTCTGTCTGACAGCGGACATTTTATTCAAAGGCTGTCGCTGCACCTCTGATTGGGGCACACGTTTAGAATGGCTGCCTTAGAATATTTTTCATAGGGCTGCCTAACATCACGGGTGTGTATCTAAATTGGTGGCAAAGATTAGGTTAGATAAGGGTGGCTGGCAGAAGGCATCACCAAGTGGTGTTGAGCGTTACTGCAGGAGGAATAAAAATTATGCCTAAACATGAGCCACCCTGTGAGATAAAAGAGACTGTGGCCAACGATCGTGGCAGAGAATCAGATCCAATCGTCTTTAGATTGCGAAAGGCTTTTGTCGTTGGTTAGCTTGTGGTAGAGCTTCGATTTCATAGCAGGCCCATTGCGATATCACGCGGATTATCTACTCCCAATCTTGGAACCAGTTGGTGCGTTTTAATTGGCTCCATTCAGTTTGCTTGCAGGCCCCTAGATGAATGTAGGTACCAACGACTTGTCAGAGCGCTACAGGAGCAGAGGAGATTGTTTGTGGTTGCTGCTCCCTTCTTATACATGAAGCATCTCTAGAAGTCGCTTCTAGGAACGTGTATGCCAATTAGAGCCCGACCAAAGGCCAGTTTTTCGGCCGAAGCCAAACATCGGCGTTTTGATCACATTCGACCGAAGCCGCAATGTTTCTTTTGAATTCACTTACACCACACGAGCAAATTGGCAAAACCGCGACTGTTCTTCGGTCTCACTTAGGCGAAGCCGAATGTTTTGCGAATGTGGGATTTTTAGCAGAATGTGGTCGACGGCCGTTCGGTCGGTCGGTCTCTAATGCCAATTGCTCCATATCCGGTCATGACGTGCATGAGTGTCCCGATTGAGGGTCTGTTGAATATGGTAGCTTAAGTTGTGTGTATATCAGGTCGAAGCGATGGGCACAGAAGGTGGATCTCCTACTGTTGTTAGGAAAGATGTTGTACCGCAGCAGGTGAGTTCATCTGCTTCGCTATTGCCTGGGACATCACAATGTCCCGGCTCAGCCATCAATTAAGGGACGTTTATGAGTTGTACATGACATTGTCCATTGGACTTGATTGTGGCCTGGCAGTCCGAACAGAGGGTCATATCTCTGTCGGATTACATTTTTCTTCAATCAGCACAATTGCTGCAAGCGCTCACAGCATTGACAGTGACTAACAAGAAGTGGAACTGTGATTGAGAAAGCTTGTTCTTGCCAGAAACAGAACCTGAAGGCTGTGATAGCGAGATTCAACAGACGCACGTATCCATGGTGACGCAAAATTGTTCCGACATTGGCTCCGTTCTCTGGCGGAACCTATGAACTTGACCGGTTGATCTTACTTACTTAGTTAATGTAAAGCTGCAGTCTGAAGTGGACCTGGGTCTACACCAACATACACCTGCAGCCAGCTTGAGCCTTATCTAGCCGCCTCCATATTCGCGGTTGAGGTCCCTTGCGTGCGCTGCCTGTGTCACGGTCTTCCTCTACTGTGCAGCACCTCACGGTGAATTCGAAGACTTTTCGGTCCGTATCATTGGCTTTCTTTCTCTCTCTACATGACCTAGGCATCTTAATCGTTGTCCAAGTCGACGTCGCTTAACAGATCGTATAGTTCGCTGTATCTTCCCGTCTACTCACCATCAATCCAGACGGAATCGAAAATTACCCGAAAAGACAGCATGCTACCACGGCAGCAACCTCGTTCGCCTTTGACTAAGTCCATGCCTTTGCGCCAGAGAGCAAGGCTGGGATGATTGAGCGTTTTATAGAAGGTTCTTGTTCGTTGTTCGAGAGAGGGATTGGTTTATCAAATGCTTTCTTAGCGATTAGAGCTTTTCTCGTTTGAGTTTAGGATGCAGTACATTCTTGCTCCTATTCAGATGGCATCTACTTCGGCTAAACGCCCAGGACCTCGACCAAGACGAGGATCTAAGAGCTTGCCCGCAAATCAGAATCTGTGGTCCTTGAGAGTCACGCAAAGCGGACGTAATTTTAGAAACCACCAAATTTAAGAGCCGTCCTCCGTCCAACAGAAGACGTTTTTCTGCTGAACGCAGACGTAGAAGGGTGCACGCCGCTCCCGCAGATCAAAAAATGCAGATGACCAGACCGACCTATCACACAACCGCCCACCCATCGCACCCAGTGGCCATCCACTTGGTCCACCGCTTAAACGAGTTCATTTCGCCAAAGTATCGAAGGCCCCAGTCAGTGCAGCCGCTGCAGCACTTTGCATTAAGTGCAGTTCATCCAACTGTTCCGAAACTATTTCCCATTTAGGATCCACGTCAATTCAGGCATGAGACTGCTTTCATATCGGAGAAGGATTCATTTCCGCTCCATTTTAAGGAGATCTGATTTTTTTTTTCATTTTTTTCATTAATTTCGCCGCATCCCTCAGATGGCACGTGAAATGGAAACGGCCACTTACCGTGCAACTGTGTGCGATTGCATCTGAGGGGGGTCTCTGTTTTTCAGCGATGCATCCCAGATCTGGAGTACGGTGATAATTATCACCGTCCCTGCGGGAGGCATGACGGATGGATGATTGCCGGTGGAGAGGCGAGTGCGGTGCTCGGTTCTCGGCGCTCCAAGCGGTGGAACGGGGAGTGTGGGGGCTGAAAAATTAATAATTTTGCACTGCAGTTGAAATGAAGATAAAGGACCCTTGTGCCGTGGCTACGTATGTAATTATCCCGGAACGCATCGTGTACTCGGCACGTGGGCGGGCCGAGAGCACCACGGGGTGGCAAAGGGGCTCTCGTATGCACGACTAGGGATTGAATAAATTTTAATTAACGTGCAGAGGGATGTTGCCTCATTACTTGGCGGGGTGCATCCCATCGCCGGGAGCGGAACTTTTCACATTTGAACCTTGTGCAGGTGTAACTGTTCCTCGGCTCCTGTGAGCTCTTCAGTCATTGACAATGGCGCGCTATGCGATTGTTGTGACTGCATTCAGCTGGAAAGCATTGTCTCAAGAGGGACCCGTGGACTGTGTCACGGAATGGATACAATTAGGGGCTCTATCGCAGACGTCAGAGGAGCGTAAGGAGTCTCGTGACTTTTGAGAAAAAAACAAACAATGCTTTGGCGAGGCCAATGGGTGTGGAATTGTGTCAGATGGCTTGTGAACGGCTACCGCTCGTTGAGGTGAAATGTGCAATCTGCTTTTAAGAATAATCGGTAAAATTGTTGCGACTACTCAGGGAAGGCAATAAGAACTAGGACCGGCAACTCCATCCACCTACACGGACACCGGGAGGCTGATGAAGTCTCGTCACAATCTGTGGTGCTAGTCAAGCGAAAAATTGGGATCTAACCACTGGACTCAGACCTAAGTACGAACCTGAGCAAGTATGTGTCCATAATCGACCTAGACTGTGGTGTCACTCTGGCATGATGTCTGTCTTTCTAACTTACGAGGAAATTCAGTTTAGTGGCTCAAGAAAGGGCCGAACTACTGACTTCATGTGTGACTTCATGGCACATTCAACTGACAATGGCAGTCACCATAGACTAAAAATGGGTTAGTGGTTAGTCGGCTACCAAGGAAATCGCCAGCACACTTAGACTATGCTTATGATCCATTGCAACTACTCCCACTGACCGACCATTCTTGTGATCTAACTTTTAATTTGATCCAAACACCAAATGGTGACTGGCTGGTAACAGGGAAAAATGCTTTCAAAAGGGCTGTCCCACTTTTGCAGACAAAAGCCAACTTGGTTGGAACATTGCTCCCGCGATCAATCGCAGAGTAACTCCTGCCAACCGCTGTTTCTTTGGGCTCAAGAGGCAATTGAATAATGGAGCCATCTCCCGAAGGACCCAGTTGACTCCAGTCAGACACTGATCATCCCAGCGGAGATGGACGATCTCAAAAGCGAATGAAGAACGCCTTGCTTTCGAGAGGAATGTTCCACATGCCATATTGGGTCCAGTTTGCGTTGACGGGATCTGGAGGAGAAGTTTCAACCCCGAACTGTAAGGGCTCTACAGCAACATGAACCAAGCCTGGCGTCTGCGGGTTCAACGCCTACGGTGGCTGGGCCTTGTAAAGCTTATGGACAACTCAGTCCCGTCTCGAAGAGTCTTCGAATCCGAACCTATGGGGCAAGGCAACAGAGAACGCTTGCGGTTGAGGTTGCAAACTTAAGTGGAGAAGGACCTCAATCAACTTGGAGAGCCTTGTTGGTTGAAGAAGAAGGATGGCATTACATGGTAAGAACTGGTATTCTACGAGTTATCGAAAGCTTCTTAAATATCCCTGTTTAGATCTGACGTAAGATCTTAAACAGGAAGATAAACTGTACAAACTACTCAAATATTCTGACGGGGACACAAACCATCGGAACTATAAAAGAGCGCCATCTACGGGAGACAATCGAACACCATTCGGAGTAGTAGCTATAATCCGTCGCTATAATAAAGCTACACAAAAAGCAGTCTTCTGCCGTCTTGTCTAAGAGCCTTGAACTGTACGTCAACAGCTCGATAGATCAGTATTAATGCGAGGTCGGGTCAGCGTATTTTCGTTGGTCCCGTATCGGTTTCTTACAGCGGTTTGAAGAAGGAGAATGTACAGCAACATGGATCTGGTCAAACGAGTTCGAGTCCTCGCCTCAGATGACTCGGTCATATACAGCGAATGGGCACCATATCTTCGGTCAGAAAAGACTCTAGTCCCGAAGAACGGTGACGCCTAGTAAAAGAAGACCACTGTTTCGATGGGGTACATTGTTGGAAGGGAACATCAATCAGAGGAATGTGCGTAAGTGGAGACACCTAGCACAAGAAAGTGCTGGAGAAAGGGTCATCTTGACTGGACACCTAAGACCATTCCGGACTGTACTGCCAACCAAAGATGAAGGAGTTCTGGCGTAGGGTGTGCACTTCAAGCAAGTAGCCTCTCAAGCACAATCTCTGGCTAGTTTCTCAAGCTTCGCCTGCTACGTTGGATGACATCCTTTCTGACGTATGTGTTCTAAACAGAAAAGATGCACCATGGACCACTGGACGAAGATTTATCGATCAGTACAGGTGTTGATTTTGTAGGCGCCAGAGCGCGGTGTGATCTTCTTTTAAATCCCAAATAGCCCGTGCCTCTCTGCCTCTGCAGGCTGGAATGGTCAATGTGCTGTCGACTCTTCTTTTTATTTAATAAGAGAAACAGCGGCTGGCAAGTGTTAATCCTCAATTGATCTCGTTACTGACGTTGTTTGTGCGTTTACCGCGAGGCTGCAACAGATGAAGACGATTGGGCAGATTGCTTGTCAAATGCATCGATTTCTCGAACAACTTTCTTCCTCATTCACTTGTCAGGCCTGAGCAATTGCTGCCTTCCATTGGTGACGGTCCTGGGCACGCTGCTTCCAAGCAGAAACACAAAGCTGTTCTGCATTCGTGATCACTATATCGGAAGTTCGGTCTTCCTCTCTTTCTCGAACCATTAGGCTCGGATTCGACGACGCTATGGTGTCCATGCGCTCGATGTGGCCCAGCCAGTGTAGTCGATGGATTTTTGTCTTCCACATCCTGGTACAGCTCGTAGGGTTCGCAGTTGTGTCTTCTCCTCCATATCCAATGTAAAATTTTTCTCTCGAAGGCACCAAGGTCTGCAGCTTTGCTTATCGTCCAGTTTTCAGCTCTATAAAGCAGGACTGGCAGAATTAGAGTCTTGAAGAGCATGATTTTGGGTGCTTCGAGTCAGCAGTTTGGAGGCCAGTTGTTTTCGCAAGCCGAAGAAGCATTGGATACCAAGGGTGGTTCTACATTGGATCTCCACTATGATGTCGTTTGCGGAGTTAACGTAACGGACTGTATCTATCGATTGAGATTTGATTTTGTCCTAGGTGGTGTGTGATGGACCATTTCTTTGTCGACAGCATGTATTTTGTTTCGTCCCCATTGACCTTAAGCCCAGCTCATGTCGCCTCATCTTCAATTGGCGTAAATGGTTCGTCGATGTCATCTGCACGCCCCACAGTTGGACTGATTTATGTTTCGAACAAACAGCTAACAATCAGAATCAGAAGTCGATCAGGCCGGTCCTGGAGTCATGGCAAACATCTAGCACAGTTACCTGTGATCGAGAGCATTTCATCTCATGCATCACTCCGTGGGGTAGTGGTCCCTTTCCTGCCATCTGGCCATCCGGACACAGTTCAGCGGTCGTGCTCAGTCAAAGATTCTGTCCCACCATCCGTCCTCCGGTTCTGATTCATCGGTTCCCTATGAACGACTGGATATGGAAACTCCCTCGGAGAGCCCTGAAAAAGCGCTCCTCCAGCCAGTCCTTAATGGCACCTATCAGCTTGAACTGTATCGCGAACAGCTTTATTTCATCACTCCATGTACACAGTTGTTGCAGTTGCCTACAAAATTCCTGAACTGACAGAGGGTTCTTAAGCGAATCGGTGATGGTTTTGGTGGTCCGCCTTCTACGACAGACTGTGAATGTTCTCAATGACAGAGATGCACATCAGCTGCAATGGAGCTAGGACTTCTCCGACGAACGCATGGAGCCCACCAATCTTCACACAGACCCCCGGCGAGACCGCACAACTCTTTCACTCAAAGAAAACCATCGACGCAGTGCACCAATTTTCGTCATCACATTAGTTGATCGCATTAAGAGCTCTCCAGCCCTCCAGCTCTCCATCCCCCCAGAGGGTGTCGACGAAAGTTTACTTCAAGCACTTCCCTAAAGACCGCCTCGCACACCAAACAGTGCACACAGTGCTCAAGTAAACTTCATGCAAAACTATTTCCTCGCATCCTGCGGCGTAACGTATTCAAATTCATATAGTTTCCTAATGTTTCCTCAGTTAGGGCAAAACATTTCCGCACGGAAATCTCATTTCAGGACACACACAGCCTACACGGCTGGCTGTGCATGCATAAGCCAGTCACTCGCCCAGGATTCGGTTCGGCATCGAAGAGGAAACGTCTGAGTTCAGTGCTTACCGCTCGGGTTCAACTGAGGTGCAATCGCAGGGACAGCTCCTTCCGAAGACGGAAATGTTACGCAGAGTCGTCGTTTACAGTCGAGATGTGAAGTGCAGGCATTTAGGGCGTCTGAGTGTGAACTCTGGCAAGTGCATAATCTGCCACCCACCCACACCGGTGTTCTTCGGCGGGAAGTTCTTCAGACGCAATTATGTGGGCGGCACACAACAGTCAAATGGCAAATGTCCGGAATATCGACGCCCACTGTGACCGTGTCAGGAGTGCATTCCAATCTCTCGCCTGCTGACCACAAAAGCATTTGGATTAAAGCGCGCCTCAGCTTGAAGCCTGAACCCGAACTGACCCCGTCGGCATTGGTGTGCCCTCAGGCATTGTGTGTGTTTATTTCGAATTCAGAATTCACTCCACGGACAATGGGAATGCGGACGAACGCCTCCCCGAGTACGTCGGATGCGCCCCGCATGGGGCTGCGTTGAATGGGGATAGTTTTCGGATGCCGGTGGCATGCATTTTGCAATGATTAGTAAATGAAAGGTGGGATTGGCAGTCGTGCACATTTCATGCCAGTCAGAGGGGCTGCGGAGTTTATGAAACAATTTCGGTCAAGGACTGCAGCTGCCAACGACGATTCCGGTCAAATATGCTGAATGCTGGTGCTGGTGGTATTTTAGGGTTGTTTTAATCCCCAAAACGAGAATTCAAAAGGACTTGCTGCACAAGGGAGCACACTCCAATCAGTGTTTGGACGTGAACGTCGTGTGGTCACACAGCGAAAAGGGGAATTTTGTAAGAGCCTTTGTGTCCTCACAAGAGGATTGCGTAGCATGTCCAACTTGAAGATGCTCATATTCAGACTAAGGTGTGTTAACTGGGACTGAGGTGCGATGTTAGAAGGCGCTGAGTGACGTGGAGCGGAATTATGCCGAGTTAAAGAATGGTCTAAGGTGCTCTCTTGTGGGTGTCTTTGAAGGCAAATCGACGGTGGCCTACATTGACATAAGATTGTGTTAAGGCAAGAATCGAGGCCAGACTATGAAGGACATCTGAATAAGTTCGCTCATTGGGCGCAACCGGATCTGTGGTCGTCATCGATAAATTATCTTTTTGAACAAGGATCTTTCTTCGTTGAAGAACAAGCTACGCCAAGACCTTAGTCTACGCTACCAAGTCAAACACTATGAAGGAGTTGTTGGCCTGTGGCTAGTAGACGGTGGCTAGTGGCTTTTCTGATGACCAGCTGGAACATGGTGGCTGATGGCCGGACACCACCTCTAGCCACTCACTGACAATGCGAATGTGATTGAAGCGTTCATTTTCTTATTTTAAGTTTAACATTTCAAAGTCGTCCTCCCGTTGTACTGTAGATTTCGTATCTCCTCCTCATGCATTTGGGTTTTGAAACTTGTCCCGTCCGAAAGGTGATCGCACTCAAGTTATTTTTCTTTGAACACCATTTCCAAGTACTTAAACCCATTTAACGCAATTTGCAACATTTGCGCCAATTCATGGACCCTTCGGTATAAAGTATAAAGAATGTATAGAAGGGGGTTGAGAACACTTCCTTGCGGTCCTTCAACGGTAATGACTCTATTCACTTGAGGTTGCGCACTCAATTGAAGAAGAACCTTAACCAACTTGGCGAGGCTTGTTGGTTGAAGAAGAGGATGAACTGTGCCAACTAAATAAATAATGTGATGTGGACACAAACCACCGGAACTATAAAAGAGCGCCCTCTACGGGAGACAATCGAACACCATTCGGAGCAGTAGCTATAATCCGCCGCTATAATAAAGCTACACAAAAAGCAGTCTTCTGCCGTCTTGTCTAAAAGCCTTGAACTGTACGTCAACAGCTCTATAGATCAGTATCAGTGCGAGGTCGGGTCGTTTTCGTTGGTCCCGTATCGGTTTCTTACAGCGGTTTGAAGAAGTAGAATGTACATCAACATGAATCTGGTCAAACGAGTTCGAGTCCTCGCCTCAGATGACTCGGTCATGTGCAGCGAATGGGCACCAATTCTTCGGTCGAGAGAGACTCTAGTTCCGAAGAATGGTGAAGCCTAGTAAAAAAAGACCAACTGTTTCAATGGCATACACTGTTGGAAAGGAACATTAATCAGCGGAATGTGCGTAAGTGGAGACACCTAGCACAAGAAAGTGCTGGAGAAAGGGTCATCTTGACTGACGCCCAAGACCATTCCGGACTGTACTACCAACCAAAGATGAAGGAGTTCAGGCGTAGGGTGTGCACTTCAAACAAGTAGCAAGCACAATCTATGGCTAGTTTCTCAAGCTTAGCCTGCTACGTTGGATGACATCCTTCCTGACGTATGTGTCCTAAACATGGGCCTTACTCAATGCCTGCCTGAAAGATAATTTTTCGTCGAAAAAAAAATAATTCCATATAAAGCCTTAGGCATTCGTGACAAGCATCATCAAAGGCTTGAGAAACGCCAAGTAATACATTTTTATTGTGACCATATGCTTCCCCCTTTGGGTATATATAATATGGGTGGCGCTACAGCCCATAGAGGGCCAGGGCCTAGCTTCTCAGCAACCACTTGTGTTGTGCGTGCTATTGTTCTCACACGAGTGGAGGGGACCTACAGTTTTATGCCGACTCCGAACGGCCAAGTTTGAGAAGCTTTCTCTAGACAGGAAATACTCTTTGAGCATTGTCAGTGACTCGAAAGAGGTGGGGCCGTGTAAATTATTTGTGTCGCTCGGAGCTGGATTCGAACCTGCGACGTCGAGGTTGGGGTCGACGAACATACCCACAACGCCACGGGCCACCACCTATGGCTCGTAGAGTATACCCGAGGGAAGGTATGCCTTTTGTAAGAGGCGACTAGGACCCTGAAGTAAGAGCTACTGCTGTAAGGAAAGAAACCTTTGGCAGTGCTAGTCAACAGTCTCACGCTCGAAAAGAAGAGAATATATGCAAGGTGCCTCACTCATAGATTTGACCGATACATGCTGGAATGCAAACTTGTTCGAGTCAAAGTCGACCACCATCAGATCTGCGAGTGTTCCAAAAGTCAGCCGAAGGAGTTGAAGTAGAAACCAGACGTTTGAACTCAGAAGTAAGCGTGTCTTGTAGCTGAATCCAAAAAAATCTATGGCGTAGATTCGAGCACAGATATATACAAGTACTCGTATTCGTACTCAGTGCCACCAACGGGGCTCTATAGAAAGGGCGAAGGGACTTATTGTCTTTAGTCTGACTCGGAGACTCATCTTTTTTAGATTTGACTCATTTTTTCAAGAGCAGTATACCTAACGTAATTTTATTTCACATTTCCATTTTCATAGCTTTCCAAGGTGTGAACTACGCTTCATTATTTCCTGAACGCTTTCATTTAAAAAGCCTGAATACTAGTACTGCACCCAGGAATGGGGCTCTGGCCAGACCTCGAGTCAGGAAAACAATGTAGTCGTATCTTCATGTATGGCTCCAAAACCAACAAAGGGTCCTGCGCTAGTTTGTCGTAGAGGGTGACACATAAGATTTTACACCTTTTTAGGTAAAATTGCTTCCGTTTTCCAAGCGGAAACCTATGAAATCCAAATGCCAACAAACTAGACTGGTGGATGGGTCGACACATCTGTGTTTGTAGTGACAGCCACGCTGTGCTAAAGCCCATACACAACCCTTTGACCCCTTCCACGATAGTTCAGGAATGCAAATCCTCTCTGAATTTGATTAGCAGTAAAAATTCACTGTAACTCATCTGGGTCTCAGGACACCAAGGAATCGCTGGAACTGAGTTCATCGATGAACTTGCGAGACAAAGATCAGAGGAAACTTTCCCAGGACCTGAACCTGCGCTCGGACTACCTGCGTCTGTGATTAGGGCTTCCATTGATTGTTGGACCTCTCGAGAGCATAATTGTAGATGGCATGGCTCTCAAGGATGTAGACAGACTAAACGGCATTCTTGTTGTCCCTTGACAGAAAAGACTGTAGATGCCTTACAGGTGCAATAACGAGCCACAGCACTTAAATGTGATCAGTTTAAGCGAAGACACCCTCTGCGACTGTCCCGAATTTGCTTGGATCAGGAGACAGATCTTCAGTGCTGATGTGGTAAGAGCTCATTCCACAGGTCCTACATCACAGAAGCCCTTGCTGGCTGCCTTGCGGGCAGTACATAGACCACATTTGAGTCTGAGTGATCCAGTACAGTAAAAAAACTATACTAGTTTCTTTTCTCACATAAGGAGGCATCATGGCATCACAAACCTTTGTTGGGACTCAGTTCTTTTCTGAATTACTCGTTTTTTTAAGCTTCTGGGACTCATAAATAATTTAACCTCTGGTAACACTGTTTGTACTTGTAGTCCTTATTTGACATTGACGGCCAGTCCTGGGATGTTATGGGGACCTACTGGTAGCTTGACCAAAGACTATACTCTGGTTCCAGGGGAGATCAAGAATACGCCGTGGGACCCGCAGAGATCTCAGCCTGGTATCCTTAGTTTGATGGCCCGTGGCGTTGTGGGTATGTGCGTCGACAACAACCTCGACGTCGTAGTTTCGATTCCAGCTCTGAGCGATAAAAATCATTTTCGAAGCCCCACCTCCTTAGAGTCACTGACAATGATCAAAGAGTATCTCCTGTCTAGAAAAAGCCTCTCAAACTTGGCCGTTCGGAGTCGTCATAAAACTGTGGGTCCCTTCCACTCGTGTGAGAACAATAGCACGTACAACACGAGTGGTTGGTAAGAAGTTAGGTCTTGGCCCTCTACGGGCTGTAGCGCAAACCATATTATATTTGGGCTTCAAACCCAAAATTTGATGATAACTTGTCTGACTCTGAGAGGTGAAAGGTATTAATCCAAAACTGTGTGGAGTTACAAGTAAAATATCGGGGTTCTACGACGTCAAGAGTGGCGAAAGTCTTAGATGGGCCTCACCACTTCCCAAGGGTGGAGAAATAGGTCCGCAAGCTTTTTTCAAAACTTCATATTTGAGATATCTACTGATGGCGTCTGATACAGCTTCGAAATATATATCCAAGGAGTTATAGGTTAAACCGACAGCAAATCACGTAAATCAACACCTTGGAAGTGCTCGTGGCTAGTGGCGGCTAGTGGCTAAAACGTAAATCAACTCTATGACCTCTTACTGCTTGGTTGTCTCTTGTTATTTCCATTGTGCGGTCTAGGTCTCGGCTGGCATTGGTAGATATTTTCTACCAACTCGGTGCAACCCTGAGAGAAGTTCTAAGCTAGGTTGCTTACATCGTGGTGGGTGAAGCGTCTTCACCGCCTTCTGAGCGGATTGAGATTGTTCAAGCGGGCGATTACCTTCAAGAACTCCGATTGTAACTTGATGTGTTGGTAAATTTTTCTGCCGGTAGCCCAGTTTCCTAACAAGAAGCAAAACTCAACCAATTCTTAATAAACTTGCCTTGTGAAGCAGACATTTCCTCCGCAAAAAAGCTTCGATTTTGTCCGTCTCCCATTGCCTCCGCTCTTCGAAAAGCTCTTGCCATTCAACTCACAAAGATGAAGTGCTTGCTTAAAAAAGATGTAAATGTCCAACTTAATTTTTAAAGCAGAAAGATCTCCCACGGCTTCCTTTCGCGCCACAAAAACCGCGACACACGATGCCCGTCAGCAGAGCGGCTCCCTCCCCATCGAGTACGCTTCAAATTTAAATAAGAGATCCTTCAAGCAGTAAGTGCCTCCTTTCCATGGACATCACGTTCGGCAATATTTCACAGGAAATTTCCTTTCGAATTCCGCCAGCTGGCCACGGCAGACCTTGGTCGCCGTTTGAAGCCTTTTTCTTTGCAAATTAAAAATTCACCGCCAATCTCTTAGGGCACTTAAGGGCGACTCTCTATTCCTGTTGCGGCAAGTGTAAACAAATAGGCAGAGTGTGTTGGCCCAGCCAAGGGGCCTTATCGATTGCCGAGCGGCCTCCCACCCCGCTGAGTTGATGACTCATTCCGGTGGCTTTTCTTGGCTTTTTTCTCGTGTTGTTCCTTGTTCGCAAACATTTCGGGTGGACACCTCAGACATGAATACGTGGTCCTTGTGCGGGAAAACTGCTTATTGAACCCGTCACGGGACGGGTTCCCAGAGAATCCTCTGGGCCGCTGGTTTCTTAAATTCCCTCTCGCACCCACACGCCCTGTTCGAGCACACCGGTGTGCGAGTGTGAAGGCAAGAGCAAGTATTTTATGGAATATTTTGCGTGCAGCACGCGTATTTATCAATAAGGGTACGCTGTCCCCTTTTTGCCTGGGCTCGGGGCCGTGTGGCTTCCATACGCTGGCAGAGCGCTCGGGGTGTAATACGGCAGTTTGTTGGAGTTTCGTCTCAATGAAATTGAGTTCCTTTATGTGGGACAGCGCACACGACGAGCCCAGTACATGAACGACCCAGTGACGGCATAAGGAACGCACTGCAGTGTGTGCCGTTTAAATAGGAGGGTCGACTAGGGTCGGGTCGGGTCAGCGGCAATGTGGAACATATGCGCCTGCATATGGAATCCGTGCGGCTATTTCTGGCCTAAGGACACACCGCTTCCGAGACCAGATATGACTTTTGGAATTGTGCTGGCTGGGCGTGTTAGGTAAATGAAGAAGAGGGACACTGGTGGAGTGAATGTGTGTGTGTGTGGGAAGGGGAGCGCGCGTGTGTGTGTATGTGGCACGCACTTCTTTTATCGATTGGTGGAGGGCTGTATGACTGGGGGGACATGACTTGATAAAAATTGATTTATTTTGTTTTTTTCTTGTGCTCGCTTCGTTTTGAGGGAAATTGCCCGTCGGAATCTCGAGTGGAAGCAGGTGGCTGGGCGGTTGTTTCATCTCTTAATCTCGACCAGCAGGCGCGGTGACTAATTGCATTTGGGGAAGAATGAAGCTGGCGAATTTGCGAAGGCGTGGGAGCCAGCAATGAACTGGATTTTTGCATGCGGCGAGCGTTTATTTTAATTTAAAAGAATACTGTACATCTATTGCCTCTCGGATTCACTGACTGGTTGCAAGTAGAGGCAACAATGCTAACATGTCTGTTTTGAATTGTCTGCTTGCTGTAAGCACTAATTAATCCAAATGTGGAACACTGTCGGTTTCTTAACACTTAATAACACCCATTAGTAAGTTTTTGTTTAAAGATTTTGCCTATCTCTCGATCTATGGTACCTACTCCGTTGCTCTA
Organism: Eristalis arbustorum; assembly: GCA_916610145.1. Classification (NCBI taxonomy): domain Eukaryota; kingdom Metazoa; phylum Arthropoda; class Insecta; order Diptera; family Syrphidae; genus Eristalis; species Eristalis arbustorum. Next base: position 25,780,565 of record OU744319.1, read on the forward strand.
AACAGACTTCATTCTGTTGAAAGAAGATTCAAATTTAATTCTCAATTGCAGCAACAATATTTAGACTTCATGAAGGAGTACTTGGCCTTAGAGCTGGGCTGGACTTGAATCTGGCTCTTCTAGCATATCACGCAGAACCTAGTGATTCCGAACCGAAAAGAACAACACCACAATTTTGTCAGTTCTGCTATTCGCCGCCGAAAGGTGGACGATAAGTAGACTATATTGTTGACATTGAAACAAAAAATTTACATCGTGTAACGTCAGATGCACGCGGATAAAAACACCAGCATCACAGACAGCCCGGGGACAGTCTTACAGTCGACATGGGCATAACAATGGGTCCAATAGGACCTAAGTGAGATGTGGCCGCGTCTACCCACAAACCTAACCCAACCTACTCTCGTCACCCGCACGGTCGCTGCATTAGAGTAGAATGAAGAAAGGTCATTCAACTTAATCGCTTGAGTTTCATTTCAAGGTCCATCATTTGTCTTTCAATTGCGTATGTGGTCAGGTCGCCACGGTTGGAGAAAGGGGAGGCGAGACATTCGTGGCCTTTGAGAGATATAGCAATTTAAGATTTAGCCTGGGATAACAAAAATATTTCGACAACACTCTTGAGCTCTTCTTCTAAAGATCTCCATCGAATCCGAGCCTCCAGGTTCCAGAAAGAGTGCTTAAAAGGCCAAGTCTTCGCGGGTACTAAATAATGTGGTCTTAATAAGTGGAAAGCTGACACCCAGGACCGTAGGTTAGGTTAGGTTGGGTTGGCAGCCACACTTAGGTCTGAGTAGGCCCATTGTGATACCACGCCGATTGGCTTTTTCTAACACTCAAACCAGTTGATGCTTTAGTGAAGCGATTTAGCTGGCTTGTGCTGTTTAGCTCATTGAAGCCGCTGAAGTAGTAGCCTCCTAAGTTTAGAAACCTACTACTAGCTAGAGCACTACAGGAGTAGAGTAGGTGAAACCCCAACTCACCGTCGGCAAGGACAGAGTTTTTTTGTTTTAATAAATAAATAATTGGTGCCCGAAGCGTTGAGGGTATGTGCGTGGACCTGTCTAGAAAAAGCTTCTCAAACTTGGCCGTTCGGAGTCAGCATAAAAACGTACGTCCCTTCCACTCGTGAGATAACAATAGTACGCACAACGCGAGTGGTTGCTGAGAAGCTAGGCCCTGGCCCTCTAGGGGCTGTAGCGCCACCCATATTGTATTATAATGAACAAACGCGAATTTTCAGGTTTGGCATAGTTTTTACTAGAACATTAAATAAATAAGCGAACGTGTGAGAAATGTATGTTACACTGACACATATTGTTCCTCTCTGATAATTATCCTAGGGTAAAGGCACTAGTGGCCACTCTGTAGTGATCGGCCAATTTAACCATTTTCTCTTGGTGCTGGGATGGCCCAGGTACGATTGGTGGGCTATCACTGGATAGTGGCCGACCACTAGCGTATCTACCCTATAAAAGCACAATTGTTTGCCTTTCAGACATTATTTTTGATAGTCCACAGTTAGCATATTCGCATCGAATCCTCTTCACATCTCAAACAGTCCAATGGCCACCTTTGTCGTGTCGTATTGTACAGCTGTCGGAGGACATGTTTAGGTGGATCTTTTTAACTTGTATTTCAGGCTTAACTGCGTGCGGTTTTGAATTGGCTTTGGTTCCAATCTTGCACAATATCCCAGCAAACCCTTCTCCAAAATCTGCGAATGTCAACAGCAAGCCATGCATAGGACATGGCAAGATCCAAGAAATGGTTACACATGCGCACCTGCCATGCCTTGCTTCGTGGCTTTATTGGTATCGGCCCATTAAATTTCAATCAAAACGACAATGACTATGAAATTACTACGATATTTGACAGGACAGTGGAGGTAATTGAGTAATAGAGCCCTCTCTCGAAGAACCAAATTGACTCTATACAAGACACTGATCATCTCAGTCTTGCTATACGGCGCGGAGGCATGGACAAACTCGAAAACGGATGAAGAAGTCCTTGGTCTCTTTGAGAGAAAAGTTCTACGTGCGATCTTTGGTCCTGTTTGTGTTGACGGGTTCTGGAGGAGAAGATTCAATCACAAACTGTACGGGCTGTACAGCGACATGGTCTACGGACCCAACGCCCACGGTGGCTAGGTCATGTAGAGTGTATGGACACCTTCGAATCCGAAACTGTCGGCTAACGCAACAGAGGACGCTCGTGTTTAAGGCGGCGCACCCAAGTGGAGAAGGACCTCAACCAACTTGGTGTGCGAAACTGGAGGCAGTTAGCCAGAGATAGCGCTAGCTAGAGAGGCATGTTGGTTGATGCCCAGGTCCACCCCGGACTGTAGCCCACACAAAGAAGAAGTGGTAGCATACCTCTTTATTCACCCTTTTACACACAAGGCACACAGAAGAAAGTGTGACAACTTCATTGTCTTTCCAGACGACTGTGAATAGAGACCTTACACATTTTACAAGAAAATCTTAAAACAACATTTGGTGTAGTACTCAAAACCAAATCCGCCTCACTAGACTGAACAATATTTTCTTACAGTGTTTCTGTTGAGGGATACATCTATAATAAAAATATGGAGGGCGCTACAGCCCATAGAGGGCCAGGGCCCAGCTTCTCAGCAACCACTTGTGTTGTGCGTGCTATTGTTCTCACACGAGTGGAAGGGACGTACGTTTTTATGCCGACTCCGAACAGCCAAGTTTGAGAAGCTTTTTCTAGACAGGAGATACTCTTTGAACATTGTCAGTAACTCGAAGGAGGTGGGGCTGTGAAAATGATTTTTGTCGCACAGAGCAGGAATCGAACCTACGACGTCGAGGTTGGGGTCGACGCACATACTCACAACGCCACGGGCCACCATCTGTTAATTAGTAATCAAAAAGACAATTAATTGTCGGTGACCAGACTTCACATATAGTCACGGTCACTTCTGAAGTCCGTCTTCGACTCCTTCGATTCATTTGAAAAACACTCCCGGAGGCGCAGATTTGGTGGCAATTAAGGTCATCGCTAAATAAGCTACCTTTTGTATATTGTTTCATTTCACTCTGAAAGCTACTTTATATCCATTTAGACGACGTTGCGGTTTTTCGTGAATCTGGACATCAACAACAACTAGACACCCTTGCCTATACACCATGACTAAAACTTCTTGAAAATGGTCTCATCTGTAGAGAGACATGCTCAGGAACCCTAAAAAGGCTCTGAAGATCTCAAGGCCTATCATATGCTCAACTTAGTCGCGTTTTGAGTGACGCCGTTGTCCGGCTTGAATCTAGGTCCCAGCAAAAGGTATCTTTGGCCCAGACGATCCGATTTGGAGCTGTGTCCAGTTTCCCACAAACATCAGAGTATCCTGTTTGCGTGGCTGAGAGCCGAAGATTTTGTTGGCACAGGTCATGTGGTTTGGTCTGTTCATCCTCAGCCGGTGGTGGTTGAATCGTCTCCTCCGGGGAAAATACTGGCTAGGATCACACATAGATCTCATTTCATTGCGCAAACAAGCCTCGTCATCCATTTCTTGACGACTTTTTCGATTTACATGAGGGCCACCTAGACAGAGGCACCTTTCTCGATGGCGCCAGTTGAAGGAGCCATTGTCAGAATTTTCAAACGCACCTAGCCACAGGAACCCATTCCAGGGCGAAAATGTGCTCCCGCCTGGATCTCAAACCACTGACAACCACCACACCGCAGCAATCAGCACATTTCCCAGTTCTCTGGTCTCGGCCCCCCATAAATGATGAATTTGTAATTATATCAAACATCCGCCCAAAGTCTCATTTATCTTGCGTCCGGCCACGACATTTGATGCGCATTTCTCTGACGTCGTCCTGCTCGAGTCCTTTTGCGGAGCCACCGAAGCGCTCTCACAACTCGTCGTCCATCCGTCCTGCCTCCAGCGCGGTGCCTTGCCTTTGTTTACACTTGAATGGCTGCTGCCTTTTATTAGCGACACATTTCACGCCCATCGCATTGTTAATTGCCGTTTCGTTCGTCCTTCGCCTTCATTGATTGTAAATTGCCATTCGATTACGTTGCGATGTCCTCTTGCGGTTGGGGTAGGACATGTTAACGATGGCGATTACGTAAACTGTTTTATGGTTATGCTCGGGGTGGTGTCACCCCAAATGAAGGCAATTGTGTGCTCGGTGTATGTCTTTCGAAAAATACAAGATCCAGCGCAACGATTAACTTTATAATTAATACAACGACCGAGCAAGGGGGAATGGGGCAAGCTGCGAAACGGCGGTTGTTAATTGACTTCAACGTAAGCTCTTCCGGGGGAAATGTTCGGGTCTGTTCTGACGGCAATCACTGCCGCGTGATTGACTTTGAAATTGGACTGTGCATTGAGTTAAATGATCCCCGTGGCATTTCCTGGAATGAGAAATGGGATGAGTGGCATGATGGAAAGATGGTGTGGTGTATCGATTGGATGGTGTTCTAAAGGAATTGTCTGGAGAGTCTATGTGGTCGTAAGATGGTTTGCCTGGCAGGAAGTGTCCATTAGTGCGGTTTTAAAAGGTTTTGGACGTGCAGACAGTATGCTGGACAGGTTCTTATAAGCGCCGGGGTTAAGCGGGGATGGTACTTGCTTACTTATCAATTTCGTGAGAGAAATGAATAGAGCTGGAGCGTGTAAATCAAGCTCAACCCTGCGAACCCGTAAACACAAGCCGTGGATTTCACCGGAAGTAATCACCACGTGCAAAAACAGGGATGAGCTTTATAGGAAGTAGAAGAAAAGCCCGATGTGTAAGTCTTACGAAAGCCAGTACAAAAAGTATAGAAGCACTGTCAATAAGAACATTGAACTAATGAAAGCCCAGTACTACAAGCAACAATTCACGGATGCTAAAAATGACCCGAGAAAAACCTGGGTCATGATTAGCGATCTTCTAGGAAGAAGAAAACGCTCAATTGACGAAGTTATTATAACCAGTTTTCCAAATGCATCTGTTGGCCTGAGAGACATCGTGAATAAATTTGCAGACCATTTCTCCAACCAAGCGGCAACACAAAAGCGTCAAACCACGTGAGCAGTCAACTTTAGCAAAGCATCCTCTTAGAGGAAGCAACAGAGCAGGGAGTATTTAAGATACTGAGTCAGCTGAATTGCACAAAAGGTCCTGGGGCAGATAACATCAGACCAATAGATCTCAAACTGAATGCCATATGTCTCACTCCAGTAATCACCAAGATTATTAACTGTAGTATGTGTCAATGTCATGTGCCAAGGCTAATGAAAATGTCGAATTTCGCCGATTGCAATCCTACCCGCGGTGGAAAAATGTCTGGAAGAAGTACTTCTTAATCGTGTCAATTGCTTTCTATTGAAAAATAAAGTACTACACCCTAATCAGTACGGCTTCCAAAAAGGCAAGAGCACCCAATCGCTGCTGGGGGAGTTTATAAATGTTGTCAATGCAGGCCTTAACAAGAATCATCACGCAATTGTGCTATTTATTTATTTCAGCAAAGCATTCGTAGAAAGTGTCAGCAGAGTGGGTTTAAGACAAGTCCTGGCAAAATGGCTCAAAAGCTATCTGACTGACAGAACTATCCAAGTCAAGGTAGCTGATACAACGAGTACCGAAAAGGAAGTCAAATACGGTGTGCTACAAGGCTCAAAATTTAGCCCCATCTTGTTCATCCTTTTCCCCAACGAGCTACTGAAGTTATTGAAAAAATCGACTGCGTATGCGTATGCAGACGACATAGTAATCGTGGGTGTTTCACGCAACTTGCAGTCAGCTGTACGGATACTGCAAGCCGAATTTAACTCTGTATCCGAATGGTGCCATGATAAAGGAATAGTCATAAATTCTACGAAAACAAAGGCGATGCACACTCGCGCCACCAAAACCGGCAAAAGCCTTCCAAATTTTTCATCGAATGGCCCGCTGTCCGCAATCAACCAACAGCAACGAAATCCAAGTTGTGCGAAGTATTAAATACCTGGGAATTATCATCGACGAGAACTTTGTTTGGCGTGAGCACATCAACGTCCTGCGCCTGCAACTTAAGAGCACCATCTTCGAAATGACGCAATCTTAAGCGTTACACGAGCGTAGAAGTGCTTAAACAGGTTAATTACAAGATATCAAGCACACAAAGTCGACTTATAAGAATTGTTAGACACTTTAACTCAACTTTTCAAGATCCAGATGACAAATCTGCTGCAGTACACGAGAGACCCACGGCTCCAGCAACCATTAATTCATACGCTCAGCACAAGAAGACGTGCCCAAGGAATGTTTGATGTTCCGAGACCATACAACTTATATGGGACCGAGAACTACGTTGCACTGTCCCCAAATTTACAAATGCGCTGCCAGAGTGTCTTAAAATTTGAAAAAAAAAAAGAAAAAAAAGAGCTAACAAGATTTTTAATGGAAACTCTTTCCGTTTCATAAATTTTGTTCATAAATGTTATTGAAATAATCTTTCCATCTTAAAAGCAACAGGAGTAAAGTAAACTAAGAAAAAAAAAAGTAACTAATTTTCAACCACCTGCAGATAAGCATTTAGCTTTGCAGGTAGACTGACTATTGTAAGCTACTGATGTAGTAATGCAAAGCCTATTAAAAAAATTAGGCAAGTGCAAAGCTGAGCAAGTGCTGCCTTCCATTGGTGACGATCATGGACGCGCTGCTTCCACTCATCAAGATCAAGCTGTCTTGCATTCGCAATGACTCAGTCTCAGGCTCTCTTTCTCGAACCAGAAGGCTCGGATATAAATGTGGCCATTGTCCATTCGCTCGATGTGCCCGCGCTAGTGTAGTCGATGGATTTTTGCCTTCCGGGCCACAACCACATCCTGGTAAAGTTCATAAAGCTCGGGGTTGTGCCTTCTCCTTCTCCGCTCCTGCACCGATCTATTGAGTTAAACTGGCGGTGATCCCATCGTCTGCCTTAACTCTTGACTCATGACTCAGCGAAACAACCTCTTATGGGATCACTAAAGGCAGCATTTTCTTCCTTAGAACCGTGCCTCATATTGTCTTGTCATGTGAGAAACATTTCATCCGTTTCTGGTTTTCTCGTACCTTTCAAATCGATTCCAACTGGCTTAACCTAAAATTTAGTTGGTGTCGCAACTTCTATTCTCAACGGTTACCATCGCGGTTCATTAAGAAAACCTCCTCTTCTGGGCTGGCAGCTGGCGGGTGGGTTAACGACATGACACGACATCGGATGCCATTGCTGAAATTCGGTACAAGTTAGCAATTGTTCGCAAGTACTTCCACGCCGCATCGCGTGCCTTCAAATGTCGCGTGTCACATGCGGATCAATGTCCCTTTTTGTTCTCGAAATGTCATCCGCGATATGGGTGCTTTAAGTTATTTAAAGCCAACGACCTTGACAGTGGTGTAGTCTCAAAAATGCGGTGACTTGACGAATTTGTGAGTTGGTGAGGGAAAAATTGAGCACTGAAGAGGAGAGTGCCTTGAATGGAGCCTCCGACTGTTGATTGCAGTAAGCTGCTGATTTATTCTCGTATGGTTCGTATTGAAAAAGCCATTTCACAAGAGAAGGAAAGGGTCTCCACTCAAAGAGACAAAACACCGATCTGTGCTGTCCAGCCTCACCCGATAAATATGAATTTGTAATTAAATCAGACATCCGCCCCGCGATCCAATGATCTGCTCCATCCCTCACACGACTCCTTCTTCCCTGACTGTCACTTCAATTCGGGCATAGACCTCATTCCCGACCAACTAAACGGACCCACTTAGCAGACAACAAGCACCCGAGAAAATTGCGGGCGATCCCATGTCATGCTCTGGCGTATACATAACAATTTAGCACAGTTGACCCACAAAAGACCGCAAATTGCATCCGAAATAGCCTCCGGTGGGGGAATTCCATAATTACCATGTCAACGAGATTGCACTAATGCCATACAACGCAAGGATATCCTACAGCTTGGCTGTCCTGCAAAAAACCAACACAAACACTGGCTGGACACTGCAGACCCTCGACACACGATTTTCATGACATTTGCTCACGTCACCTGCAGGACCAGCCCGGCCAGTGGAGGACATGATAGTAATTGCATTTGCCAATCTCCTCCGATCATATTTCCTTGGGATTTTTTTCGAATGCAGCGTCCAATCGAGGATGTGGGACCAAAGTCGATTAATTTCGAGCGACCGTCCGCGGCCCGTGGATGACTGGCTTTGAGGAGTCACTCTCTCATTTCATCAGAATGCTCCTTAATGACAAACAAAAAAAACCCTTCACCTTTAGGGCCCCCGCAGGGCTGACGATCCGCCGCCACGCTTCACGTCACCAGCAGAAGATTTATAACTCGAATTGAATTCTATGCATGTCAGCCGGGAATGCGATATCGATTTTCAAAGCACACAAGCACACGCTGTGACGGGCAGGATAATGGAACGTATTCGATGGCACGGGTGGCCGGTGTGGGTGTCGGCACATGTTAGGAAATCAATTTTACCGAGCAGATGACAAAAACACGAAACGAACGAAAAAAAAAATATGAACATATTTCTAGTAGCCGTGCCACCCTCCGTGGTACCGTCTGCATGCCGAGGCAGTGAGGTTAAGTGCACCTACGAGAGTGTCAAGTTGAATGAGTGCATGGAGGGGAACGACGCCTCGGGGATGGTATCCAACGATTCGTTGGTCTCGGATTTCACTTGGGCGTGAGGCTGTCACACGTCGTTTGAAAACTCGGATCGGGTTCATTTTAAATTCACCCAGCACCGGTTCGGTGGGGAGGAGAGAGAATGACTTCTGTATCGTGTTCGAATTGCTTCAGAGCCCGCCTGACAACTGACGGACGGAGCTTTCTCCGCCAGATGACTGAGGAGACGCTTTCGTTGGCTGCTAGGGGACTGGGATTGGGAAGAGTGTCGGATTTCGTTCCGGTGGCTGGGCTGGTGGAGTGTCTTTTGACGGGAGGAGGGCTCCTGTTAGACTTTATGATCACATCAGAGAATACAACGTTGCCAGAGCACAATCGACGCTCCAAATGATGAAGAGGCTTCAGTTTTGGGGTGAAATTCAACTTGTAAGTCCGAAGACCTGTGGAAACTACTCACGGGGACGGATTTTACTTGGGCGTGAAGCTGTCTTGTAAGTCTGTAGACCTGCGGAAGCTACTCACAGAAATTTAGCGATAAATACGGCACTGCGCGAGTAACTCAATGCTAAGCAGCTGCTTCTTGGAACGCAAGGGGCTATGCTTCGTTGATCTGGTCACTTGGCACGATGTCCTCATTATGATGACTTTCGAGGCATGCATTGAATGTGATTCCATCAGGTAGGCGACCTCTTGGCAGACTCTGGTTGAACCAAGTCTCAAAACTCACCTGACTGGGTTAGTGCGTAGTGACGAGTTAGAGTCGTTGCTAAAGATCCCTTTTGCTGAGCATTCGGACAAGATGAAGATGAGATGAAAAGCCTGTAGACCATGATGTTTACGCAAAATCCGTCGCAATTTGGACTGTTGTCAGCTGATTCATATTTAATTTTACATTTTGACACGAAGCACTTTTCTACCATATTTGCGGCCATTGTCAGCATCAACTAGTGAATATGATGAATTAAATATAGTAGATCCCTTACCACGTGTCTACCAAAATTAAGTCTGACGATAAGCATTTATTGACGCTCATAGTCAGGGCGTGCAAAGCGCAGTTAGCTAAGCTATTTCACGATGGGCTGTCTGGCACCCGAACGTCGTTTACAAAATAATTGCATTTCATGTTTTTCCTGCTAAGCATGCAGTTCAAGTCATAATGCCCAAATTTCGCAAAAATCCACCGCTCACGTACATCAAGGCACTTTCTCGCATGCCTAGAGTGCGTACAGAGGCATAAATGTGACTACAGTAGCCAGTCCATCTGTGTTAGAGAAGACCGTGGTTTGTCGACATCACGTGAGGCACCGTCGATGGCCCCTATAGTTCAATGAGGGAGGACCTTGTTTTGACCCTAAGAACTGAACATGATCAACTGCGATTCCAGAACGATAGACTACACTCCAGACAAATTGTCGAATCGACAAAGCAATTGTGAAATGCAACTGTTGAGGAAATTAACTCTCGTGTGTGACGAGCCGGCTAGGATGTGACACCGTTGGACTACTTGTTGAAAGGAGACCGAAAAAAAAACGCCTATACCAAGCTGCCTATAAAGTCAACAGTGCTCAACAGTACACGTTCGACACGTACCAGTCAAAATGTTTGAATAACGTCTACAACATCGTTTTGCGCGAAGAGGCTCAACGTCAGGATGGCCAAAGAGAGGAGAAAAAAGACAAAACACGTGGCTTAACATCGAAAGTTAAAGAATACTTTAATTGTCGGCGCCTGAAAAGGTGTTCTAAGTGACAGATGACATAGTTTGTATAACTCCTCCCATCAAACTTCAGCTGTTGCCGATTGGTACTTTGTGACGAGATCAAAATGAACAGTTTCAGCTCGTGATCGTCTTCCTGTTTCATCTTAATAGTGCCATGGTCCGGTATGATCTGAGGAACGAGGTTGGCCTACGCTCAGCATTGATTACGTTCAACTGGCTTTTGCTTTATATAACACGCGCACTTTAACTCAAATTCCTAGAACAAGCGATTCCAAGAGGGGAATAATCTATATCGCATGTCCTTACGTTCGCTCACATTGTTGAAAAAGTAGACTCCTAGATGTGAGTTCCGCCATTTATCTACAGCACTCCATGAGCTTCCTCTTCATCCATCTAAGTTCTGCATACATTGCTTTTAACACGGGCCTTTGCACAGTGCCCTATTGTAAAGGAGTGCCAAAAGAGCTGGACTAACATGTCTGAGGACATATCTTGTATCCTCTTCTCTAAATGTCAGAAGTCTGGTAGCAACCATTGTGCCTGTACATCAAATTTCTTCTTGGCTTGACAAATAGAAGCATACATGAGGGATAAGTAGTGAAGTACGAATGCAATTAAATTACCTTCAAATTTCGCATCAACTGTGACCGTGACTCTTCATCTTCTTTAATTGGCCCTACAGTCCGGGGTGGACCTGGGTCTCAACCAACATGCCTCTCCAGTCAGCACGATCTTTCGCCAGCTGCCCCCAGCTGCGCACACCAAGTTGGTTGAGGTTCTTTTCCACTTGTGTGCGCCATCTAGTGCGAGGACATCCTCTGTTGCGCTGTCCCAATGGTTCGGTTTCGAAGACACTTCGGGCCGAAGCTGTGGTGTCCATCCGCTCTACATGAACTAGCCATCTTGAGCTTTGGATTCGAAGACGCTTTACTAGATGCATGCCGATGTACAGCCCGTACAGTTCGTGTTTGAATCGCGAATCTTCTCCTCGATAGTTGACGCAGTCAAAAGGGTCTCCTTACTTGAGGAGCGGACAAACGACGTTGAGATTCCACTTATCGGGCATGCTTCCCTCCGACCATATCCTACAGATGAGCCGGTGCCTGCGCCCAACCAGATCATGTCCAGCTGCTGTACACAGTTCCGCGGACAGAACATCTGCTCCAGCAGCTTTCTTCAACTTCACTCTAGATATCGTGATGTCGTCTAAATCCGGGGGACGGAATTCTTATTCATCATCGTCCAAATTGAGTAAAACATTCTGCCTGACAGCGTAAGTTAGTGTCGTCATCGGCGTTTCACAGTCTACATAAGTGATTTTTTCCAAATTCTCAGCATCGATTGTGATTCTACTACTAGTTGTCCATTTTCGTCCCTGCAGGCTTCGGTCTGAGGTCTATATCTTCCGGATGCTTGTCTTACCTTTTGGTAAAACTTTCGGACCTCCTTCCTGTCGTAACACCTCTCCATCTCCACGACCGCGCGCTTCTCATGCTCTTTTTGTTTACGTTTGAGAAGCCGGTTCTCTTCCTTTCCTTCTGTTCGTAGAGCTCACGAACAGCTCTCATTCTTCGATGCAGCGTTGCCTAGTAGGCCTGCTATTTGGCTGCATGTACCTGCCTGCACTCGTCTTTGAAGGCCTTTCGACAACGTGTCCATTCCTTCATTCTCAGCGCCGAACTTTCAGAAGGTTAAAGAGATACTCGTTCGGCAAAGTTCCTAGCGGACGATTTCCGACGTCCGACGTAGTGTCCTGTCTCGACTCTATACTTCACTCGGTAACCTCATCCTTGACTACAACTGGAAATGGTCCGAGTCGATGTTGGCTCCTCGGGACGTTCGGACATCTACAACATTGGAGGAGTGTCTGGCGTCGATCGCAATGTGATAAATCTGGTTGAGAGTTGATTGATCAAGAGATCGCCAGGTCCTCGTATGGATGTTGAGGTGTGGGAACGGCATGCTCATCACTGAGAGGTTACGCTCCGAGGCAAAATCTACCAGCCTGAGTCCGTTTTCAGGTGTATTGTCGTACAGGCTGTGTTTTTCGATGACTTTAGCAAAGCTTTCTTCCTTGCCTAGCTGTGAACTGACTGTTTGAACAAGACTAGATTTCCTCTGAGAAAGCACACAAGGCATCCAATGTGCAATTTGTTTTTTTTTTATGACGGGAGGCACAGTGAAATGGATGACTAGCCGCGGGCAGATTGTCGCTCGCTTTGTTCGACTTGGCATCATCTAGATCGAGAGGATGACCTTGTCTATTATCGTCCGAATTGAGTGGAAGGTTCTGCCGGCAGCGGAATTTGGGGCTCTCAACTTTGAACAGTCTACAGAAGAGATCTGTACAGATTCTCAGTACCCACCCTTTTTTTCTCCCGAGCAGCCTGGTCTCTTCCCTTTGCATTTGCTTTTTGAGTTAAATAGCAGCTTTGGTTGTACCTGTACCAGCGAAGCCTTGTAGTCTTCCAGCTTCACGACGGGACTACGACAGGACCCAAGACATCAGTGGTAGCCGCTCTTGACAGTCATCTTTCATTGCTCGTGCAGGTGGCCTTGTATTTAGACAGAGTTCCTGGGAGACACAAGGCTGCTAGCAATCCTTTGCGATTGTAGCTCTCCTCGGTCAAACCGTGGTATTCTTCCGCGGACTCAGCTGTTCTGTCGATATCCCGGTTCTTACCCTAGCATACAAGACAGAAATGAACCAAGTAAATTTTGATTCCTCGGAACGTTCGGAAATAAACCGTGCTGGAAAGGCGCATGTCAATTCGGTTAAATAAAGCGGTCAATTCATCAAGCAGGGCCACGCCAGTGCTCTTTGTGGATGTTGAGCTGTGTGAACAGCGTACTAGCCCAGTGACAAAGTTCACCAGCCTGAGTCTGTTACCTGACTTAGTATGTCGTGCGGGCTGTGTTTCACGTCACAGAAATGTCTTTCTTTGCAACGATCGAGGGGCATCGATCGTATGTCATTTCCGGGAGATCGTAGATAGAAGCCATCCTTGCCCTCTGCCCGACCGTGACAGCTAACGATAATCTTCCCACACTCACCCCTTTTCGAAAACCGAACTCAAAACAACACGTTTTTCAAATCACGAAGACGACTGCCTGATCGCTTAGCCAATTAAATCACAATCAAGTCAAATTGTCAACAGAGGGATTTCCCGTTTTTAATCCACCAAACAAACACCGCCCCATTTGCATCGTCCTCCCCGACCGACCGCATTGAAATGAAGTTCCCTTCTGACAGCCCAATTCGAGGTTCAATCAAGCTGGGGAGCTGACACAAATCCTTGGCCACGTCACTTCTCCGCCGACGTTACGTAATGAAATTCATAAAAGTCCCCCACTCCTCGTTGCTAATATTCGCAGCAGACCTAAAATCCATTTGCGCACAAAAGACACCAGAACCACATCAACCTTAATCCTTGGAAAGCATTATTCCCATGCCTTCCAGCAGGCAGCAAATCCCCGGCCTAACTTGTGTTCCTTTCACAGTGAGCACCGCCTCTGAAGCGGAATTCGCCGTTGAGCTGTGTGTTTTTCGCTGCCTCCTCCGTCGGCCATTCTTCTAGCGCACACAAAAAAATGCGATTTTTTCGTCGCAGACCCGGTCCAACTCGCCTCCCTAGCCGGAGGGTTCATTTTCAATAATTCGAGAGGCTGGCGGAATAACCACCGACGAAACTACCGCACAGTTGTGGCGGCGGTCGCCATTGTTGAACGAGCTCCACTCAAGTGCGAGATGATATGCCAACCGGAGGAGGCGATGATGAAAGAGTGTGCTTCCCGCTGAAGTGTTTGTCTAATAAAGAAGAGGCGAGATATGTTGAAGGTCGCACAAAGGATGTGTTGTGCATGTCGACGCGACGAACCGCTTGGGACGCCCCGCCAACGCACCGATCATCCGCACATCAGGAGGATGATGATTGATTGATGCTGCCGCGCTAGCATTTGAACGCAGAGAAACGTGGAAAATTAAAAGTTAATAGGGCGGAAAATTAGGGCAATTTGAAGGCGAATGAAAGCGATAAAGGGCAAGCGACTTTGAATGAATTTCACGACCGACTTGGCATCACTGGCTGACGGTTGGGTCTGAATCAGGCTCGTCGGAATGGGGAAATCCTCTTTACTCGGATGTCCATGTTTATGACATGAGGCTGTGTGATGGAAGAGGATTACGTCATTTATCGCGGAATTGAACTCAGCAGACGACCATGAGTTCGAAGGGCTATCGTTCATAGAACTGGCAGCAGTATTGCCGTACACAGGGTATTTTTATGAGAGGGTAAGATCCCAAGGGATTCGCGATGGTAGCCTTCTTAGACATAAAGAGAGCGATCAACTAACACTAACAAACAGCGCCAGCTATCACAGCAAAGGATGGGTAAATTCATTCATAGGTTATCTTGATGCTAACTGGAGGAGCTTGTGAGTTGACGCCCAGGTTAATCCCGGGCTGTAGCGCCAAGTAAAGAAGCAGAAGGTTATGCTGACACTGACAGTTGTCTCCTGATCGAACTCTAGACAGAAGGTTCGTGGAACGTGTTGTTAAGCTTCAACAACATTGACAAAGTGCGCTGAGAAGCCCAAGCAGTGTGTTTTTTTAAAAGAAGGTTCTGGCGAAATGATAATCCAGATCGCTACTGTGCGAAGGTTTATGCAAAAAAGTCAGTGAGACTGGCATGCTAGGGGACAATACCCATAGTCCTCGTCATTGTTCTGTGCGCACAGGTGAGTGGCCAAGAGTGTGAGACTCAATGTACGAACATAAAAGTGAGGCTGGCAACAACGTTAAGGTTAACGGTGGGCTTTACAGAAAAAATTAAACCGATCTTATGCATGAATCATGGTTTTGACGGCCTCTGGTTAATGCAGAATAGTACGCCATTCCACACAGTCCATACGACTGTGGCATCCTCTGAGCACCAAATTCCCAGCTCGTTTTACAGCTGTCTTGGCGATGTGAGTTGTCTGCCTCGGAGGTGTGATTTGGAACCTTCGGACTTTGGTTTTTGGCGAGCCGTGAAGGACCGATGTTATACCAACAATCCGGGAACAACTCAATCACTTACAGCAATCACTATCATGCACGCAATCTGTGAGCTACAGCCAGAAACTATCAGAAAGGTCTTGGAAAATTGGGGAAACAGCTACCGAGGCACCCACTTGTGCGAGATTGTACTTCATAATTTAATGGCGTGCGTCCATGTCTCTGCGCCAAAGAGGAGGACAGGAATGACAGAAAGTCAGCATGGTGTTTCGAGAGATTGCTCTATTACTCAATTGCTTGATCTCGGTACTGCTGTTGTTGTCCCTATTTACTCCAGAGCCCAGGTAGACTAAGTCCTTGACTACCTCAAAGTTTCTGCTGCCCAATATGACGCTCTGTCCGAGACGTCGATGTTGTGTGTCCTTTCGTGATGACAGCATGTTGTTTGTCTTGCCCTGGTTTATCGCTAGACCCATTTTAGCCGCTTCCGCTTCAATGCCAACAAACGCCGCATTGACGGCTCGCTGTGTTCGTCCAATCACGTCAATGTCGTCCGCGTAAGCAAGCAGTTGAACGGACTTTTGGAAGATCGTGCCACTCGGTTGTTTACGTTTGAGTTTCGCACGATCTTCTCAAGTATGATGTTGAAGAAGTCACATGACAGCGTGTCGCCTTGCCTAAAACCTTTTTTCGACATTTATGGTCTCGGTGAGTTCGTTACCGACCTTGATGGAGCAGCGCGAGTTCTCCATCGTCATACTGCACAGCCTGACGAGTTTGGCAGGAATGTCAAAACTAGACATGGCGCTGTATAGCTCGTCTCTATGCACGCTGTCATATGCGGCCTTAAAATCGACGAATAGATGGTGAGTGTCGATCTGCATCTCTTGAGTCTTTTCCAGGATCTGCCGAAGTGTAAATATTTGGTCTATTGTGGACTTTCCTGGCCTGAAACCGCACTGATAAGGACCTATCAGGTTGTTGACAAAGAGTTTCAGGCGTTCACACAAAACAGCAGAGAGTATCTTGTACGCGATGTTAAGGAGGTTGATCCCTTGATAGTTAGCGCAGTCAAAGGAACCTCATTTCTTATGGACTGCTATTAACTGCTTTAACAGACGCCATAAATAACACCAATTGTAGATGGGTGGAAATAGATGCTCGCAGGACATCGAGAAGGATGTGACGTACACTAAATCCAACGAAAACTAAGGCTGTCCCAACATAAGACAGGAGGTCAATTAGGAAACTATTATAAGTTATTACGCCTAACTGGTCACTACTAAATTAACATGCAAATCAGAAGAAAAGAAGTAAGAAGTAAAGAGAACCGAATCAGGATCCCAGTACCTCGCGAAGGAGAAACAAGTGCAATGTGGTGTAACCCGTGACAAACGTAAATATGTACATCAAGTTTTTGGCTTTGGCTAAAGAAGCAGCAAAGAGGTACGACAGTAGGATTATTTATAACATCACCGGGGAGCTCCTTGGTGGTCGTAACTCCTTACAACACTCGGTGAAGAGTCTAAATGGCAACCCTCTGATTTCGGATGAAGATCAGCTCGCTAGATGGAGAGTGCATTTTGCCACAGTTTGAACCATTTTGGACGATACCGTAATGTTCTTTGACTTAAACTAGTACCTACTCTGTCTCAAAAAATTCCCGAGTTCGCAGCGGATATCCTAGTAAATTATAAGCAATCAAGTCCCTCAAGAAAAACGAGGCGATGGAAACTAATGGCATCCATCCATTTTGCAGCAATCATATCAGTAGACTTGCTGCGTCCGGTGATATGCAAGGCTTGAGATGAGGATGAATTCCGGCAGACGTGAAAACGCGGGACTATCGCTAAGCTTCCGAAGAAGGAAAACCTGATGAAATCCAGCAACTTGAAGTTCCATGCTAAATAAAAGCTAGAGTAATTCTGGAACGGATCAAAGAGCATTTAAACTCAGCTCTAGACGTCAAACAAGCGGGTTTCCGTGCTGGATCCTCCTGCATCGACCACGTCAACGCCTTGCGGCTCATCATAGAATAATGCCTTGGGTATAATGACCGCTACATCAACTGTTCGTTGAATTCGAGATGTACCAACAACAAAGTGACAAGTTGTCAAGTCGAGAGTGGAATTCAACAAGAGTGCATAATGTCACCACTATTGTTTCTGATGATTATCAGCGATGTGCTCCCTGCAGACAGATGAAAAATATGACATTCAATGTAATATCTTAAGCACCTCGACTCCGCAGACAATGTTTACTAACTTCCGCTTCTGAAAGTAAGCCTCCACAATCCAGAAACTGGGGCAAATAAAGCGGGGCTTGAAAAAATACAGAAAAAGCCAAAGTCCTTAGCACCTCTGACAACAGTGCCCAGTTGAACATTGCCGGACAGCTAACAACTGTCTATACTTAGTAAGTGTGGTCTGCGCTAACACGATGGGTCCGAACTTGAAGTGTGCAGCAGAATCTGGAATACTAAAGCCGTGTTCGAAATGCTATCCACGATCTGGAAAAGCAATGTCGTCAGCTTAAGAACGAACCTGTGACTGTTACGTTTCAACATAGACTCGGTGCTGCTTTATGGATGCAATACTTGAACACCCGTGGGCACCATCACCACACGAAATCGGACATCCTTTGTAAAAAGTTATTTAAGAAACATCCTGAGGATTTTTGGGCGACCGTATCTACAATGAGCAGTTGTACCTAGGAACGGGCCAAGAACCGAAGCAGCAAGCAAAGTGGCAGTGGGTTGGAAACATTCTACGACGCGAAGTCAATTCCATTGCGATGCAGGAGCGTTATATAGGGAGGCAGAGTAGCGCGACGAACTAGGCAAACGTGCATCAGTTGTAAAGGAAACAAGTTTATTAAGGAGCGAAAGCTCAAGCGCATCGCAGAAGTTCGAACGAAGTCGCGCAGGTGTAGCTTACGCCCCATCCCCCTGAGGGATTTAAACAGATAATTAAGTACACCAGGCAGTATCAGAGAACATCCAGGAACATGACGTCAGTCTCATCACGCATGAATCCAGTCCCTGCTAGGAGAACTCAGACCTCCTTCAAGAAGCACTCGGTGAAAGGAGTTTGCAAGGGTTCCCAAGGTTAGGTTCTAGTGGCTGACTGTTAAGGGCAGTCACACTTAGGCCAGAGTAGGCACATTGTGATTAAGAGTGCCCCCAACAATGGCATACATTCAGTGCTTCAGACGCTTCCATCAGACGGCCCAACGAAACCTCCCTACAACGCACCAATCAGCAAGAATAAACTCAATGCTGCCAGCCACAACAAATGAAACCCCACCGATGTCATACTGGGACAGTTGCCAAGACAAACGTCCAATCATTGCTCCCACAAGGAGGCGGGTTTCCTTTCTGATTCTCACAACAAGAAACCCGACGACCACAGCCCGACGCAAATGAACCCACAGGACACATACGCTTCAGATACTTTCACCAATTTGTTTCAATTCCATTTGATGCAAAATTAAAACCCACATACATGAGAGTTGCTTTATCTCCGTCCTTATCCCCGGCAACTCTGCTATCGCTACGTGTTAACAAATGAATGGGGTTAGACAAATGAAAAGCATCCAACCAGCTGCACACGGCCCGTGCCAGAGCGCATCCCATCCGGAATTCTCAATTCAGCATCCATTGTCCGTGTGCAGTTGGTTGTGTCTTTGGTTTTTTCCTAGTTAACTTTCGACTGCATTGAAAGGCAGTTCCTGATAAAATATTCCACCTCCACAGCAACTCTCGCTCTCTGTCATTTGCGAAACTATGCCATCAGGAAAAATGGGGAATTAATTAATGACGGATGCGGGGCGAGACGGGTGCCGGCTGGTCCTTGATATGTGTCAGGTCTGTGGAATCATTGAATGGATCTCACATGCACATTCATTGTATACATCCTCGTCAGCGCAAACATGCGGTCAGTTGAAATATTCAAATTTAGGTGAGGCCATTAGACGAGATCTAATTTCTGGGATTGCTCTGCGTTGCCTGATGGATGATGGGCGTGTGAGGGTGTAGAGGATAAGCAGGGCGATGCAATGAATTGAAACTTTGCGGAGTGTAAAGCGACTTTGAGTATTATTCTAGCTTCCATCTCTCTGTTGGATAAGTTGAGGGAGCGCGAATACAATTCGCGGGAACACACTTTCAGATGTGGAAGATGTTAATTGATTCTAAAGTTCATGGACATGTGTGGTTCGCGATTTAATCAGATTAGGTGGTCCAGCAAGAGTCTATGAATGATATGAAGTGATAAAATCACTTCGTTAAGTTTCGTCAAGTTTCGTTAAATTCTTCTTCTTCAGTGGAACCTTAGTGGAAGTACGTAAATAACAGGTGGTGCTTGTATTTTGTTTCTCGAAGCAAGTATGAACACTTTACAATTTGAAAATACTTTTTATTCTGTTATCACATAGTGTGCGCTTACGTAAATTAAGATTGGACCGTTGGAAAAGAATCTCCACAACCTGCGGTTTGCGATCCAAGTCAGATTAGGTAATTTAGAAAGCGTCCATAAATGATATGGTGTGAAAAAATCACTTCGTTAAGTTTCGTCAAGTTTCGTTAAATTTTGCTTATTTAGTTAGGGAATGCGTAAATAACAGGTGGTTCTGACATTTTGTTCCTAGGAGCAACAATGAACACTTTGAAATATATAAATGCTCTTTATATACGTTTCCTTAAGTCAATTCAGCAGGGCAAACAAACATTTCTACCCTCACATGGTCAAGAACACAATAATGGCCAATGTTCAGCAGTGATACACTCTGACGTCAATGAGGATACATTGCGACAAAGTTTCTCTGCCACGACGAAAATAATGCCAACCCACCCGAACCACCGCCTCTTCCCATGGCAACAAATGTGTACATCCCTCCCGGATGGTTGGCGAAGCAAATCGTCTCAGAAAACAACTTAAAAGTTGCTCCACGGTCCGTCCATAAAGTGGAGAATGTTCGCCTCTGCAGTCGTACCTTGCAATAAAGCTCTTAATGGTTTAATTTGTTGGCGTGAGAAACACAGAAAAACACGAGCACCCACTCCAACGCCCTCCACTCCCGCTGGCACATTACACACGATCACTGACGACGCCCGAGCACATTGCAAAGGATTTTCACTTTAATTACTTATCTCCAGCAACCGGAAACTATGTTCGTCCCACTGGGGCGGCTAAAGTAAATGTGCTCATGCCAAATTCCTCCAGCTGCACTTCCGGCACATCAGCGAACAAAGCCAATGACTTTGCAGTTGCTAGCAACAATGCGAGCAATCCCTCTCCTGGATTTCACCGAAGACGGTCCTCCTTCATGCCCTTTTCCTTGGCTCCTTGGTCCTGTGTCATTTGTGAAAGAGGGAGAAAAAAAAAGAGCCCAGGAGAAGGAGAAAAGTCGGTACACTTAATCCCAGGCTACGTTCGGCTCCCCCATCTCGATTGTGTGCATAATCCTTTGTTGTTGGCGTCGCAGCCTTACACGTGTTTCCTTTGTTTTCCCTTCACATTGCCGCTGTTCCGGGAGGGCACTGCCAGGGAGCGTACTCTTAACTTGTTTTCTTTCAATTGGAACCACTGATGAAGACGCTCTCCGTACCATGCGTGGCACCCCTTTCAGTCCCTGGCGAATTATTGTTTTTCATTCTGCAGCTGCTTCTAAGTCCCTTTCTGGTCGTTTTTGTACTTCTGCTGCTGCTGAATGAAATTTCAGGCAAAAGACTCGAAGGATTGCCGGAGTACCATTGTGCACATGTCGTTCCTTACTTATTTGGGTCATGTGCGGAGCTCCGCATCCTCCAACCTCCAACCTCCAACCGCGCTCCTTTGAATATTTAATTGTTAATGTGTGCTGTCATCGCATGAAACCATAAACAGACGATGACAATGCTTTAAACATTTACAATAGCCACTGAATCGTGATGCCTCGCCCTTGTTGTCGACGAGGACCGCGTCATCGTCGCTGTTGCTGTCGTTGTCGTTGTCGTGTTGTTTCACAAAGCCCATTTCACTTAATGCGGCTCACAATTCTCCGCGACCAGCATCAACATTTACTGGGATGTTCATTGTGATTTATGTGCACACTCATCGCAGCGGAGAGCGCCTCGGTTTGTTTGTTCATTCACAGGAAATGCACAGCATCATGCTTGACGAAAAACTTGATGAATGCTCGAATTGCTCGATTCGAGCGTTATGATGGAAGGGTCCGAACTGAGAATTAATTGCAATTTAAAATGTGTGCTTTTTTCGCTTCACATAGAGACAGGAGGCCTTCGAGACTGGCAACGAAAGGAGGAAATTGAGGATGAGACACCGCAACTGATTGGTAAATCAAGGATCTTAGAGGAGAAGTCTACGCTCAAACTTGTTCGATTCAACAGCGCGTATAGTTGGTTAACACTGAACAATCACCATCCGTGTCAGATTCGGCAGACGTTTTCCATGTTGCGAGCGATGAATGGACGAAGTAATTGCTTGAAAAAAACTCTCTATTCAGGGCAACTTCTTCCGGAGTGTTCATTCGAGTCCACAACTCGTAAAAACTCGCCCATAGAACATGGTATACAACACTGTTCAAAGCAAAAGCATCCCTTCCCGACAAAAAAATCCATCCATTCCGTCCCTTCTCGTAGTTACGAGAATAATTGTGTACCATGAACTAAGGATGGTTCCACTAAATTAAGAATAAAAGATGAAGCGCTTTAAATTGAACGAAAAGCAGTGGTCAAATAATCAAATAAGCGGTGAACTGCGTACGCGAACTTTCGGTAACACCCATTCGCCAGCAAATACAACCGAAACGTTATATTTCTTGGTATGCAAAGGGATTGCAACTGAATGATCGAGTTTTTTCATCGACAAAAATCTCAACAAAAGTTATCCTAATTGATGATTTAAAAGTGTTTCTCTGCGAATCAATCATTCTCTTTGCGAACTGTCAAGCTGAGACCGCAATTTACGAAGAGGCAAACGCAATCCACAACCTCCACGACGAAAAAATTCGCAGTTAAGTGTCAGTTTGGACCCGTAGTTCTCTGCGAATTAGAAAACTCCTCGCAATTCGTTTGGACCTCATATGAACAGGCCTTTAAGTAGCTCTCGTACAATATATTCGATAGGCTCTAGAGGTTGTACACCACAGATGAAGCGCAAAAATAAAGCATTAAAAATACAAGCACCGACAAATTGGATGGAAATTTCGAAAATGGAAAAGGTCTGCCCAGACCTACTGATTGACCGAAGGGTTAATGTAAATCAAATTCAATAAATTTGTTCCTTTACGAAGATTGTTGGGATTAGTTTATACGCATTCTTCCTATAAAATCCTACTCTGAGAGTACTCCGAATTTATGACAGCCTATAGCAGCATAGCGATGGAGGAACCAGATTATTTAGAACGACTGCCACCTAGGCCCAAACAGTGAATCAGAAGTGAATAGTCTGAACTGCACACTACTCAGGCAGGCCTTAGGAAGCAATCGCGGCCTTCCACGATCTTTGCAAGCCCTAGGTCGAAACTGACTGCGGTCTATAGACTATGGAACAAGCAAGTAACAATCAGCAGAAAATTCCAACCAGATAGTGCCAAGTTTGTGTGTTTCAGGAACCCAATGGGGAAACCACACGCATCAGTGTGACGGCCGAAGCGGGAGAGTTCAGTTGAAGTGTTGAGACAGTTCAGATTTGATGGGCTCAATGAAGGTTTTTTTTCATCTATATTCGGTATAGATGTCGCTTTATTATGTCACAATATAGACCATAGTGCACATAATAGGAAATGCAAGAATCCACTACACCGACCAATCATTTTTCGTTGTATGCTGCCAAATGATACAACGTTACGATAATTTACCGACCTGCCTCAGTCTTATGTATGAAGTTCACACTTACACAAATTTTTAGCATCGTTATCGCATACAGAAGGCGATCAGGGCTGCCTCTGACTTTCATGATCTGATCTGACTTTACATATTTTTAATTATGTTTAATTAACAATATAAGGAGCAACACTAGGCATAGCATACTCAGATATTGTACACACCAACGTCCAAATAGAGAATTTAACTGTGAAGAAGGAGCAGTTTCGATCAAGGTCGCAGTTTATCACGCAGATTTAGCAGACTGCTAATGCGAAATAGCAGTTAGTGATCTTCCGCTGTATAATAATAATATGGGTGGTGCTACACCCCGTAGAGGCCTATGGCCTGGCAACCACTCGTTCTGTGCATACTATTTGTTCTCTTACTAGTGGAAGGGACATACAGTTTTATTGCAAGCCTGAGTTTGAAAAAACTGTTTCTCTTCTTCTTCTTCTTTGTGTGGCGCTACAGTCCGAGGTGGACCTGGGCCTCAACCAACATGCCTCTCCAACTAGCGCGATCTCTGGCTAGCTGTCTCCAGTTTCGCACACCAAGTTGGTTGAGGTCCTTCTCCACTTGGGTGGGCCACCTTAAGCGCGGGCGTCCTCTGTTGCGCTGCCCGACATGTTCGGATTCGAAGATTCTTCGGGCCGGAGCTGTGGTGTCCATACGCTCTACATGACCTAGCCACTGCAGGCGTTGGATCCGTACAACCCTAACTAGGCTCATGTCGCTGTACAGCCCGTACAGTTCGTGATTGAATCTTCTCCTCCAGAACCCGTCAACACAAACTAGACAAAAGATCGTGTGTAGAACTTTTCTCTCAAAGAGACCAAGGACTTCTACATCCGCTTGCGAGATTGTCCATGCCTCTGCGCCGTATAGCAGGATGATCAGTGTCTTGTATAGAGTCAACTTGGCTCTTCGAGAAAGGGCTCTATTACTCAATTGCCTCTTGAGCCCGAAGAAACAGCGGTTGGCAAGAGTTATCCTACACTTGATCTCGGTACTGGTGTTATTAGTACAGTTTACGAGAAGCCGTTTCTACGCTGGAATAATCTTTGAGCACTGTCAGTGACTCGAAAGTGGTGGGCCGTGAAAATCATTTTTCTCGCACAGAGTAGAAATCAAACCTACGACCTCGAGGCAAGGGTCGACGCACATAAACACAAGGCTGCGGGCCACCATTCTTTATTTATTTAAACCTATTAAAAATGTACTGTTTAAAGAAATAATTGTTGTTGAACTTTGGGTCAATTTAGTCAATTATTTTTTTCTTTCTGTGGCCCTGCAGTGTAGTAGATTTAATAAATAAGTTCAGGTTTGAGCCTGAACAAAACTCTGTCTTTGCCGACGGGTGTCCTTTAGAACCTACGACGTCGAGGTTGGGGTCGACGCACTTACCATACCCGCAACGTCACGGGCGAAAACAATTTTCTGCTCAACACTTTAAAAAGTGACATGCTGTGTCTTGTTTTGGTAGCAACTAACAGTTGGAAATAAGTTTGTGTACAGGGTCTACCAACTTGTACCTCAAAATTGACTAAGCGTCAGCTCAGTCAACTTTGTTGCATGAATCGATTTGCACTGAAACGATGCGCCGAATTCAACACTGTCCATTGAATTGCCCAAAACAAATATTGTCAAAAATGTCGCGGCCAACAGGCACCATTTGGCAACAATGTTCATCCTTTGGTGGTTGGAAAGGAACATTAGGAGATCATTCACATGTTGTTCATCAATGCCCAAGCCCTTCCTTTGAACTGCTGAAGCGGTCGGAGATAGTGGAGGCATGGAGAGAATCATATACATCTATCATATCGTCACCGCGCTCAGCATTTTGGTGTCAGTGAATACATTTTCCAGCGCATACAATGACTGGAATTGCCGGCAGACAGTTCGAATTCGGCCAAAATACAGTCACACTCGCTCTAATGATTGACACTGAACCAGATCGACAAGTCCCATTTGGCACACTCTGATGCAACAAGAAAAACTGACCGTTTTTAGGGAACAAAGTCAATATGAGACTTCCTTGGAAAACAAATGCCAAGGCCAGACTTGATTCGATATTGTTGGATGTTGCCTGCATGTGAATAAGAGCTGGGCCTTTGAGAATGCATTCTTAGAATTTGAAGCCAAGAATTCATTTCTTTGAAGTCAATTGAAGTCGGCTTACCATAGTTAAGTGATTTCAACATAATCTCTTTGAACTCATTAAAAGTTGACCTTCCGACAGGAAGCGTTAACCCCGCCGACCTTAACTGGGAATGATGCAAGATATTATGTATCTGATTTTACAAAAAATTGAAAAAAGCATTTCTCTGCTTTCTGTTAAATCAAACAATCGAGTGGTGGGGTGATGAACAATCCCAGGTCGCTGTTAACGTAAGAAAAATAGTCTTGCATTAGGCAGGTTAAGAGATGCCCATCACATAATATTTTTGATTGTATTTTAATGGCTCGAGGCGTTGTGGGTACGTGCGTCTATTCCAACCTCGACGTCGTAGGTTCGACTTCTGTTCTGAGCGACAAAAATAATTTTCACTGTGGAGGATCTAATAGAATTCCAGAACAAGTGCTGGGAATTTGTGATTCACTTACCACAAAAGTAAAGGATATCTGCGCGGGCACCTATTATTAGAAGAGGAAGGAATAAAGGTACCTAGGTACCTTCCTCAGGTACATCAAAAGGTGACTGGCTTTGAGATAAGACTCTAGAGCGAACCTCTGCCACCTTAGCACAACAGAAGTCCATGTCATCACGGAGAACAATAGACCGTCAGATGATGATGATGAGATGTGCAACCTTTTATAGTACCTACCTTTCGCCAAAAGTGTTAATCGCCAGGTTTATTTAAACTGTCAAGCCTCGACAGCTGAATAATGCAATGGAGTCTTATATTTAAGACAAGCTTTTTATATTTTTTGTAACGATCCAACATTTTTACCTCAATTGCATACTCAACATTTCGTATGTACAGTCACGTGCCTTCTCAGGAATATGATTCTCGAGAAGATCGTGCGTAACTCAGACATCAACACCAGAAGCACGATCCACTGCTCGCATATACTGATGAGCATTATATTGACAGCATAAGAAGCATAAGAAGTGTGGCATTTGTCAGCGAGGCATTTATGAACATGGAGAACGGCTTAGTTGGGTCTTGCGGTGACTAAGAGCCTGACCCAAGGTGTATTATAATATAATAAAATAATATGGGTGGCGCTACAGCCCGTAGAGGGCCAGGGCCTGTCTTCTCAGCAACCACTCATGCTGCGCGTGATATTTGTTCTCTCAGGAGTGGAAGCGACCTACACTCTTGTTCCGAATCCGAACGTCCAAGTTTGAGAAGCTTTTTCTAGACAGGAAATACTCTTTGAGCATTGTCAGTGACTCGAAAGAGGTGGGGTCGTGAAAATTGTTTTCGTCTCACAGAGCAGGATCCCACAACGCACATACCCACAACGCCACGGGCCAACAAGTGCATGCTGCCTACAAAAAAGGTCCATCAACACCGACATCTTGGACAAAGTATCACAATAGACAGACACAGCTTCGATTTAGTTGGACTGTGTTTATCTAGGCTACGCAGTAATTTCCGGAAAAAGACGAAGAATAACACAGGGCAATCGATTCAGGCTTCTTTGAGCTTCTAAAATATTGAAAATTTAAGCTCTGTCTCCAAGAACCAAACTGTCTTCGTATAAGACCTTGGTTGTCCTAGTCCTTCTGTACGGCGCAGAACCATGGACATTATCAAATGCAGACGAAGAGATTTTTTATCGCTTCGAGAGTGAAATGCTTCGAGTTATATTCGGTCCCGGTTACTACAAAGGAGTTTGAAGGAGATGGTTGAACGACAAACTACTACAAGCTATACAGCATCATTGGCCTAGTCAGACGATTGCGATAGAGAAAGTTAGGTCGTGTAGAGAGAAAAGGCGGCTCGCTCGCCTTCTATGGCGTGACTAGCTGGAACCTTAATCAGCTGGATGTACGAGACTAGAGGCGCCTAGCCTAAGAACGTTAAAGAAGCACCGAGGCTAAGATCCACACGGGACTGTAGCGCCAGCCAAGGACCAATAGTTGATGTGGAATACAAAATATTAGGCCAGTGGAAACCCGTTCCTTCATAAAAAATACAACCATTCAGTGAAATGAGTTCAAATAATTTTCATTGCGTCCATAGACTTGTGAGTGTCTACACAAGTATCAGTCAAAAAGCGAATTATACCAGTATCACCGATTGGACATAAGAGGGAGCTCTCTAAGCGAAATTCAGACAACGAACGCAAAAGGGCATCATCGAAGCAACCGGCCTTTTTCTTATTATTTTTTTCTTTTTGGTTGTCAGTCCTTATCTAACCTATAATGTAGTAATCCGTTGTGTATGAGAGTTTCTGTTCGAATCAAGATTTAATAAAAGAATAAAGTCTTGTTTGTTTTGTTAATTAACGTGGAGGCAACGAAATTAGTGACCCCGACCCGCGACTTCAAAATGTCCGAAGACAACGAGCAATAGAAAACTTCCGCTACGAGTGGAACTAAATCGTGTGTTCTTATTGCTCAATCTGGAGAAAAATCTGTGCAAGAGCTGCAACAGCAATTCATTTCCCAGCAGGAGCAAGCAGTAACAGGCGCAGAAGTGGAATCAAGCCATGCACATGTACGACTACCACCATTTTGGCGAGAAAACATGAAGTTATGGTTCGCTCAACTCGAGGCTCAGGTTTAACTTGAGAACTTGCGATCTGATGCCCGAAAATTTAATATCGTCATTGTACATCTCGATTAAACAACGGCTATGAAAGTACAAGACGTCATCATTAGCTCACCAACAGGTACACGCACCGAAAGACTTGTAAGGAGCCTTTTTTTAATTATCTTCAGCCATGATAGATTGGCTGAAGATTCAAAGAATGCTAAACATGAAACGCGTTAGTGACTAGGAGTTCTAAATTTCAAATCGCAGTCTTTCACGTCGTGGGTATGTGCGTCGACCTCAACGCGCTAAGGCCTATGTGACTGGGTTTGATCACTGGTAAGATAACATACATTTTATGGACCCACCTCTTTCGAGTCACTGACAATGCGCAAAGAGCACTGCTGGAAAAAGATACTCAAACTTTGCCGTTCGAATTTATGGCATATGGGCACTGCTGCAAAAAGCTCCTCAAACTTTGCCGTTCGAATTTATGGCATCTGGGCACTGCTGCAAAAAGCTCCTCAAACTTTGCCGATCGAATTTAGAGTAAAGCTGTAGGCCTTCTTCCTGAGCTAACAACACGAGTGGTTACTGAGAAGCTAGGCTTTGGCACTCTACGGGCTGTAACGTCACCCTTATGATGATAGTCCTTCGTGTCAAGTTGTAATTATTTTGAGTGAATTCAAGGAACTACCGACATAAACGCTCCTATTCTTTTAACCCTTCTCTCAATGAGTAAGTTTCGCGACACATATTCGATTGATTCTAGACTTTTGTTCTGCACACAAGCAATTGAAATTATAAACACTGACAACGTCAGACAATTTGGTAGAGACGGTAATTTCGAAAATGGATAAGGTCTGGCCAGACCTACTTATTGACAGGAGGATTAAAACTATACAATGCAGTTTCTGTAACGAAGATGCCATGAATGTGTGCAGTCCTCTTCTGTTCATCAAAAGTAAACTGCACGCCAGCTTCAGACCATTGACGAGTCAATGCAAATATTTGGTCTGAGGGCATCCCTATACCTCTCGAGATTTTCCAAAGAAAGTGTTAGAACACGCAGTAAAATACAGGCGATCACTTAAACATAAAATAGAAGGTATTCACAGACCTGTACAAGTCCTGTATTTTATTCATCACAATTCTATATTAAATTCGATTATCTTTTCAAACGTTTTCCAAGAACAAATATTGACTAACGTTTAAGTCATTAGCTTCGAACGAATCCCATGAACTGCCTCAATGTGCATATCATACACACGTCGTCGTCTTTCAAATAGTTCCCAACAAATTCCCTCACAGAGTTTCCAATTGAGTTCGTTCAAGGAGTGCATGTATGCAGAATGTTTGCCTTCTGAGGGTGATTCTTGAGGCAATTTCTCTCGGAATTAATGAAATTCTAAACGAGAGATCCACCCTGATCTCATACGAGCCTCTCCCAGTGAGGTGCCGAGCTAGTGCTAACCTTGGGCGATGAATTTGTGGAAATGCACACACGAGGTGTTGGTGCTCTTTAAGAATGCTTAAACAAACGCCAACCTCTGTTGAATGCACTCGGGTTGGTGGGGAATGAGGCTATAAGCAATTCATAGAAGAATACACTCGCAAACACATCAGCAAGCTGATTCTGATTCCATAAAGATAAGTCCACATTTTCACATCGAATGGCAGTGTGAACACATTTGCCCGTGCCATTGATGAATTCTGACTTCGGAGCTCATGCTGTACTCCCACGTTCACTGACACCATTGCCCCTCTGAAATAAAAGCACGTTTGAGCGATAAAATCACTTATCCAAGCACAACGTTGACCAACCACCTGACTCCGTATCCATCCGTTCGACATCATCCCGGCGGAGTTCTTCTGTTTATGCGATGCACCCGGGCGTATGTGCACTATTTTGTGTTAGAATTTCACAGATCGTCGCTGCAGTTAACCCCTGCGGCAGTTGCTGTCACCCGATGCCAGGCCGTGAGCACCGGATAGAGAGCGGAAGTGCTGCAACACAAACCCCGTCTTTGCCTCACAAGTTGACGGCGGATTTGCAGAGGTTTCCTTTGTGAGGCGTGACGTTCCTCGGCGAAACTTTGAAAATAATTCACGACAATATTTGCACACAGCGCTGCCGCAAAGCTCGTAGGAACCACATCTTCTGCGACGGCAGTGTGGTTGCGTTTTGCGGCGGCACAGACCTGCACTCACGGCGTAACCCTTCATCCTGCTGCCGCTGCACAGGCTACAGAAAATCCCTTCAAGTCGTGCGATTCATTCCACATTCGGGGCTTACGGTGTAATCGGCTTTTTGTCTCTGGCATAGAAACCCCGACTCGGCTACGTGCTCGGTTCGAATAGAATTTACGAGCTCGCTCGTCAACGGCGGGAGGAAACTTAATCCTTCCATCTGCCTCTGCATCATTATCTCCTTCATTGGAATCCAATGGCACAGTGCGGAGGCTTTAGCAGACCTATTCCGCACTCCACGCCACCTGAGCTCTTGAGCGGCTGGGTATCCTGCCAAAGGTTGGGGCGAACCGGTGGCGGAATTTCTTTGGGGACTTGGGACGAACGACAAAAAAACGTGCAGGTACGTGCGTCCTGATAAAAGTTTACCTCTTGCCACAAAAGTTTTATGAAGCAATATCATTTTGTTAAGTTATTTTAAATGAGTGCTGGAGCGGTCCTCTTTGGGATTAACGGAGGCTTACGCGCAGAGGAACGGGCGGCAGGGCTGCGCTGTGCGGCAAATGTTCGCGTTCCACATAATTAGAGAGTGGTGGTTGGGAATGGGGGCTGCGCAGGAATTCGCATTGAATCCTTGATGGACTCATAACAATTTAACTTGGGTTCTTGCCGGTGCTTCACCTGAATTGGGGAAGCAATCATGCGGATGCTCATGGCTGTGTTTCTGTTGATTATTGCTTTTGCTCTTCTGTTCCGGTCGGCGGCGGATTCAAATGCTGCGGTGATAACGAGCCGAGCGACGATGACGACGGTGTGCTTATAAAGTTTTAAGGCTTGATAAGGAACAATTGAATGTAAGTTAGCCGGGGAAACTGATCTCAGTCAAGGGAATGGAATCTGCGAGTGCTTAGAGATTTCCATATCAAATGTGATAGAATCTAATGAGGGGCTCTCACGGATCCGCGTGCTTTTGTGCAAGCAATGAGGCGAAAGGAACTCGTTGCGACATTCTGCTGTGGTCCTGACTGACAACATGAATTATAAAACTCATATGTATTTAGTAATTTGCTACAAAAATGCGTTCTTCTGCTCACTAGTCAGGAGGAAAATCTGAAATTCTTAAAGTCCACTCTCAGAAGTAACCCGCAACCCAGAGGTTCATAGCTGGAAACAAAGCTCTGCTACCCACGCTCTACAACAAAAATGTCAGTACAGTCAGTCGCCACAATGTCATAAGTCCCATCATGGGTCAAGGGACGTCGGACAGACAATTTGACAGAACAAGAACTACTTAAATAATATAATTTACCTATTGTACCAAAGCGCTTTGATTGGGAATTAAAATAACCAAAGCTGGCATCTTCGAATCCGAACCTGTCGGGCAACGCAATACAGGACGCCCGCGCTTAAGGTGGCGCACCCAAGTGGAGACGGACCTCGACCAACTTGGTGTGCGAAACTTGAGACAGCTAGCCAGAGATCGCGCTAGTGGCAGAGGCATGTTGGTTGAGGCCCAGGTCTACCCCGGACTGTAACGCCACACAAAGAAGAAGAAAGCTGGCAGCACTGCTTAAACGTGGACGAAAAAAAAAAACATTGTGATACCAACTTCAAGCCGTGAGTCATAACGATCATTTGAAAATATTTCATTTTCGACCATAGAACCCCTGAACGACCAATACCAGAGAATTGTGAGCTCTAAGGAGATGAAATGAAAGAATGTCCAAGCTGAGGATTGATTTTCTAGACTGCTGTCTCTCGTCTCTCGTTTCGTACACCAGGTTAGTTGATGTGTTTCTCCATTGTGTGCGTCAACGATTTATTGAGCGTCTTCTATACTCTTCCGGCTGGAGCTGAGTTGTGTTGAGCAAAAAATCACACAACTGTGATGACACCACCTCTCAACAGTAATTTAAACTGCGATTACGATCCAAACTGCGATTGCGTTCCACACTGTGATTACATTTCACAGTCACACCAACTGCTGAGTTGCTATCATTTCACAACCCCATTCGCAGTCTCGAATCTTATACTTATAATCCCTGTACACCTTTTGCCATGTTTCCGGATATGTATTAATCGCTTCTGAAAGTTTGGAACGAATTGGCGGATATCGAATTTCTTGCCCAAAAAAAATGACAGTGGTTAGTCACAGCCACAGCGGCTGTACACCTTTCAATACTACACTATGACCATATTCTCCAACATAATACAACGCTTTGAAGGCAAGTATGTCACACCTATACCGAATGTGGAATGAAATTGTAATGAATTTTATGAAATTTATTGAGTCTGTTTACGGTGTGAACTGGTGCTGAAGATGTTCGTTATATCTTGGGCAATGATATTCTTTTTTGTAAAATCGCACATTAAAATCGCAATCGCAGTTATACCTGCGATTATAACTTTTCAACTTTGACTGAGTTCTCTATACAGCTCAGCCATCTTAAGCATTGGACTCATAGAAACCAGACCAGGATCATGTAGCTGTACAGATCGTGGTTGAATTTTTGTCTCCAAATTCCGTTGACGCATAGATGACGAAAGATCGCTTGCAGATTTTTTCTCGCAAAGATACAAAGGACATCTTCATCCGCTTTTGAAAATGGCTATGCCTCTACGCCTTAAGCTAGGACTGGGACTGATAAGTGTCTCCCTAGAAAGACAGCTCTATTACTCAATTGCATCCCGAGCCCAAAGCAGCAGCGATTAGGCAGTTACTCTGTGGGTGATCGCGGTACTGATCTTGTTTGTACTGCTTACTACCGACACCAGGGGCTCGGAATCCTCAACTACCCCGAAGTTAGACCTGCCTATTGTGACGCTTTGTCCATGACCTGGATGTATGAATGTCCTTTCTTGAGGGACGGCATATACTTCGCCTTGCGCTCAATCACCGCTCAACAAATTTGAGGAATTATAAAAACTAGGCATGGGCATGGTCCTTTATAACTCGACGGCAGATTCGTGACGTTTTTTACGGTAAAACTAGCTGATGGGAGATCATCCCGTCAAACTAGGATTCCCAAGCTACAACACAGCTTAGAGGTTGATCTTCATTTAATTTGTCATGTGTGGCCGGCTCTACTTATGTTAGGTTAGATGATTGGGTTACCAGCGAAATTGCCAGCACACTTAGACAAGACTTAGATTTGAAAATCATTCGGCTCTAGTTGGACTGTGTGGGATTAAAACGATACATAGCAAGTTAGTGCTTACTCTTATCGAATCACAACTGCCTAAGTAACATTTGGTGCTATTCCAATTTTATGACGGAAGAACAGGTTTGTGACTCTTGGGCCTATTATGAAAACCTTAAGAAACATGTGACATTTAAGTGTATATAAATACGTGCTTGTCGTTGATGAGCCTTCAAGGTGCTCGTTCTCCATGGCTCTCCTCGTATTTTTCTGTTGTGCCACAGTCTGT
Organism: Eristalis arbustorum; assembly: GCA_916610145.1. NCBI lineage: Eukaryota > Metazoa > Arthropoda > Insecta > Diptera > Syrphidae > Eristalis > Eristalis arbustorum. Next base: position 25,814,105 of record OU744319.1, read on the forward strand.
GCGTCAAACTGCAACTTTTTTTTGTGCTACATCCAGTAGAGGTTAGCTCCTACAGCAACGACTCCTACTGTGCGTCATAATCTTCTCTCACCTGTCGGCTCCGAACAGCCAACTTGGGGAAGCTTTGATAGACAATAATTAATCTTTGCACAATTCAGAGATGTTGCCATGAGAATTATTCCTCTCGTTTGGGAATCGCACTTAGACACCGTAGGGATCAACGCACAGATACACAATGTCACTCATTAGCTTGGTCGGGATCTTCAAGACCTGTATGTTTTGTTGTCCCACAGACTCAACGCTAATACATCTCTTCCAGCTAGAGTGAAGTTACCCGTGGACTATACATAGACACCTTAAGCGATAAGAGAAGGAAAGTTGCCCAAATCTCTGTTCAGTAACAAAAGATCATAATTCAATTTCCTCCAGGGCCATCTTTATTCGATTTCGGTAGTGTAAATATTTACTTCTGGGCCGAAGAGCAGATCTGAGATGGTACAGAGTCTTGTCGGTCATGGTCAGTTTGGTCTCTGGACGAACTGTCCTACTGCTAAGCTCCATCTTAAGCTCCAAAGTGCAGGCTTGCGCAAGGTTTAATCTGAATTTCTGATTACAATACCAGCGGTGTAAGCAAGTTCCCTAATTGTCTCGACCTAAAGCGACATCAACATACTAAGAGAAGTGGAGTGAGTAGACAAATTAGCTTCGCTCACACGATTGGAATCAAGATCTGTAAAGAATTCCACTAAGCCCTGGTGATCTCATAAAGAACACAAAATGCCCTTTTGAAGTCACATGCCTGAGTAAGAATTACAGTATCGTCACCCATCAGTTAAACGAGACCCCATTCACAGTCTTCCGACAGATGGGGACCCGGAACAGCATTTGAAAACGGAAATACAACCCGTGTTAATAGCCAGCCAACAAGTCAAAACAATCATAAACATTTCATGCGAACTTTTAAAGAAAAACCAAAGTTGAAAAGTCACAAGGTGGCCCCAGACATCCTCGCCCTCCCATATGTCACGCTGCTGACATCGACCGTTAAATGTGACGTTCCCAAAATAAAATATTTAAATGAGAATCAAACTGTGCCTCTTATCCCCAGTCCCAGACCGCCGTGCCAGCAATCGTATGCAATCCCAAACCAAAGAAAGGCCACTTTGTAAAAAACCCATTCGATATGGGCAAACTGACAGCGGCAACCCACAACGGCACACTCACTGCTCGGATTGTTTAATATTTGAAGTGTGTGCCCGGCTAAATGGACGGAGTATTCCCATCCGAGCCACCGGTGGACAAGCAAAACTGTCAAATGGCCGAGAGTACTTGTACACTTATCTGCCCATCCTCTCTGGATGCATGTCGAAGAGTTTTGACAATCCCAGCTGCCATCTCTGACCACCTCCGACAAGGAACACCAGCCATGTTGTGCACACGCACACACGTCCGGCATTAGTTGGGCAATAAATCCCCGATGCACTGGACACTGTCTTGAGCGTGATTTAAAGTGGAGCTGTTTTAATTAAAACCCTCTTTGTTTGACCCAATTTTCGGGTGCGGAGAGGGGCAATAATACAGCGCGAGAGATCCCTTAATTGGAGTGTCTAACCTACAAGCAAGATTTATATGCACATTTGCGCTGCAGAAAAAGGACTCGCCTAACGTGCTGAAAAAAACGGAAACCCGGTGCTTGCTAATGTCACGGATACATTTTATTTGGTCTTTTTTTCCCTTGCTTCTGCCCGGTTTTCGCCGTATTCCAGCCTGATGTTTCCGCTCCTGTTGTTGTTGCCAGCGACAGCGAGCGGGTAATTTAATAAATTGCATGAATTTCAATTGTTTCAAAGTGAATAATGTTTTTCCTCTTTTGATTTACTTTCAGGTAAGTGACTGCGTCTGTTGTCGAAAACACCGTAAGCAGTGGGCACATGTCCACACGTAATGGCGGTCGACGGGGTGAGTTCACGCAACAAGATGAAAGTAGTGCTTGCGGCGCGGCACGGAGGATGTGCGTCCTCTTCACCAGTCGGGTATGTGCGCAAGAGTGTGTTTTAAAGAGCTGCAGTCAAGTTATGCCGAATTTAAGTGCTACCAAGTCACCTTTTCCCACCCTGACACTGATTCCATTGAAAGCCCCTTAAGGACTACTTCGCGAACTCGCATCAATCCTGAGCACTTCCTATTTAATGATTCACTTGCCCGAGATGAAACCAATCCAGTAAAACCGGGGTTTTATTGGCTTTCGCCTGATAATGTCTGCAAAGTCGTCGTGGTTGGGTCTTCGTGGCGTAGAACGAAGCCATCACGTAGACGCCTACGGAGTGGAATTCATAATTTTGCCCTTTTCTCATGTTTGAAGGGAGTAAAGTAGTACCAACACACATTTGAATGGGAGGAGGAGTGCTTGTGTCCACGCGAACCAGATTTGCATTCATTTGCTGAGGATTGTTCACGGAATTTCGTGTTTCAGTTGCAAGACTTCTCTTGACTAACTTCTGCTCGTGTTGACATCATTTGAATTCATTGATGTTTATCTTGATAATGCAGTGGATGAATGCACCTCACCGACATGTGGAATCTTCTCATCTAAAGATATACGTACATTTGTCACGAAAGCTGCAACCAATCGCGGTCAGGAGACGAAATTGGAGAACCAATCGCAGTCAGGAGACGAAATTAGAGAAAATTCACCGCTTCGTCTGAAGAAGTCAAGGCGGATACCACGAATGATTCCTGTATGAACACCGTTTGATACTACATGGGCTACAATCAGAGACCATAGTCGTCCATTTATAATTTGTGTTGTTTTCTAAGTTGCATAGGTGTTTGCTTTGTAAATGTTATTCAAGAGTTATGACACAGCTCGAAAGTGGTTATTTCATGGGTGTCAGGCAAGCTTGACAGGGATCCGAAGAGGTACTCCTAGGACCCGTGTCTTTCTCTACCACTGTCTCACCTTTGCTCGGTTCAAGTGACTAATTTGAGAGCTGATGATAAAGGGTCCTCATCACACAAGCGCCTGCTGGTAGGTATTCCTCCGGCAGACCATACAATTTCAACCAATGTAACTTGCTGTGGTGGTGGCCCGTGGCATTGTGGGTATGTGCGTCGACCCCAACCTCGACGTTGTAGGTTCGATTCCTGCTCTGCTACTAAAACAATTTTCACGACCCCACCTCTTTCCAGTCACTGACAATGCACAAAGAGTATTTCCTGTCTTAAAAGCTTCTCAAAGTTGGCCGTTCGGATTCGGCATTAAACTGTAGGTCCTTTCCACTCGTGAGAGAACAATAGCACGCGTAACACGAGTGGTTGCTGAGAAGCTAGGCCCTATGGGCTGTAGCGCCACCCATATTACTATATTATTATAACTTGCTGTCTGACAGTACATTGCATCTGTTCTTGAGTCTAAGTGGTCCAGTGTAGTGTAAAGAACCCACCCAATTACAAACAAAAAATTGTAGAAAAAAGCCTGGTAGCGTGACAGCCAATTGACATAAGGCCTTGGCAAGTGTATCTTCTTGCTTAATAGGCTTGTGGTCGACAATGGCGTAGTATTGTGACATTATGACAATTGTTGCGGTTTTTCGTTTATTTTTTGTCTCTTATCCAAATATTGAAGGAATTTGTACGCCATATACAATATTCCAATTTTAGACAAATGGCAATTTTCCGACAAATCATAAACCGACCACTGAGACCTTCTGCTGCAAAAGCAAATGAAGTGCTACGGGTCAGCACAACGAACCCTGACAAAGAACTTAGTGGACCTTGCCCTTGAATTGTGAGTGACTCTCACCACTACTGTCCGATAGGTACATCATGAGCTTCCAGACGAAAACCTTGCAAAAGACTGACAAAAGTCTGCGAAAAAGGGGTGAGCATTACAAATTCGTGTTCCCATACAAAACCACAATTTTAGTTTGTCTCACAAGAGACCGCTCCCGAGAAAATCAAGCGGAAGACTACACTTTCTAAAGTTTCGTTAACTTTCGAAGTGGCTGAGGTGCAACGCGAATCTAAGATCATTTTCCGCAAACCAACGAGCACTTTTGGTACAGCAGAGAAGTTGACTGATACTAATAACACTCCACTAATGACAAATGGCTAGAAGGCACCACCTGCCTTAAAACAAAAGAAATATGGCCATCACTTCACCTAATACCTTCACTCAGTCTACTTAGACTCAGCAAGCCCTCATTAAGGACCCTGATGGGAGTCATAACCGGGCACTGTGTAATTGTCACTCATGCTGCAGAATGGAAGCATGGATGAAGAGGAGGAAAAAAATACTCATCACCTTCTCTGGTCCTGCAGTGCTCTTGCCAGTCGTAGGTTCCTGCACCTAGAAGCCTACTACTTCAGCGGCCGTAACGAGCTAAAAAGTGCCAGCATTGGCCAACTAAATCGTTTCATTAGCAGCACCAACTGGTTTCAGTGTCAGGAGAAGTCAATCTGCGTGGTATCATAATGGGCCTACTCTGGCCTAAGTGTGACTGCTCTTTAGCAGTCAGCCACTACAACCTAACCTAACCTAATAATACTCAGTTCCATAAGGTTGTTAAGAACTGTGGTAGTCAGAGACAAGGAATCTACAAGGTTACGCCTTAACTGACAGATGTGACGTAGATCGGGATGAGAGCGGATGAAAATGCATTTTTTTACGTACAAATTGCGGAATGGAAGATTTCTTCTTCATTCATATTAGAATGAATGTCTTGCACTCTTTTGTAAAGTTAGCAAAGTTTTATTGCAAATAGCCTTCATTTTCTTAAAATTGTGTGTCGTGAATCTCGATAGACGTCACCCAAAACATGGCGGATTTACTTAAAGCGTACACATCATTCTTTGTCTGGGGGACGTTTTTTTACGGAAGGAGAGAGCACTGGAATACAAATTAGAAGGTGTGCAAGCGTTTATTCATTACCTTCGTCTCTGCAGAAGTCGTTACATGAGAGACCTTATCTATTTGCACTCATGACATGCATGTCCCGTGACTCTCAAATCTAATCAAGCGTTTTGGAGCGTAGGCCATATCTATGTTGTGATGATTCACCTTGGCCTTTGGACAATCTACAACAAAATTTTGTAAGCGTGACAAGCTTTAGCAGATCCTATGCAGTAGCAATATGCATGGATTGTAGGCCCAGTACCTTTTTTAGCAAGTTTCTCTGCTTCACAATTCCATGGGATGTGGCATTGCTCTGAACAAAATCCTGCATAGGACAGCCAACTTCAACGAACAACAATCGCAAGTTTCAATACATAAATCTATTACGTCGTTGAACCAACAGAAATCGGCGGCGTTTTCGACCAAACAAAAACAAAGAAATACTCTGACAAGATGGATCTTAAAGCATTTGGTCATCTCGTTTAGTTATATGAAGCAATTCAGGAACCTCTTCGGGCTTAAATTGATGGCGCTCGGGATTTCATCACTGCCTGACTCTGAACACATTTGGCGATATCTAGTATAGACTTAATGCTGTTAAGCCAGGACAGAGCTTCCTTAATCACTACAGTTTCTGCCTAAAAAATGCAACAGTGATTGTCGAAATATTAAACAGACACCTTCTCCCACAACATTGCCCATCTTCGATCCATCTCTGAAAACACGTCTGACAGCCGAATAGTCTGGGAGGGGTGCTGGTTGAGAAATTCTTCTAGAACAGTGGACTGGTGGACTGGCTAAAAGGCTGTCGACTAGAGGTCTGCAATGAATGAATGAAATGAAACTGGTTTCAAGACATTCATATTTTTTCGAGTATCATATTCATTCCACTCATATCTTGAAAACTAAATCACCCGATATTTGATTACCCACTGAATACTGTACCCACTGACAACTAAGCATTTAGTTCAGTGTACTCACAAAAAATGAGTACACAACACTGAGTACACCGAATGCAATGAATCCATTCAATCCATTCAATACAATGAATGGATTCATAATTTCTACTGTTTTCAAATAAATGTATGTTTTCTGACAAATCCTTATGAATATCATTTTTTTTAACACAATAATGTAAAAACATTATTTGCTTCACTAATATTGGGTCGGAACCAATTAAACTTCTTTTTTCAGATATTAACTGTCTGGCCGAAAGTTACTTACTAGGCCGAGGAAAATATTCGCTCTGATGAAGCACTACTCACTGTAGTAGATAGAATTTTGCAGCTAAACTTTTATAACAACGGAAGCTCTATTTGGTGCAAGCGTCACCATTGTAAGACATTAAAGCCATATTCTTTATTCGCTTTATCTGAGCAACTCATAACTTCCACCGCTGGAATGATATCTTGAAACAAGTCTTTGTCGTCTGAAAAAAGTCTACCCAGCTCTCCATTTAAAAATCGTTCTTGATCTTCATGTTCCCTTATTTCGTTGGCATATGATTTCGTGATACCTTTACATTAATCTGTAATACATTTTATTTCCTCTTCATTGAAGGAAGGAGGAAGCAGAATACTGGCGATGAATATGAAAAGCTGTTAAATGAAGAGTCGGGTAGTCTTCACCTTCTATTGGGTCTATAACTTAATTCGTGCAGTGAGAGTGAGAGTGAGTCGAGCAGAATATCAAAAATTGGCTTGATTCATTCTTTGCTGCCAAGCGGGCTCAGTTCTTTGGGATATGATCCACTAATTGCCAGAAAGATGGCTAGGTCAACGTTTCAGATAGACAATACTTTGAATAATACTACTGTGCATGTTTTATTAAATAAACGTTCAATATACGCAATAATTTTCTTGAAGTTTCTTCAAAAGCATAACTTTTATCTCGCCACTTATAGTTTTTGTTCAGTCGCTGCGGAATTTAGCATGGTGATATTGCTGGCCATTGAAATATCCGAATTGTTTGTTGAATAAGAGTTTCTTGTACATGTTTGCAAAATAAAATGAACGTACATTACACATCAATCTGGTTACCAACCTTTTTGTCTTCATTTGCTCAAAGCTACAATTCAAATACCCACTGCGTTCATTTTGAATGAATGTATTCATATTAAATGATTTCATTCAGTTTAAAATGAATGCATTCATTTCACTAAGTGTGCTCGGTGTATTATTGACAGTTAAATTGGTACATATTTTGTTTGAATGGAGAACCCACTTGTATGAATGAAAACAAACCGAGTATTCATTTTGAAATCAGGTGATCGAATGGTGTACAGTGGTTGAATTTTTTTTATGTTTCACTTTTTTTTTCTCATTTTTGTGTTATTCTCAATTCATTTACTTACATGCTAGACAAAAATGCTTAAAACCAGCTTAACTAACTTAACAAATGTTCTTACACCTAACCTACTGACCCTATTTGGGTACTCTAAGCTATTCTTATTGTACATTTTTGTTCTGTGCCTTTCGGCGTATGCTATGTTTTTGTATTGTGCTGAAGAACACACTGTTTTCGTTTAATTTGTTTCGCCAAGAAAACTGGTAAAAAAAACTTGGCTATATATATCTAATTTAACCTAACTTAACCTAATATTAAAACTTAATACTATCCTAACTATGTCCGTAACAGTACGAACGCGTGCACCAGGGCGTATATGCTATGTATATGCCTAACATATATAATTTATACGCCGCGGTGCACCTTTATATTTTTTTTTTTTTCTTACGACTACCTTAAATCTATGTAAGTTGGCCACCAAGGTCAACTACCGCGTCAGTTAGCAAAGCCAGCGGCGGCGGGGACTGGTTTTGGTGTAACCACCAGTAAAATTGCCGTTCTTTGGCAGACTCTCTCCTGTCTCGAGCAGAGATCGCTCTGCTGAACCGGAGGAGATCCTCGTGACTGCGAGCGACATCCCGCTCGTATTGAAGTCGCCTGTCCACTGTTCGGCGTACGACATGGAAGATTACAGGACATCCGTGTGGATCCTGTATTAGGCCAATTGTGTCGAGATGTAGAAACGCCTCGGGAGGAATAAAGCCGGTAAGGCGCACTCTCTCATGGTACATAACGTTGGGGTAGTAAGCCCCAAAGATTAGACTGTTGGTTGAAGTCATAGCTCGTGCAATGTGCCTTCTGATCAGCTTAATAATAAAATTATCTACTCTGTTCAGGTTTGCCTCGTTGTACAGGACCTCATTGGGATAGTACTTCTTGTACTCAGACTCGGGTGTACGATACAACCGGAGACAAGTCCGAAGACATTGTCTCTCGAACAACCTCATCTTTTCCATCTGGGAAGGACTCACGTTGAACCACAATGGACAACCGTATGCCATAATTGGCCGGATGAGGGCCATGTAGCAGATTACCTTAACCCTGGTATCATGTTGGCTGCTGTAAAACAACCTCCTTGCCACAGCAAACGCCTTTTTAGCTTTGGCCAGAGCAATATCTATATGTTTGTCAAAATACAGATATTGATCCAGCCAAATGCCAAGATACCTAACTACACTTTTCACATCTAAAGGGCGTCCCTGTGGGTCAACAATGCCGAACTTACGCCAGTTTGTGCGCGTATCCCATGATGCCATGTACAGCGGGGTTCTGAAAATGATAGTTTCACACTTCCGAAAGTTGATAATCAACAATTAATCAACTCAAGTCAAAGACCCTGGAAGAAGTTACATCGCCACTTTTCACGACGAACTTTCTACCTGTTATCATGTCATAGATCATGTATAGCAATGGTTTACTTATGCCGAGCCTGACCAGCTTGAGGAAGAGGCCCTCCAACCAAACGGTGTCGAACGCTTTCTCCAAGTCAATCAGGCAAGCACCCGTGCATTGTTTTTTGTCTTTGTTCCATTGGATGTCGGAGACCAGCTTAGACGCAGCATGAATGGTTTCATGCCCCGCCCTGAATCCGAACTGGTTGTCCGGTATGATATTATTTTCCTCAACCCATTGTTTCAGAACTCGAATAACTATCTTTTCAAAAACCTTGCTTATGCAAGGAAGATCGACCGAAGGTTTGTCGGGATAGATCTATCCTTGTCCCGTTTAGGGATTGGTTGCACCACAGCTGTCTTCCAATGTTTTAGGTAATATGCATTACTTAGCGCATTGTTAAACAGTGTTGTGTAAATTTGCACTGCTTCGGGGGGAAAATGACGAAGCACAATATACGGAATACCATCGATTCCCACCGACTTTTTCTTCTTCAGCGAGTTAAAGATACCCTGTAGATCTTCTTGAGAAATCACGATGTGATTTCTGTCATTGGCGATGGCACTACTTGCCTTTTATATTTCACTTACTTGTACAGTATTCTTATTCATATGATTGTCATAAATAGAGTACACTGAAGTACTGTACATGTTTAGAGAAATAAACGAGTCCATTCGTGCAGACCTTTACTGTCGACTATCACTGTTGCGTTTTCAGATAAGGACATATAAAATCTATGAGTAGTGGAGTGTCCTGTTCGCCGAAAAACTCTTTAGGTGGTTGAGGAGTGCAGGGCTTCTGATGGGGTTCTCATTAGCGCTTCACTTGTACATACACTCGCAATCCGTTGCACTCTGTCAACCGGCTAACAGTTGGTGTTTCTATTTAGGGTGTTCCCTAAATCGCTGCGCCAAACACGCTATGCCACATGCATTAATATGGGCCTGACAATAGATATAATTTTGCAACCTAAAGCTATAGATCCGTGAGACCCTTCGGACGCGTTTATCAACACGTTTGCCTTAATTTGACTGTAAAATCAATCGCTGTTTGCTGTCGCTGTTGCAATGTAAGTTCCAAGAAACTTTGAATATTGACAACGCTGTGCTATTTGTTCGTTCACTTCTGACGTGTTTGGGTAGAGTTGGGTACAGTGTTGGAATTCGATAGATTTGTATCATCACTTAGTATGAGCACCTAGAGCAGTAGCAAGCTGTTCCACGTTTCTGTAGGGTACGTTGCTGAGCAGCTGAATAATCTCGTGACAGATCATACACAAATGGGGACATTGGATCTTACGATCGTGGTGCAATATAAAAATAATAATATGGGTGGCGTTACAGACCGTAGAGGGCTAGGCCTCAGCAACCACTCGTGCTGCGCGTGCTATTTGTCTCACGAGTGGAAGGGACCAACAGTCTTATGCCGACTCCGAACGTTCAAGTTTGAGAAGCTGTTTCTACACAGGAAATACTTTTTGAGCATGATCAGTGACGCGAAAGAGCTGCGGCCCTTTTGGCACAGACCAGGGATCGAACCCACGACATCGAGGTTTACAACAACGCCACGGGCCACCACCGTGTTGCAAAACATCCTCAACAATAATAAAGGGCGAGTTTTTATACAATTATAAAAAATTCAGAAAAATGCATGAAATCTTTATTTGAATCGATAGTACGGTCCATATAATTTAATGTTGGAAGATTATTTCATGCAAATGTTGACCTTGACTGCGCCTCATATGGTCCATCCGCTTAGTCCAATTTTGGCATACTCTTTCCAACATTTCGGACGGTATCTCACGAATAGATGCTTCAATGTTGTCTTCCAATGCGTCAATTGAAGCGGGCTTGTCTGTATAGACATGAGCTTTAACATAGCCCCACAAAACATAGTCTAAAGGCGTTAAATCCCACGATCTAGGTGGTCAATTGACCAGTCCCGATCGTGAAATAAAATGTTCACCGAACTCGGCTCTCAATAAGTCCATTGTTGTGAGTGCTGTGTGGCATGTGGCACCGTCTTGTTGAAACCACATGTCATGCAAGTGAAGCTCTTGCATTTTGGTCAAAAAAAAGTTGCATATCATCTCACAGTAGCGCTCACCGGAAGAAGTACGGTCCAATGATGCCAATGACCCATTAACCGCACCAAACTGTGGCTTTGTCTGTATACATTGGTAGCTCTTGCAATGCTTCCGGCTGATATTCACTCAAAAATCGACAATTCTGCTTATTTATGTACCCATTGAGCCAAAAATGAGCTTCGTCGCTGAACACAATTGAATGGAAAAAGCGCGCGATGAACTTTCTTAACAGAGCACGCATTTTGATAATAAAATTCAATAATTTTCAAGCGTTGTTCGTTTTTAAGACGATTCATGGTTAAATTACAGACCAAACTGAAGATGTTTGACAGTGAAACAAACCACGAAACGTGAGTCAGCTGTTTTAGCAAGTGTTGCTAAAAAGATAATAGCTAAAAAATCACCCTTTAGCAATAAACATAAGCACATTGAAAGAAACTTTACATGAACCCGATGATCTAAAACAATTTTACCCAACCTGTCCCCCGACTCATCCACAACTGTTACGCAGGACAGATCACATCACCACATCAGTTAGCCACTCGCTGACGAACGATCCCAACTGGACTGGCTGGAAACTCCTGCTCCAACAGCTCACACCTTCTTTGCTCACCTTCCCTACCGCTTGAACAACTTAATTTGGCTACTCATCTCTTCAGGCTAACCATCAAATGCCTTAAAGACTAGTCCACTCTAATCATCTTCGGCAACTTCAATTCATTCATTCAGATTTCATCAATTGCAAGTTTATTTTTATTTCAAAAAAGTCACCCAAAATAATCACGCACCGGCAAAATGCAGACGCTACGTTAAAAGCACTGCCCGCCTTTCCGTCGAACGGAAACGTACTTCCTTTCTTTTCACAACTTAGCGCCTGTCGAAAGACAAAACATCGAATTCATGCAACCGATAGAAAAAAAACAATTTGCACTCGTCACAATCGACAGCCGCAATGGAGTACATTGTCTAATCGGAGCGCACATTATATCACTGCACAACTCGGTTAAGGTTAAGTTTTTTTTCTTCTTTTTTTCCAATTCAAAGTCAAGGCAATTTTAGAGATTCCAAAAGGCACCACTCACGACTGTTCAGAGGTGTCCGTGTAAGAAGTTGACCAACACTTGGGCAGCATCCACTTACCTGCGGGAGTTTCAGACATTGTATGCGGCTTGAAGTTTCCGAGTAACCACCTGTCACACTGTTTTGAGAATACTGACCGAACAAAAACAAACAGACTGATTTGTGTATTTTTAGAGACTGTCGATAAACAAGATGCACCAGCTGATGGACTCGCTTGAACACTCATGCGGTTGGTTCGTCCGAAGAGCTTTCTTCTTGCTTGCATCGAAATGGACTCGAAATTCGCATTAAGTGGATTCCCATGAGCAGTGCGAGTGCGGAAAACCCTGTGTTCTCTTTGAAAGTTCGTTGGTTTCTGATTGCCAATTCCACTTATTTGAACGGCCCTGCAGCAGTTGAGTGCAAAAGCCGGAATGAATTGATTGTGAAAGCATTTGCATTGGATGAAGGAGAATGGGAACGTTTTTTCGAAGAAATCGGAAGTGGAGAGAGTTTGATTTAAGAACAAAGAGAAATTAATCATGGGAGGCATCAACTGTCAATAACATTTTCTCCTTAAAAAGAGAACTTCCGGGAGTACAGAACAGGTGCTGAAAATATGTATCGCTTGTCGTGTCAGCAGGATGCAATTTCATGTGCGTTCCATTGCCAACTGGTGTGAAGTGAGAAAGATGCAATCTTCCGTCCAGAAATAAAGTGCTAGAAAAATGCACCCTGATTGGTGCATGAATTTGACAGATATTCATGAATCGTTTTGCTTATGTGGGGAATTCACGAATTTTTACATTAGTGGGGGTAAATATGCACGAATCAGCCGCCATTTTCGTGGTGTACTTGATATGTGTGCGTAAAAAGGAGACAGCGTGCGTTCACTCATGAATAACTGTCATTCATTCATGAATATCCGTCAAAAAGTAGGGGAAAATCCGACAAATTCGGCGATGGACTAGGGGGCAAACAGCTGTGAAGTCGGCTATCTCTCTAGTACTTTATTTCTGCTTCCGTCCCTTCAAACGTATTCTACTTTTGAGTAGCGTGCTATGAGGGCAATTGGGAATCAGATGTCATTAAATGGGGCGCAAGGACTGGATGGATGCTTTGATTCTAAAGGGTGATTTTTTAGCTATTATCATTTTGGCAACACTGGCTAAAACACCTGACTCACATTTCGTGTTTTGTTTCACTGTCAAACATCTTTAGTTTGGTCTGTAATTTAACCATGAATCGTCTTACAAACGAACAACGCTTGCAAATTATTGAATTTTATTATCAAAATGCGTGCTCTGTTAAGAAAGTTCATCGCGCGCTTCTTCCATTCAATTGTGTTCAGCGACGAAGCTCATTTTTGGTTCAATCTGTACGTCAATAAGCTGACTTGTCGATTTTGGAGTGAATATCAGCCAGAAACATTGCAAGAGCTACCAATGTATCCAGAAAAAGTCACAGTTTGGTGCGGCTTATGGGTAGGTGGCAGCATTGGACCGTACATCTTCTGGTGAGCGCTACCGTGAGATGATATGCAACTTTTTTTGCCCAAAATGCAAGAGCTTGGCTTACATGACATGTGGTTTCAACAAGACGGTGCCACATGCCACACAGCACTCGCAACAATGGACTTATTGAGAGGCGTGTTCGGTGAACATTTTATTTCACGATCGGGACTGGTCAATTGGCCGCCTAGATCGTGCGAATTAACACCTTTAGACTATGTTTTGTGGGGCTATGTTAAAGCTCATGTCTATACAGACAGACCCGCTTCAATTGGCGCATTGGAAGACAACATTGAAGCATCTATTCGTGAGATACTGGCCGAAATGTTGGAAAGAGTATGCCAAAATTGGACTAAGCGGATGGACCATTTGAGGCGCAGTCAAGGCAAACATTTGCATCAAATAGTCTTCAAACATTAAATTATATGGACCGTACTATCGATTCAAATAAAGATTTCATGCATTTTTTTTTTAAACTTTTCTATAGCTTTTTAAAAATTGACCCTCTAAATAAAAGTTCAAGAATCTAAGAATGCCTATTGGTATGGTCATCGTTAGACACACATTGGCTGTGAAGCATGGGCGGCGCTACAGCCCGTAGAGGGCTAGGGTCTAGCATCTCAACAACCACTAGTGTTGTGGGCGCTATTCGTTCTCTCACGAGTGGAAGGGACCAACAGTATTATGCCGACTTCGAACGGCCAAGTTTGAGAAGCATTGTCAGTGACTCGAAAGAGCTTGAGCTCTCGAAAATCATTTTTGCGCACAGACCAGGGATCGAATCAGCCGTCGAGGCCAGGGTCGATGCACATACCTACAACGCCCCGGACAACCACATTGGCTTTGTGTTAAGGTAAATTCAAAGTTGAAGCCGTCGAGGTGAGACGATAAGGCATAACTAAACAATTCTAAATAAGTGAAGTCCTTGACTTACTTACTTACTTATCAGGCAGACGAACCATGAAGGGTCTGAGCCTGAGCAATTGCTGGCTTCCATCGGTGACGGTCCTGGGCACGCTGCTTCCAGTCCTCAAGGCCAAGCTGTCTTGCATCCGCGATGACTTGGTCTTTGTACCAAAGGCTCGGTCTTCCTCTCCTTCTCGAACCAGGAGGCTCGGATTCGAAAACCCTCTTTGCTGGAGCGTTGTTGTCCATTCGCTCGATGTGGCCGAGCCAGTGTAGTCGACGGATTTTTGCCTTCCGGACTACATCCACATCCTTCGGTTCGCGGTTGTGTCTTCTCCTCCATTCGCCTTCCTCCGACGCAGAATTTTTCTTTCGAAGGCACCAAGAATCAGCTCTGCAGCCTTACTTAATGTCCAGTTTTCGGCTCCATAAAGTACGACTGGAAGGATAAGAGTTTTGTAGAGCATGACTTTGGTCCTTCGAGTCAGGAGTTTCGAGCCCAGTTGTTTTGACAGACCGAAGTAGCATCGGTTGCCAAGGGCGATTCTACGTCGGATCTCCACTACGATGTCATTCGTGGAGTTTACATTTGCCCTGAGGTAGACAAACTCCTTTACTACCTCGAAGGCTGCCAATTGAGATATTTCGTCCTAGGTGGTGTGCGGCGGATCGTTTTTTGCTCGACAGCATATATTTGGCTTTGTCCTCGTTGACCTTAAGACCAGCTCGTTTCATCTGTTCCTCAATTGCTTTGAAAGCTTCCACTATGGCACGTTGGGACCGCGCGATAATGTCGATGTCATCAGCGTATCCCAACAGCTGGACTGACTTGTAGAAGATAGTGCCTTCCGTGTTGACTTTTGCCCGCCGCACTATCTTCTCCAGTAACAAATTGAAGAAATCACACGACAGCGGATCTTCTTGCCGAAATCCGGTGCAGGCTTCGAACGGTTCAGAGGTTTTTGAACCGAACTGCACGGTGCATCGCGTATGTGTTAGCGTGGTGCG
This sequence comes from Eristalis arbustorum, assembly GCA_916610145.1. Lineage (NCBI taxonomy): Eukaryota > Metazoa > Arthropoda > Insecta > Diptera > Syrphidae > Eristalis > Eristalis arbustorum. The sequence continues at coordinate 25,829,307 of OU744319.1, forward strand.
ACACAACCGGATCAGTTTTCCCGGAATCCTGAATTCGGCCATCGCTTGGATGAATGCTGTCGTATGCGGCTTTAAAATCGATGAACAGATGATGAGTATCGATTTGAAACTCGCTGGTCTTCTCCGGGATCTGCCTTAGTGTGAAGATTTGGTCTATAGTCGATTTGCCGGGCCGGACGTTCACACAGTACGCTGGGTAGGACCTTGTAGGCGACATTGAGCAGGGATATACCTCTGTAGGTCTTGGAGGCGATCTTTTGTGTGGATGGGGCATATGGAGCTGATATTCCAGTCGTCGGGCATGCTTTCATCTTCCCAAATTCGGCAAATGGCTTGGAAGTCCTTGACTACCTCGAAGTTATAGCTGCACCTTGTGACGGTCTGTCCAAGACGGCCCCATCACATCCCCCAAGTCTCACCATTTTCAGAGTTGTCAAAATACTGAACGCGCCCACCTTTGGTAAAAGAACAACAGCACGCAGAACATAGTTATCCCTAGGACAACGGCTCCTCTAGGGACAAGGCGAACATCAAAGAGTTTCAACTCAACTTGGCTAACGTAGATTGATTCTATTACACGGTTGCACTATTTGGCAGACAAGTAAAACATACATTTATTGTACGCAAGTGACAAGAGAGGTTCGGGAAACGCATAAAGCATCGCAAATCGGTGGGAATCTCTGCTATCGTCCCAGACTTAGGTTTAGATATCCGTTGACTTGACTGGAACCGTGTATCGATTTTTTTTCTTTGCTTGATTTCTGATTAAAACGAACGAAATCTGCGTACCATTGTGAAACGAAGGCCGTTCTCATATTCGTTTGGTTTTTCTTCTAATACTGCCAAAGTGCAAACTTAGAAGGGACAAGATGTGAATAAGTTGAGTCTACAAGTGTACATGTATGTTCATGGCGGTTTTCAGATTGGAATGAGGTCAGTCTCAACCTTGTTCAGGTAGAAATCCAGAAATAGCTCCCCTCGGACTATCAACTAATACTGCTCACGGTGAAATGAAACGCCATGTGGGGCAAGCCCAAGACGAATTAATGAATATGTACATATATACACATCAAGACTGACTACATTTCCTTTAGAGAGAGCAGCCCATTTTTTCCTGAAGACAAAGTTAATCAACTGAATGGAGTTGCAATTAAAGGGTGATTTCGATTCCATTTACCTGTGGGTATTTGCATCATTTTTCGCGTTTACTTTCTCCCTTCGACCGTGTCATGCGTACAAGACGACCACGGGAAGCATATCTAGGCACATAGCACCTGAACCTGTACAAAGTTGCGAAGCAACCACTCATGTCGCATGTTTGGTTGCCATCCCAAGTGAGCCACAAGCATTTTGATATCAAACTTTTTTGCGATATCCAAGCGTGATTGTGAACGTTGGCGCTAGTTTGTGTCCCCTCAAAAGAAGTTCCCCATAGCAACGTGAAATTCATTTGAAGAGACCGAAGAATGTCTTTGGGTGGATATGATTTCGGTGTTTTAACACGTGGGAATTGCCTGAAATCGCTCGTACTTCTTGGTGCCAAGGTGACGTCCCTAGTCGAAGGCTTTGTGAGTGTGCCATTCATCAACGATTATCTGATTATTAGCGTGTAGCTTGTTGAACCCAGAGTGATGAATGTCGGTACATTGAACTTCTTAGTTCTTTTTCAAAGCTTCACTAATGTTGGGAATAGAAACCCCGTAATTTGTGTCCTTATTCAACGTACGTATTCTCAAATTAAAAACACTAGTCACGGGCAATTTTGCTTGCTTCTGCTCCAACCACCAAGCATTTAAAGGGAAAGCGTTTCAAAAAGGCCAGAGGGCTGAGGTTAATAGCTTCAATTTCGCACTTACCGTAGAATCCAATTGTTGAAATTGACAATCAAATCGACACTCCTTCAAGCAGACTGGGACGCCGCCTGAACTTGGCGCGAATTGGGTCGTTTTCTTTTGCAGCGACGATTAAATTTGATTACCTAGTCAAATTGCACTGTATGACATCACCAAGGGCAGTTGGGATTCCTTCCCATTGCCGAATTCCCATCAGGCACAGCCATGTGACTCGCATCATCGTTCCCATTATTTGGCACAAGAAACCGGTTTTCTTCGCGAACTTCACAATCTGCAAACCAAACAGAAAAAGCAAAATCCACCAAAAATCAGATCCAAACAGAGAAACAACAGCCAGCGACGAAAGCTTCCATGTTTTTTATTTCGTTTTCAAAATGGAAACACTGGCACTTCCTGTGAAAGCTCGGCCATCCAAAGAAAACGTGGTACCCCACGCCAAACGCCGGCATTTGTCCCCATCGTGGTGACATCCAAGTGGAAAAACGTTCTTCTCATGCATACACAGCAGGACTACGCCCCACATGAGCGCACACTGCACGGACAAATCGATAGAGGAGAAAGCAATGAAAGGAAACACAAAGTTTTATATTTTTTTCCTTATCCACTTCGGGATACTTTCAACTTTTATTGAACAAAGAGTGTCTCTTCAGTCGCAATTATCAAAAGGCTCGAAGCAATAATAGCGTTTCATTTGTACAGATATCGTTGGAATCCATAGATCCTGCGAAAGAAAGAAAATACAGGCGGTTAGAGGAAGGGCTCTCTTGTCGGATGGCAGATGGGTTAACTTACAATTTGCTTGGTTTATTTGGACCTTGCACGCATCTTTCTGCGTTTACGCTTCAACCTACGCATACGCTTCTTACGCCACTGCAAAGAGAGAAATCAAACATATTATTAAGCAAATTTTCACAACACGCGAGACATTTTCAAGAAACTGGCGTTGAACTTCACAGAACACAATCATGGCGGACACGTGTTTTTCTTTGAAAAATAAAAGAAATCACTCGAAAATCGGAGAAATTTGCTTTAAATTCACTTTAAACACTGTCTTTGTGATGCGGTTGATGTTTAACACTTTTATTTTTCTAATAAGAGTTTGATAAATTCTCACCTTAGCTCTCATTTTGCTTTTGATTCAGGGAGGAATTGCAAAGCAACTCTTCACTTGTCGACGAATTGAGAACGAAAGACAGATGAACGGAAATCATTTCTTATTTCGCTTGATGTATGGACAAATTTTCGTGGCAGTCGTACCAACTGAGTGTGCGCGAGAATGGGGTTAAGGTGTTCGACGATAGGTGGCGCTAGCTGACGGTAGAGAGAAATTATTGAGTGCAGACGTGCCTTTATTTAGGAATTTATGAGAAATTGTGAAAAATGTTCGCCTGAATATATTTTAACTACATTTTAAAGTTGGAAGTTATGCAAATATATTAAATTCACCTCCATTGGATGATAAATAGAGATGCCTGGGAAGAAACCACTTGATGTGACACAGAATGCTTACATTTACGGCGCAGTCTCCGGGAGGTAAATTAGAGCACATTATTTTCTATTGTTTCCTCAAATTGGAGTCAAATGCTCCAAAGCATGCAATATGAAATGCAAACTTATATTAAGACTCCATTCGTGGACAATATGATTACGACGCGTCATGACATTCAAATGTTTACTGCCCAAGAGGGACATTTGGTCTCATTTTCAATTTCTTGTAAGTCTCTACAGTTTATTGAAAAGTATTGTTTATCAATTATTTTTTGACACTCGCAATAGGTGCCTAGGTACCGCATGAATCTCAGTAAGAACAGATTCTAAGGAAACACGAGGTTAGAGGCGAACCCCTTGAAGATGGGTGTGTAGTTGGGACTGCCCCAGTGACCACGTTGTCATGCTGAATTAGAATTTCAGTAGAGGAATTAGAAACACATTTCCCAAAGAGTACAATCCACAGATATTTAAAACCAATGGTACATCCTCTTTCTCTCCCTCTATACCGGAGCACGCACCAGAAATAATGTATAAGGTTGGATAGGAGTAGACGCAGAGATAATGGAAGATTTCTTTTTCATTCCATTATCTCTGTGTAGGTGATTTGTGCCCCAGACAGTAATCCATTGTACACACTCAAATTATAAAAAACGAGCCTACAGTACTTTAGAGCAATAGTTGTTGAAACTCTAGAGGCCTACAGCTGGTGCTGGACGAAGCTAGTTACTAAACAAAATTCCAAGCAGTGTCTAAAGGATGGCGTATATATCAATCACAGGGGTAATGCGTACATCACCAATCGCAGAGTAAGAGACAATTTTACACCTCACTCCTGTGGAAATTTTTGGCAAAAAATTTGCAGACTGAAAGCACTCTCCCAATGGAGAAATCAACACAGCTTTCTCGGTAGCATTCTGTACGCCCTACAGACTACTTCATCCTGAATCTATTAAATAGACAACCAAAATACAGTGAACCTCCCTTAAGTGATGAATAGGGGAAAAAATGCCCGAAGATGAGTATCTCCTTGCTCTTGGATGAAGAAGCTCTTGGTTGTTTTGAGAGAAAAGTTCTGCGTACGATCTTTGGTCCTGTTTGCATTGATGGCGTTTGGGGGAGAAGGTTCAACCACGAATTGTACGGGCTGTACAGCGGCATGCACCTAGTTAAGCGTCTTCGGATCCAACGCTTAAGATGGCTAGGTCATGTAGAGCGGATGGACACCACAGCTCCTGCCCGAAGAGTCTTCGACACCGAGCCATTGGGACAGCGCAACAGAGGACGTCCTCGCACTAGATGGCGCACACAAGTGGAAAAGGACCTCAACCAACTTGGTGTGCGCAACTGGAGGCAGCTGGCGAAAGATCGTGCTGGATGGAGAGGCATGTTGGTTGAGGCCCAGGTCCACCCCGGACTGTAGCGCCAATCAAAGAAGAAGAAGTAGTTGGGTGAGGCGGGTATTCACTCGAAACATCTCCGAAACAACCGATCTTTTATTTAGACGATCAGGTTAATGTAGTATTTTGCAGTCAGAATGAACGGCTATTCGTAAAGTCGCTGGATGAGAACGATGGCGAATGAGAGCATCATCATCTCAACTGACAACCAAGCAGCAATTATGGCACTACCGTTAATCACCTAACGATATATCAGCACCATATAGCATAACGGTTAGCTGGGCTTCTGACCGCAGAGATATTCCGAGCAATTGACGCTGACATGCATAAATCATAAATCCAGCTAACAGGCTTTTTGGATAAATTAAAAATGAAAAAATTGTATTAGCCTAAGGACCTTGGTGCTCTGGTTACTGAACTGCCCCATAACATTAGTTGTCTGTCAGGGAAATCAGTCAAAACCGGTTTCAAAGACCTTCAAGGGACTGATGTATTCGTTATAGTTATAACCGACATGTCGATTACCAATATCAATCCAATACATTTTAAACTATTGGAGCCTGAAAACTTGGTCGTTATAATCGACATGTCGGTGCAACCGGTGTCGTTGTAAACGATTTTGACTATACTGTATAGATATTTTTCGCCGCAGTTGGCCGACGCCAAAGCCGAAGCCGAAAGTTCGGTCAGTTTCCAATTAGCAGCTTTGTCTTCTTGAGGCCTAAAAAGCAAAGCTGCATCGAACAACGAGGGCTGTTCGTGAGCTCTACGAACAGAAGAGAAGGGAAGAGCACCGGCTTCTCAGAAGAAAAAAGAAAGAGCATGAGAAGCGCGCGGTCGAGGAGATGGAGAGGTGTTATGGCAGGAATGACGTCCGAAAGTTTTATCAAAGGGTAAAACAATTATCCAATGGATATAAAACTCGGACAGAAGCCTGTCGGGATGGAAATGGACATCTGGTAGTAGAGTCGCAGTCGATACTGAGAATCTGGGAAGATCACTTCTGCAGACTGTTAAACGGCGATGAGGACCAAAATACCGCTGTCAGGCAGAATGTTCCACTCAATCTGGACGATGACATACGCGAATACCGTCCCCCAGACTTAGACGAGGTCAAGGTAGCAATATCAAGACTGAAGTCTAACAAAGCTGCTGGAGCGGACGGTTTGCCCGCTGAAATATTTAAGGCAGCTGAAGATGATCTGGTTGGGCGCATGCACCAGCTCATCTGCAAGATATGGTCTGAGGAAAGCATGCCCGACGAGTGGAATCTCAGTATCGTTTGCCCGATCCACAAGAAAGGAGACCCTTCAACTGCGCCAACTATCGAGGGATCAGTCTTCTTAACATCGCGTATAAGATCTTCTCTGCCGTTTTGTGTACCCGCCTGAAGCCGTTCATTAATAATCTGATAGGTCCATATCAATGTGGCTTCAGGCCAGGAAAGTCCACAACAGACCAAATTTTCACACTACGGCAGATCCTGGAAAAGACCCAAGAAATGCAAATCGACACTCACCATCTGTTCGTCGATTTCAAGGCCGCATATGACAGCGTGCATAGAGACGAGCTATACAACGCATTGTCTAGTTTTGACATTCCTGCCAAACTCGTCAGGCTGTGCAGGATGACGATGGAGAACTCTCGCTGCTCCATCAAGGTCGGTAACGAACTCACCGAGACCTTCAATGTCAAAAAAGGTTTTAGGCAAGGCGACACGCTGTCATGTGACTTCTTTAACATCATACTTGAGAAGATCGTGCGAAACTCAAACGTAAACAACCGAGGGGCACGATCTTCCAAAAGTCCGTTCAACTGCTAGCATACGCGGACGACATTGACGTGATTGGCCGAACTCAGCGAGCCGTCAATGAAGCGTTTGCTGGTTTTCAAACGGAGGCGGCAAAAATGGGTTTAGCGGTGAATGAGGGCAAAACAAAGTATATGCTGTCATCAAGAAAGGACACACAACATCGACGACTCGGTCAGAACGTCACCATAGGCAGCTACAACTTCGAGGTAGTAAAGGACTTCATCTACCTTGGCTCCCAAGTTAATAGTACGAACAACATCAGTACCGAGATTAAACGCAGAATAACTCTTATCAACCGCTGTTTCTTTGGGCTCAAGAGGCAATTGAGTAGTAGAGCCCTCTCTCGAAAGACCAAGCTCACGTTATATAAGACCTTGATCATCCCTGTCCTGCTGTATGGCGCGAAAGCTTGGACTATCTCAAGAGCGGATGAAGACGCACTTGGTCTCTTCGAGAGAAAAGTTCTGCGTTCAATCTTTGATCCTGTTTGCGTTGAAGGTTCTTGGAGAAGGAGATTCAACCACGAACTGTACGGGCTGTACAGCGACATGAGTCTAGTCAGGCGTCTACGGATTCAACGCCTAAGATGGCTAGGCCATGTAGAGCGCATGGACAACACTGCTCCAGCCCGAAGAGTCTTCGACTCCGAACCAGTGGGACAGCGCAATAGAGGACGACCACGAACCCGATGGCGCACTCAAGTGGAGAAGGACCGCAACCAACTTAGAGTGCGAAATTGAAGGCCAGCTGGAGAGGATTGTTGACCGAGGCGCAGGTGAAACTCCAGTTGAAATTCTAGAGACCTTGACTGTATGCCATATACCGAAGAAATGAAGAAATATAAAAGTAGTCGTCATTCCAAAGCCAAAGCCATCATTCTTTCCTCATTCATTCTATAGACGCTGGAATATGAGATCCCTTTCCTTTTCAACATAGGAAGCAATTTGCTGGGCTTTTAATAACATAACCCCAGAGTTCAGAGTAAACGCTTAAAGCCGACTAGGTATTCATGATGTCACATGCGGGATGAAGGTAGCAGACGAAGCTAAGTGGATTGTGGTCAAATGGTAAGTGGAGTGCGACTGGCTACCCCACAAGCATACCTTTATTCTCTCTAGCAGTTAAAGGGCCCATACTACTATGGTGGTAGGATGACCAGGACTGGACAAAGCTAGTTACCAAAAACTGCTAAACAGTGTCCAAGGGATGACGTGCATATCAATTGGTTTGCGATTGGTCATCTCCAATCGCAGCGGTAGACTGTTTGTCTGAAAACACTCTCACAATGGAGACATCAACACGCAGCTTTCGCGTCAGCGTCTCGACGGCCCTACAGAGCTGACAAGGCCGAAAATGGACTTAAAAAGAACCAAGGCCATAAACAGTGTAGACAGGAAAAACTTGAGTAGCCTAGTGGGAGTTCTTAGAGAACATTGCGTAATCTCTTTAGCAAATGCACGGACGAAGAAATGGAGGAAAACCTTTCCCATCTGATGCTCTGATAGCTCGTAACGTCATAATGCTTAGTAAAAGCCCTAAGCGAAGTAGGTCTCCATGATGATAGCATACGCTGGATAAAGTCAAGCAAGCAGACAAATCTAAGCGGATTTCGGTAACAGTCAAACGGCAAGAAGACTGAGACTTGCTAACATTCTGTAACTCCCTCTAGCCGTTATAACACCCATAGAACTGCTGTAATATGGGGACCAGGGCTGGACAAAGTTACCAAAAAAATCCAAGCAGTGTCCAAAGGATGGCGTGACAAGGATGGCAAAGAGGTCATTTATACATCGCCACGAGCACACCTCACTCTTGTGAAATTGTGAGAGAGAGATTGAAAACACTGTCCCAATGAAGAAATCAACACTTAGCTTTCACGGCTGCACTCTGAACTCATACCACTTTACGGAATGCCGCATACACTACTTAATTCCGAGTGTGGACTTCGATATTGAATAGAGAACCAAAATACAGTGAAAAAACCTTACATGAAACTCGCTTAACTGAAAAACCCGGTTAAGTGATCAATTTGTCTTCGTTATGCTTATAAGGGTTTTACGGCACTGAGTATATAACTATGGAAGACGCGCTCTGTAACGAACAGTATCAACGCCAATCCTACACAGACGGATCTGAAACCGATGGGAGTGGGAGTTGGTATCTACTCGGAACATCTCCGAATCAGCCAATGTCTCAGACTACCAGATTACTGTAGTTTTTTCAAAGTAGAAATAATGGCTAGCAGCAATTATGGAACTCAAATCCACGTTTTTAAGATCGACTGTGGTAGGTCTGCCGTATGTCCATTAACAAGATATCAAGAGCATGCAACCTAGTGGTGCGTTGGGTTCCGGGACGTAGCGATATTCCACGCAACAGTGAATCAGACGAACTAGCCAGAAACGATTGAAAACATCAGAGCTAGAAATAGTGCTCACTTAAAATGGAACAACATGATTACATGCCTACATGCGAAGCTGACATGGCCGAAATGGACTTAAAAAGAACCAAGGCCATAAACAGTGTAGGCAGGAAAAACTTGAGTAGCCTAGTGGGAGTTCTTAGAGAACATGGCGCAACTTCTTTGGCCAATGCACGGACGAAGAAATAGAGGAAAACCCTTTAAGGCCCATTCATATGAGGTCGCCGCGAATTGCGAACTTCGCAAACATTGACGTTTCATTCATATGGAGGTTTCTCATTCGCAGGGAACTACGGGTGCAAACTGACACTTCACTGCGAATTTTTTGGTCGTGAGTTTGTGGATGGCGTGTTCGTCTTTGGATTGCGTTTGTGTATCACGAATACAGTTTGACGGAGAGAATGATTGATTCGCGGAGAAAAACTTTCAAATCGTTAATTAGGATACTTGATCTAACTTTTATTCGGATTTTTGTCTATGAAAAAACTCAATAATTCAGTTACAATCTTTTTGCTTACCAAGAAGTTTAACTTTTTGTTTATATTTGCTGGAAAAGGGTTGTTTCTGAAAGTTCGCGTTCGCAGTTCGCCGCTCATATGAATGGGCCTTTACATCTACTCTGCAACTTTCCTATATTGGCCGCCATTTTTGTGAACAGTGGTACCATTTACTGCTGCAAGGGGATGCTGCATGCTCCTTGTTGCTGTGCTGCTTTCGACGGTCCCAGTCGAGGTGAGAACATTACATATCGAAAACATCGAGCTTCTCTCCACTGGTCTTAGGGATGGTGTGCGATACTAGGAAGCCGTACGTTAAAATCGTCCGTATTAGCAGTGGAGTTCGTTTACAGTGGATTCTGTGATAGGGCTGAATGAAATGAGTCGTATAACAGGGGACAAAAAATTCAACATTCGACTTTGACAAAATCTGCGGTCTTATTTGGTCGAAGCTGAATGTTTTGCTGAAGGTGCTAAGCGGCTGGAGCCATAGCCGAAGCCGAATGTTCGGTCGGACTTCAATTAGCAGCTTTGTCTTATGCCATGCTTCATTTTGCTTTCCCATCAAGGGATAGATGGGATGTAAGCCTATCTGGCCTTCTTTAAAGTCAGTTTCAAGTGGTTGTTAAACTTCAACCTTTCAGTGAAGATGAAGCCAAGCTCCTTGGCATGTTTGACAGTTGATATTGCCGCACCCTTTGGGATCCTTGGCTGCTGACCTGCATCCACCCCCTCAAACTGATAAGTCACAATTTTTCTGAATTTATGTGACCATAAAGACCAATGTGCTGTCTGAATTTACACTCCTTGCTTGGCGATTAGTGCTGTCTTCGAAATGGTATATGTCAGAAGGTATAAGTCATCTGCGTATAGACAACAGTTCAAGGTTTTGGTTCGAGACGGTTGATCTGGCGTGAAAATGTTCAAGAGCTTCGGTCCCAGCTTCGATCTTTGCGCAACTTGACAGCCTTGCAACTGAACGAGATGCATGCACTGCATGTGCTCAAGCCAATCCCATCTCTCCTGTTTTTTCCTGCCCAAAGACTAAAGATTGAAGCGGAAGGCATTGCCGTGCGGCTTGTACCCACTTAGGAGATAAGCGCAATGGACGAATGTAGTCTTAAGATAGATTAAACAATCGACCGAGTACAAACACAGAAGAAATACAGTGACTTCCACCAACGCGTGTAAGAGAGAAAATGAATTGTCCCCTTCTCATTGCAAAAAGGAAAGCCAATCATCTAGCCATTTACACAAGAGGTGTCCCTATAATTGCATGCAAACCGCGGATGCACACGGATGGTCAATTCGAATGCACCCAACGTAATCCTTAATTTCCCACCGAGTGCATCTTTTAATTGAACTCCCACACCCAAGCGACTGATTGTTTAACCTGTTTCCCCATCTCATTTGTATTTCACAGACCTTTTGTGTGGTGTCAAAGCGATTCCGAAAGAATTACATTCATCGGTTTACGGGAACGAAGAGCCTTTTCCTGTTTCATCCGTGGAGTCCAGCGCGACGGATCTGTGTGTACATAGCGACGAATCAATACTTCGACTACTGCGTCATGGCCACGATACTGTTCAACTGTATTTTTTTAGCCATGACCGAAACATTCGAAGAAGCTGAGTAAGTATGCAATGAAAACGGCGGTTGGTGTTTTCTCAGGTGGTGTTGACTTTTGCTAACCGGCTGCCAACGACTTTTGTTTCCTTTAGATACATCTTCTTGGCCATCTACTCAATGGAGATGTTCATCAAAATCATCGCTAAAGGCTTCCTACTTAACAAGTACACATACCTAAGGAATCCCTGGAATTGGCTGGATTTCGTGGTAATAACCAGCGGCTATGCCACCATTGGAATGGAGGTCGGCAATTTAGCCGGCTTGCGGACATTTCGTGTACTGAGAGCATTAAAGACTGTTTCCATAATGCCGGGTAAATCCAAAATCACCCGTCACCCAGTCGTGCAGTGAATTTGAATGATTTGTCGTTTCAGGCCTTAAGACCATCATCAATGCGTTACTGCATTCCTTTCGACAATTGGCCGAAGTTATGACACTTACGATATTTTGTTTAATGGTTTTTGCACTCTTCGCCTTGCAGGTAAGATCGTGATGATTTCCACCAGATGTGTGGGCAGGTGTACACTTCTTTTCTATTTCTTGCAGGTATACATGGGCGAACTTAGGAATAAGTGTGTTAAAAATCTTCCAGACGACTGGGTCAATCTAACGAGTTCGGAGTGGAAAAGGTAAGTGATTGGGAGGACATTGAATATGACTCGAATCGCCGAGTTTTCACCTTTTGCCATGAGGCAATGCTTGTTTGGACAAATGGTCTCAGCTGGAGGATCTATGCTTTCAGCTTGTCTGTCTACCCATTCACTTAATGCAGCTGTCCTTAACTAATGTCTAATGATAACTCAAAGCCTGCAACTATTTCTACCCGAGGCGTTGATGCTAGCACAACGTAGTTTGCTTGGTGACACAGAGACTACGATTTACTCGTGTGTTTTGACATGGCAATCGACATGACTGTGGCTTAGAAAACAGATGAGGTGATGTGTTAACAAAGCCTGTTGAACAAATTGATTTCATAGCGCATTGGACTGAATACATTACAGCCTTGATGGAACTTTATAATTTCAGCATCTTGGCCTGTAGATCGGACAGTGATTCAACTATTTCAAGCTGACGCACATGTCCCTGCTTCGTTTCAATCTTAATGAAATATGAATTCCAAACATAGGCGACAAGCCATAGCAAGTAAATATGTATGTACACATGTATATAAGTGCTTTTTGTGTGTGTCGTGACATCTTCGTGAAGGATTGAGCTAATTCTGGACCCCGAAAACCAGAAATAAGAGAGCTCTCTTATTTCTGCCGAAAACTTTTGTTAAGCTAGCCATGCAACCAGATGTGAAGTCACGTAAACCATGTATCACAAATTGAACCATGATTTCCAAAATATGTAAATTAGCACAATTTGCAAAGACAAAGTGTTTCTCCCACGTGAGGAAAATGTCAAAGCATATTGACACAAAAAAACAATTGACAGTTTGCCATATTCGTTGTCAGTGCGAACAATGCTGCCAAGTTGAAACGACAGTCTACGAAAAATTTAAGATTTATAAATTTGAAATTGAATTTAGAAAAACAAAAATTGAATAATTATCGATAAGCGAACTCAAAGAGAGTTTTGAGACATTTGCAATTTTCTGTTAAAGACTGCCGAACACGCGCCTGTCGACGACACACAGTGTGTTATTTTGCACATCCAGAAGAACTTAATTCAAAAATCAAAGTCTGCCGAAGGACAAGAGTTTGGTATTAAACGACAGGTAAAACTTCAGGCCTTAATGTTTTGCTAAAATGAAAATGAAGAAAGTAGAAACAAATTTAATTTATTGTTCCAGAACATTGCGTCTTACCAAACAATAGTTTTTTTTCTCTTGAATATTATAAATTATAAATAGTTTTTTTTATATTTTCGAAATCCACTTTGAAGGCACCAGGAAACGGTATTAACCGCTCTGTGACATCACAGACTGCAAACCTTTTTGCAGAACTAGAATTTTTTCGTCGCATGCGAGTGAAGTAGCTACGAATTAAATCCTTGCTGTTATCTACAGATTCTTTCAGCAATATTTTAACGTGTACGACCATAGGAAGGGGATAGTAATTATCGTTTCGTTTGAAGACCTTAGGCTTATCTTTTTTTTATTTTTTCAAAGTTCTAACTTTGCGTATAGTTTAAAAATCAAAATATCCTAATTTGGATATTTTTTTAAACTATCCTAATCGGGAAATGTGGCCTAAAATGTTCCTTTGGTTATTGTCTATCAGAATCCAATGCCCCAAATTGTTTAAGAGAGCAATTGCTTGGGAAATCTACTTTTTTTATTTTCATTTCGACATCCAATTTTTGTTTGGCGAGGTTTATTATACTCCATTATTATATATATATTATAAAAGGGGTAATTATAATGGCATGTAACAGTCTTACAGTGGTGCTAAACTACAATGGATGCTCCAACAAATTATGCCATTTTCACACGGCGTTAAATTTTTGTTTGCGTTGTTGGAGTCATCTTAGGTGCGAGTAATAAGTAAGCATATAAAATCGTTTTCGGGACGAAATACGATTGCAAGTAGACATGACAAGACAAGAAGCAGGCAACTAGAACGACGGTAACAGTGTGCTATCATTTTTTAAAGACGCTCAGCGCGGTTATGACAACCATTAGCATTGATGTGATTGTCGAGGTTGGGGTCGACGCACATACCCACAACGCCACGGGCCACCATAATATTAAATATATATTTTTTATTTAAATTAATTTAAATAAAATAACTTGACCAATTGAAATTGGTTCTGTTATTTTTCTGGTTTTTCTGATTTTATCAATCTACACATTTTCTGCACAATCGGTAAAGTGGTCTCTTAGTAATAATAAAGTAAAGATATACTCTTAAACTGCTACCGAACAGAAATAAGTGTTTTACGTGATCACCTGCCGTTAGGCTTTTATCACGAAGACATCGTCGGGCCATTTTACGACGCTGGACCAGACGCCTTCAGTGAGAATCTCAAGTATCAAATTTAGTAATAAGCTAAATAATTCTCCACCTCTGCTACTCTTTGGATCATAGCACCCGGTTGTTATTTGCAACTTCACATAGACTTGAATCAATGCCTTTCACGTCGGAGAGTCGCAAATGCCCATAGCCTTAACACACAAGATTAACTATCAGACATGGAGGTATATCTCCACTTTTCCCCGCGAATTTGGTTTTTAAACCACAGCCACAACGATGCTCCCACTTAGGGACCAACCTCTAGCGATCAGAATGAGATCTATGCGGGTCTCACGGGCGGAAGCCTGATCTCCCATGGCACCAGACTATAGCCTCTGGATTTTAGTCGCCTTTTACGACAGGCATGTCTTAGATCGGGTATATTCTACAACCCCTGCCCGAAGGGAGACTGTTGCCGAACAAGAAAAGCCATAGTTAGCTCATACCAAGTGCAACAGGAATAAACTTCTGCTTGATGTGCACTGTGCGACGTCTAGCCGATGCATGTTTGGAGTCATGTTGCTGTACAGCCTATATCTTCAAGAATCACTTTCTGGAATTGATTTGGTTACTCTTGCCCCTAATGCTTCACTTTGAGGATGCAGGTTTCGCTTTACTCATATCCAGGGTGTTTCTCCTTAGCGTGGGAGATCTAATTCCATGATCATTTCACCGTTTAAAATGTGACACTCTACCCATCAGCTGAACTGTTGCGTTAGCGATTTCAGATCCATCTTGACACACTTTAATCTCCGTAAATATTGCCAGATAATTAACCAAACGTTGCACAAATTCTTTCAGTTGGGTGAACGACACAGACAATTGGCTGTACGATGTTGAAGAGCTGCCAATGCTCTGCGGGAATCTCACAGGAGCCAGGCACTGCCCCGAAGGTAAGCCTCCTACACCGCCCAAGCAAGGCAGACACATGATTGTTTGAACGCTTCTCTTTCCCAGGATACACGTGCCTTTGTGTGGGTGAAAATCCAAACCATGGTTACACGAACTTCGACAACTTTATGTGGTCCATGCTCACCACCTTCCAACTGATCACCCTGGACTATTGGGAGAACGTCTACAATATGGTGAGTGAAGACAGATCCACATGCATGCACTTAATCACAACATCATCAATCCACAGGTGCTCGCCACATCAGGACCCATGAGTGTCTCATTTTTTACAGTGGTTGTGTTTTTTGGCTCATTTTATTTGATTAATTTGATGTTAGCCGTAGTCGCGTTAAGTTACGAGGAAGAAGCCGAAATAACAAACGAAGTAAGTGGGCACACTGTCCCTGACAGCCGCAGTCTGACTCAATCCCCTCCCCTTTTGCAGGAACGAAAAAAAGACTTATTGGATCACCGTGAAGATTCAACATTTAGCTTCGACCCGTCCATATTAAATGTAAAAAAATTAAACAAAAACTACAAGAAGAAAATCGACTCTCGCAAGGGGGTCCTGCTGGCGTCGTACAGCAAGAAGAAGACCCGTCGGAAAAAGAAGGGCAAGGACGGTGCTCCAAATGAAAACGGAAATGGCCAAGTAATCGTTGTTGCCTTGCACTCCCCTCATTCAACCTCATTTGTCTCGTTTCTTTTTCTCCACAGAGTAAGAGCCGATCGGTGACACCAAGTCCGAGTCCAAGTCCTCGGCACAGTACCGATCGGCCGCAAGCGTTGAATATTCAAACGAATCAGCGACCACGCGGTATCTCATTTCAGGATGCGCAGAGCAAGAATCCAAACATGTTGTACCCCTCAGGTGAGTGATGGTCCATCGAGTGGTACCCTTTTTAAGCCTTTTTCCTTTGACGCAGACTACAAAGGTCAATTAATGCCTGGCAGCCGACAGGCCAGCTCGAATGCCAGCGAAGGCGGCGGCATAAATCGAGAGTCCTCATTGGATGATTCCGGTGTGGTGGACGATCATGAGGAACAGGACACAGGTAATGAAATGGTGAACACATCAGCGGTGGAGTTACAATCTGATTTAACTCCGGTTACACTTGCCTTATCACCGCGCGAGGTTCGTTTAATTAAGTGCAATGGAAATATTGCACGCATTAAGAAGCATAACATTTATGCTTTGCATCAAGAATTTTCCTCGGAAATTGTTGTTATAGGTACATAGTATATAGAAACATTTCTATTTTGATTTTCCTTTCAATTCATTTCCGTCCAATGTTTTACGATTGCACAATGCTAACTCGTTTTCCTTTCTGGCGACGCAGATGATCTTCCCGATCGAAATTGTGATAGATGTGTTCAATGTTGCGTTGACTATGAGGGTTGGCTGCAATTTCAAAATTGTTTATATAAGGTAAGTTGGATTGACGGTGGTTTGTGCTTCCAAGTCTCACTGGGTGGCATGAAGTAAGTGGCATTGGTTCGAGGTGGAGGTGTGGACATGGACATGGAGCTCCAGGTTCAGGTGCCAGGTGCGTGGCATCGTAGGGCGCTCGCAACGGAAAAGCAGGCTCCTAATGGAAAAGAGAACAAAAAGTTTCCATTGATGAAAAAGCGAAGCGGGTGATCGAGGAAAAATCAACAGATTATAAGAACTGTGCTGTCAATGCGCCTTGTGTGAGTATCGGGGTTAGAACTGGCCTTGCGGAGGTTAAAACAAAGTAGATGCAAAAAGATGCACCACCGACAACTTGGGTCATTATAGGCAATGAATGACTTTGCCTGCCTAGGCTTGAAAGTGAACACAACGGTGGGATCAATTTTGCCAATCGTTCTGTGTTTGAGCTTCGAAGGTCCTACTATGCTCGAAACAAAAACATCTTAGGAGCATCTCGCAAACTAGGTGAGGTAGGAATATCATAGATTAAGCAAACAAAACGATATTGATACTGCGGAGATAAAACGGAGGATCACGTTGGCCAACCGCTGCATTTTCCCACTCGGTAAGCCACTGAGAAATAAAGCCATCTCTCAAAGAACCAAGATATCTCTATATAAGACTTTGATAGTCCCAGTGCTGCTGAAGCATGGTCACTAACTAACGCGGACGAGGCTATCGCTTCGAGAGAAAAGCCCTCCGAATTATCTTCGGTCCCGCTTGTACGGATGGTGTTTGGAGGAGGAGACTGAACGACGAGCTGTATGGGCTGTACAGCGACATCGATCTGGTCAAACGAGTTTGAATCTCTCGTCTCAAATGGCTAGGTCACGTCGAGCTAATTGACATCAATGCTCCGGCCCGGAAGACAACGCCTACGGTGGCGCACCTAAATAAGTTGAACGTGCGTGGCTGGAAGCAACTAGCACAAGACTGAGCTAGATGGAGAGGCATGTTGGGCCTCGGCCGGTGTGAAAGCACCGCGTACGCCCCCCAGGTTATTATATTGCAGGCTTCCTTTTGCTGCTCACATGTCTCCAACTATCCGCTATCAGATCAGAACTGAATTTTGGAAACTCGATTTGGGATAAGCACGTTCCATGTAGAGTGATGTACCGATAGCTAAAACAGAACAATCTCCGAGTCTATCCACACAATGATCCGGTCGATTAAAAGATGCGATCAATTTGGTAAAATCGTACCCATTAGCGATACAAACGTTTTAGCCTAGGTTTGCGTGTCAACGTCTAGACTCGCAGTCAATAAACTGCATGTTACCTCTTGCTTTCCGTCCATCATTCGAATATACACGCAACAACCTTAAGCCTTTAATGATGCGTTCCTCGAATCTGTGGATTGCCGCTAAAATGAACCGTGGAGCGGGAGTTCCTAACACGACGTCAATCCCCATATGTTCAGGACTGTACTGATTCATCCCAGTAAGTCCTGTGAACCCAACGACTCTGTAATATGACATTTTCTTTGATTATCACGTCGGGAAGTATTTTTCGTTTGCTAATTTTGTTTTGATAATAATCTTGCCGCAAACGATGTCTGTGGCCTTATATTGAAGCTGATCAATCGACGGTTTCCATTTGATTCGAAGCGTATTGATTACATCACAATCGTTTATGTGCAATGTACATTTTCGGAAAACTGAAATTTGACTCAGCATAGCTTCGTCGATCCGTCCAGCGTCCACCACTTACCAGAGCAGCACTAACCTCGTGACATATTCGGTAAATTTTTTCCGAAAAGTCTAAAAAATAGGTTAAGGTCGATTTTATATATATATCCCTGATACTTTCGGCCTTTCTTTGAGCCCAAAGAAACAGCGGTTGGCAAGAGTTATTTTGCATTTAATCTCGGTGCTGCGAGCCGAGGTAGATGAAGTCCTTAACCACTTTAAGCTGCTGCTGGCAATTCTTGTGTTGGGGGGTAAGTTTCGCACGATCTTCTCAAGTACGATGTTAAAAAAAACTGTTTCTGTATTCTTGACCTAAGTGGATCATAGAGCCTCAGCAACGCCATACTAGCTACATTTCAACCGCCGACATGTCGTAGTTGGCAAGATAGTCACCAGTAAAGGAGGACAGACGTTACGATTGAGTTGAAAATAAAAAGTTTACTTTTGGTAGGAAGTTTACCAGAACTCCATATGGAACCTAACTGTGCGAAGCCAGATCTTGCCTTGCCAATGCCTGACTTGACTTTCTTGACCGTAACGTTTTTGTTAGTTACCTCGCTGCCTAGATACACAAATGATCGAAGGATTTCACTCCTGATCCGTTGTGGCCTCGTATTCGCTGCACATAATTTTTGCTTGAGATTGCCAAACTTTACGCGAGCAGCTGTTAATGCTTCATTATCTAATAATCATCATTAACTTAAGACCCATGCGAGTGAACTAAAGGGATCGCGGGAGTATATCACAGTTTAGAACTCCAGGCTACTCGACCCTCGGAGACACCAGCTCATCAGGCTTTGTGCCCAAGCAAGTTTTTGGACTAGGTTCAACCTGGGTCTGCCAAGGAGTTGAATTCTTGATGAGGTTGCATTTAATGCACGCTTCGCAGGTCGTGATGATGGAGACATTCGTGCCACGTGTTAAGCCCCATCGAAACATAGCCCTTTCCTTTCGGAGAAGGCTCACCTCGGCTACCGCCTACCCTGGGTCAGGACCCCATTTGGAGCCAGGTCTGAATGGTGGCAGTATACGAACGTCTGTCAGCCGGCTTATTCTGCTTGGTAGCTGGTCGAGCCTAGCCTGAAGAAGTGAGCCATTATGGGGTTGCGGGCAGACAAAGGCTGTAATTTTTATTCGAAATCAAAGTGAGTCTATAAAATACTGCACCACAAACACTAGCTACTGCATTGCTTTTGGAAAGGTTGTTACTTGCGAGACGCAGTTGACGGCAAACTGAATCAGAAACAAAGTTTCATAGATTAAGCTATCAGGAGAGTGTGTTGCTTTGTCTGTGAATAAAATAAATGTTGCAACAGTGCTGACTTCATTGCTGGTTCTTGTGTGTCTTAACTTCCTCGGGCGGTGCCATCGTCCTAAGATCATCGTCTATCCAGTCTGACGTCTCCGAAAAGGTTTGTAATACTTGCCACCACTTGCCTGGATCCCCTTTTTTTCTAACGCCATGCTCACACTTCACCTCAGAAGGAACTAGTTTCCCAGGCCGACTCCTGTGTGAGATTTGGAGAGATCGCTTTGCAAACAAGCCCTCGCCCCATTTGACTAAAATCCGTCTCCCTTTCTCCTGCAGATTGTTAGAGATCCATTATTTGAATTAGCAATAACTTTGTGTATAGTGTTGAATACCATGTTTCTAGCCATGGAACATCACGGTATGAGTGAGAGCTTTCGACAAGCATTAGATATAGGAAATAAGGTAATTCCCCACGATCCCCTTCCAACTCAACACTCATTCACTGCATCTTTCCTCTGCTTAAAGGTTTTTACTTCAATATTTACGTTCGAGTGTATCGTTAAGCTGCTGGCATTATCAAAAGACTTTTTTCTCTGCGGTTGGAATATTTTCGATTTAATCATTGTGTCCGCCAGTCTGCTGGACATCATCTTCGAGCTGGTCGACGGTCTGAGCGTGCTCAGGGGATTGCGATTGGTAAGGCATTCTTTTAAGGAAATTAAGGGAAACTCATCATAAATCACCCTGTAGCTGCGAGTCTTGAAACTCGCCCAGTCGTGGACGACTATGAAGGTCCTGCTGAGCATCATCATATCGACAATTGGCGCCCTGGGAAATCTTACGCTGATCTTAGTTATAGTTATTTATATATTCGCTGTGATCGGGATGCAGTTATTCTCGAAGGACTACACGCCGGAGAAATTCGATCCAGATCCTGTGCCAAGGTGAGTCCCTGGCAACTGATCTGTGGAGGCTTTGCGGGAAACACTGAGTTTTGCTTTTAGGTGGAATTTCAATGATTTTTTTCACTCGTTCATGATGATTTTTCGCATCCTATGCGGTGAGTGGATTGAACCTCTGTGGGACTGCATGAGAGCCGAAGAGGAGGTAAGTGAAGAACATGCGACCGTGATTGTGAATGCTTTCACTTGGCGATCAACTTTCAGCAAGGAGCATCGTCGTGCTTTGCGATATTTCTTCCAACACTGGTGATGGGCAATTTCATGGTTCTCAACTTGTTCTTGGCCTTGTTGCTCAATAGTTTTAATTCCGAAGAGTTGAAGTCCAAAAAAGAGGTAAATTCTAATCTCCATCCCCATTCACTCACAATCATTTCATTTATTTCGATATCTGTGTACTAGTGTGTGTTTTATACAAAAAGAAAAAGAAAATAACGAAACAAATTATATTAGAAACTATATATTGGATGTTTATTTAAAAGAAATATGTGTTGTCGGATTTATTTTGCTGTCAATTTGAAATAGATGTTCAGTGTGCCTGTGGGCTACACATTAAAACAAATTTAACCTCCATTCCTAAACAAGATGAAAAAATATATTCCGTATTATTTTCTTATACTAAATAAAACAAATAATAAACATTATTCAACACTCACAATAAACACCACTATTTAAAATTAAACAAAACCATTTCCTTAAAAAAAACATACTTTTAAATTTTAGCGTAGCATGTACATTGAGCTACATTTATATTTAATGATATAATAATTTTCTTAAATGTTGTTTGTGGATATTTTATACCGTTTTTATATATATGTGTTTTTATGGTCTGCCTTGAAAAAAAAATGTGTGTGTATCTAACCAAAAAAAAAACTTAACAAAACAAACCAAAACGCAAACTAATTCGCACTAAACTAAACAAAAAAACAAAACAAATTGAAAAAAAAAATCTATATATACAATGTTTGCTACTGATTCACCTTCTAAATGTGCACCGTGTATCTCAACTGTCTCTCTCTCGAACAGATTTTCAAGAAAAAGGTAATTCCGCAAAAAAAACGTAGTTAATCGTATAAATCTTTATTTTATTCATATTTTTTAAGCGCAAAAATCTGTGGTAATTGTTGGCTTAGCCTTTTTTTTCGTTTGATGTCTGTAAACTCGGCTTGAGTCTTAAACTCGAATTTATGCAGCTTTTTGCTGTCCATTCGCTTTTGTCTTTTATTTTTCTTTTCCTTAGATTCTTGTCAATAGTAGATCTGTGTGTATTTATACCATTTTTTCTCACAATTTTCACATAAAATTATAATTAGCTCTTCAATTGGTTGCGATGTGATTGAAAGAAGTTTTCAACTCGTTGATTAACTAATGAATTTTCTAAATTACAGTTTATGTGAATTTTTTTCCCCCAATATTCCAAAGTTACCTAGAATTAACAAAGAAACGCAACACATCTCTGAATAGTCAAAATTTGCATATTAATTCGTTATCAAATGTATTCACTAGGAAGTGGGGGAGGAATCGAAACTGGCGCGCAGCATAGAACGCGTACGGGACTTGATACGAAGGAAGCGACAAGCTCGGAAGGAGAAGAAGGAGCTTAAGTATGCAACGAAATTCGAACAAGTTGTGAGAGAGGCTCAAGCAGTTGCCGTCAAGCAAACTGAATCAGAAACAAAGTTTCATAGATTAAGCTATCAGGTGAGTGTGTTGCTATGCCGCTGAAGAAAATAAAGTGTCATTCGTTAAGCATTTAGTATATTTAAATAAAACAAAGTGTGTGTGCGTCTTTCACATTTTGTAATCGTTTTAAGGGCTAATGTGGGTATGTAATAATATGAATAATCTTAAGAAGGTGCATCAACATCAGTGGTGCCCTCATAACTACTCCCAGAGACGCGCTTTTTTCTCGATTCTCACCCCATTCGATATCTTTGGGAAGCAAGCAGCAACTAACTATGCTATTTGTCTAAAAGCTTGCTCTCAGCGGTGCGTGTCCGCGCCGAAATACTATACAAACAAAGCCTTAACTCTATTTACCTAGACTATGCTTCACCACTACACATCCCAGTGAAAAACTTCGAAACCCTGATTACGGACAGAGACTTATAGTACGGCGACATCATACATACCTTTTGGCAAATCTATACATTTTTACACAAACAGATCCAAATTTGAAGAGGAGTAGGAGTAGGAAGTAACGTTCATTTGGAGTGTCTAAAATTGAACAGCTCTAAAAGACGGCTGTCCCATCACTAGTGCGTCTTCCAAGTGGAAGTAATGGCGATTAACGAAGTCCTGTCCGGGTTAAGGTGGAAGTGATATCCGTTCGGGATATTAGTATCTTTACTAATAGCCAGAAAGCAATTAAATCCCTGGTTCGGAACAATTAAGTCCATCGTTCTCTATAAACTCAAAAGTTGCAATCTATTGCCTACAGATATATGGGTGTCGCACAATCAAATGTCAATTTTTCCTTAACTCGCTAACGCATAAATCAGACTGAATTTATCCGATGGCCGCTGTCAGATCGTTCCCTCACGCTGTCATATTGCACGATCTCAGTGGCCCGTTCACTAATCTTCATGTGAAATGACCATGCCCTCCATTCGCTGCTGAACAATTCATGTGGCGAGAGATGTCATGGTCATGCCGCTTGTGTCCATATGTATAATCCAATTAAGACCATAATAAGCTGGTTATCATCGACCTATAGAGGTCGCCTTTGACGGTGATGACCTGGCCAATGTTGTTGTTAAAGAAATATGGACGCAGACAGCCCATATTCACATAACGATACTAGAACCCCGTGTAGATTGGTATCGTCCCAAATTCGATGCACATGCTGGTGAACTCTATGTTGGTCCATGCCCCATGGGGATTTGGCCAAATGGCCAAAAATGACAGATGTAAACCTTTTTTTCCCCGAAAATCTAGAGCATTTTTTAAGAAGTCAGCTTGCCTAAGCTGACTTTCTGTATCGTTGAAGTTGACTGTTCAAGAGATGTTTCTTCATATTAATTGCAAGTGCCAAGTGCCATTTGAGTCGCTCTGTAGCCCGTGCCTGAACTCCGGAAAGCACTGCACCCGTGTTTGTCTGGACAACTTATTTTTGCATCTCTGTAGTGGTCATTAAGTTAATGGTATCATTTACCCCTGAGCCGAAGAAGAAAAAGGAACAGATTACCTAAAAGTTAGGTCGGCTCGTCGGTGTTGGGCGCCTTTCTTGAGTAAAAGCATATGGTTTGTTTTTTACTTTTGAAGCTGCTTTCGTCTACCAGCAAATGCATCACCTCTTTTAGAAAAAGTGTCAGTGTGCTTTACTTAGTTGAGAGTGCACAAGCAATAGACTTCGATCTGCGAGATTTGTGGACGGGCCGGTACATATCGATTACAAGAAAGTCAACCCTATCGTAACAATCAATACCAGTGGTAGACAGACAAACGTAAGTTGTAGTCCATCACTTAAATACTGTACATAGTGGTTATCGAAAGGTGACTTAGGTTTCCTGGAAAAGAAGTTGATCCCCGAAATATCCACAATCAGTTGAGAACGAAGCAGCTAACGAAGTGCAAAATTGAAATCGTGAAGCTTTCTTTGTCGAATACCAAATTTTGCATTGCTTTAAGGTATCCTCCGGGCAAACCAAACTTTAATCGAAGTCTATGTAGTTAGGGAGGTGGGATGCCTGCATAATAATAAGGCAAATCGGGCCAACTTGGACTATTCAGTTCATTGTGCTGACCTCCAATATCACAGATTTTAAACCATTTCATTCTTAGACAATGTTGTTCTCTTCCTTGGGATAGGTTGGTCGTATGTGACTTTTTCTGAGCCTCTTTATAACCCATGTCAAGCTTAGAGGAATTGTAGAATCTTCTTTTGGATCTGTGTTATTCAGATCTTCCAGATAGTTAAAATAATATTTGCCTAGCAGTTGACTTCTGGTTTTTGCAAGTGCGGCACATATTCAGAGGTAATATTGTAATTTTATATTTTCTTGAGCAAGACGAAACAGTACACTATTACCTTGGTGTCCCATGCACTCTGGCCTGGTTGCCTACGAGACAAAGGTCAGTTATCTTTCCTGTCAAATTTCAGGAACTCAGTCCATCTCTGGTGTAGTTCAGACCACATCACCCTTGATCTCCTCCAAGTGTCCAATTCAGTCCATTTACGATGAACCCTACCTCTTTTACCGCAGTGGTCATCAATCGCGTGGCATGATTGGTAAGTACGTCGACTCCAACGCCAAAGCTCAAATGCCGGCATCATCCCTCCCGAGACACTGACTCTTTTTAAAACGTCGCCGTGCAGAGTCTGTATTAGGGTCTTACTTTAATTGACCTACGTGTGTAAGCTTATGTCCACCTTATTCCAACGCTGAAAGTAATTTATGTTCCATTTTTATTCCATCCACTCGATTGGCTATGATTTAAGTCAACGTACATGCGTCCATTATGGTTGAACATTAGTTGTTAGTAGGTACTGGTGGAGTTTGAGAGGCATCTCTAGGAATATAGCATCGCCCAATATGTGCGAATAATTTTCAAAATTCCGGAAACAGCCGGGACTCTCTTAGATCAGTCAATCTGGTAACTGAACCCTATTAATTTAAATATTCTCCATGATCCTTAGTTTAAGGAGTCGTACAAGAAGAATAATTCATTACGAATAAAACGCACTTCCATTCAACATATTTCGTATATCTTATTTTGTTTTATATTTTCGTAGGAATCGATGAACCGCCCAGTGTCGGGATCAGATTTCGGGTTTCAAATTCCACTAAAGGAAGGTCTGCACACGATCATCGACGGCGGCGAATACGAAGAAGAATACAAGGACCACGAAGAGAGTATCTGCCTAAATGACAATAATCAAAAGTAAGCCTCCGTCTCCGTCTCAAATCCGCACCGCACACACGCTGACTTCGCGTTCGAATTCATTTCAGAAACGATTACACCCTTTATCCTCAAGTAGAAAGAAAGTTACTACATCAAGTGTCTTCCGGTTTTGGTACCCAGCAGAATGACAGCCGCGACGAGCCGACATTCACCGAATCCATAGAGCTGCGTCTGATGGGCCAGTACAATTCCACAGATACCGATCCAGGCGATCAGCAGAGCGTCATATTCCAGAGAGCTGACTCGCTGCGTCAGCACGACGAGGCGTATCTGCAGTATCAGAAGTCGCTGCTGACACGATCGCCGAGCTATCGAAAATCCCTCGATCGACTGTCGCAGTCGAGCGAAACGTCGCAGAGGTCGCTGATCCCGTCGAGGAGCAAGTCCGAGGACGAGAATATTCAGAACTTCGACTGCATGACCATCAAGCGGGTGTCCAGCGGGCACTCGCTGAACACCATATCCATTGACCACGAGGAGTTCATGCACCAGGGGAACCTGCGCGACGAGCTCCTCAACTGCGATCAGAAGGAGTTGTTTCAATTCCTGCAGGACGATGTCGACAACAGCAACAATTACTTCAGTGAGACTGTTGGCTATGGCAGCGCAGTGATCGAGGCTGAGACCGACAGCCTCATTCTGGACGCCAAGAAGGACACGTGCTTATTTTCGCCGCCGCGGAAGACATCTTCGAGCAGCCTCAAGTCGAACCTGAGCTACTTGTCGAACTCCATTCTGCACCAGATCGAGCAGAGGCGGAACGGGAGCATCTGCGAGTCCATCGACAAGGTGTTCGGCCGGTCGGAGTCTCAGGGAATGTACAACGGCAGCAGCAACGGCGACGATTCGCACGATCAGATGCCGCTGGTGGGCAACTCCGAGTTCGACAACATCATTCAAAGCTTCGAAAAGGAACTGGAAGAGATCAAGAAGTCCACGACGTCGCTCGAGCGACGCCTCTCGAACTTGTCCGAGCCATCGCCCGCGGCGGACGAATGCAACAAGGACATCCTCGATCACATCGCTGCCATAGAAGCTGATCATACGATTTATGAAGTACCCTTCGTTCAGCGTCGACATCACACCGGCTCAAGCGTGGACCGCAACTCGGTGAAGATCAAGCGGCGCAGTCTGGAGAAGCAGCGCAAAATAGACGAGGACTTCAGTGTCTCGAATGAGATCCGTAAGATTTGCGACCAGATGCATGCGCCATTCGGCGACGTTGGGAGCACGTCGCCGTTCCTTCGGCGGAAGAGCGACCTGTTCAGCGCCCAGCTTGACCGATTCAAGCGGCTCAGCCTGATCGAGCGCGTCGACGAGCTGCCGGAAGACGAAAAGTCCGCCATCCGGGTGGAGAGCGAGAAACTTCCGCGCAAATGCCTGACGGCCGACCCTAAGGTCGACAGTCTATCGCTCAAGAGCACCAACAGCTACGAGAACCTGCTCATCCAGAAGCAACGGAACCAACAGCAAGCCGTGGTCGTCGAGCCGCAGCGTGAGCACCACCATCATCGTCATCGCCATCATCAGCAACACCAGCAGCAACAGCAGCACCACCATCAACAGCAGCATCATCAGCACCAGACGCATCACCAGAAACATCCCCAGAAAGTCGTGCCACCAACTCCACCGCAATCTTTGAAATCGATAACACCGCAACCAACACTGAAAACGACCCTCCCAAAGGCTGGCGACTCCAGACATGACGGTTTCAAAGTGCATCCACAACCCTTCGACAAAGCCACCTCCTTCAGCCTGAGCACACAGTGCGACTACACATCGGGAGCGTACGACGACGAGAAGCCGCCCGCCGCCACCGGGCCGAAGTCAACCTTCACCAGACTCACTGAGAAACCATGGCATTGTCTGGTCTCCTACGTGGACGATCTTACCGTTGGTGGGAGACGTAACTCGCAGGGAGCATACAATGATCCCATGTCCTTTCCTAGTTTTGGGCACAACAAGCCGCCAAAGGTGCCCCAGGACTGTTTCCCCCAGAAGTGCTACGATCAGTAAGTGTTGGCTTCATTAACGTCATCACCAGCAGCTCATCTTTCGTGTTTTTTTTTTTTCAGCTTCTACTTCAGATGTCCGTGCTTCATGTCGTGCATGGATACGAAATGGGCAAAGAACTGGACGCAAGTGAGGACGGCAGTCTTGACGGTTGTAGATACCCCAGCCTTTGAGTGGTTTGTTCTGGTGCTGATCTTTGCGTCTAGCATTACATTGTGCTTCGAAGATATCTACTTGGATAACAATAAAGCCTTAAAGCGCGTCCTCTACTGGACAAACTTTTCGTTCTGCATTATCTTCGTCATTGAAATGGTGTTGAAGTGGTTGGCACTTGGCTTCTCGAAGTACTTTACTAGTTTCTGGACGATACTGGACTTTATCATTGTTTTCGTAAGTTTTTCTTTCATATTGAGTGGATTTCATTATTTTCTCGGCTTAAGGACTGCAGCGTCGGGGAACAAGGACCTGGTCAAGTTTTTTTTCGATCAATTTTTACAAATTTCACATTTTTTTCTTAAATTTAATGTTAAATTTAGTTAAAATACAAAAAAGTGATTTCACGTCGATTTAATTCTCTTCTAGGTCTCGGTGTTTTCCCTGCTCATTGAGGAAAACGAAAACCTCAAGGTCCTGCGATCGCTGCGGACACTGCGAGCTCTGAGACCGCTCAGAGCGATATCGAGGTAATTTCTTGACACGAAGTCCGTCAATGCTTTGAAATGACGTCGATCTTTGAATGACTCTATGTGCACTTGAGTTTTTCTCGTATTTTTGTTTTTCTCGATCAGAATTTGCATTTATCAACGAAAGCGAATATGTACATCAGTTATTAATGTTTATTCATGTGTTTGTTTTTTTTGGACGAAAAAGAAGGTCTCCAGGTTGCTGATACATCGATCGGAGTTGTACGCCTTTTGTCAGCATTCGCTGCGATGGGTTGCAGTTGATTTATTTGCATTGCATGTGAATTTGCTTTGTTTGCTTTTTAGCCGTCTGCGCGTTGGCGCAGATGTGTAGAGTTTCTTTTTAAACATGGAACTGCGCAGGTTCAAGACACGTACCTCTACAGAAACAGAACAGATACAGAGTTTACTTCTTCTCTTGATCTATCGTAGGAGTGCATGATGTACATAGTTAATTGGTAGCAATCTACTTTCGACCTCTTCTTCTCTTCAACTTCTTCTATCTTTCCTGGGCCACCGTCTGGCGGCGGATAAGCCGAGAAGCCCATTAAGATAATTTTTACGGCGCCACATCCTACAAGTCACTAGCAATGGCTCATACAAGTGGGGTCCTGTAGAAGTTAGGTCAATTTCCCCTTCGGATTATCGTGTGATCAGATCTGGTCGTGACATAGACCCAAGAAGTCTCGAGCTAGAAATTATTTCTTCAGTGCTACAGTCCGTGATAAACTAACCAATGATCTAGTCTCTGCAGAGCAGTCTCTGGCATCCAGTTTTGCCCACTTGGTCCTTCGAGACAGAGTTCTACTACATAAATACTTCTTGAGCCACTACTTCTTCTTTGGTTGGCGATACAGTCCGGGGTGGATCTGGGTCTCAACCAACATGCCACTCCATCTAGCTGAGTCTTGTGCTAGTTGCTTCCAACCACGCACGTTCAACTTATTTAGGTCCCCTTCTAGCTTCTTCTCTTTGTGCGCCACCATAGGCATGGTCTTCCTTTACCGCGTTGTCCCTCGGGGTTGGAGTCGAAGACTTTCCGAGCCGGAGCATTGGTGTCCATTCGCTCGACGTGACCTAGCCATCTGAGACGAGAGATTTGAACTCGTTTGACCAGGTCGACGTCGCTGTACAACCCGTACAGCTCGTCGTTCAGTCTCATCCTCCAAACACCATCCGTACAAACGGACCGAAGATAATTCGGAGAACTTTCTGGCCATAGAAATTGTACGCTGTACATGACTGAGCCATCTGAGACGAGAGACTGGACTCTCTGCACAGCTCAGTCGTTCAATCTTTCTCTGAACACTATTAACACCTACTTAACAAAAGTTAATGCGAATGACTTTAATGGCGTAAATCTAGCATCTCTCCGCCCGCATAAGCTAGTGCTCATGTGGTGTCAGTGTCCCACAGTAAGACTGGGTATATCAAAGTATCAAAAGGGGGCTTTATTTCTCATTTGCCGTCCAAGCCCAAAGCACACAGTTTTTGGAAAGGGCGATCTTTAGTTTTGTCTCCGCTGTTGTGTCATTATTTGTGTTATTTTCGGAAGTCTTTTACTGCCTTTATTTAGGCTTTGCTCAAGTCGTTGGTGTTGACAGATAATTTTTTGTAGAAGGCATCTACTTTGACTTACCCTCATTCAGCGTATGTCCCACTTTAGCCGCATCCTTCTCGGTGATCATGCTGCAATGACGAACTGCTGTGTTCTTCCGATGTTGTCAATGACAATCACAGCATATGCGAATATATGTTTGGAATCAGCCAGAGTTTTTCCACTCCACTTACGAAGTTGGTGTTCACTAAGAATTTTACATAGCCGCAGTGTCAAATCGCGTTGATCAAAGTCACTAATTTGCTTCTTTATAAATTTGAGTCAATCCCTCGTGTTATAAGTGGCGCCATCATATTTTAAACAAAGCTCGACAATATCGATGTTATTGAACTCGGGCCACAGAGAAAGCTCTAGCTCTATTTTTGATTGCGTTGACACATCGGTGTCTCCTACCTCGTTTTGAGAAGTACAGTCCCATGGCGATGAACAAAACTGGTTGAAAACTCATGGATTCGGTTCGTGCCAATAAGGGAACATTAAGCTCGTTTGCATTCATAGCCCTTGCTGAAGAAGACGATTATTCGACCAAAATTGGGATCTTTGACGAATATTTTCGCCTTCGACTTTTAAGTTCTTTTACAGACGCATGCAATCCAACCACTGGACAAGCCAGGTTGATGACTCCCTGACAATGACAAATTCAGCTTACTGCCGCTAAATAAGCAAG
This sequence comes from Eristalis arbustorum, assembly GCA_916610145.1. Classification (NCBI taxonomy): domain Eukaryota; kingdom Metazoa; phylum Arthropoda; class Insecta; order Diptera; family Syrphidae; genus Eristalis; species Eristalis arbustorum. Next base: position 25,859,494 of record OU744319.1, read on the forward strand.
TCTGAGATGTCTTACGTTATTTCTTCATTTCGTACACCAACCATTGCGGTGGTTGAGGGCTGAATTTTCAAAAGAGTCTTGTGATTCGCAACCACCGACCTTATGACAAAATTCAACATTGCCTAATTCCAACTGAGGCTGCATTACGATTTTTATCAATTTCCTTACGTTCGCATCGAATGAAACATTGCGTAATGAAATGGCAACGGTTACTCAATATGTTGGCAACTGGATGTCTTTGGTGACTATGACAGACGCTGAAGTGTTCGAATCGGAAAACAAATCGATCGTCATGCTTAGCATATATATCCTATTCTGGGCGCCAAGGCCACTACAGCACCTACGTCCCACCGTGTGCAATGCCCGATATGGAAATGTGTCTCAGTTCTCCTCAACTCAAGCTTCCTTCTCCACTTATTTCTAAAACCGCCCCGTAATCTTCCATCCTGCATATTCCATTGTATCGCGTGGTTTGCTATCGAGGTGCCACCCTTACGAAGAGTGTGACCAAGCCACTGCCACTATCGTTGTTGTATAGTGTTTAAACCGTGTATTACGCAAGCACCAATTATTTATTATTGAGGACGTGCAATGGACCAGTTTTTCAGTCTGAGTGCTCCATTGTAGCATTTAAAACCTCTGACAAAAAGGCACCTATTACGAGGAACTTACAGCTTTTGTGTATCACTCTAAAGGTACCACGTCCCAAAAACGAACCCAAAATCGAAAGAGAACAGTCATGATGTCGAAGCTTCGCCAAATGTTCTAACTCATTCTTAAATAGCTTCTCAAACACTGTCCTTTCTCTACCTCTTCGTGTTGCTACTTCTGGTTCGGTTCCGCTGTCGGTTGAGACAGCACTCCGAAAGTATTAGAGAACTCTGTGCTCCCTGAACTTCCGTTTGTCCCGCAATATATTAGACTTCATCAGTTCCGTCGCAGGGTGGTAATGTTTAATGGACAGGCCAAATAAAATCGTAGCTGTCAGAAAAATATCCCAAATGGAGCCCAAATTCAGCAACTTAGCTGACGAAGTCTTTCTATAAACTCTAAATTTGTTCTCATCACCACCTTTTTTCCCACAACCCATGGGAGTTCGTAAACGTTGTGTGTACATCACAGACCTAATGATCTTCTCATCAGAGGACAGACGAAAATGTCCACGTCGTCGTAGAAAACTCTTCTATGTTGCCACTGTTTTGCATCAACTATTCTTCACTATCTCTCCACTTCTATTCACCCTTTTTCTCATCACTCTTCTTGCAGTTTGTTCGCATTTGTTAATGTAAACGTAGATCCACCCTAGAACCACGCATGCTTTATGATCTTAACTCTATCTCTATGTTTTGTCAGCTGTACATAACCACAACAACACACAAGTCACGTGACGCATACAGAGTGACGTGCCCTGGAGGTTGTCCGTCTCTAAAACCTGCCTCCAGAAACAAAGGACGACGCTCTCCGGGCACAGTCACAGAGCTATTTCGTTACACTTTGCTTTCTAACGCTTAAGAAATACAGAACACAAAGACACACTTGTTCGAGATTTTCTTGATCGATTCCTTGACTTGCTTGACTTTTGATAAACTTTTAATAAAATAAAATAAAAATAAAAAAAAAATAAGCAGTTTGGGCGGAAGCGATCCTCGATCTGCGATCGACGCCACCGCCAAACGCACACCACCCACCCTTTGCAGGCAATAATATCTATCAGCTGATTATTCTTTGACATTTTCCAGGTGGCAAGGAATGCGAATTGTAGTAAATGCTCTCATGTATGCCATTCCATCAATTTTCAATGTCCTCTTAGTTTGTTTAGTTTTTTGGCTCATATTCTCCATAATGGGTGTACAGTTTTTTGGTGGTAAATTTTTCAAATGCCTCGACGATGACGGTGAGCTGCTGGCGGTGTCGGTTAGTATTTGCCTCAGTGGCTTGTGCCCTGCGGTGTGCAGTGTGATGGGGGCGGTCGTCTGATTGGTTTCTTTCTTCGCAGGAAGTGAACGACAAGTGGGACTGCATTGAGCAGAACTTCTCGTGGATCAACTCGAAGATCACCTTCGATCACGTGGGCATGGGCTATCTGGCCCTCCTGCAGGTGGCCACGTTCGAGGGTTGGATGGAAGTGATGGCCGACGCCGTCGATGCCAGGGGTGTGGACTTGCAGCCGCAGCGGGAGGCGAATCTGTACGCGTACATTTACTTCGTGATCTTCATCGTGTGCGGATCGTTCTTCACGCTCAATCTCTTCATCGGAGTGATCATCGACAACTTCAACATGCTGAAGAAGAAGGTTTGTATTCGCTGGAGGTGGGTGATGTGCACGTTTCAAATGTGAACTCCGTATCGCTTCAGTATGAGGGCGGGGTGCTTGAGATGTTCCTCACCGAGTCGCAGAAGCACTACTACACCGCCATGAAGAAGCTCGGGCGGAAGAAGCCACAGAAGGTGATCAAGCGGCCGATCAATCATTTTTTAGCCATGTTCTACGACCTCTCGAACTCCAGACGGTAAGCACAAGTTGAGACGCTCGAACGCCTAGCACAGTTCGTTCCCCTTCCAGATTCGAGATCGCGATCTTCGTGCTGATCTTCCTGAACATGCTAACCATGGGCATTGAGCACTACAACCAGCCCCATGCCGTGTTCTTCATCCTCGAGGTTAGCAATGCCTTCTTCACGACCGTCTTCGGATTGGGTAAGTGGCCTCGATCGCCCAGCCAGTGTGCACCGTGTCATTCATCCGTTTCCCTTGCAGAGGCCATAGTGAAGATCATCGGACTGCGTTATCACTACTTCACCGTGCCGTGGAACGTGTTCGATTTCCTCCTCGTTTTAGCCTCCATATTCGGGATACTCATGGAAGACATCATGATTGATCTGCCGATCAGCCCCACGCTGCTGCGGGTTGTTCGAGTCTTTCGCATCGGGCGCATCCTGCGCCTGATCAAGGCTGCCAAAGGTATACGTAAGTTGCTCTTCGCGCTGGTTGTCTCACTGCCGGCGCTCTTCAATATCGGCGCCCTCCTCGGCTTGATCACCTTCATCTACGCCATCCTGGGCATGTCCCTCTTCGGGCATGTGAAGCTGCAAGGCGCCCTCGACGACATGGTCAACTTCCAGACGTTTGGCCGCAGCATGCAGCTGCTGTTCCGCCTGATGACCTCGGCCGGCTGGAACGACGTCCTCGAGTCACTGATGATCCAGCCGCCGGACTGCGACCCGAACTTCAACCGCCAGACGAACGGCGACTGCGGTCACCCCCTGCTGGCCATCACCTACTTCACCAGCTTCATCATAATCAGTTATATGATTGTGATCAACATGTACATAGCCATCATCCTGGAGAACTTCAACCAGGCGCATCAGGAGGAAGAAATCGGCATTGTCGAGGACGATCTGGAGATGTTCTACATCCGCTGGTCGAAGTTTGTATCAAACGCCGCTCGGTGCGGTCAGTCGCCGGACAGACGATGCTGATCGGGTCTTTCGTTTCAGATACGATCCACATGCCACACAATTCATCCATTTCTCCCAGCTCTCTGATTTCATCGCCTCCTTAGATCCGCCACTAGGAATCTCAAAGCCAAACACTGTAGCATTAGTATCATTCAACTTGCCAATCTCGAAGGGTAACAAGATTCACTGCTTGGATATACTACATGCTTTGGTGAAGCACGTCCTGGGTCATGTTGAGGAGACCGATAACTTCAAACAGCTTCAGGAGCAAATGGATGTCAAATTCAAGAAACAATTCCCCACACGTAAGGAATTGGAAATTGTGTCGTCAACGCGAATCTGGAAGCGACAGGAGAAGGCTGCCAAGACGATTCAGAACGCCTGGAAGGACTATCAAAGGTTTTGTCTCGTTTCCATCTTTTTTTTTCTCCTCGTTTTTTTTTTGGTTTTCTATGACGACTTTCTATTTGTGTGAATTCTATTGTAGGATGAAGAAGGAAAAGGAACGCTCTGTGAACTCTGGCGACGATGATGGCACACAGTCTTCCAGTCCAGGTGGATGGCACGCGAAGCTATCGGCGTTGAATTTCTTCCATCTGCAGGTATAAAGTGTGGTCCCTTGCGGGTCATGTTCAGCAATGCTTCAGCTATTTGTTGTGTTTTTTTCGCGGCTCCTTTGACGGTTTTAGGCGACGTCTCCTGGTGACTTTTATATGTTATTATTCTTTGCACAGCGATTTGTCTGGACTTGAGATGGGCTTCATTTAGTTGGTGTTCTTGTCCTACTTTTGCAAAATGATCATTTGTTTCGAAAGAGAGAAAGAAAGGAAGTCAATTTAAAATTATAACTTATCTTGTGGCATCTCGTGCAGCGATTCCACACTCCATTTAATTACGACATGCATTGCCTCTCACCATTTCGTTAGAGGTCTCGTCATTCATGTGCCTTTAGCTCAACTAATCTGCGTGTGGTTTCGCGTGTTAAAATCTTCAACTGGACCTAATATGGATGTATACAGATACCAGTGATTCTGCAAAGTGGTCTAAGTCTAGGGATCAACGAGAAATGAGCATACCTTCAGTCATACTCTCAGCTACAACGAGGATATCGACTTTGACGAGTAAATCTGACTTTCTTCCTGAAAAGCTCCAACTCACAATTCGCGTTTTCCAATGCAACAAGGCCACTGATGATTCGATGGCATATCGCACGGAAAAGTGGAACCAATCTTGGCGCAATACCGCTGAAAATACGATCGTTGCGCTTGATTATTCTTAGGCTTCAAGCTCTTTTGTGCCAATGTGTGCTTCACCACCTTTCGCAATTCAATTGCTTGTGGATGATTTCAGGTCTGATAGCCACCAGATAAATGCTGCTGCTTTTCAAGGCTCCGCCCCGACACTTTTTCCCAATTTTTTTAAACGTCTGCTACTACTTCCAATCCCATTTACTCCTTCGCCGATGACAGTACCGTCCGCTTTTCAATCCCGCCCTTCGACCGTAAAATTGGAACGATAAGATGGTCTTGGTCTTGATCAACATCTAAGACTCAAAGCTGTTGGCTATCATAAGAAAAAGAGAGAGGAACTCAATACATCTCAATACCCATTCCTGTCTGCCACCTAAGCAAACCCGTAGTAACCAACAATTGCGCTTGAAGGGCGCTTGTGTCGATCCTTACAAAGCAAAACACTTCAAGGCAACGATCAGATGTTCGAAGTCACCAAAAATGTTGCGAACTAGGTTAGGTTTCTTCAAACGATTGCAAAAATAGTCCTTTGTTTGTTGTCTCGAAGGCTTGTATAAGCTCTTAGCTTGAGTGCAAGACTCATGTCTCGTTCGGTGCATCCAAGACCACGCACCACTTACGAAAGTACGAAGCAGTTAAAAAAATCCAAAAACGGGTGATTCAACTCATAGGAAACAACAATATCACCGAGGGAAGAGACTCACTTGAACACCGACATTCCGTGATTTATCGCTAGGGCTAACCATTCTACCTCTTCGTGAATTCATTCGTAATACTCGTCAGCAATGCTTATCAGCTTAGCTTTTGGGCGCTTAGGAAAGTTTGAAAACTTAAGCCATGGCAATCGTTGTTATCCCAGTAATTTGTATTGATTCTGAGTTCATCTATGGATCGACACTTAAGTTTCCACTTCGAAGACGGGCATTAGGGTTGCAGCCATTTATACATCATTCTGTCATTTTGAACGATGCTTTCTGGTGCGATGGCTTCTTTTAGATGAACTGAAGCATCTAGCATGGCATCGCTGCATGATCAACATGGAGCTCATTAAACCACTTATTGAGTTTTAAGATCGAGGCCCCATAAGGTTTACAGAGCATTTTATGGCTTCCGCAATTGTTTAAGGGCGAGTTTTGGGTACACAATTTTAATTTTCGTATCTAATCACAAGATCGGCTCTTTTCAAAGGCTGTCGAAGTCATACAAAAATCCTCTCGCACAAGGAGCTTTAGATGAGATGTTGGCCGTTGGACCTACTACTTTCTAGACATGCTATCTTCATCGTATTCAAAACTAAATATCCGATGAATAATTGTCCTTTCAAACACGCTTGCCATCAGATCTGATGTGCATATCGTACAGCTTTCGTCTTACGATAATAAGTTTGCTGAATACCATAAGTGTGTGGCAGAGTGTGAATGACCGAGATCCCAGAGTAAAGAAGTACGTCAATTGTCATCACAATATTATAGGATTCGATTATAGGACTCGATAGTGATGCTTACGACGACGACAGTAGCGTAAACACCATAGCAGGTTGTGCTAGTTTTGTCTACGTAATCCAACAGTGCGACTGTCTAGAACATCTACCATCTGTCAACGCATGTCTGCTCAGAGGTTCTTGGACTCCACAGCACAGTACATCTTGTTGTCGCATAGCACATACATTTTGTAATCATATTGATTTCAATGAACACCTTGTGTCTATCAATTTTAAACTCGCTAGGTTTTCTTGGAGTAGATGACGTCCTAGTCAAATGTCCGGCCAATTTCAATATGAGAACCGATTAGTAAAACCAGCATTTAGAGGGAGGGTGACAAGCTAACCAGGGCTCTGTTGTTCTGCTGTAGTTTGCCATTTTCTATATGTGGTAGATAACTGACAGGGGCAAGGGGATGTGCATCTTCTATTTCCTTCTTCTAAGAAAAATACCATCCTTTGATAACTCGTAGTTTTTACTCAAGAAATTCGTTTAGCTTGCTGCACGTCAATGTCTTACGTTAATCAGCTTGCATCGCAAATTCGCAGAAACTATCCCAACACAGCTCTAACTACACTCAACAAATCTGTTTGTTTCCCGCCCAATTTTAGGTCAGTCGCCGCGGCACGCAGTGCTCCAGTCGGGCATCATCACGCAAATCATCACGCGCCTCAGACGCCTCCGACATAAGCGAACTCGCAGGTCCATGGCTGAATCTGCCACTGATGCTGGTCTCGGGTGCGGACGACGTCGTCAAGGACATCAAACAACAGAACGACGACCTCGGAAAGCGGTATAATACGACTACGAAAATGCATACAATTCCTAAAGTTCTTTTGCAGTTTTTCACGAAATCTTTTAATTTTATTCACACAAAATACACAAATGATTGCTATCCCCCTCCCTTAACAAAGAACACATTTGAAGCCTTTCTAGGATATCTCTGTCCTGCGAGTGGTTGCTTGAGGAGATGATGACGTCGACGCCCCTTGCAGATCGAATCGAATTTCCCCTTTTTGCCACAAAACACTTTTCCCATCTCTCGAATCCAGGTAATGAGAAGGGACCAAGGTAGCACACAACTTAGAGTCGTGCTTTGTAAATATTTTCAAAAAAAAAAACTTGCAAAAATCTTGGACCACGTCAGCGATATGACACGCTATATAGCGGTGTAGAGTACTCAGTCTTGCCATAGAGGTAACTATTAGAGAACATTCGCAGCACGGAGCTCACGAAACACCTTAGGAGGCTGTTCCTACGCGTAGTAGTTAATCACTTTGCACCTGAACACCTGTGTATTCATTCATTTTTTGTCACTAGCCAGCCAGAAGGGGGTTGGACGACGGAGAGACGGTCACACAACAGCAGCAGCTTGTGACGAAATTATCATCAATTGCTGCTCTTGACGTGCGTACGTGTAATGGTGTTTATGGAATATTTTACAGAGCTTTGTTGACGATTGCCGCCATTGTTCTAGGGGCGAGTTAGAATCTGTTCACACACATAATTTAAAACAGATTTTGACAGAAATTACATGCATTAGGTCTTCTGGGATTTTTGAAAAAATTCAGACCGGCTATAGGCATTGTATGCGCTACAAAACAGTCAGCAGGTATTTTTAGAAAAGGACAATATGGCGGTCCGATCCTTTTAGTGGATGCGGACTCTGCGGGCCACTGAGAACGAGACGAGATGAGGGCCATGTATCAGGTAAACAGAGATGAATCATTCCTGTAGCCAAGCGAGTAGGAGCGTGCCGTCATTTTCGTGGTTGAACTCAATGGCAATTTCAACAATGAGGGTAGCTGTCTGAAGCTGGTTTCGAATTGACGTTTGCGTAACTATTGATCGTTTAAATTCATCAACAGCAACCACTAGTTACTGCGTGTGCTTGGTGACCAGATAAGAATGCAATTGATCCCGAATACATTTTGAAGCTAGACATATGGAACAGAATGTCATTTCAGTATTTACGAGGGCTTCCCTACATTGCTTCAAACGTACATTATTTTCCAGCAAAAAAGACCCGAATATTGGCCTCGAGCTAGTCCAAGATTTGTTCAAAATAGCTCACCAGCGTAGACTAAGGTCGTCTCGTTGAAAATAAATGAGTGGCATCAAATCGCATAAACGCAGCGGTCATGATGATGCATTATGAAACGGCGAGCTATAGGCTGGATCCATCGGACTCGAGAACACGTTCTTTTCGTTAGGATACATTGACTGTTAGTTTTCATACGACCATCACACTCAATGAGGGATAGAAGATATGGGAAAGCCTTCGCAGATTAAACGAGTATTTTGAGATGACACAGAGTAATAATAATAATAAGGGTGGTGCTACAGCTCGTAGAGGGCCAGGGCATAGCTTTTCAGCAACCACTCGTGTTGTGTGTGCTATTGTTCTCCCACGAGTGGAAGGGGCCTACAGTTTTGTACCGTCTCCGAACGGTCAAGTTTTTGAGAAGCTTTTTCTAGACAGGGAATACCCTTCGAGCATTGTCGGTGAATCGAAAGAGGTGGGGCCATGAACAATACTTTTTCGCACAGAGCAGGAATCGAACCTAACACGTCTATTTTGCAGTCGACGTACAAACCCACAAAGCCACTGGCCACCAACCACTCACCACTTCGAGTAGGTCGTGAATATATTTGCGAAATAATAAATTCATATTTCCTGACTATAACTTTCTCATCGTTCATAGTTTCTGTTGAACTGTTCTGTTGAAATCCAAATAAGACACAAAATCGTCTGTCAACTCCAGCTCAACAACAGCGGTGCAGTCATCTGCAAGATCGTGAACGAATTGATAATTGAACAATTGAAATACTCATGAAAACCATAACGAATTCAATTGTAAAACATTTAATATCCTAAATGTCATCGATGTTCCATCTGCAGCCGGAGCCGATTATTCTAATACAAAATAATCTCAACGAAAGATTAAAAACAATGTAACTAGAATTTGCTCAGAGACATGCTTCTATTAATTTTTTCATTTTAATTCATTTTGTTATTCATTCATGATAAACTTACGTACTAGACAAAAATGCTTAAAACTAGTTGGACGTACAATGTTTTTATTTCTATCTTACTGGCCCTCTGCGGACACTCTAAGCTAAACTTAATCTTATCCTATGTCTTTCGACTTAACCAGTCAGCACTTGACAAGAGAAGATGAGTGCCGTTCAATCTCATGGAACATGAGTTGACTAACTAGAGAATGAATTGGCAACAATAAGAAAATATCTAAACATCTGGCTGTGGTGGAGTTGTAAGCTTGTCCAGGTTTGATTCTCGGTACGACTAACACAATTTTCACGTTCCCACCTCTTTCGAGTCGCTGACTATACTCAGAGACTATTTCTGTCCAGAAAAATATTCTTAATCTTGGCTGTTCGGAGTCGGTGTAGGTCCCTTCCAATCGTGAGAGAACAATAGCACGCACAACACGAGTGGTTGCTGAAAAGCTATGCCCTGCCACTTCCTCGTTTTGTAGTCCGTCAAAAAAAAATGTTTTGTCTGGTTCTCCTTGGGGTCAGTCTAGGGACCTTAGTGTTTTAGGTCTGGATGTCGTTGGTAACTTTGGCAGTTGCTTACATAGTGGACACGTGCAGAAAACTATTATTGCTATCTGGTAACCTTCTTTCCTAAAAAAGGAGTTTAATATTACTTGCTTGAGTGGCATAGAACTTAGTTATTGTATTCCTTATTAGCAGTATTTTAGCAATTTGTTTTTTCTGAAATAATCGTAAACGAAAATGGGCTACGAACTCCGAAAAATTGATCACAGAATCCACCAAATTACGAATTCCGACGTAAATAACTTGCCGTAGAAAACCATACAAATTTCTGCTCTGTTCGTAGTCAGTGATAGCAGCCTTCACCAAATTTGTTGCAAATTGTTCGTTATGATTTTACAACGACTGAATTCTGTGATCGATTTTTCGGAGTTCGTAGCCCATTTTCGTTTCCGATGGTACTCGTGGTAGGGGTGATTAAATTGAAGCAGACCTGAAGTAGGGCTGCAGGTAATGCATATTCTTGGTCTTAGAGTTCAATTTCAATGACAGGTGTTAGGGATTTTTTAAAAAAATATACTCTCTTTCATATTGAACTATATTTCAAAATAAAATATATTTAGTCTATGTTCTGTGTTAGAAAAAGTTATTGAATGTTTTTATTCGGAATGCCTAAGTGTCCAGCAAATTATCTACCAATCGCAAGGAATTCTTTTCCCCCGAGATTGGAAGATAATTTTCAGTGTTGTCGATCCTTTAGAATACCTACTGTCCCGTGAATGTTAGCTAATAAGATCGATTGATATGGAATGTTCAGTGTTGGATGTGTACATACAGTGGTGGAGGAACAAATTGAAACAACTATTTTGTTAATAAAGACTGGCGTTGCAGTATGAATTGATTACTTAAGAAGGTTTTGTTTGAGTGCCCGACTTATTTAATTTGTTTATTCACTACGGTGTTTCTTCTTCTCATTATGAATGAGGTGGTTCCCTTGCAATAATTCAGTAGTGGCAATATCCTACGGCAACAAGTTACAATACTTAAGCGGTCACTTCTATAATTGCCTTTGTTGGTACTGGGTCTTAAATAACATTTTTTTACACAGTTCGTGGCCAATAAGAGCCTAAATAACGCCACGTTGTATACGAGATGTTCGGCAATGCTTCGTTTTGATTCGACAGCTTCAATTGCTGCCTGACTGTCTGTATAACTCGGACGTTTAATTCACATATTTTATTATTTGCAAATACTTTCAAAATCGTTGCTGCATAATAGCAAAAGTAATAATAATAGCAAAAGATGCCATCAAATTAAAAACAACAAAAAAAAAGAAAACAATCAGCTAGCTGTTTCACATTTTTCATCCACCACTGTACGTACGAGTTAACTATTTTAGAAATTCATATAAGATTTCGTGAAAAACTGCAAAAGAAACAAAATAACCGAAGAACCTCCATAATGCCTTACTAAAAAATTGCTTATTTTCCGAACAAAACCAAAAGTGGTAGCATATTTGTGGAAGCGCCGCGTGCCAATCGTCGCCGAAGTTTCTATAATTTCTTTTTACGCCATCAAGATGCTGTCGATGATAGTTTAACCTCACCATCCGTGCATAGAAAAAGTAAATATTTTTTGTCATAAATTCCTTTCATTTTTGTTTTGTTTTACATCTTTTCCAAATGCAATCAAGCATTTTTCGATATTTTTTTGTAAATCATAAATAAATAAGTAAAAAATATGCACACATTTTATTAAACTCACAAAATATAAGAATAAACTACAAAAAAAAAAAAAAAACCAAACTAAACTAAATCACAGGCATTACACCGACAATGAGCGACGATAGAACAATTATAGCGCCAACGCCAACTCGGAAACGTGCAACGAGCTTCATTCGCAAAAAACCACCGTTAGAAAGAGGTTTGTCAGCACAAAGCGCTTTAAGAGTTAACAAAAATGCTTTTGTCTGTATGTGTGTCCAAACATTTAAATCCATTGACTTTGATTACACAATGTTTTGTTTTTTCTTCTATTTTTGTCTGCGCTCCGCACCTACTTTTTTGTGTCACAAATTTGGATACGGACCGGATGCACAGCCGATGGACCATCGGAAGTGAGTATTTTGGTGACGAAGCCATCGCCAGAGGCACCGACGGGACCATCACTAAGGCCGGACAACTCGACGCTGGTGCATGTGCTGGTGCACAGGGAGAGCGAGGAGTACAAGACGGAAACGGATGATGAGGACCAGCCATCTGCGTTAGGTAAGGAAGTTAGGTCGAATTTTTAGTTTCCACACGTGCAGCTAGCGTGTAGAGATGCATGACGATATGTCAAACCTTACTGAACTTGTTTGCATATAGTAGGTTAGGTCATTTAGGACGGGCAAGGGCCAAATCCCATTGAAGTCCTGCTACAGACTGTGCTACCCGGTGGGGGAGGAATCCTCTGTGTACCAATTACACATTTTACGTCTGTTCGACATTCAGTCGTCATGAACATTTTATGAAACTGCTAAAATACTTTGGCAAGATTTTTAGATCGTGGGGGTTACAAGAAATATTCTGCCAGAAACTGAGACTGGTTTCCGTGGCGTTGTGGGTATGTGCGTCGACCCCAAACCTCGACGTCGTAGGTTCGATTCCAGCTCTGAGCGACACAAATAATGTTCACGACCCCACCTCTTCGTCGAGTCACTGACAATGCTCAAAGAGTATTTCCTGTCTAGAGAAAGCTTCTCAAACTTGGCCGTTCGGAGTCGGCATTAAACTGTAGGTCCCATCCACTCGTAAGAGAACAATAGCACGCACAACACGAGTGGTTGCTGAGAAGCTAGGCCCTGGCCCTCTACGAGCTGTAGCGCCACCCATATTATTATTATTATTATTATAAACTGAGACAGAGCCCACAGGCTTCACCGCCCGTGAAGTCTTCGTCGCGACAGCCTCTACATATTGGCTGGACCCATTTTCATTTCGTCATACTTCAGACTGTGGCCAGTTGTCGCTAGCAACTTTTAACTCACTGAAGGAGTCTGTCGGTTTTTGAATTGTTTAGCATCGGCTTAAGCATCCGAGTGTGGTCTCACAAGTGCTTAGAGAATTCCACAATTTATTTGCTTTCTTTATTATTACGTGGTAAACTTCTCTAAGCGCCTGCAGTAGGTGCTGGTGTGGTCGGTCTTGGCTTCTCTGTTGATAAGTTCATCCGGGACCAAGTATAGAGTTCTTGATTGTTGTGTAGTGAGAACCTTGAGCTCTTCTCAAGCTGCATGTAATCAGCTTTAACTGGGTTTCTATTGCCGAAAAAACAATTTGATGATCGCTTGAGTGTCAATTAGAATCGCACTGGTGGTACTTCACTTGATATCATTCTTGCTGCTTCCTTGACTGATAGAACATTGGCTTTGGAACCAAATATACTCTCAGCAGTGCATGCCTAACAATTCGCGGAAAATGTCTTCTTTTTCATCTTCGTTCCGTCTGCTTCTATGTGTATGGTCGAATTGTCAATGGAGCATTAGTGGGGCACACGTTAATGGTTGAGAAATAACTCCACACAAATATTTCGACGTCGAGAGTTGGAGGAGTATAGTGGCTTTGGGTTTAGTCAATTTGTAGTCTACCTTGTGTACCTACCTGACCGGGGGATTTAAGAGCCAGCCCCTTTACTGGCTGATCCCAAAGCGCCCTCAGCAGCAGTCATCCTTTAGTAGTAAGTTAAATTAAGCACCGCCGCCAAACACGCCGTTGAAATAGTTTTAATTGCTTCTGTTTCCAAGCATGCATGGAGGGAAGTCACGACCAGACTAAGCTGCTATATGTGAGATTTATGTCTGTGTATATCCACCGAGTAGTTTTTGAGACAATTTCAACTGCAACATACCGGTTCTGCTCACCCTTCACTCTAATAGCCAGGTGACAATTAATGCGGATTTTCGGATATACTCACAGTAAGACTAGTTAAATTATGCGAACTAAACGTCCATGCATACATACAGTGTCCCCTATTGGCTTAAAATAATATGGAGTGCTGTACAGAGGAGTGAATTAAGCATTCAAGGTAAGAAAAGGAGCTAGGTAGGTGGGTGATAGTGTGCCCTGTCGTACATTAAGACCGTGGATCACTTTGACAAACTTAGAGGTCCATTGTGCACTTATTTTGGGGTGCTTTACCACTATAGCACTGCTCCAGTTCTTAAACCACCGGCATTCAGACACGAATTCCTAGAGGCTTTTGAGTTTAACCACCTTAAGACCACTAGCTTTACGAACAAGTGTAGTAGCCAAGAACTCCTTCATTTTTATTGCTTGGGCAGAACAGTCGCACAGGAGATGTTGGATAGATTCTATTACTTTTTCATCTCTGCGGTTTCCAAGTCGTTGAGTGGTAGTTCAGACGCATAGCATATGGGCCCATTATTATGCGTACATTCACTAATCTGTCCAATCACTAATGTAGACATCTTTTTTATCAGTGTGCGTCTGCCATAGAGCCCTCGCTGTTGCTCCCCTTCGCCGGGTAAGCCAACGATCTGTTGCTCTTTAGGACTTTGTCCACAAGTTTCAACCTTTTGGGGCTAATAGGCGTATTGGCGTACAGGATGCTTACAGATTGTTTCAAGTCCCAACAACCCGAGGCTGTTTGCTTTGGAAACCGGTATGTGTCGGCAAGCAGTAGAGGGTCACCGAATTCGCAAGGGTGAGGGTGAGGGCTAACCAAAAGGGGGCTATGTTGTTATGCTCCCACACGGTAGCAATGTGTTTCAACGAGAGGATCATTAATACTCGCTTTGGTTGAACAAATTTACATATATTTGGGCCCTGATTCATTGTCACTCATGCACATCTCTTTTTGTCATTCTCAACAACTAAGCAGTATAAGGGGTAAAGTTGAAGAAGACATCGAGTATATTTGATGCGCGCGCAAAGACGAAGGCGGTTTTGGATAGACACTTCTTCGACGCGCTGAAATTTAAAAATGTATACTCTGGTTTCAATGAAAGTGACCCCTGACGGTAGATACCTGTTGCCTATTCAGGGCATAATGCACACACTTCTCGACCTTATCCCCGAGGACACTCGTAATCCCACCTCCCTAACTAGAGTCTAATTTGTATTTATTATTGAATAGTGTCAAGTAAGTACTTTGTCAGTATTTTCGAACGATTTTTATTCATAAGTTCCGCAAATTTGATGTCCCTGACTTGATTCGCACATAGCCCCTTGAAGAGAGAGTACTACACTAATTTAGAGTACATTTCAAAAGCATTAAAATTTCCATTTCAGATAAACTGTACAAGCCACCACAAATAAAAATCAGTCCCGGCTCCGATGACTTCTCCATGGACGATGATCTCATTCAAAGTGGCCATCCAATGGTTCAGATCAAAGTCGAGAGTCCAAAGGATCCGCCACAGGGAGATTTTAGCGCTCAATTTTCAACAACAGCACTAGAGCCCCAGGCCACTGCTCAATATCAACCAACAAGCGACGACGTGATCATTGATGTCAGCGAACCAATCGACGTCAATATTCAGGGTGATACCTCTCAGATATTTTACGATTACAAAGACGACGAGGCTGATCAACCGGAATCACCGCTACAAGACTACAATGCAATACGATGTCAGAGTCCGCAAGGCGACGAGATTCTAACTCTAGACGACGACGATAGTGATGATAAATCCTCCAGCACCAGCAGGTGACCATCAGTGAATGTTGACCAGCAGCAATATATCGCACATACGACGGATGACGAATGTGCCGAAAGTAGTTGACAATCTTTAACTTGAGTATTGCACTCGCGCACTGTCCGGGCAATACAATACGGTTTACTTACAAATAATAACAAAATCAACAATACCAAGTATCGAAACCAATTTACTAGTTTACACGAGTATCTTAAGTACTTACAAGTAGCCAATCAATTTACAACAAAATCAAAAATATGTCAAAGTCAATGTGTCGCAATGTTCATACGATTCGCTCAAATTATTCCACAATTTTATTTTATTTGTGTAGGCTTTAGTTTTGTTGGGTTTTGGTAGCGGTGACCAGGGGGTGTAGGCAGTAGGTTATTTGCTTTTCATTGTCATTGGCTAATGGGAACCCTTTTTGTTTTACGACAATTGGAGACTAATGGATATGTTTTTAAACAGATCAGAGGAGAGAGATTTGTTGCGGTTGTCAGGCAAAATTGTAGATGAGATACTAGTCGCTGACTGCAAGCGATTGTCACACTTATGCCAACAGAGCCACCACAAGAGGTCTACAAAGCACTTAGTGTGGCGGGCTATTGGTCCGCAAAACCGCTTAAATATGCCAGCAGATGCCTGTTGTGCTAGAACACGGCTCGCGGATATTTGCCATGAACGACTTATGTCCCAACACGGTCACGTTGATGTCAAATTATGATAATTCTCTTTTGGAAAGTGAGGTACACACACAGATTGAGCTATTGTCTTCATGTATCGAACACAAATCAACCCATAAAGGTTTGTTCACGAGCATCAATCAGTGCGTTCTGAGGACCTTCCCTTGGACTTCGGCGATCCCTTCTGTTTGAAGAGAGTTAGTGTGAATAGGCGTCGTTCATGCACATCAACTCTGTGACACACCAACTCATACTGTGTTCCACAAATAATGTTCCGAAGATGTGCCGAACTGCCACGTAAAAGATGGCCATGTGTAGATACATCAACTCCCACCTCTTAGATCACTGCGAGCCATGTAAGTTTCTTAGGAACACACCAGTCACAGACAGTTCTCATATATGCAAGATGCCTGCCTCACAATGGGTCCATTAGGTCCGAAGCAGGAAGTGCAAGAAGCTTCCAAATGTCGCCGTTCGGGTTTCGTTCATAAAATTGCTGTTCTGCTCCACTTGTGAGAGCACTGTAACTCGTACAGAAGAAGTGGTTGCTTTAGAAACTGGGGCCAGGTTCACCTTGTACTGTGGCTCCGTCCATCGTGACGTAGTGGTACAATTTCTTGACTCCTGCACAGAAGACAATCTGTTTAAGCATCGTGTGTCACAAATAATGTCCCTAGAATAATACCTTTCATCGGAAGCTCCTGCGAGAAGAAAAACCTTACCTTAAGCTAATCCGATCAAACTGATGGCTTACTGCCTCTACGTACCTCTTAGATTCCAGCGAACAAGCTGGTGGCTTTGGGTACTCAAGACTTCTGCAAGACTACATGTGGTTCTTATCAGGCTGAGCAATATTTTGTTGTGGTTCTGTCGCACGGTTATTCGATTTAGCCCCAAATATGTCTTATATAACATACTCCGGGGTGAACCTGGGCCTCGGTCAACAATCCTCTCCAGCTGGCACGTTCTTTAGCCAGCTGCCTCCAATTTCGCACTCCTAGTTGGTTGAGGTCCTTCTCCACTTGAGTGCGCCATCGGGTTCGTGGTCGTCCTCTATTGCATTGTCCCACTGGTTCGGAGTCGAAGACTCTTCGGGCTGGAGCTGTGTTGTTCATGCGCTCTACATGGCCTAGCCATCTTAGGCGTTGAATCCGTAGACGCCTGACTAGACCCATGTCGCTGTACAGCCTGTACAGTTCGTGGTTGAATCTCCTTCTCCAAGAACCTTCAACGCAAACAGGACCAAAGATTGAACGCAGAACTTTTCAAGTGCGTCTTCATCCGCTCTTGAGATAGTCCAAGCTTCCGCGCCATACAGCAGGACAGGGATGATCAAGGTCTTATATAAGGTGAGCTTGGTCTTTCGAGAGAGGGCTCTACTACTCAATTGCCTCTTGGGCCCAAAGAAACAGCGGTTGGCAAGAGTTATTCTGCGTTTAATCTCGGTACAGATGTTGTTCGCACTATTTACTTGGGAGCCAAGGTAGATGAAGTCCTTTACTACCTCGAAGTTGTACCTGCCTATGGTGACGTTCTGACCGAGTCGTCGATGTTGTGTGTCCTTTCTTGATGACAGCATATACTTTGTTTTGCCCTCTTTTACTGCTAAACCCATTTTTGCCGCCTTCCTCTCAATACAAGCAAACGCTTCATTGACGGCTCGCTGAGTTTGGCCAATCACGTCAATATCGTCCGCGTATGCTAGCAGTTGAATGGACTTCTGGAAGTTCGTGCCTCTAGTGTTGACATGTGAGTTTCGTTCCCAGGACGATGTTGAAGAAATCACATGACAGCGCGTCGCCTTGCCTAAAACCTTTTTTCGACATTGAAGGTCTCGGTGAGTTCGTTACAGACCTTGATGGAGCAGCGAGAGTTCTCCATCGTCATCCTGCACGAGTTTGACAGGAATGTCAAAACTAGACATGGCACTCTATGTACGCAGTCATATGCGGCCTTAAAGTCGACAAATAGGTAGTGGGTGTTGATCTGCGTCTCTTGGGTTTTTTCGAGGATCTACCGTAATGTGAAAATTTGATCGATAGTGGACTTTCCAGGCCTGCAACCGCACTGATAGGGACCTATCAGGTTGTTGACGAATGGTTTCAGGCGCTCACACAGAACTGCAGAGAAGATTTTGTAGGCGATGTTAAGAAGACTGATCCCCCGATAGTTGGCGCAGTCAAAGTGGTCTCCTTTCTTGTGGATATACTTGTATAACAAACTACTGCTTTGAAATTCCATTACAATACCTAGTGGAGTACCAATACAATACAAGTCATATGCTGCATTAAAGACTACAAAAGCAGCACCTTATCGTTCACTGCGAATTTGCACACACAATACATGATGGTGTTTGAATATCACGAACGTGAGCCCGATGATGAGTGGACCTCGTGAGTTTTGTCACTCACGCTTGCGGAATGCAGCAGCGAGCGCTGTTATTGCCAACGCGATTTGGGTGTGTACGTCGTCATCTCTCCAACCTTGGCAAGGTCTCAACTATTGCCTTTCACCACAAATGAACTATGAACTAGAGCCGCCCGAGCCGACCCTTTCTCAATGAAGGTATCCCACTCACTAGTTTATACTGAATTCCTAAGCTTCCGAACTGTATCCGCTGTGTAGGTGTTTGTAGTCACTACCTCCTACTCAAATTTATGTTTTGGCTTCAAAGTCTATGAACGACTTCACTATGGCTACAAGAATAATTAACTCCGAGCCGAGAAAAAAATCGGCAAAGGACGTCCATGTCTGGACAAAAAACTGTATCAACGACTAACCAGAAATCAGAGTAACTGGAGTGGTTGTTGATTGGCCAAGGTTCAACCAGGACTTTAAGTCCAAACAAACCAGAAGACGGTCAGCTTAATCAATCTCATTTGGTAGAGCGATCGGCGATAATGTGGTTCTAAGAAAGACCGTCCACCATCCACTCAAACGTGAGAGTTTTTCTTTTTCGATTTCCCCAAATCCAAAGCACTTCTTCTTCTTTGTGTGGCGCTACAGTCCGGGGTGGACCTGGGCCTCAACCAACATGCCTCTCCAACTAGCGCAATCCCTGGCTAGCTGTCTCCAGTTTCGCACACCAAGTTGGTTGAGGTCCTTCTCCACTTGGGTGCGCCACCTTAAACGCGGGCGTCCTCTGTTGCGTTGCCCGACAGGTTCGGATTCGAAGATTCTTCGGGCCGGAGCTGTGGTGTCCATACGCTCTACATGACCTAGCCACCGTAGGCAAAGCACACTCAGAAAAAAAAAAACAAAAGGAGGAACCTGTTTCGCTAACAAAGATGATGGAAGCAGACTGCTTCGTGCGAGGTTGATGTCGTTGACAGAAAAGTGAACACATCCCTCTGGACAATACTCGTGACATGATAAAGAATACCACGAAGTTACTTATTGCCAAAATTTGACTTTTAAAGTCAATGGTTCCCTCACCTTTAAGAGCTTGAAATCAGTTAGTTGATCTACTGAAAACACCTCATTTCCGCTGCTGCCAAAACTCCTATTCGCATCATTTCCCACATAACATTTTTTATCTGCATTGCCGCAACAATAATTCGCATAATTCACACAATAAATCCAAGTTTAAAATTCAAAAAAGTAAACACGTTTAACAGAACATAAAATTATGTAACTATTCAGTGAATAGCTGTTTATGCCAAAGTGTGCATATATGTACATACAATTGAACTTCTTTTCCCTGCAAACCAATACTTCTCACCTTCCAAGTATTCTTTCCCTTGCCACAAACTTCCCACAAGCATTGTAAATAAACACTCAAATTTGAGTTCCGATTAAGTCATACGGCATCTTTTCCGGTTGTTATTTTTTGTATGCGTGTACATGTATGAATGTATAATATTACTAAGTTACCAGTTGTTTTTTTACAGTTTACCTTATAATAGTTCTAAACAACAAACAAATAAATAGTGTATCGAGAAGAAACCATTAAATAGCAATCATTTTAGGGCAATAAATAATTTTAATTAAATTAGTTTTAATTTTTAACTAAAATGAACGTAACAAGAGCAAACCCAAAATGTCATGGTGGGCATAGATTGATTTACTTATTTAGCGGGGAATACAAATGAAATGTGTACAGTTAAATAAAAAATAAAACAAATTTGTTTCCAACTACGCTGTAAAATAACGCCAAAAATGTTAGTGAACTTAAACAAAACAAAAAAAAAAAAGAAATACATAAATTAAAGAAATTTTAAAACAATATATATATATTTAGAAGTAATGAAAAATAACAGTGTTATCAGACTTACATTTTTTTACATACATATAAATTAATTGTATTGTTATAATTATATACTGATTGTAGATAGTAGGTACGAACATTTCGTTTAGATTAATTTAATAAGTAAATTCTCGTCGAGGACACACGCGAAAGGATTTCAAATTCAGACAAGAGTATGTATTTGTTAGATCGTTTCATGCACAAACTAAACACACTCACACAGAGATTCAAGAGACGCAGTCGGTTGGTGCGTTGTTTAGCCAATGACCGTAAGTTGTTGCGTGGCATGTTCTCTCTGATTCTCCCGATCGTTGCCCACACTCCCTTTTAATCAAGAAGGTAGCTGATGTTGGTGCATCTTTGGGTCAATTGAGGAAAGGGATCATTTTTATTCCTTGTGCAATATCGCTCAAAACTTTCGACTTATTTTGGGAGACATGGGCATTTACTTCACGGCGTTTTTAGGAACTTGTCATGCAGCCCAAGTTTCGACGAGTTCCCTTCTTAATTGCCACTTCCTCCAGCGGATAGACGGTCAAAGTTATGGGAGTTGTTTGTCATACATTGCACCAAATTTAAAACAATATACGATCACGTGGATTGTGTTCCTTTTCTGCCCCTCGCACAAAAAGCAGTGATAGAACACATCCCTGAGGTAGTTCTGCCATTCCACTACGACTTAAAAATGCTACCATTTGCATTCTTCAAAAGAAAAGAAATAGCCTACCACTGGCTCGTGAGAGACACAACATTTGTAAAAATATAACTATCGTCAAATTGCAAAGCTATCTTCCGTTGGCAAAATCTAACGAAACTTAACGAAACTTGTCCAGCTACAATTGATCACGTTAAACGTAATCTCATATCGAGCTTAACGAAGTATTGTCAGAAGCATCGTAGAACTTCAAAGAGCGCTTCTCCCATAGAGCACACTTAAGTAGGAAAAATGTGAACGAAATTCAACGAAACTGAACCTCATGATTACTCTATCATATCTTTGCAAGAATTCACCTAAGCTTCCATTATGGTCGTACCTCTAGTTAAAAAAGTTCAACGCTGTTGCCTATGGAACTTAACGAAACCAATCAAAAGCAACCAAAACTATGAGATTCTCGATGAAGAGCCATTGGATCCAGATCCATTCCTTAGCTCTGAAGGAAGAAAACATTGTTGAGCATTTCTCCCTTAAAGGTTCCATGGTTCTGGTAGCAAAGAACTAGTAGCTATGACTGTATACATCCCTGAGGTACTCCACTTATTGATACTCATGTATCGCCATGTGTCTCCTTTCATTTCTAAGAACAGCTAATGATGAGGTTTGCGCCCATTCCTCTGTTGCTAATGCCTCTCTTAAATAACAGCCACCACTGCGTCTGAATCTCACATTAACTCTAGAAAGTTATTTGCTTCCATAAATAGTTAGAAATATATTTAGACGTGTTATTTGCATTGTTTTACATTACATTCTACTTAGCTGAAGTCATATTAAAATGTTGATGAAGAACTTACTGCCGATTATCTAATCAAATCTATCCTAGACCTTCGATTTAGTTGTGCGCCCGTCAATGCTCAGTTGTTTCAGACTGATTTTGACCCCTTCTGTGCTTGCAACTCTTCGAATTTCGCTTGCAGTTTATGACAAGCAGGATCCTCTCCTTACGTCCCACATTGGAGTTCCACATTTTTCGTTCAAAAAGCACAAGTCTGAGATCAACCAAAAACCATATTCTTCCAGGCACACCGTGAATACTGATATGCTCGCAAAAATTAAATTTGAAAAACCAGAGCAATTGAACGTAAATTCCTTAATCAACTTGTTTCACAATAGACAATCATAAACACAAAACTGAAAATTACCCAACCTCCGTTTGGCACCAGTTGTATATAAACTTCGGATAGAACCATTTTATTTAGCTTCCCACTAGCGTGGCGCATTTAATTGAGAATAATTTAGAAAGAAAGGATAACTCACGAGATTCACCATACACAACCGACCACTTCTGCTTCGAATTCAGGTATCTAATCGAGCTTTCTCGCTCATCTATACAAAACCGAAATATCTTAAAAATCACACCACACACCCCGTAGCTGCCCCGAAAGTTCATTGTACTTCTTCTTCTTAAAATCTAAGCAATTCCAAAATGATAAAGATAAACTTACAGCGTTCGTCAGTAAATGAACGAATGAACAGAATATAACCAAACATACACTCGTCAATTAAGTGATATTTTTTCTATAACAAAACCGAAAACCAAAATAAAATAAATAAAATAAAAATCAAAAGCAAATATTAATCAAACGAACAGAAAAGCAGAGGAGAGTAGAATGCTTTTTGCTAAAATACAATAACAAGACATTAGTCTTAGGTTTGCTTGTTTTTTTTTAACACAAGAATTAAAAAAAGCAATAAATACGAAAAAAGAAGAGAAAATTATTTGAAAACAGCTGAGAAATAATTGATTTTGAATAGGCAGAGATGAAATCAATTCACAATCGACAATAATTACATATTTATGTGGCAAGCAGATTTACTTGTTCGTGCATTCTTTCGCGCTTTACACTTTTATTCTGTTTTTATTTATCGATTGAATTTTCATCTTAGATCTTGATGTTTTAGACATTTCATGCTTCTGCAAATTGTTTCACTGGCTGAGGATGATGGGGAGAAGGTAATTGTTATTGGTGTGGAATGATCTTGCTAATTGGAAGTGATACTAGGACCACTTGGCGGGTGTTAAGAACATTATTAATTGTTATTAATATCACAAAGGATGAGTTGGAATCAAATCCTTCATCACTTCAGGTACCCTTTGAGATTCAGGATAAATTTTCAGGCATTTCGGACCATATTGGATAGGCCTGGCCTGGAAAGACCTTGCTGCGACAAGATGGGATGCCGTTTCTCCCTTCTCTATATCCATGAATCGACAGCAGCATTCCTAGACACCTAAAACTAATTTTTCTGCATGAATTCCTATGGTTACAAATGTTTATACATACTTCCCGCAGGCGTGAATGTTGAATGCATGTACACCATGTCCTGGATTCTATCACAAATGGAGAGTGGAAGCCTTTTCGGTATAAAGCCAATTTGCATAGGCTTCGATGACGCTTAGCTCAAGTTCGTAGTTGAATCATCTGCTGATGCAATAAAATGCAAAGATACTCCGAGATCGATCGCATTTGTTCGTTTCTCGAAAGAATGTTAAGAAAATTACGATCTTCTGTCGATATTGTCCAGATCTCCAGACATAAGGTATAGGAAAAAAGCGCTGATCCATCTCTTCTATCATTTAGGACCTTTTTAACAGCAGCACGCGAGAAATAAATCTATTCCAACGAAAGGAACAGGCTAAAAGTACCATGTGATGTGTGAGCAAATTAACTCCCTAATCGCTGCATAACCGCTGCTTTCTCATCAAGAGAAAATCCTCCCTTAACAATTCGAACTGCAGCTGACCATCTTCTTAAGACACATACACTCGAAATAACGAATGATAACCATGGCAACATGCAATACAACGAGTAGGCTAGTACGCGTAGGAGTCTGAACACACTTATCGTAATACACTCAGCGTAATACCGAGCCACTGAGAATATATGGGCTAACCTCAGTCACAGATAAAGGTGTTGTGCACTACTTGCAATAACTAATGTTAATGTCTACAAATCAATTCCTACCCATTTCAGACAATAAAGTTTTCGCCTTTGGGAGCAATCAGCAAGCTCACGAGTCGCTTAAATTAAACGCATTTTAGGCCGTGGGCCTCGATGTCTTTGATCTAGATCACGCGACTCGACTTCTTTGCTCGTCCCTTTCGTCAAACAAACTGCGCAAATGACACAATCACTCCCCAGGTCGTTAAACGCTGTAACTTGATACCTATTCAGTGTGATGTTGATGAGTTCGGACCCACTTGCTTTATCCAGTAGCTGGGTGAGCTATTCTGGTCGGATCCCTTCTCGTTCAGCTTCCCACTGCTCCGTCTTACTTTTTGTCCCAACGTTTTCTGCCTCTCAGTCAGATGACTCAGCGAATCCAATCGAAAACGTCGTTGACAGAGAATACGCTCTCAATACTTGGCACACCTTCTGGGCTGCAGTATCATTGCTAAGTACTTCAGCAGGGTGCTCTCCTGCACATGCCCTCGCGATGCTAACATCTTCATTTCGAAGATGTATTACTCGGTGTCTTCTCCAGCGCGTTACATACGTTCCCGAAGTCGGTGTTGGTGTCTGCAGTGTCGGCGATTGCCGAGAATTTGTAGCACAGTCCTGAGAAGGACTCTTTCAGGGATTCGACTGTCAAACTGCGGTCCACAACTTAGCTGCTCTCACTAATCAGGTAGTCGAGGCGACGGATACGAGTTTTTCATTCCAAGGCGTTGACTCATCGTGTCGATCACCTTCCGATTCCATCCTTCGGATGATAGTCCAATTGCAAGCCTTGAGGTCGAAACGTGCATCATTTCCTCAACGTCCCGAACAGAGCAAGCTGAAAATGAGTGTGACCTGTCAAAAAAGTCTAAGTAAATTATCCTTACTAGACTTGCTGGGAAAAAAAAGCTGTGTCACTCGTCGATCAAAATGTTTGTCTAAATTAGGAACAGTCTTGGACTCAAAGCTCACTTAAGACTTCCATTACCAAACTCACCAGCCAGGAGCAAAATGCCGCTTATATTGAACGCCTTTCATTCCGTCACAAGTTCGTGGCCATTCGTGTAAATAGGAATTTCTCAAAAATAATATTTCCATAGTCAATAGGAGAAATACAACTATTTCTCATAATTTTCTTTGAACTTCAAATCGATATGCAAGAATGAGCAGATCTTTTCAAATCTACATGTTAAGCCAGAAAATAGAAGAAAAAAAAACACAAAAAACCAACACACTACAAATCATTACCCAAATCATATCAGTAAAGTGTTACACATCCCGGTGCATGCCGGCCGGCAGCGTCGGGTTGTCTTCAAGATCTTTCATTAAGGGAAACATTATGTATAGTACAAAACAAATCGTACATATGAGAAAAACAAAAGAAAATAAATAAATATATATATTAAATATTCTGTTACATAAATTAGAAACAAAAAGAAAAAGAAGTAAAACTATATGCATTCCGGTTGATCATTGTTATATATTACGATGTTAAATGAACGTTTCAAGTAAGTAATATGACCGCAGTTCTTTAAGTCATTTAAAGTAAATTTATTTAAAATTGTTATCTCGTATAATCTATTCATTGAAGGAAACGAAACAAAAAAAGAGAAAATCAAAAACTGTACATACATGAGGTAAATGTTAATTAAACTAAAAGATTTAACAAAACAAAAATTAATAAGCAAAAAAGAAACAGAAAAAAAACCATATTTACTATAAAATATTTATTTGTAGGATTAGTTAAAGTAAAATTTAAAAGAAAACAAAATCAAAAAAATTGAAACAAATATTTATAAATGAGAGATCATCGAAAATATTTAGTGTTTTCATTTCAGCTATTTATTGAAAAGAACAAAAAACAGAATATTATATAAAATGTAATTATTTAAAATTCATATTACATTTTACCAAGTGAAAGGAAAAACAAATACAAAAATAAATAAAAATCGTTCTGTAATCAAAATGTTGTCTACTTCTAATATTACTTTGGAGCTCTTGGAAACTGGAGTAAGTCAGAGAGGTCCTTTATTGTGCTTTTCTCTGCGATTTTAGTCGAAGTTTATCGGGAATGGAGGCAATCAAGCACGGAGCATCAGGCACTAAGGCACAACCTTCCTTGAAATAGGGCAGCTCATCCCCTCTTCCTCTCCGGCTGCCCTCAGGACTCTCATAGGTATTGTAGCAGAACACTGCACAAATGGCGCACACTCCGTGTAATTATTTCCGAAGTGCTGAATGGATGAAGAAGAGGTAGAAGCTACAAATCACCACCTCCGCTCGTGTAGTGCTCTGGCTAAGGGCTTATTTTTACAACAACCTTAGAGAACTCAATGGCGTCGGCCTCCCAGCATTTGTCACAAGCGTCAACTGCTTCCAAATACATGAGTAGGTCTGTTGGTATGTTGTCTATCGCAGCCCATATGCATTGTAAATATAAAATCTACAGCTTCCACTGACTATATACCCTCCCATATTGACCTCTCTCTCAAAATACCAATCCTCTTCGAACGCCGTTGTCAACGACCACGAAATACCTCTCTTCACCGGCGTATCGAAAATGGACCTGTTCCTGTGCCGGATTCTACTCAGAAAGTAAGCATAGAGAGGAATCATTTAGACTCCCCGATATGTGTAGCGCTTTGCAAGCTGAGATTCTAACAGTAGACAAAGCAGTCGCACACTTACAAGCAACCAATATCCATTGGATATGACCATCTCTGTGGACAGCGTGGCTGCATTAAAGAAAGAAGTGAACACAGTTCCTGTGACTTACTGAGGTCCATCAGACACCACAAGGTAAAACTCTGTTGAGTCCCGAAGGAAATGAAAGAATGGACAAACTGGCCAGACAACGATTTGAAATGCACGGACACAACACTGTAATCACCAATCAGTGCATTGGCAGATGATTATTGACGTAGCAATAAAAGAAGCCAAATCGTCCCGTCTTGCAAGAATCGACTGTCAGACTACATGATCAACGTGGGCAGAGCTTAATATCGACAAAACGAAAAAGCTTCTATCGTTACACCGAAACTCGATTCGTATGCTCGTCGAAATGATTCCAGGACTTTGTCCGATCGGAATAATACTCCGGAAATGAAAACACGAATCCAGCGATCTATGTCGGAACTGAGGCGACGAGGGAAAAAATGAAACGATCCAACTTTATCCAGATTCTTCAAAGAGTCTTCGGACATAGCGAGCGGAACATGACAGCTTAGAAAAATTGTAGAATCCACAAATGAAGAGATTCACAGTAGGCCCATTGACCTCCGAGTAGATGTGATGGAGAATCCACAACCGCGAACTCTACGAGCTGTGCACGGATGTGGATGTAGTCCGGAAGGCAAAAATCCGTCGACTTGGCCACATCGAGCGATTGGACAACAACGCTCCAGCAAAGAGGGTCTTCGAATCCGAGCCTGTTAATGATGCGTTCCCGGCTGGGGATGCCATCAAATCATTCAAATCACAGGGATAATTTAAAATTATCTCTTCCGGAACCAGAAGGACAAGAAGTAGCAATAAAATACAGTAAGTAGTGATGGTATCCGACTTCAGATTCCAGACCGTTCAGTTGCATCAACCCGACATTCTAGTATGTGGCGTGTGGGTCAAGTTAGCGAATCACATCGGCTGTCAACTGTAGGCACAAGCACCGAACAAGTACCTGTCTGCACTTGTTCGGTGCTTGTGCCTACAGTTGACAGCCGATGTGATTCATGTCCATCTTCCATCCTTTATGTGCGTCGGATATTATGCTTACTGACATTATATATATATATATATATATGGTTTGCGCTACAGCCCGTAGGGGGCCAGGGCCTAGCTTCTCAGCAACCACTCCTGTTGTGCGTGCTATTGTTCTCTCACAAGTGGAAGGGACCTACAGTTTTATGCCGAATCCGAACGGCCAAGTTTGAGAAGCTTTCTCTAGACAGGAAATACTCTTTGAGCATTGTCAGTAACTCGAAAGAGGTGGGGTCTTGAAAATTGTTTTGGTCGCTCAGAGCTGGAATCGAACCTACGACGTCGAGGTTGGGGTCGACTCACATACCCACAACGCCACGGGCCACCACTGACATTATAGTTGACTGTAAATATTCGACCACAAATAGTTAATCGCAAACATTCGTGAGCAAGTCCGGTCTCAAACTCGATGCATGCTAGTCAACAGCAACAGGCGAAGTTATTGTCGATCGTATCATCGTTCGGCACGTCTATGTGACCAGCGGTAGTGCTTTGTCGCAGCAAAACTGTGGAAACAGCAGCTTTCTTTCAAACAATTATTGACAGTTTCCTGAATTTCTGTACACAGCCATGATTGTTTCCTGTACACAGGCGGTAGACATCATTTATACTGTACACGTTTGTGGAGCACATCAACGTCCACCCGTAGTCCCATGATAGACCAAGCTATATATTAGGGCTACCAGCGACTTGCGCACGCCTTTTTCCATGTTCTGGTGTGTGTATTGACAGATCCTGACAGTTTGGAGTGCATCCGGCAACATTGAGATTTTGAGCGAGAAATCCTTGCAGTGGTTAGTAAGGCTTTTCTGATGGATTTCAGATGTCATCTTTCAACTGCCACAGCGGCCCTATTAGGCCTACCAGCGACGTGCGCACACCTTCTTCCATGTTCTGGTGTGTGTATTAACATATCGTCGCTGAGAGGAACAAATGTTGTTTAATCTTCTTCTACTCGTGTATTAAATCTACGGAAAAACATATAATTGCTGCCTCAAATAATCGTGGTCTACGTGAACGCCTCAGCAATGTAATTGAACTCAAAACAAAATGAATATTTAACCCAGACTGCGGCTGAACAGTTGTACGAAGTATTCTTATGAATACCCACGATGGACGCCTTCTTTCAGCACGCAACTCACGTTTAATTGGAGGTCTTTGAGTCTATTTGTATTCAGAAATGTTCAAGAAGTTTATGAAAGGCGAATATAGGGGCGCTGAAATCCATTGAATTCTGGTGGATGTTTACAAGCAATATGCGACTTCTGGTTTCAACGCATACCACATGAGTGGTAATCTTGGAAACCGAAAGCAAGGCGTTCGCTTCCTTCCGGCGAGGGGTTCGGAAAACTCTTCGAAGAATTTGAATTCATACAAGAGTAAGGGAACTGGGTGCCATATGAGTTCAATGCCTGACAGTGTATGTCCTCATAAATTGGTCAGCTGTTGAAGTTATTTGCAAAATGGAGGCTGAGCAGACGTATCTCACCTTTCGCATTTCGGTCTGCGTTGTCATTGCTTCTTGAGGAGAGATGTTCAAATCGTTACAAGATGGCCTTCTTGACTTCATTGCCTGATTAACGGACTTCTGCAAGAGCGCGTCTGTAGTGTTGGTATACAATTGGCAAGACATTTCTCAAAAATATGTCAAAGAAGTCATCTACCAAGCGGAATCCCCATCATTCTCTCGGCAACTGTTTCAAAACTTCACACGAAAGGGGTAACATGTCAGCTAATTGTTATGTCTCAGTTATTTGGTGGCTGAAAATGCCGACCCTATTTAGGACAACATGCCTCTTGTGATTATTAGTCCCACCTCTCGTTCTCCTCTTCGTTAATTGACCATAATAATGTGTAAACAACCGGCAATTAAAACCAATAACAGCTTGTAACAAAATAGCTTCCATTTACGTGCGTCCACAAGAGTGTCGTTCTTCTTTTCTACGGAAACGGATTCCAGAAGTCCGCTGTTCACTGCTCACTCACCATGGAAGAACGCAAGTTCCTGAAGTTTTCCCAAAACGTGTTTCAAATCCTCGGCCTGTGGACCCGCAACTGTGAGAAAATTCACACCTTCAGGGCGCGCTTCGTCCGAAACGCGGTAAAAGGCTCGTTCATTTCCTGACCATCTCATCCCAGATTTCTTCCATTCCAGGTGGTTTATTTCGGCAGTGGCATCATACCCGTCCTGTCGGTATTCGACACAATCGCTACCGCACGAACGGAGACCGTTTTTGCAGCTCTCACCAAGGCCCTGTTCGGATTCGCGTACTTAATGTGCTGCCATAAGCTGGTCGCTGCTGGGACTAACAGCAAAAAGATCTTCTCGTGCATCAAGCGATTGGAAGTGATGGCGTATAGGTTTCAGGATCTCACGGATATCAAAGCCTGCCTGAGGGGCTATGAGAAAATGTCAACAATCGACGCGGTGGCAACGAATTCGTGTGCATTCACCTTCATGGCGGCTGCCCTTGTAACCAGGGAGTTCCCCTACAACTCGCAGCTGCCACATTTCAGCTTCACCGAGTCGCCGAACTACGAGATTATGTTTATTTATCAAACGCTTGCCGTGGCGGTTGTTGCCAATGCAATGATTGCCTATGACACGGTGAGATGGAATTTGTTTTCTTAATTTTTTCGAGACTTTTAGAAAATGGAGACGCCTGTATTTAAACATGGTGATATGCATGTTTTGGAAATAAGGTTGAATCAAGAGATTTTAGAAACACAGAGTTCATCGCGGACTGTGGCGTCACCCAAACTGCACTGAAGGCTAATGCAACGGACAGTGTTTTTTACACTCTAGTGGCAAATAAATAAAGCTCATATCTTTGCTTCCTTGTGTCTATGCCTTGCATGCAGTAGACACCGGATGCTGTCCACTTTTGACAGAGTTTGATGTGCAGTCAGTGTTCGGAGGCGTTCCGGCATCTAATTAAAAACAAAGAAAAACATGATGAGCTATAGAAGGCATTGGTGCATCATCAACACCATACAAAATGAGAGCCTGTTGGTGCATCAATAACGAACGTAACTTCTCTGTCCAAATCCGGAAAAACAAGGTAGGAGCTAGAGAAAGGACCAGCCAACACATTCCCTTCGGCAAGAAAACAACCACATTCCAAGCAGAACTGCGTGCAAAGAACGAAGTTGTGAACTGAACAGAAAACCTATTAATATGAAAATGGACGCACAGAGTCTTGCATGGCCAAGCTGTTCTAAAAGCACTTAAGAGCTACACATTCAGCTATCTGGGAATGTCACAAAACATGAAATAAACTGGCTTGAGCATCCTTCTTGACTTGGTCTTCATGCCCTGGCACCCATATTAACTTTAATTTGTTATTTTCTTTAATATGGGTGCCAGGGCATTAAGACCAAGTCAAGAAGGATGCTCAGACGCCTCTTTATGAATTCAATAACACGGACACAAATCTCCGTCCACAATCCCAAACGAGCCAAAGAAACTATAGAACCAAACAAAGGTGGCCTAGCAAAGCAGCACTAACAGGCCACTACTACTTCCAGTGAATAGGTCTTACTGAGGATAGATGACGGGAACCAAAGAATATGTCATAATCGACTGTCCAAGACTACCTGGGGATGATTCAAAATAATAAATAGATAAGGGTGGGACTTTAAATAACCCCCTTCTAGTGAAGTTTTCAAATTCCTAAATTCAGCATCTAATAAAAGAGTTGTACAAATGTAAAACGGTGGCCCGTGGCGTTGTGGGTACGTGCGTCGACCCCAACCTTGACGTCGTAGGTTCGATTGCAGCTCTGAGCGACGAAAATAATGTTCACGGTCCCACCTCTTTCGAGTCACTGACAATGCTCAAAGAGTATTTCCTGTCTTGAAAAAGCTTCTCAAACTTGGCCCTTCGGATTCGGCGTAAAACTGTAGTTCCCTTCCACTCGTGAGAGAACAATAGCACGCACAACACGAGTGGTTGCTGAGAAGCTAGGCCCTGGCCCTCTATGGGCTGTAGCGCCGCCCATATTATTATTATTATATAAATGTAAAACTATCGGAGTTTGCCAAGATGCTCACCCTCTACTGCTCTGAACACTGAACAGGCTGTATTCCGCATATATCCCGCGAAGGAACACACTCCGTGTAATGATTTCCGAAGTGCTGCATTGATGAAGAAGTGGTAGATCGCAGCCCATATGCATTGTAAATATAAAATCTACAGCTTCGACCGACTATATATCAGCCCATATTGACCTCTCTCTCAAAATACCAATCCTATTCGAACGCCGTTGTCAACGACCACGAAATACTTCTCTTCGCCGACGTATCGCCGGATTCTACTCGAAAGTCTGCATAGACAGGAATCATATATCCAACGATGGAACATGAAGACTATTCGGAAAAATATACCTTGGGATCCGAGGTAGTTTACCCTGTCATAGGAACTGGCTTCGATTCTTGCTCTGTCTTCTGCAAGGGAATGACGATTGCAAAAGTTGCGGCATGCTATTGAATCTGTCGACAGAGTCACCTTTCACCTAATAACCGACCATATCATCATGCAATAGTCGAATATTTTTACATACACCGCTAGTGGGTGACGAGACACTGTAATATGTCAGCTTATTGCGAAGCCAGGAGGCAGGAGTGGTAAGGATTCACAGAATCGGAGTAACTAATGGCGAGGTAAACTTGACTGACACCCAATCTACTCAGACTAAGACGCCGAGCACTTGGGACTCTCAACTACGCCATAACAAGCTATTGGTATAAATGCCTTTTAGAATAAGCATTGTCCTTCACAATGCCTCCTACAAGAGTTGCAGGGGCGAACAAGTGAAGAAGACCGAACACCACATTCTCGGGGGGAGTGGTCTGAGTTGACTGACTGAACGTGTCCAGAATGATGTCCATGTTCTCTTTCATCCTTTTGTTGCTCCACTGTAACCAGAAACCAAGTAGAAGTAGATGGTTAACACCCCAAGTGACAGTTAATGAAACGAAGGACGAACCTATGTGAACAGGGTGGCACTACAGTCCAAGAAGAGCCTTGACCAAACTTCTGCAGTATCTAGTCGTGTCGTGAGTGCTAATAATCCCTCACGAGTGGAAGTGACTTGCCGTTTTATACCATCTCTGAATCGGTACGTTCACATTGTACACCCGGGTAATACGATATGTCGTACCCGGTAATACGGTATGAACCTCCCTAATGGCAACGTTTGCAAGGTCTTTCAAGATAGGTACACTCATGCATTGGTGCATCTATGAATTATGAAAGTTGTTCGTGTCGATAATTGATCTCGGAACCCCCTGCAGTAGGAGTCGAGGCATCTCTTTGTTTCTCTTCAAACTACCTTGCAACTATGCAAGCTAGCCACCATTGTCACCTGTCGCATCATCTAGGAAAGCCAGCGGTGGCGTGATTTGCTCCTGGTGTAAAGTGTGAAATCCAGCTCTCAAGGGAGATCTAGAATCGATTCGTCTATCCTATCCTATCCTATCCACTCTGACCGCACACAAGTCGTGGTAGCATAACAAAGTGGCAGCTCTCATAGAGCCGGCGGAGTTCTCTTCTTGCGTCATTTCTGTTCATGAGTCATTTCTTTTCCATAGGCTCTTGGGAGTGCCCTATTCTAACAACATTGCATCCCGGAGACGCCTAGTCTCCATTCATAACCCCCTCAAGCTGTGCTTGTGCCTCAATCCACCAATCAATGATTATTTTTTCAGGTATTCTGCGGCTTAATGTACCTCTGTTGCGGTGTTGTGTCCAGCATAAGACGTGAAATAAGGCAGATGGACATAAGCAGAGACAATGGCACCCTTTCGGAGGACGCCCTCAAAGAGATCATCAAGAAAATCATCGAAACTTCAAGGTATGACAGTTTTCACAGTCAATACTAACTACATCAACCCGTCTCTCTCTCTGTTCAGCATAATCAGACAGATCTCGGACATCTTTTCGCTGACAACAATGACCAGCATCTTGTACAACAGCAGCGTTATGGCTTTCGGTCTGCTTATGATCTCGTTTCTGCCGCTAAGCGACTTGACTTGCATCACAATGATATGCGCCGTAATTGCTGTCACATTTCAAATGTGGATCTACTGCTTCTTCGGTCAGCTGGTTGTCAATGAGGTATCCTTCGCAAAAAATGTTCTGTGTGTGATAACTTGTGGAGTGAGTTTTACAGAAGGAACGTCTTCAGAGCGAGCTGTATTGCACCAATTGGTACAACGGATCGAGGAACT
Source organism: Eristalis arbustorum (assembly GCA_916610145.1). Lineage (NCBI taxonomy): Eukaryota > Metazoa > Arthropoda > Insecta > Diptera > Syrphidae > Eristalis > Eristalis arbustorum. Next base: position 25,893,473 of record OU744319.1, read on the forward strand.
TTCGGACCATGATGCTGCTGACCATCGCCGAGGCACAGCAGGAGCGGTACATCAAGGCTGGCAACCTTCTGCCGTTGTCATTGAACACTTTAACTGCGGTGAGCATCAGATGGGGATTTTTTTACGTGGATTACACAATTCGTGTTCTCTTTAGGTTCTGAAGAAGGCGTACGCTTTCTATGCGTTCTTCAAACGAGTCACTGTCTAGAGACAAAGAATTGACATTTCCAGCCATGGCACTTACACGTCGTTCAGAGCTGGCAAAATTAATACATACGACGCTGTATGCCAGCAATAGACATTTAGAAAATAAGTTGACAGGGTGACCTTAGAGGACATGGGAGAAATGGGTTTGCCTTCAATGATCGCACGACAGTATCTCAACGTTCCACTCACCAAAGCACATCCACCAAAAAAATAATTGCTGATATGCCACTGTTTAGCGTTGAAATCGTAACGACATAACGACACCCATTCAAACAGGATAAATATTTAAACAGTGGCCTGCAGGCGAGAAAATTCACACGGAATCCACTAAATTGAGTGCTTCTTTGGGCAAACATTTTGAAACGCCTTTTCCCAGCATGCAACAATTAGACATAAGTATTAAGTTTGTGTCTTACTAAGGAATCAATAAATGGTCCTGAAGGGAAGGAGACATTTTCTGATGACTAGGAGCAGGGCACAGCCAAGTGCAAGTGAGTGTATGCAATTAGATGATCTCCTGTCTTAAGGAATAAATTTACCTATCCATGTCGCTCCTGAGAGTCAAGGTGAAAGCAGTCCCTCAGCCTAAGGAATGGTGTTTGACAGATGGCAGTGCACACGATAATGCCTTAGCCATGCCTCATTTTTTACAATGGACGGGCGGAATATTTTGGAGCGTCACTGTTGTACGTTCAGAATCAGGAAGCGGGAGCCTGAGCAGATAAGTAAAAGGAACAACAAATTTCACATGCAACATTTGAGACCACTGACAATCGAGAAGTTCGCTCTTTCTACGCTCCACGGTGTTACAAGAAAGATGTTTGTGACGTCGTGACATCAGCTTATACAGTATTCTCTTGATTTAAGAGCTTTTCCCTTGTGATTGGAGGAAGCTTACAATTTTGTTCTGACTCAGAACAGCGTAGTTTGAGAGGGCAGTTTGAGGATTCTTCCTCTTTTTAGACCGTGGCCTGGGCACTTGGTCCTTCGAGTGACGGCTTTATTATTCAATTGCCTCTTCAGCCCACTCGAATTAGAGCTCGAATTAGAAAGGTGGAAAAAGATCCCTCATTTAGAGTTGAAGCAGGAAATCATATTCATAATAAAACGTTGTATGCTTTTGAGTGGTGGCCCGTGGCGTTGTGGGTATGTGCGTCGACCCCAACCTCGCAGGTTCGATTCCTTCTCTGTGCGAAAGCCTCACCGCTTTCGAGTTACTGACAATGCTCAAAGAATATTTTCTGTCTAGAAAAAGCTTCTCAAACTTGGCCGTTCGGAGTCGGAATAAAGCAGTAGGTCCCTTACTTTCGTGAGAGAACAATAGCACGCACAACACGAGTGGTTGCTGAGAAGTTAGGCCCTGGCCATCTACAAACTTTTGAGTGAAATAAAGGCAATTATGTCCACTTCAAGATAGTATCCGCCTAATTGTGGACGACAAATTCTGACTAAGCAGTTACAGAGACATCGTATGTGCTCTGCAGTTTTTCGTCCTCTATACACATTTTGCAGGTGTCCTCTTGCGTTTAGCCTGTGTGGTTTTGAGGTGGGAAGTGTGATCATATTATCCCCTTCCTCGTGCCGAGTCCCTCATGTCACACTTCCTATATGTTCCTTCTCGAACCAGCCGGATGCCTTGATGAATCTGCGAAGAGAGATTAGCTTAGTGGCAGCTCTCCTAGTTCGTTGAAGACATGGACGAAATATTCTTCTAGCGTTCTTTTCCTTAATCCGCAGAAGCTTGGACAGTGGCAGAGGTGGTGGGAATAGGAGTGTGCTCCCTTTCTTGCACGTTGCCACAGCCCCTGTAGATGTAGTAATGGGTAAGTCCCATTTTGATGTCGTGATTCTTCAGATGGTTGTGGTCATTTCAAGAGTCTGTCGGTTTTTGCACTTTTTAACCATAACATCCGAGTGACCATACAGGTGAATAGATTTTCCCATCCCTAATTTTCTTTTCCTACTGTCCCATCATTCACTTTCCTCTTGACATCTGCCAGAGGTTGGCAGTTTCATGTGAAAGTCATTTGTATAGATTTTCATGTTCATCGTCCACAACTGGCACAACGACCTTACTGGGACTATATTATGTTCTCCCGTGTATTAATCGATTCTAAAGCGTTGGCAAGCAGATTATGGATTTTAATGTTGATCTTCCAACTGTCACAGCGGGCCTGTTAGGCCTACATACGACTGAATATGAAAAAATTTACTAACATAGTGGTTGTCCAGAAGGGTCAACGAGGTTCCAGGGCACAAAGCACACTATTCACGTCGCTGTCGTGCGTACTGCTTACTTTGGAGAACATCTACACGAAGTCCTTGTTTACCTCAAGAGGCACTGCATACCCATCTGTTGATGTTATAGCCAAGTCGTCGATGTTGTGTTATTCTTGGAAGTCAACCCACCACAAGCCGTGGTCCACGGTTTCACATTCCACAGTTCTCCCATAAGTATGACGGACTTGACGGATGAACAAGGGATGGATCCATATTCATTTGGAATTCGGTCCTCATCACATTTCCCACGTACTTAATGGATCCAAGGTGATTGCAAATTCAGGACACTTAGAACTTCTCACAGCCACCTCCACGAGTCTCCTTTGAAAGGACTAATTATCCACTGACGTGAACTGATTTGTTGCTCTTGTATGCACATTTCTCATTTCTGCTGTGACATGTTGTGGCAGCGAAATACTCGACAATTAGAACCCTTCTAATTACAGTGCACGGCTGCATAGTTATGGCACTAAGGTGATTTTTTCAGTCCCTTACCCGTTGACACTGCAGTCAGTGTCTTATTCTCTTACCCTACGGAAGTGCAACCACAATGGCTGAAGAAAAATTCTTCTCGTTTTCACGCAACACTTTCACATTCTTCGGCTTGTGGAGCCACGATCGTGAGAAGGACCAAACGTTCCGCACACGCTTCATCAGATACTCGGTACGATTCCCCATCGGCTGTCGCCCGAAAGTCGTCTAATTAATCATTTTTCTCTTCCAGGTGGTGTTCCTCATCGGTGGCGTGATACCCGTCTTTTCTGTATCGGACACCATTGCCACTGCTCGAACGGACACGGTTCTGGCCGTTCTCATTAAAGCTCTGTTTGGCATCGCGTTTTCGATGTGCTTTCACAAGCTAGTCGCGGTCACTCGGCATAGCGACGAGATATTCTCGTGCATCAAGCGACTGGAAATGATGGCGCTGAAGTTTCAGGATCTCACCGATGTTAGAGCATGTCTGAGGGGCTACGACAAAATGGCGACAATCGACTCGGTGGCAACGAACCTGTGTGCGTTGACGTTTATGGCGGCGCCACTGATGACCAAAAAGCTGCCTTACCACCCGCATTTGCCTTTTCTGAACGTCAGCAAGTCGCCCAACTACGAAATCATGTTTATTTATGAATCGGTGGCAGTGGCTTCGGTTGCTAACGTTATGATTGCTTATGACACGGTGAGTGGGTGGCTTTTTCTTAAATTGAACATGGAAAGTGTCTGTCTGGCGGGCTATGATTTGCTTCGTCCTACGAGGTTCTTTATGCATTTCTCCCACTTTATTTTGGCTTCCAATCGGTGTACACTGCAACATATCCGACACTGTCTCTAGGTTCAGCACCTCCTCCAGTTCGGAATCTGCAATTATCTCGAAGTATCAGCAAGAAATGAGCCATAAGGCATCTACTTGTCTAAGTTCTCCATTTATGACGGGCTTCGGTGCACGATTCTCAAGCCGCGACACTAATGCTCTGTCGCCAGAAGGTGCTGCTTGCGTCTTTGAGATCACGCTGCACAGGCAGTACGAGCAGATCTCCATCCAGTGTTACTCCGATTGCGTCACATAACTCCGCAAGTAGTCTACAGTGGAACATCACGTGCATCCTCTTCCATACTTGGACATTAGGGGCAGGCGAGTTGCGGTGTCTGCATTTGAAGTACTTAGGTTTGGTTGGGTTATGCTGGCTGACTGTTAAGAGGGCAGTCCCATTATGATAACACGCGGATTAATTACTCCTAAACTTGTAACCATTAAGTGCTTGTGCTAAAGCGGTTCAGCTGGCTAATGCTTTGTTCGCTTTGATTGTTGAAATAGAGGGCCCCTAAGTGTGTATACCTGCGTGTGGTGATGGTGAGGTGATTTTTAATTTCTATATCCTCTTCATCCATGCAGCATCTTCAGAAGTCTTTGTAGGGACGCCTAGCCTGCGGGCGTGTATGTCGATTGCGCAGCGTCCGGTTATGACGCCATTTACTGAATTGAGCAAGGCTCTGCTTAGTCTAATCAGGTAAAGTAAACGTTTAACACATAGTGGTGGCCATATTTTTATTTTGTGGCAAGTGATGTCCTTCCCAAGGCAATGATGGGCTGCTGCTGTTGCATAGATGGTGGCTTTCCTTCTGGTGCTAGATCGGAAGTAATACCACACATTGCAATTTTGGGATTTATTTTGTGGTAAACACGAAATTTTCCAGAAACTTAACTGTGGCCTGGCTGTTTGCACAAACGGCTTAGTGATGTCCACCAAACTGAAACTCCTTATATTAGTGTCAAGTGAGGTGAAGATTTAGTAGGCGATGCTCGGTTGTAGTCCCCATTTGCGTCGAACGTCTTTTTCAGGCGTAGTAGGCCTTCCTAATCCTGTCCTGAATTTTTGGTTTCCAGATCAGCTTACTAACGATAATGAGACCCAGAAATTTTGCGATGGCAGAAGTGCTCCACAGGGGATCGAAGTAGAGGATCTCTTTGCATCCAACATCTTTCAGAGTCAGTAGCACTTTATTGACCGCAACCTTCCAAAGAAGAAGGGAGAGAATGCCACCTTGTGTTATTCCCTGATAACAACCCCTCTATGGATCGTAGCATCTACCAGATTAGAGTGGATTCACTGTACTTGTGACTATTTTTTAAAGCTCCCATGAAGTTTCTGAACCCGACGTCTTCAAGGGCAAGTGAGACTGACTTTGGTTCGATGCACGATGTCGAGGAATGACACAAGGGATTTTTCTATAGTTGCGCAGATAAAAGTAGGCACGATGAAATGTTTTGCCTGATGTATTGATCTATTGGTTTCTTCGGAGAAAGGAGGACATCACTTCATAGTTCTGAAGGTCTGCTGATCTTTGGAGCCCCGCTGAGATGATGCCGTCAGTTCCTTCTGACTTGAAGGGTTTAAAGCTTTTGATTTGAAGTAGTTTTGGTAGCGTGGCGCTGTCGGTAGGTGCGTCGACCCCAACCTCGATGTCCTAGGTTCGATTCCAGCTCTGAGCGACGAAAATAATTTTCACGACCCCACCTCTTTCGAGTCACTGACAATGCTCAAAGAGTATTTCCTGTCTAGAGAAAGCTTCTCAAACTTGGCCGTTCGGAGTCGGCATAAAGCAGTAGGTCCCTTCTTTTCGTTAGAGAACAATGGCATGAACAACACGAGTTTTTGCTGAGAAGCTAGGCCCTGGTCCATATTAATAATAATATGGGTGGCGCTACAGCCCGTATAGGGCCAGGGCCTAGCTTCTCAGCAACCACTCCTGTTGTGTGTGCTATTGTTCTCACACGAGTGGAAGGGACCTACAGTTTTATGCCGACTACGAACGGCCAAGTTTGAGAAGATTTTTCTAGACAGGAAATACTCTTTGAGCATTGTCAGTGACTCGAAAGACCTGGTCCATATTATTATTATTATAATTGTGGTAGCCGCTGTACCAGCCGCTGAGCCGCTGTAAAAGACTCAAGAGATGCAGATCGACATCCACCACCTATTTGTCGATTTCAAGGCCGCATATGACAGCGTGCATAGAGACGAGCTATACAACGCCATGTCTAGTTTTGACATTCCTGCCAAACTCGTCAGGTTGTGCAGGGTGACGATGGAGAACTCTCGCTGCTCCATCAAGGTCGGTAACGAACTCACCGAGACCTTCAATGTCAAAAAAGGTTTTAGGCAAGGCGACACGCTGTCATGTGACTTCTTTAACATCATACTTGAGAAGATCGTGCGAAACTCTAACGTCAACACCCGAGGCACGATCTTCCAAAAGTCCGTTCAACTGCTTGCATACGCGGACGACATTGACGTGATTGGACGAACACAGCGAGCCGTCAATGAGGCGTTTGCTGGCATTGAAGCGGAAGCGGCTAAAATGGGTCTAGCGATAAACCAGGGCAAAACAAAGTACACGCTGTCATCACGGAAGGACGCACAACATCGACGTCTCGGACAGAGCGTCATATTGGGCAGCAGAAACTTTGAGGTAGTCAAGGACTTCGTCTACTTAGGCTCCGGAGTAAATAGGGACCACAACACCAGTACCGAGATCTAGCGCAGAATTACTCTTGCCAATCGCTGTTTCTTTGGGCTCAGGAGCCAATTGAGTAACAGAGCCATCATTCGAAACACCAAATTGAGCTTGTATAAAACCCTGATCATCCCAGTCCTGCTCTATGGCGCAGAGACATGGGCGCTATTGAAAGCGGATGAAGAAGCTCTTGGTTGTTTTGAGAGAAAAGTTCTGCGTACGATCTTTGGTCCTGTTTGCGTTGATGGCGTTTTGAGGAGATGGTTCAACCACGAACTGTACAGCGGCATGCACCTAGTTTAGCGTCTTCGGATCCAACGCTTAAGATGGCTAGGTCATGTAGAGCGGATGGACACCACAGCTCCGGCCCGAAGAGTCTTCGACACCGAGCCATTGGGACAGCGCAACAGAGGACGTCCTCGCACTAGATGGCGCACACAAGTTGAAAAGGACCTCAACCAACTTGGTGTGCGCAACTGGAGGCAGCTGGCGAAAGATCGTGCTGGCTGGAGAGGCATGTTGGTTGAGGCCCAGGTCCACCCCGGACTGTAGCGCCAATCAAGAAGAAGAAGAAGCCGCTGTACAAGTTCAGAATCAGAGTTACATAGGTGATGGTTAATGTACCCCGTCTGCCTTCGATGATCGGTAGGAGTTTGTGGCTCTGCTTGCACCTTTCCTGGAGTGGAAAGCCATTGTGTTTTTCTCCAACAAATTTGAATCGAATTTCCAGCTAACAGATTGAGTCCTCCCTTCTTCCTTTACCACGCCATCCAACTAACCCTCTGTCTCCTGCGTGCATTCGCAGATTTTCTGTGGCTTAATGTATCTCTGCTGTGGCGTTGTGTCCAGCATACGGCGTGACATCCGGCACATGGACATCGGCGGACACAATCCGAGAGTTACAGAGGACGTCTTTAAAGAGATCATCGAGAAGATCATAGAGACGTCAAGGTAAGACTGTCCACTCACCGGCTACACTAATCACTCTCTCCCCTCATTCAGCATAATCGCCCAGATCTCGGACATCTTTTCGCTGACAACAATGACCAGCATCATGTACAACAGCAGCGTGATGGCGTTTGGTCTAGTGATGATCTCCTCTCTGCCGCTAAGCGACTTGACCTGCATCACGATGATATGCTGCGTGTTTGCTGTGACATTTCAAATGTGGATCTACTGTTACTTCGGTCAGCTGGTCGTTAATGAGGTAAATGCCGCAGCCACTGTCACGCGGGTAATAACTTCCATTTCGTAGAAGGAACTCCTTCAAAACGAGTTAAACTGCACGAATTGGTACAATGGCTCGAAGGACTTCAGGACCATGATGCTGCTGACCATTTTCGAAGCACAGCAAGAGCGGTACATTATGGCTGGCAGTATTCTACCGCTATGCCTGAACTCATTTGCCGAGGTGAGTTAGACAGGCGCACATGGAATGTTACTACTTTTGACGCTCCATCCTGAACAGGCTATTAAGAAGGCATACGCTTTTTACACGTTCTTCAAGCAGGTCACTGCCTAGATGGAACGGCTTGGAACAACTATCAGTCAGTCGGAGTGCACTTAGTTAGTGACGAACTTTATATAACATTGTTAGTTGAATTTGCTTGGTAAATAAATTAGTATTCCCGGTCGGACTCTGGCAACTCGAAGGTCGCCATGAGCATAATTTTTGCACGGAAAGGGGAAAAAATGTGACATTATTTGAGTACGCTCATTCTCGCATTAAGGGAACAGGGCAATTATCATAAAGCATGTTGCTTTCGTAGCAATGGGTGTAAAACTGACCAGCTTTTTACTCCAAGAATCTCACCCGAGAAGGCTGATAGAGGGGAGTATGTTAAACCGATCTACAGCCGCCGTGTAGATTAAGAAAAGGCATACGAGGGTGTTCCTCTACCATCTCGTGGTTAATGGTCTTCTCTTGAGGGCCATTTAGTCTCTGTTGCAGCCGTATTCGGGTTAACCGAGCTACCATAAATCAACACCCTTCACCGTGAGCGTTGAACATCTACAAGGCTATTCGTCGTCACCTCGTCTTTTAATCATTCATATGGACGGGATCTTGCAGCGCAGTAGAGGTGAGGAATAGTCTGGCACTGGCTGAGTGGAATGTGCAACAGCAGTGTTCCCAGACGGAACACCACCGCCATGGAAGGTTTGAGACAGTTAAGTGCTGAGGCTGGGGTGAAGATTAACACGGGCGGTTTTGGTAATATCCAGAATTCCGGTTCAATACATCTACTGCTACGACGTTAGTGGAGTCGCATTCAAGGAGGCGGAGACGTTGAAGTATCATGGGTCGTTTCACGAGGGAAGGAGTAATGCAGGGCTAAAGTTTCCAGTAGGTATAGTAATAGGGTTGTGGCCGAAGGAATGTGTACGGGAGTATAAGCGAGATTTCTTCTTGCCTAAGTGGGAGTACTCCCTGCCCTGTGATAGAGTAAGAAACAAGGCAGTGCGATAGGAGCTTAACTGTGTACATCTGCTTTTTCGACGGGAAGGCCTATGCACCGATGGTTTGGTTGCATGGAAAGACCGCCTTGAATGCCACTCAGACCCAGGAGGAGGTGGTTGACTTACTTATCATGCCAAAGACCCATTGAGGGTTCGATCCTAAGAGTGATCCGAGGCAAGATTCTCTCTCATAATGAGATTATTTTGTCAGTGCGCGGGTTGGAATCTCTTTGCACACCCGTGGAGGTGGTTATGAACTCTCTTGTGTAGGGTGTTCGCTGCATTTCTGGGGTTATCTTGAGTGACGAAACGAGGAGGCAGCATGTCAACTTGACTTGCGCATGCTTGAACCAAGCACACAAAGTCGTAAACTTGCGCATGTGCACAACTTCTGAAGCCGATGGCGGAGTGTCAAGTGGTTGGATCTGGAGAACAACATTATGAGTTCTTATTCACACAACAACAGTCTGGTATCTTATATGGGATTTCTATCACCGAGCTTGGGCGACCTGGCCGGTGGTACAACTTTCCCATTCCGAGTTCCAGAAATGTATTTAGTTGTGTAAATACCTTGATAAGTTTTTAAAGCTCGTTTTTGTGGGCAATTGTTACCTATTCCTTACCGAAATGTCCTTAGTTTTCGGTGCTTTGACTATCGGTGACTCGCTTACAGGGTGACCAGATAAGATCTGATTGAAAAAGAAATGCAAACAAAACAAAAACGGTATGAGAAATGAAATTTATTCTGGCATTAATTTTAAGCTACATTCATGAAATTCTGGGTTGAAATGCTTATCATTAGAATGTGACTTCATACTTGAGAAGATCGTGCGAAACTCAAACGTCCAAACCAGGCAGACCAGCACGATCTGCCAAAAGTCCATTTAACTGCTTGCTTACGCGGACGACATTGACATGATTGGACGAAGACACCGGCCTGTCAATGAGGCGCGGAAGCGGATAAAATTGATCTAGCGGTTAATCAGGGAAAAACGAAGTAGATGCTGTCATCACGGAAGGACGCACAACATCGGCGTCTCGGACAGAGCGTCATAATGGGCAGCAGAAACTTTGAGGTAGTGGAGGACTTCGTCTACATCGGCTCTGGAGTAAACAGGACCACACCAGTACCGAGATCAAGCGCTGAATTACTCTTGCCAATCGCTGCTTCTGTAGGCTCAGGTGGCAATTGAGCAACAAAGCCATCTCTCAGTCAGATCATCATTGTCCTGCTCTAAGGCGCAGAGACATGGACGCTATTGAAAGCGGATTGAGTACCTCTTGGTCGTTTTGAGAGAAAAGTTCTGCGTGCGATCTTTGGTCCTGCTTGCGTTGATGGCGACTGGAAGAGAAGATTCGACCACGAACAAGGGCATGCTCCTAGTTAAGCGTCTTTGGATCCAACGCTTAAGATGGACACCACAGCTCTGGTCAAATGAGTCTTCGATTCCGATGAATCGAGACAACGCAACAGAGGACGTCCTCGAACGAGATGGCGCACAAAAGAGGAAAAGGACCTCAACCAACTTGTTGTGCGCAGTTGGCAAAAGATCGTGCTAGCTGAAGAGGCTTGTTGGTTGAGGACCAGGTTAACCCCGGTCTTTAGCGTCAATCAGAGAAAAAGAAGTATACATTTGAACAGGGTGGATGTTTTCCCTTACGTGGAAAAATCGAGGAGGTAGATTCTCTCAGGCTACCCTCAGACAAAGCACCTGTAGAGTCATCATTCCTTTTCCAACCAGATGCCAGTGCAAGGTGTCAGGCTGGATAAAGTGTCGTTACTAGTCAAAGATGAAACAGGGATCCGCCCGAGAAGCCTCTCCAGATAGCGATATCTCTGACAAGTGTTGTTAAGCTTCTGTGTAGCGCCGCTTTAAATTGATACTCTATTGAGCTCTGTCCCCTTAGAGTCGAACTAGTCAATTCCAAGTGGACTACGTGATCTTTCCACCTCAGACGTTGCTTAGGTGGACGCCTGGTTTCAGGCCGCTCGGCAATTCATACCCGCTCTTAGTTGAATCTACCCCTCAACACGTACCGAATCGAAAAGGGTTTCTGGACACGAAAACCGAACCGAAAGGTGTTGTTGAATGTATATAGCACCGCGACCTTAAGATCTTTTCTGCCCCCACGTACATACCTTTGCCATCTTAAGAGCCAACCTTACCTACAGTTCTATTCAGAGTTGTATTGAGGGTTATAGGCTCCTGTTGTGCAATGGTGTACTCTCTAAGCCAGTTTCCTTTGACAATCTGAGAATAGAATCTGGTTCTTGTTTGTTTTGTTTATCAGGCAGACGAACCATGAAGGGGTCTGAGCGTGAGCAATTGCTGCCTTCCATCGGTGACGGTCGTGGACACGCTGCTTCCAGTCATCAAGGCCAAGCTGTCTTACATCCGCGATGACTTGGTCTCTGTACCGGATGTTCGGTCTTCCTTTCCTTCTCGAGCCAGGAGGCTCGGATTCGAAGACCCTCTTTGCTGGAGCGTTGTTGTCCATTCGCTCGATGTGGCCGAGCCAGTGTAGGCGACGGATTTTTGCCTTCCGGGTCCTTGTACAGATCGTAGAATTCGCGGTTGTGTGTCTTCTCCTCCATTTGCCTTCCTCGCAGACGGGACGATATATACGACGTAGAATTTATCTTTCGAAGGCACCAAAAATCAGCTCTGCAGTCTTACTTAATGTCCAGCTTTCGGCTCCATAAAGCAGGACTGGCAGAATAAGGGTTTTGTAGAGCATGACTTTGGTCCTTCGAGTCAGGAGTTTCGAGCCCAGTTGTATTGACAGACCGAAGTAGCATCGGTTGCCATGGGCGTTTCTACGTCGGATCTCCACTACGATGTCACTCGTGGAGTTTACGTTTGCCCCGAGGTAGACAAACTCATTTAGTACCTCGGAATTCTAGCTGTCGATTGTAAGGTTTAGGCCTAGGTGGTGGCCAAGCTCGGCGCTTCGTTTTTAGCTCGACAGCATATATTTGTCTTTTTTAGGCTAATGCTTCACAACATCCCAGTCTGAAATTTAGTTAGATTCTCCGCAGGATCTACAGGAGACCTTCTTCTGATGCATTAAGTGATCCCTGATTCTGCAGTGCCTTGTTAAGATGCGGAGGTTGTTCTTGCTCATTCTGATGTCTGCCTCTAACTTCTTCCTGTTGTTTAATGAGCATTATTCCAGAATTCTGTGCGGTTCCTTATTTCTACTCCCTTCATTCTTTTCTGAGGACCCCCACAGCACTGGGTGTTGATAGATTGCCAAAAATGCGCCAATTTATCGGCGATGTATTTCATACCTAATGGGAACGTGTGTTCTTACTAATAAGAGGAGAATTTAGAAAAAAAAGAGGAGATATTTTCTTTTTATCCCCCTTGAGAAGAAAATACAAAGGACACGATACCAAAAAAGATAACTGTCTTCTAAAAAAAAGAGGACGGATGGTGCCCGTAGGCCGTGGCTATAGGCTGTGACACATCGAATGCTTTACATGCGTAGCGTCAAAGTATCCGTTCACGGTGAAGTACCTGAAGGAAGGGGATGACACAATGAATACTTCAACGTACAGTCATTGGCAGTAGCATTCAATTTGTTTTGGGAACTCTTCAAAAGTTAGTTCATCCTTATCCTCATCGCTTAAAGGTTCTAGAATGAACTAATCATCGATAGGTGTTATTTTCTAAAAACCTTGGACAGTATTTCATGTTTTCTTACCTCTTTTGCTTGGCTATCAACGCGTCATAGTCAGTGATGACATTGAAATTTCACTGGAGACTTTAAGCTCAGTGAAATGTGTTGTTGTTGCGTCCCGTGTGAAATATTGCTGAACTGAGAACTGACCAGCCAAAAAAACACGCCTGATATCATAAGCACGCCCTCTATTTATATACCACATTGCAACAGAAGTTTTTAAGCAAGTTAATAGATAAATAACAAAACAAACAAGTCATCCCGTTCTATTTACTGAACACAATCGAACACACCCCTTCAGGAAAAGCGAACATATTGGAATGTGAAACACAAATTCATGGAAGTCGGCTTGTCAGACAACGCAAACGTAATGACATCTCTTTCGCACTCTTGTGAAATACCAGAGAGGTCCGGCTGGCTGGAAGGCAAGTTTGAAAAATCATTCTGTAACGAAAACTAAAGCCCATCTGCTTGGAAACGAATACTGAAAGTGCGGTCCCTCTCTACAAACCTGTTTTATTTTTGTGCTTTGCTAATTCATTTAAATAAATCAAATCGTAAGTAGCCCGCAATTGAATCAATCAGTGCAAGTGGTGTTCATTTTTTCCCCGTTTTTCAGTGTTCCCAGCCAGCGGCATCGCGTCATTGAATTGTTTCAAATGTCAGACGATAATTTGGAGAGTCTCGACAATGCGTCACTTCGCAAAAAGTGCTTGGAATACGGACTCCCGAATGTACCAGTTACCGATAGCAGTCGGCAGCTGCTGATCCGCAGGCTGCGTGCTGCTATGACAGGTGAAACGGCGGACAAAGCGAAAAACCGCCGAAAGACAATACATGTGAGCAAAATCCCATCACCTGTTGAACAGGCGGCAAGTGCTCCCGCAGAGGAGCCACCCAAACCAACTCCCAGTCGCGCGAATCGACGCACCATTGCGGCTTCGAATGTGACCTCCACTGTGGACGATTTGCCGACAACAAAGCCCCAGAAGATCGATAGCGTCACCGAGAAGAGGCGATCCCTGCAGCGCTCACAGATCACGGAGGAGTTTTCTACGAAAGTGCCCGTTTCACAGAAGCGCAAGACAGCAGTATTTGAGGAAGACGACGAGGACGATGATGATGACGATGTCATTTTGTTGGAAGCAGCTGAGAAATCCGAACGAGATGCTGTCATCCCCAGGACAAGGCGTTCCGTTTCCCTGACCAAGACTGGCGTCGTGACCACGTCGTACAGTCAGGAGAAGGTGATTGCTCCGCCGACAGTGAACGAAACGGAGTCCGAGTCGGAGAACGATTTCGTCACAAACTACGCCAACTCGTACGAACCTCTCTCGCGTCCCCTCTCGCAACCCAGAGCCTCGTATGGTTTCACTCAGTCGTCATCACTACCCCAGCGGGAGACAGATTTTGGCTTTGTTCAGCCGGCACAGCCTCCCAAACCACGGGAGCCTTCGTATGAGTTCACCCTGCCGCAGGTTCCTCTGGACAACACGTACGCTCGAAAATCCACAGAACCAGATCCAACTTTGTCCTTCCGTACGTCTACAGTCAACAGGACATCCATCGAACCAGAGCCATTGTACAAGCCGTCGGTGTACACACCACGCTACAGCTCCCTGGGCTCAGGGCACACATCATCAGAGTCATCGACGACGGCAACCACTGTCCGTCGTTACACCACCTCTGGCCTTGGCGCACAGCCCTCGTCAGTCGCCACCAAGTACACAAGCTCGTACACTAACGAGGGCGAGGACGAAGAGAACGAGGCACCATACCTCAGCGATTTCGCCAGAAAATTGGAGCGTCTCAAAGCCGAACCACTTGTTAAGGGACTGGAGTCCCCACGTGGTGCCCCCCTGAAGCGTGATACGCAGCGCTATACGTCGAACATTGTCGGTCGGCGCAGCACATCGCAGAAAGAAACCGTTTCACAGTCCTTCAAGAATCTCTTCATCGCACTGGATCGCAAGTACAACTTGAAAAGGAACTTCGCGATTGCCTTCGCTATCATCATTGTACTCTTCGTTTATATGGTCTTCATTCGCTGAATCCGGGCCAGTGGAGGAGCATCGTCGTCTGTTCTTTATCTTAGTTTCTCTTTTTTTATTGAATTTATTTTCCACATCCGTGAATGTTAAATGTATTTAAAAACAAATAAAATGTGTCAAATCGCGTTCTTCATCGAACATTTTGTGTATTCTTTGTGGAGTGAGGGGCGATGGAGGATGGAATCATTGTGCTTAAAAAAGTGCCGCTTACGTAATTGAGGAATTTGTCATGATTGGATATGGATGCAATGATGTGTGTCACTGAACTGGTTCCGATTGTATCGCACATGGGTACTGTGTGAGAAAAAAAAGTGGTTGTAGGGGACACCCGGGTTTGAACCGGGGACCTCTCGATCTGCAGTCGAATGCTCTACCACTGAGCTATATCCCCAGATGGAAATTGTGCCTAGAATGGTCCCATATAAGCACTGAATAGAATGGTTCTAAGTTAGGGAGAAATTATTTTGTTCATGAATAACTGCATTTTGCATTTATTCGCTCCGGATGCGAGTGTCATAAACGACAAGAAAGAAAAACAGCAGCACAAAATCGGGATTCTGTAGGCCGTTTTGTCTTAGAGAAACGTCAGCTGTCAGTCATTGATTTATGCCATTTCGTGGTTGCCTAAGTTGATTCGAAGCGAGAATCTGTTTAAAAAACGAATATTTCTGTAGATCGCATTTGAGTGGAAGCAACGACGGAAATCGGTACTTGCCTTCACTTTGGCCAACCCTGTACAGTGAACCTCAAAAGTAAGCCTACAGCATTTTGTACAATTGTCTGTGCTCTCAAGAAAATTCAAATCCAAAAGGGACTCCAAGGAAAATTAAAACGTGAATGCAGTTTTTTCTACTAATAAATAATGTACTCAACGCAAAGAGAAAAATAACAGTATAAAAAAAGCCCTTAAAATTTGGCCTAATTTACGTCAGTAACAAAGTTTTCATCTAACCTTCTCTTGGTGTTGACATGGGTTGATCTTGAGGTTGATCAAGTAACAAAACCCACAAATGATTTACAAGTGGGTGAACTTACTTTTGATGCTCACTGTATATACGATATATATTTCGTATCCACCCTACAATCGTATCAGCCAGTGTTACCACATGTTAAATTATTTATGAGTGCCAGCCCCTCATAGGTTTTTGATAACACAATGCCTCCTGATGTGAAACTAGAAACTTGTATGTTTTTTGGTTTTTGTTGTTGTTGGTGGTTTTGATACTACACTGGACTACTCAGATTCAAGACTGGTCCATTGTACTACCAGGCAGCAACCTACAATTCCTTCTGAAGACCAGCAGGCGCTTCCGTGATGAAGAGCCTTCAGACGCCGCTATCACTACATCAACACCGAAGACCTGCTACCTGATCCAAGCAAAGGCGGGACAGTGACAGAGGAAGTGCTCTGCCATATCGTCGTCCTCTCCACAGGCATCGCAGAGGGTATCTTCGCTTAAACCAAGCACATTTCTGTCAAGAGACAACAAAAATTCCGCGGTCTACGGAACTACGATTGTACTCTGGAGAGGTCCAACCATCAATTGAAGCCCTAACCCCAGACGCAGGTAGTCCGAGCGCAGGTTCAGGTCCTGAGAAAGTTTCCTCTGATCCTTGTCTGGCAAGTTCATCGTCGATCGCATTTCCAGCAATTCCTTGGTACCCTGGGACCCAGATGAGTTTCAGTGAATTTTTACTGGCAATAAAATTCAGAGAGTATTTGCATTCCTGAACTATCTTGGAAGTGGTTAAAGGCATGAGTAATGCCTAAAGCACAGCCTGACTGTTACTACAGACACAGATACGTCGACCCGTCCACCTGTTCTTCACAGCATTATTGTTGCCTTTAGGATCGCAAAGGCTTCCGCTAGGAAAACCGACGCAAATTTACCTGAAGATGTGCACAGTCCACCATGAGAACACCAGCGCCGGACAATTCATTGGTTTTCGAGCCGTCCTATCCTGACTCGAAGTCTGGCCAGAGCCATTTCTGGGTGCAGTAATAGTAGGTGCTCGGGCATTTTACATAAAGGCGTTCAGGAAATACTAAAGCAAATTAGAATGTGATATAAAATTTACTTCAGGTGTTTAGGTAAATTGTTCTTGAAAAAATAAGTCAAATCTAAAAATGATGACCCTCCGAGGCAGGATAAAAAAAAATGAGTCCCTTTGACTCTATGGAGTCCCTGTGGTAGCACTGGTATCATTTTTTCCCCTTGTTTGGTCAACACAGCAAAGAAGGAAACGAAAAAGAAGCGATGTGAGTCTCGGTTCTGTTGTCAGAAAAAGCAATAAATCTGTTAAAGTTCTCAGAACAGCAGAGCTTTTGATAGAGGAAGAACCTTGGCGTCGTAGTAGTTTGTATTATAGAACCCCCAGAACAAAATTTTGTGTGGTGTGCAATATCTTGGTATTATATCGCCTTTGATGGAACTTACGACCCTGCACCTGAAAAAATACGTGCTGTTCATCTTCTCTGGACGCTTCTCAGTTTAAGCAGAGAGATTCCTTTAGACCAAACCTGTGTACATTCGCTCATAAGAAGACATACCAGGCTAGGAGCTGATAGTAGAAATAGACTTCTCTACAGCTACATTACGTACGTTCACATTATAAAACTCAGTTGGACGACCAAATTCACATCGAACTACGCAGTTAACGGACTTAATTCACGAGAGTAGTTTCGTGGCATCAACATCGGAGCTCATGTTCGTCTGCTCAGTGATGGTGATGTCCTAAATGAACAAACGACACAAAACTCTGCCCAGAAACCATATTATTTCCATTCATCCGCTGACGCTCACTCGAAATCCAAAACAGAATGGAAAATTTTGCACTGCGGTTGTACCACATCTGTTCACATTGTACTACCTGCTGTACGATCGATGGAAAAAGTTCAAAATTTTAAAATTCCATACGAAAGTCGTTCATATTTGTACGTACCTAGTTTGGTTGGTTGGTTGGGTGGTTGGTTGGTTGGTTGGTCTCTAGGACCAGGTCGTTCGTCATGTCGTTCAACCGGGTGAACCATAATGTGAACGTACCTATTCTCTGCGTTGTTGTAGGTCCATTTCTGAAGTTTGTAGGCCCATCTCCACAAACAAATCATCATTTAGGAAGAATACACAATGGTGCATAAATGAGGCAGTTGGCCGTAAAGATGAACCAAGAGATTCGCTGAATTCTAGAGGCACCCAAGTGGAGAAGGACCTCAACCAACTTGGTGTGCGAAACTGGAGACAGCTGAAGACAGCGAAAGATCGCGCTAGTTGGAGAGGCTTGCTGGTGAGGCCCAGGTCCACCCCGGACTGTAGCGCCACACGAAGAAGAAGAACTGCGGGCGCATGGCACTGGTCAAATTCCGCAAATTTCTACGAGCTCACATTGTCGTCTGAGGAACTAATCACTAAATTTTTTACCGGCATTGCACAAAATAGATTAAAAATCTTGATTGGATTAGTGAACAGGCAATACTAGCTAAACGTCGGTAGCTTGAATTTAATTATTCAATGTACAATCGCTGGAGAGCTGCTTTCGTGCAAATTTGTTTACACTGACAGTGTCACCTACGAGGATGAAGTGACCACCTTCAGCCGGAATAAGCTCTGGCACATCAACTTAACGGTATAATTTATAGCTGAAGGTGGGATTGATCATAACTCTGTTGTTGAATCATCCGAAATTGCATCGGAAACGCTACGTGGCTATCCGTCGGAAACTGATTATTCTGAAATGTGATTCAAGTGACGATCATCAAGGCCAACTTTAAAGAGAGGAAGTCCTTATCCTATCAATTCCGATTATTCCATCTGATCCAATTCTGATCTAGATTCACATGGTCAGCTGTACGTTGACTGGTCGCGTGTTGTCTAACCTAAACAAATCGAACGACATTGCTTACTAAATCGCTCTCTACTGATTTCGATTAATTAAATTGAAATTAAAACTACTAACACTGAAGGCGTTAAATTGGGACTATACGAAGTAAATACGAAAAAATAGAAGAGCTCTTTTATTTCTTGTGTGTAGCTAGTAATTAAATAAAACCACGAATCACACAGTGTGTGGTGAGGTCGTGGCGTTGTGGGTATGGTCAAAGAGTATTTCTAGGCTCAAACTTGGCCGTTCAGAGTCGGCATAAGACTGTAGGTCCCTTCCACTCGTAAGAGAACAATAGCACGTACAACACGAGTGGTTGCTGAGAATCTAGGCCCTGGCCCTCTATGGGCTGTAGCGCCACCCATATTATTTTTACGAATCATACAATAATTTTCATTCAACACTCAATTCAGCTCAGGAGAAATGTCAAATTATAACGTAATTGGCGCATGGTACCCACTGCAAGATTAAGTTGTGTTTTCAGTACCATCCCGTTCTTCTACGAGAACTAATTTTTAACACAAAATATTGTCAAACCAAAAATAAGCGCATCTCATCACCACCCTGTTCGCCTGACACACAGTTGGCCAGCCTGTCCATCTGACATCTAACTGACAGTTGTTAAGTGAAAAAAAAAATTGTTTGCAAGAAAACAAGAAAAATGACAACAAAAAAAAAAAACAACCACAGCACAGGCACAACCACATTCACACAATTGACCCTCTCTGGCACTTTCTAACTTTCTTTTCATCGCGCACACCACCATCGGTCTCCCTCTAACCCATGCAAATGAGCGAAAAAGGGCCAATTCCTTTCCTCTTTCCACGGACCGAGCAAGAGCAACGCAGACACAAAAGAAATGGAAAATCCTCCTCGTCGGTCGGTCGTTGTTCTTCTAATCTAATGTCAGTGGTGCAGTCAGTGTATAGTGCAGGTGAATCTTTATATTTTTCTGTCCATTCTGCTTTCCAAATGAACATTTAAATTCGCCCAACACCCAAATAAAATCAAACTCAAGACCATTCCATACCAAATAAATAAATAAATACAGATAGTTTGTTTCGTATCGAGATAATCCCTGCATTCCACACGATTTGGTGAGTAGAACCGAGTGATTGGCCTTTTTCTTTTCTCATTGATTTCGTTCCATGACGAAGATATGCGTAAATGCAAATTTAATTTATTGT
The DNA here is from genome assembly GCA_916610145.1 of Eristalis arbustorum. Classification (NCBI taxonomy): domain Eukaryota; kingdom Metazoa; phylum Arthropoda; class Insecta; order Diptera; family Syrphidae; genus Eristalis; species Eristalis arbustorum. Next base: position 25,913,232 of record OU744319.1, read on the forward strand.
TACTAACTCCGTTGGTGGACTAACATTTTGCTGTTGTATCATATTTCTTACTAATAACTCGACATTCTGTGTAAATAGTCATGTAAAAGTTGGAAGTAAAAATTGGAAACGTACAGCGGGTCCATAGAAAAACTAAAAAAAAAAAATCGATATTTTCCGAACTCGCGGCTGGTGTGTTGTTGTTCCTCTTGCTTGCGGTTTGGTTTCGGGTTGCATTTGGCCTCTGGGGTTCCGGTTTTATTGGTGAAGAAATGAACAAGAAGAATTTGTTATCTATGATACGCATTTAATCGGGAGACAGGCGGTAACCTGTCACGAAGGTGTTCTCTTTTATTTCCGCTCGTGGGGCTGTCGCCTAGGAACAGTGTACGCCCAATACATGGCAACAGCAAATTTGCCAACATCGAATGACTGACTGTGAGTGGGGGACCGGAGACATTATTGATTTCCTTGTGCGGAGTACATATGTGCAGACATCCTATGTATACTCGTGAAAAGTCCTATGAATCACTGGGACATGCAGGACGGTGGCAGACCATTCATGGCCGGTCGGTGTTGATCTCTTTGTCTCTGCGAGCTTGTATGGTTGTCTGGCTGCCCGTGGAGTAACTCTCATCGTGACTCTCCCCCCGTGGATTATGGTAATTCACCGAGTATCGCAGTGTACCCAGCGTGACGACGAACAATGGTTGATGGGGGCATCAATTGTCATGAAAATGGTTACAGGTACCCCAAATCAGTCGCGGAAACCTTCAATGGGCAGGAGATTTGTTCGTTGTTCGTTTTTTAACTGGCCCCCTCGTTTTTCCTGGAAGTTGAGAGTGAAATCTGTTTGACTGGGTTAACTTTTCCCCCTTCGATCTCAATGGAGGCACGTACACGTCGTGGTTATGCAACGTTCCATCAATTGAATGGGCTTTGATCATGCTCCGAACAAGAACTGTTCTAGAAGTGTCTCGCGATTCGAAACGAGAGTCGAAGTGCGAACACGAATCTTGCACGCGACTCACTCATGCAAATTAGATGGCATGCTTTGCATTTGCTTAAATGTTCATTCACCCAAATGCTTGCGAAATTATGAACTTCTTAATTCTACAGTGGGAAAGCAGATTTCACTTGATTTCATCAAATGGCGGAATCCATGCCATGATTAAGTTATTCCACGCAAAACTGTTTGCCCGTTTATTGTTTCAGTTTGCTGGCGAGGTTTGCATGCGAATTGTGTCTTGGCGTGGACGTGAAGAGTCTTCGTTCGTAGTGGGAAGATGGATGACGTGATTATGAATCTATGGGGGGCTTTATAGACGTTATTGCTCGGGATTGTGTCGTCGTAAATCCTCGGGATGCCGGGAAGACTGAGTCATATCCTGAATTTATGTGTGGAGGAGCTGGGGAAGTGTGACGACACGGATTTTCGATTTATTTTTTCTGCAACAGTAGCACATGTTTTTTAAATCATCAATGGTGTCCTTTTCAACGAGTTCCCTTTTTACGCGTTTCGCTATATGTCATTTTAACCAAGCATTCCGATTCTGACGTTTGGTCATTTGACGGATCCGGTGACTCATCAAACTCTTGGCGCTGTTGCTAAAGGGTGCTGAATGAAGCCCCTCAAAACGTGATATATTCAACATTGTCCTATCTGAACAAACTGCCTAAGAGTTTTGCCACGTGGCTGGCATTCGTGGGAAAATTGAAGGCTCCGGCACATATAACGCTTTGCATACATCAGCGTCAGCGATACTTTAATGCATAAAATACATTTGTTCTTATGGGAGATGGGAAATACCCCAACGCTGAAATTGACATAACGGATGTTGTTACTCAACTTTTCACCTTTCTCCCTCCTTCACCGTTGATTATCACCACATTGTGACATTTCAATAGAATTCCAATTTTAATTAACATGTGGTCTCGACGCTTATGGAGGCATATGTTGAACAGGTCCCTTGTGCTTTTTTTGCTTGAACATAGCCTTCAAGTGATCATAACTTCCACACAGGGGCCAATCGGCCCTTTGGTAATCATTCATTTATGGAGTACAAAGTACTTAACCTGTCGTTTCGGGTGGTGCTTGAAATCTCTTCTTGGTGAATTTTCCAATACACGATATATCTGCATTCGCTATGAGCGACGTATGTGAAGAATATGTGCCCCACCGAAACTAGTCGCCGATTCTGTAGAGCGGGTTCGGAGCAAAGCAGATGTTGGGTCCTCTCGGTTTCTGCCTCGTCGCCGGAGCTCTGGTGAATCTAACTGGATACGTGGTTCCGTTTCCCGATCATTGTTCGGTTCGGACAGTGTCCTGTGAGTGTCAGTCAAACGCCAGAAGCTTCTTTCTTTTTCCGATATTAAGCTGTGGCCACGTTGATCTTGTCGTTTGACTGTCTATTCTGGCAACCCCAGACGAGATAGCTTCTTTTATTTTTGTGTCATGTATGATTTAGTATAATGCACTGATCGTTTGTTGCAGTGATGTGTCCGCTTAGCTGATACCCATTTCAGATCCTTGTCTGGCCAATTTGTTCGCTGTTCGTACCCTGTGGCCCGGGACCCAGCAGAGTTCGTGATGTCTGATGGATCTCTGTGAGTCACGACATTTTGTGACAGCTTTCGATTTTGTTGTGCAGGATCCCCTTGACTTTATTGCTACCGGGCTGTCTACAAAGATGGTGATACCCGATGGTGGGATATCGGTACCTTGCAAGCAAGTTTGGCTGCTTTCCCTATTCCCAGGATCTGTGCTTGAAAGACGCTACACATATCGGACAGTCTGAATGATAGTCGGTTTCATATCCTTTTGACAATGATTCACCGCAACCTCTGCAGTTTTTTGTATTTAGTGACTCATTTGTATAGCATTCATGCATTGGTCATTGTGAGATCTAAGTAATGGTAGAAAAAACCGAACAATTCTGATGTAAATGAGTGAAAAAAGAACTGTATGGAAATGTCCAGGTCAAGAAGATCAGGGTGTAGAGTCTTGTTTCGGAGCTGCTATTCAACTAAAGATTCCTTATTTTAATAGCAAGTTCAATTTAGTCGGGTTCTCCTAAGTTATTCCTGGTTTCTTGGTTGGGACAGTTTGGTCACTAATTTCGAGTGGCGGCGCACTTTCTGTACTGAAGGATGGACTTTCATGGCAATTTGCAATATAGAACTCTGAAGCAAGAAGCTCTGAAATTTTTAAAATCTGATACTATGTCAGGGCTATTCCCATCGAAATCCAATCCATCCCCAGTATCGCTCACGTTGTGTTTCACGAAGGATTTGTTTTATGAGAATTCTTGAAGCTCATCAAAACGCCTGCGGATATCACGAGTCCAGTCAGTCCAGCTGCCAGCTGTTGGGATACGCTGATGACATCGACATTGTCGCGCGGTCCCAACGTGCCGTAGTGGAAGCTTTCACGGCAATTGAGGAACAGGCGAAACGAGGTGGTCTTAAGGTCAACGAGGACAAAACAAAATATATGCTGTCGAGCAAAAAACGATCCGCCGCACACCACCTAGGCCAAAACGTCACAACCGACAGCTACAATTTCGAGGTAGTAAAGGAGTTTGTTTACCTCGGAGCAAATGTAAACGCCACGAATGACATCGTAGTGGAGATCCGACGTAGAATCGCCCTTGGCAACCGATGCTACTTCAGTCTGTCAAGACAACTGAGATCGAAACTCCTGACTCGAAGGACCAAAGTCATGCTCTACAAAACCCTTATCCTGCCAGTCCTACTTTATGGAGCCGAAAGCTGGACATTAAGTAAGGCTGCAGAGCTGATTCTTGGTGCCTTCGAAAGAAAAATTCTACGTCGGGTATATGGTCCCGTCTGCGAGGAAGGCGAATGGAGGAGAAGACACAACCGCGAACTCTACGAGCTGTACAAGGATGTCTATGTAGTCCGGAAGGCAAGAATCTGTCGACTACACTGGCTCGGCCACATCGAGCGAATGGACAACAACGCTCCAGCAAAGAGGGTCTTCGAATCCGAGCCTCCTGGTTCGAGAAGGAGAGGAAGACCGAGCCTTCGGTACAAAGACCAAGTCATCGCGGATGCAAGACAGCTTGGCCTTGATGACTGGAAGCAGCGGGCCCAGGACCGTCACCGATGGAAGGCAGCAATTGCTCAGGCTCAGACCCTTCATGGTTCGTCTGCCTGATAAGTAAGAATATCACGATTATCATATATTCGCCTGAGGTGGTGCCTATGGGCAACAATCGTTAATCGTCAGCAAGAAGTAAAAAGATCGTAAAACTAACAATAAAATATGAAAGTTAAACATTTCCCCTTTTAATTATCGGTGAACATACACAAAATCACACGGGAAAAATCGCGCTCGTATTTTTGCGACAGTTATCGCCATCTACATAATTTTTGATCGTCGTTTTGTCGAAAAATAAGGTATGCTGGACAGCTTGTCAAAACCGCCATCTTTTTGTTTTGTGTTGTCACTCAGGGTGTTGTTAAACTGTCCAGCACACCTTATATTTATATTCGTTCAATAACTCTGACAATAGAGTACGTGCTCATTGATTGATTACGATTAAAAAAAAAGTGATTTTTTAAAAGCTATAGGAAAGTTTTTTTTAAAAAAAAAACACATCAAATTCAGAAAAATGCATGAAATCTTTTGAATCGATAGTACGGTACATATAATTAAATGTTTGAAGATTATTTCATGCAAATGTTGACCTTGACTGCGCCTCAAATGGTCCATCCGCAATTTTGGCATACTCTTTCCAACATTTCGGCCGGTATCTCACGAATAAATGCTTCAATGTTGTCTTCCAATGCGTCAATTGAAGCGGGCTTGTCTGTGTAGACATGAGCTTAAACATATCCCCACAAAAAATAGTCTAAAGGCGGTAAATCGCATGATCTAGGCGGCCAATTGACCGCTCCCGAACGTGAAATAAAATGTTCACCGAACTCGCCTCTCCATAAGTCCATTGTTGCGTGTGCTGTGTGGCATGTGGCACCACATGTCAAGCAAGTCAAGCTCTTGCATTTTGGGCAAAAAAAAAATTGGATATCATCTCAAGATAGCGCTCACCATTCACCGGCAGGACGTTACGATTCGCATCATCTTTGAAGAAGTACGGTCCAATGATGCCACCAGCCCATAAACCGCGCCAAACTGTGACTTTTTCTGGATGCATTGGTAGCTCTTGCAATGCTTCTGACTAATATTCACTCCAGAATCGACAATTCTGCTTATTTACGTACCCATTGAGCCAAAAAAAAAAAACCAAAAGCAATAAAAAGGAAGAATGCGCGATGAACTTTCTTAACAGGGCACGCATTTTGATATTAAAATTCAATAATTTGCAAGCGTTGTTCGTTTGTAAGACGATTCATGGTCAAAATTATAGACCAAACTGAAGATGTTTGACAGTGAAACAAAACACGAAATGTGAGTCAGCTGTTTAAACCAGTGTAGCCAACAAGATAATAGCTAAAAAATCACCCTTTAGTCCCGTGAGATGTGAACGTCTGTTCATTGCACTCTACATGTAGTAGCGTTCCATTGCAGTAGCTGGAGAGGTTCAAGTATACAATTTCGGGGCCTTTTTTACGAGGGATGGGAGGAGTAATGCTGAGCATTGGTGTTGAATTGGCCAAGCTGGATCAATATTGAAACAGCTTGTAAGATCTGTAACCAGAAAGGGCGAGCGTGGTGTCAAAGCCAAGTTAGCAGTTTTCAACTCAATATCTGTTCCAATTCTCACCAATGGTCATAAAATTTGAGTAATGACTGAAAAAATAAGATCGCGAATACAAACTGTCGAGATGAGATTTCTTCTCGCTGTTGTGGGAGTTACTCGCCGGAATATGGTTAGAAGCATGGCAGTGAGCGAGTCGCAAGGAACTCAGTATCGAGCAGCTGCTTCTACGAGCGGAAAGGCCACGTGGTATGAATGTAGCCATCCTCACGTCTTTCGACGCGTTAGGAATGCGACCTCTTAGCAGACCCAGGACGAGGTGCATATTTTCAGGCATAAATCCTGATGAGTAAGAGACAATGGAGTGTGGTGGCCTGGAAAGCTCTAGTGCGAGACTTCTGAAAACATTCACAGTAAAGTTCTTTAGTTTTGATTTTCATTCTTTCGTGTAAGTGCCATCTCAAAGACAGAGAGCCAACTATGTAACTCGATTCCAATTGTGATTCCAGAGCTGTATCCAATTCTACACTACATTGGTACCATGTATGAAAGTAGAATCGAATGCCAGTTATGCCAAGTCTTTTGTGCAAAATGTCCTACTTTCGATCGAGTATCGTTTTAAATTTGACGGAATGCACAGAATACATTTACAAGGTCGCAGCGACATTAAACTTCCTGGCAACAGGCAGTTATCAGAATCAGATTGGTGGAGACAGACCTTGCTCAACAGACGGTATCGCCATAAATTATTCGATTTTTATCTCGCTTCTGTTGACTTCAAATGAAGTGTGACTTCAAATGAAGTGTTAGCTGTTTTTGAAAAGGAAACGAAACAAAACCTGGCAGTACTTGATTATTTCGACTATCGCAGAATAAAATTTGCTATGAGTACTTTTACACGGGCTAATTTCGACAGCAAGCTCTTCTATCTTGTGGGAAAAGCTTCACCTCCCTTCCTAAAAGATGGAAAAGCTTGCTGTCAAGTTTAGTTCGTGTAAAAGGGGCCTAGTGAGTCAACGGAAAGATTCATAGTATTTTTGCTTATTATATATTTCTTCAAAGGCATATAGTACAACAAGCCACAATGTAGTACAAGCTGATTTGTTGTCTTAGAACAGACGTAGACACTTCGAAATGTGGTAAATTCAACATTGTCCTCAGTGTCTTGAGTGCTTCATGTATGAACCTCTGTAGAAGCCACCTTTCTGTTGTCATCCCAGGAACATTGCCCTTCCTGTTGTTATCCAGTCAATTTTGTCTTGCGCACAAGAGGCCTCTCGAAAGAACGATCAGCTGTCACCGTTGTTGACCTATAACCTAGTTAGATTCTCCTACACTCATCACATCCAAAAACCCGACCATCGTTAACCTAAGCGAAGTAAAAAAAGCAACGTAACATCGACAACCGATTATTAGATCCAAATTATCGGGCATTATGCATCTGATTTGTTAACAGAGAGGCGTTGAAGTAGTCAAGTCGTTACTTTCAAAGCCAACAAGATAATTATCCGACAGTCTGCAGTAAAATTAACCAACCGGTGAATGGAAATTTACGGCACAAGCTCTTGCTGGCCTCCTCCCGCTGTTTGGTTTTACGACGAATCAGACATAAGGTACCTAAGCGTATTCTCTGGATAATTACTGTCTCTACAGAATTCACAAATGGTCGAACTCGCCGTGTCTCACAAGAGGTTCAACCGTGGTTACACTTAGCAGCGCAGCTGGTGTCTTTCTGATGCTACTGGACTTGACTGAATCGGCAGAGTTTTACGCGCAACGAGCAAATGCAACATTTACTTGCCGTCAGCAATCGCAACTAGAAGACAATTTCAGAGCTTTCTTTGCGAATTGAGGACGCAAGGTGAGCACTTTCCATTTCGTCAGTTTTACGAGCCACGTTTCTGTTGATCATGGGTGGACAGTAGTGTGAAGTGCTGCGCTACTTTCAGCATTTCTGTGCGAATTCACAAAGTGTCGTGTACAACAATCTGAAGTGTGTTCGCCATTTAATCTAGACACTTTCGTTGCGTTGTTTTTAACGACACTTTAATGACTCTTCGCTTGTGGCGATTCTTTGTTTAACGAGTTGCTGGACATTTTAAAGCAAACGTAGGTTTCCACTTTTTTCTTGCGAGTCAATTCTAACGTGTGATTATCGTTGTGAACAAGAGGTTAAGTTAAATCGGGTTGGTGGGCATGAGCTGCGTCTTAGTGGCTTCGTCGTTGATTCCAGTCACCCACGTTATTAGTGGGGATTCAGTTCAAATTGGCCTTGGGACGAGATTCCGGTCGTGTGTATTGTTCAGATAATGACGACGGTAGGTGAGCTGCAGTTTTGTACCGACTTTCGAAGCCGAACTTTTTTTTAATCTCTGAGCACTCTTAGTGACTCGAGACATAGACCCGTAAACTAATAAGGGTAGCTCGTTCGTGGTTACGGGCCTAGACAGAAGTATACATCTACGCACTATGCCGCAATGGTCATCCCAGAGGTTATAACGAACCTGGTAAGCTCACTCTCCGTCTCTGACATCAACAACTGATAAATTCCGGAGGTAGTCAGGATTACACAACCAGCCACAACCACTGTTAATGCATTCCCTCCAGCCTGTCTGTTATAGTCCGGTATGGTCTTGGGACTCAGTCAACAAGCCTCTTGAACTAGCAAAGCCATGGGCTAGCCGCCTCCAGTTTCGCACATTCAGCTGATTTAGGTTCTTTGGGCACGCCATCAGAGCCGAGGTCATTCTCTACCACGTTGTCCTTCAGGGTTTGCCTCGATGCCTTACCGAGCGTTAGTGTCCATTCTCTCTACATGATCTAGCCCCCTGTGTCGACACAATCGAATCCGTTTGACTAGGCCAATGTCGTTGTACAGCTCGTATAGTTCGTCGTTCAGTCTTCTCCTCCAAACTCCTTCTTCGCAAAGAATACCAATTATGCAAACCAAAGGCTTTTCCTCTCGAAGCGACCAAGCTACTTTTCGTCTGCATTTATTACAGTCCATTCTTCTGCGTGGCCCGTGGCGTTGTGGGTATGTGCGTCGACCCCAACCTCGACGTCGTAGTTTCGATTCCTGCTCTGTGCGCCGAAAACAATTTTCACGGCCCCAGCGCTTTCGAGTCACTGACTATGCTCAAAGAGTTTTTCCTGTCTAGAAAAGGCTTCTCAAACTTGGCCGTTCGGATTCGGCATTAAACTGTAGGTCCCTTCCACTCGTGAGGGAACAATAGCACGCACAACACGAGTGGTTGCTGAGATGCTAGGCCCTGGCGGCTGTAGCGCCACTCATATTTTTATTTTATTCTTCTGGGAAATAGAGCAGTATCAAGGACTATCAAGGGCTTATGTAGAGAGACTGGGCCTTATTTTGCAACTAAGGAGCATAGATAAACAAGTCGTCAATTACATTAAAGCTGTATCTTGTCCAATGTCTTGTGTCAATGTTGGTGTTGATGGACATTTTTGTTGAGAGTGTACTTTGTCTTACCCTCACTCACCACAAGACCCATTTTAGTCGCTTCCTTCTGGGTGCTTGCAAAATCCCAACTGACAGCCCGATTAGTTCTTGCGGTGATGTCATTGTCATCCCCATACACTAGCAGTTACACAGATTTATGGAAGATCGTGGCTATGGTGTTGGCGTTTGTGTTACGCACGGTCTTCTCGAGAATGATGTTGAAGAAGAGTCTTGCCTAAAGGTCTCGGTAACATTTTTACCTTGACGGACAACGGGCATTCTTCAGCTTCATTGTGTAAGGTCGGACGGGTTTTGGAGGGATACCAATAATAGACAAAAAAAAACGTCTCCATAAATACTGTAAAAACGCAGCCAAAGTCGATAAGTTGACGGTGAGTATCGCCTTCAAAGATCTGTGGCAGTAATGGTGGATTCTGCTTACCTGATCACGATCTGATGAAGCTCTTGGTTGTTTTGAGAGAAAAGTTCTGCTTGCGATCTTTGGTCCTGTTTGCGTTGATGGCGTCTGGAGGAGAAGATTCAACCAAGAACCGTATAGCGGCATGCACCTAGTTAAGCGTCTTCGGATCCAACGCTTAAGATGGCTAGTTCATGTAGAGCGAGTGGACACCATAGCTCCGGCCCGGTCTTCGATACCGAACCATTAGAACAGCGCAACAGAGTACGTCATCGCACGAAATGGCGCACACAATTGGAAAAGGACCTAAGCCAACTTGGTGTGCGCAACTGGAGGCAGCTGGCGAAAGATCGCGATGGCTGTAGAGGCACGTTGGTTGAGGCCTAGGTCCACCCTGGACTGTAGCACCAATCAAAGAACAAGAAGAAGAAGATCCCGAGCTGATGTTGAGCAGTCTGACTGTCTGCGTATGGTTTTAGGGGCTAACACAAGACGGTAGAAATGATCTATATGTGTAAGAGGTCAAGCTTGTTTCATTCAAAGTCGCCTGCCATCAGATCTGCGAGATGTTCTAGAGTTAATGGAATCTGTCAAAGCTTAGAAGCCAGACGTGAAAGTGTGCGCCGCAGTATTGATTTCTTTTTTTTGGTTTCGTCAGACTTTATGACACATCCTATATTCAAGGCTTACACCTCTGTAATCACTCTTAACGCTAGTACTAGTTGTTCGAATGGTCTCTCAGGCGTTTAAGGGGCACGCAAAAATGGTCATGTCGTCCAACATTAAAAAAGATATGATTAGCGAGTAGTTGTTGAATGAATTGGATTATCTGAAATGAGCCTATGTCGGGCACCAAGTAAAACCATTCACTACAATGGCCAACTACAGACCTCTCTAGACACTGCACTTGGAACTATGTTTTTAGCTGCATTCGATGTTATTTGTTGTCCTACTCCTCCTGACTTACTTGGACGACGAAGTGTTCACTTCTTGATTCCACTTTATTGCAGTGTTGGCAGTGGCGTTTTTGGAGATTATGGCAATCCTCAATGCACTCATCTGGCTGTAATGACTTTCGCGAACAGTCAGGCGGTCTTTAAGAATGGTCTTGTCACTCAACTTCAAACTTGTGTCAAAGTCTGGAAGAGATGGATGATCCACTGAATCTTGCCAGACAACTGTGAAGCGGATGAAGTTGCTAGAGACAACTCTGTCGCCTTCTGCGCCAGAACTCACTTTAAAAAGAACGCTTCTAACTGCTTGCAAGTTATTGTACTAGCTACATCTACCATCTAGTCAGTCGGGGGCCAGGGCGATTTATTTTTGTCGCTCAAAGCTGGAATCGAACCTACGACATCGAGGTTGGGGTCGACGCACATACCCACAAAGCCACGGGCCACCACAGCCACAGACTAAGACTACGTGCTTAGTCTCTAAGAAAATCTGGCCCTGATTTTACACTGATACACTGGATACATCTTTGATCAGAGTAAAGATTAGTTACGATGTTTGGACGGCGTTTCTAGTAGAAAACTTGGCAGTGCAGGCTAATACAGAATCTTCTATCGACTGCACATTCAAAAGAAAACAAAAACACACTTCGATGACACCAACCCCACCTTCAGATGGTTCCACACATACCTACAATCCCCCGGAATTCCTTGATTTCCTATGTGACACATTTTCCAGAAATTGCAAAGTAGATCAGTGAAGTAACGATCTCGGTGGAGGAAGAATGCAAGCATTTTAGCGACACTAACTGTACTAATAAGCGCTTGTCGCCATCTCTCCATCGACTACATTGAATTATGCATTCCCACAGTGGTTAAGTTGTCAACTCTAAGCCACAGCCGAGGGCAATAGCCTCGTCCATGTCAATACAATACACCGAGCATTGTTTGCTGACTAATGAGTTTTGGTCGCCAGATTTCTCCTCATTGGCTCCGAATGAATGATGGACTGGCCGTAAAATGAAGTGAGAAACAGTTAATAAGTCAAAGTTTATTCACTGCCACTTAGTGTATTGAGCAACAGGTCTCTCAAGGTCTTTACGTCAAAAGCGACAAACAATAAAAAAAAGAAACAGATAGACGGGCATAAAGAGGCACACGAAGTTGTTTTTTTTTTCACTTTTGGAATGGCGCATAAGCTCCACGTACGAGACAATGGGCGTACCTTTAATGACCTAGACAATGTAGCTTTTTTTTAATGATTCACGGTAGCTTTTGGGACAAAGGTATCGAGGTAACGAGTGAAGATGGTTCGACGGCTTTATGGCGTGATTCTGAAGAAAGGAAAAACACGTGTTATTCGAGGGGAGTTACTTGAGCGAGTAGTGGGGGTTGAAGGTAATTAATATGTGTTACGTTATGTAAGGTTCTGATTACTCAGTTCGACTTTGGTTTCATTTGGGAGAAAGCACTGTCATTTATGACATTTAAATAGTCTGACCACTGAGATCTAACTTAGTTCTGAGCTCATGAGAGAAGCATATGTCCACTCATGAGATGCGAAAAGTCCTGGGTATGCACACGTTCTGTAGGCTACTGTAGGCTACGGACTTGAGTTATTTGGTTTCTATCACTGTCTAGTCTAGATCGTCCAAGTTATCTATCAGGAACACTTTGCGTGAGGCTACAGTAAGAAGTCGTCCTGGGTATAGTTTCGACACAAGTGGATACAACCCAGCTCTGTGCCGATGTCGGACCCGTATTCTTGTTTATCTTCTTTGGCTTGCGCTACAGTCAGAGGGTGCACCTGGGCCTCAGAAAACATACCTCTCCATCTAGTCCGGTCTTGTGCTAGTTACTTCCAGCCACGCACGTTCATCTTATGCAGGTCCCCTTGTAGTTGCGTGCGCCACCGTAGGCGTGGTCTTCCTTTACCGCGTTGTTCCTCGGGGTTGGAGTGGGAGACTTCCCGGGTCGGAGCATTGGTGTCCATTCGCCCGACGTGACCTAGGCATCTAAGACGAAAGATTCGAACTCGTTTGACCAAGTCGATGTGGCCATACAGTCCGCACAGCTCGTCGTGCAGTCTCCTCCTCCAAACACCATCCGTACATGCGGGACCGAAGAAATTAGAAGGACTTTTCTCTCGAAGCCAACAATAATATCCTCGTCCGCTTTAGTTAGAGTCCATGCACCATACAGAAGAACTGAGACTATCATAGGGATATATTGGTTCTGCGAGAGATGGCTTTATTTCTCGGGTGGCCTTCCGAGTGCGAATTTCAGTTGAATTAGAGAGTTTAAACACTCCCAGGGACTGAAGAGATGTTCAGCTGTGAATTAGGGGGGCGGTTATCCGGGGATGAAGCTCATACACAACGCTTGGGACTTTCTAGTAGTTGTGGCGACGAAGATGAAGAAGAGGATACTCCTCACTTTGTTTGCCATTGGATTAGTTTATGTACACTAATAGAACATTGGGAAATGGAGTACGTCTTAAATGATCCTTAAGGCACTGCAGACAAATTATTATTCAGTTTAGTCTGATTAATAAGGATTTCTGCAAAGCTAACCATCGTCCAAGAACAATCGATAGAATGAGTTTGGGAGACTGTAAAGACTCACAGTGGGACCAACATGAACACGACTTGGACCAGACAGTACAAGAATGCAAATAGTATTAAGTAGGTGCTGACTTGTCAGTAGATTGTTTACCACCCTATTTTAGACTCCTTGTAGTCGACAGCATTTTCCATCAGACGACCACGGCAAAATTGATCGTTCAACGACATCAAGAAAATGTGTGGTTCATGAGCGTCACATAATAAATAAATAGGCTAACATTCGAACCTCGTCTCGTCCAAAGTTTTGACGTGGAAGTGGCAGGGGTAGCAATGTAATTGGAGTGTATGTCAACCATTCGGCCTGTTGCGAAATTGAATTCGACAAACCACAAACGAAAGACTTCAATTAATGGTTAATTTTTGTTGCTCCTTGCTGCCTGGTTACGTGGCCACCTCATCAAAGTGGCCGAGAATAGATTTGACCAAAAATATATCAGCGGAAGCGTTATACAAACTTGACATATATGTAAGTGTTATACATTGGTTGTAGTAGATTAGTAAGTTCAGGAAGTTACTTACTTACTTACTTAAGGTGGCGCTACAGTCCGGGGTGGACCTGGGCCTCAACCAACAAGCGTCTCCAGCCAGCTCGATCTTTAGCTAGCTGTCTCCAGTTTCGCACGCATAGTTGGTTGAGGTCCCTTTCCACTTGCGTGCGCCACCTGAGTCGCGGTCTTCCTCTACTGCGCCGTCCCTCAGGGGTGGATTCGAAGACTTTTCGGGCCGGAGCATTGGTTTCCATCCGCTCTACATGACCTAGCCATCTCAATCGTTGGATCTTCACTCTTCTGGCTAAGTCGATGTCGCTGAACAGACCGTATAGTTCGTCGTTGTATCTCCTCCTCCACTCACCATCTATGCAGACGAGACCGAAAATCACCCGAAGAATTTTCCTCTCGAAGCAACCAAGAGCTGCTTCATCCGCTTTTGACAGAGTCCATGCTTCCGCGCCATATAGCAGGACTGGGACGATTAAGGTCTTGTAGAGCGTTACCTTGGTTGTTCGAGAGAGGGCTTTGTTCACCAATTGCTTTCTTAGCCCAAAGAAGCACCGATTGGCAAGAGTTATTCTTCGTTTGATTTCAGCGCTGGTGTCGTTTTCTGAGTTGATAGCGGTTCCTAGGTAGACAAAGTTTTTAACCACCTCAAAGTTATATCTGTCTGCCGTGACGTTCTGACCGAGACGTCGGTGTTGGGTGTCCTTTCTTGTTGACAGCATATATTTGGTCTTACCCTCGTTTACCGCTAAACCCATCTTCGCGGCCTCCGTTGCAATACTCACAAAGTTCAGGAAGTTAGCTCAAGTAAATCCAATTCAGGTTTACAATATTAATTCAATAAACGAAAACGAACACAATGCAATGAGTTCAGCGAATATTCCTAAACACTGTCAATGACTTTTTAAAGTCCTTTCCATCAATGGTTAAGGTCTGGATGGACCGTCATATGTACATTTTTATCCCCCGATAGTTGGCGCAGTCAAAGGGATCTCCTTTCTTGTGGATCGGGCAAGCGATACTAAGATTCCACTCGTCGGTCATACTCTCCTCCGACCATATCCTACAGATGAGCTGGTGCATGCGCCCAACCAGATCATCTCCAGCTGCTTTAAACGGACAATCCATCCGCTCCAGCAGCTTTGTCCGACTTCAGTCTCGATATCGCTACCTTGACTTCGTCGAGATCGGGGGGACGGAATTCTCTTCTATCGTCGTCCATTGCGTGGAGTGGAACATTCTGCCTGACAGCGGTATTGGTGTCCTTTTCGCAGTTAAACATCTGCAGAAGTAATCCTTCCAGATTCTCAGTATCGACTGCGACTCTACTACGAGTTATCCCTCTTCGTTCCGACAGGCTTCTGTCCGATGTTTGTACCCCTTGGATAGTTGCTTCACTCGCTGGTAAAACTTTCGGACATTATTTCTGCCGTACCACCTCTCAACTTCCTCGATCGCGCTCTTCTCATGCTCCTTCTTTTTCTTTTTGAGAAGCCGGTGCTCTTCCCTTCTTTTGAGTTCGTAGAGCTCACGAACCGCTCTCGTCCTTCTATCCAGCGTCGGCTTATATGCTGCTAGCTTCGCTGAATGCGCCTGCCGACACTCGTTGTCAAACCATGGGTTTTTTCTAGGTGGCATTTTAAAACCCAGCACATCAGAGGCAGCTTCTCTGATGGCGTTTTTACAACGGCTCCACTGTTCGTCGATTGTTTCGCCTGGCAGGGTTGGACTCTCTGAGAGCTTCAGGGAGACTCGATCGGAGAAGTTCCCAGCGGTCGATTGCGATTGTAGCTTTCCAACGTCAAACTGTTTTGGTCTTGCTCTACTCCGTTGTATAATCGATATCCGAGTTCTGACCTTGGCTACAACAAGGTAATGATCCGAGTGGATGTTAGCACCTCGGAACGTTCGGACATCGACGACACTGGAGGAGTGTCTGACGTCGATCGCAGTGTGATCAATCTGGTTGACGGTTGATTGATCAGGGGACCGCCAGGTCCCTTTGTGAATGTTGAGGTGAGGGAACCGCGTGCTGGCTACAGTGAGGTTTCGCCCCGTCACGAAGTCCAACAGCCTAAGTCCATTTCCGTGTAGGCTGTGTTTTCCGACGACTCTAGCAAAGATTTCTTCCTTGCCCAGCTTTGCATTAAAATCTCCTAGAATGATCTTGGTGTCGTAGCTGGGGCATTGATCGTATGTTCTTTCTAGGAGATCATAGAAGTCATCCTATGATGTTGCCGAATGTTGCCTTGATGCGGATTGTTGTGAGGCGTTCGCTTATGTATCTAAAGCTTAAGACTTCTTGCCTAAGTCTGCCTCGAACAACAAAATCGCATCCAAACAAGCGCTGCCTTCGCTCTTTGTAGCAATCGCCGTAATATATGTCGCAGTTTTTCATCCTCTTTTTGCCCGGCCCATCCCATCGCACCTCCTGATGTCAGCCTTATAGGCTTCTAGGGCCTCCGCAAGTTCATCGGCTGCACGTGGTCTGTTCAGTGACCTCACATTCCACGTGCAGAACCGAAAATCGTTGTCCTTATTTCGTTGTCCATGGTTGTCAGCAGTAGGGTCACGTTGGGGAAGTAGTTTTACACGTTGGGGAAGTTAACCCCACGCGAAACCCCCGAACCTGGAGGACCGGGTCCTGGTTTAAACCCCCGGACAAGGGGTCGCTGCATACATTGGTTCACCTCTAAGCGGCTGCAGTAGAGGTTATCCAGAGGGCGCCGCGAGGAGGCTGTATGTCAACTTTACCTGTGCATTTACAGGGATCGTTGCTGGCATCTCGCCAAGTTGAGAGCAATCAACAACTTTGCCCTGGATGCACGGGCCCATGCCCTCCGCAATCCACAATCACCACAACCAAAAAATTCGCAGTGAAGTGTCAGTTTGCACCCGTAGTTTTCTGCGAATGAGAAAACTCCATACGAATGAGTTGTCAACGTTTGCGAAGTTCGCAATTCGTGGCGACCTCATATGAATGGGCCTTAAACAAGGCACGCTCTTCTCTGGCTCTGTATGCAAAATTGGTGTTTCTTTGTTATTTGTCGTTTATTCTGAAAATTATACTCGACATCGAAGTCCTACTCTTATCCTTGCATCGATCTGAGAGGTCAATGAAAGAATGAAAAATGTATCGATCTGCGTTGGTTTTTTTAGCACTAACTTACCTTTTTGTGGATTCTGAAAGATGGTATGGAATGAAATGGAAATGGAACACATATTCTCGCACCATTAGGTCCATAAAGTCGACGCAAACTTTATTTGTTTGAATTCCCTGTGACTCCCAGCTGTTCTAACGAATTTAGGGACATACTGAGCTTGAAAGTGAGGTGACTAACTCCATTTTCTATTAATCAAAAGACAGTGGACTGTGTAAAGCGATTATGATTTGTCGTGTTATTTTATATATCACAATTTCCTGTTGAGTCTTTCTTTAGTAGATGGTAGCAAGGACCTCGTCTTGTGCAGCCACAGGCCTCTGGTATGACATTCTGCTTGTAGATGTCGTGTTGCTTTGAGTTTCTGGCATCATCACTGGCCCATTCTTGAAGAATTGTTCTTCTAGTCCTAGGCGGACTCCATCGTTTCCTTTCTGTAACTTTTGCAGGATTTTATCAGTCTTTGACTCCGCATCAGATTTAGGTCTAGCGTCACAGGGAGTAACGAGAATCCATCCATCGCCTAAAAAGACATGAAAATCGTAGAAACCAACCAATTACTTCCAACTCATCGAGCGATATGAACAAACCAAGAAATTTAAATGCATCACACCATACTGGCCCGCATCACTCTCTGTTCTGAGTCCATTTCGTCTCCACTGTTCATCTGACACATCTCGATCGCCCCCCCACTCTTCTTGTGATGACCTGAAAAAAAGAAAGCACAAAAATAAATAAACGTTAACATTCACTTAACGTCTCGGCGCTTATCATTGGCGTCAGCAGTGCGTAGGCACACGAATGTCACACGATAACACATGTTCCAAAAGTGGCGTGATATGCAAAACCGCCAACATACGATTCGGCACACAAGCGCGAAGAGAAGAGCTTTTGGCCAAAAATTCCTACCCAGCCAGAGGTGGGCAAAAGCTCTGGCATGCGTCAGTGACGACGCCTGCGGACCGGTTCGATCTGAAGTGAAAAAAAAGCAGAAAATCAACATCAACTTGATCGTTAAATCGGCGCAAGCAGATTTAATTGGCGTCAGTGGCAGCTAGACGCTTACGTTCTCATTTCCGTAAACACGATTGGCTACAGTGCGAGGGCCTG